>OZ022503.1:908605-2108605 GCA_963989385.1 Ctena decussata | reverse complement strand
AATCACGCTCTCGAGATATCTAAGGAATTTTTCTCCTGCACTTATTTTATGACGATTTCGGAACCAAAGCAGGCATATTGTAAATGCATGATAAAATTGCCGCGGATAAGGTGTTTCGACGCCATGAAAACCCGTCTTCAGGATGTGGTAGTCATTCAGTCTTGTAAATACGCCTAGGTGATTCTTCTAAAAACAACTGTGTCTTCCATTTCGCAATGGATTGCGCTATTTTGCATATTCATGCATAAAGGTCAGAAAGACAGGTCAATTTGCGCCAACAATTTATGTCGATATCACAGTATCCGAACTGACTGTACCATACGCCGGATGTATCTGGTGTGTTTTCCGAGATGACAAACATTCGCTTATAACGGGAAGTCGGAAATCGGTATGTTTTGACTTTTAATCCAGCATATATTGCATCATTTATAGTTGTTCTGCTTCGGTAAACTCTATACAGGTAAGAAATAAAATCCTATTACTCTTCTAAAAATAATTTCATGAGTTTATTATTAAACTCCTTTCCAACGCAGTGTGAAATTTCGAAGTTGAGCCAAAAAAGAGTCGCTGTACGTCTGAAAGTAAGAAATTATGCAATTTGCATTGTTTAAATGTAATTTAGAGTTATCTTTTGACATGAACTTATACTTGATATTGTTACTGTTTGCAAGCTTTGTTGACAGTTTCAAGTCAAACTGATGAAGAGTTGCAGATACAGCTGTTTTCTTTACTATCATGTCTGTCCAGACAACTGTATTCCTTACTGATGAGTAATTGTACGCTTTACCCTGATGACCTATTCTGTTAGATAATAATATCAGTCATTAATCACGCGCATGTTTCCTCACGATAATATTGTTCTATCAACAATTTAAATTGTGATTTATTTTGTGATAAAAATCGTCTATTGTGTGATATCAGAATATCATAATATGACAAAATAAGGATGATTTTAAATCTGTTTGTGATATCACATTAGTCATACCATTTGCAACAATGTGGTTTCACAATCAACGACGTGACTTAATAATTGTGAATGATAAGCCGAATGAAAGTACAAAACTTTTGTGCACCCGTCGACGACTCAGATCAGCCTGGGTACTTAATCCAATCTGATCAGGGTGTTATGCGCTTAGAAAGATAAAAAAAGTAAAAAGTATGCAAAGACCAGGAACTGAAACAATCAAAATCCAAATCCAGCCCTCAAACCATAGTTGGAAACAACTAAGATTACAAATAATCAAGATACAGAGAACATATGGCCAACCGAGTGAGCAGCTTGTTCCCAAAAGGTGGCCACTCAGCAACCCAAACCGAACCAAAAATAATAATTACATACATAAGGTAAAACATCACAGAAACTCTGACACCAAAAACAGGCAACAAAGAACCACAACAGAACTACCGCCTTGGAACGGTCAGTAATGAATTACTGGGGGGCTTAAATCGATTTTACAGGCCCAACCTCACCCTCAGTTTCTGAAGTGGTACAAAACATTTAGTTGGTTGTTCGGTTCGCATGATAATCCTCTAACTCGTCAATGAATCATCACGGTAAACACATATACCTTAGGTCCCACATTTTTTACATTCGGATAGCATAGATGTGCATCCGTCCAGGCTGATCTGCGTCTTCTTTGAGCGTACATTAGAGATGTAGTAGTTTCTGGGTGACTGTGCAGAGTGCATGGATTTAAGATACCTCAGTACTTGGAATTGTAAGCAGCGAGCCACGCTACCGGTGAGATATTTACATTTCCACGCGCTGAAGTCTTTTCAATCCATGTATCACGAGCACGAATGCGGTAAATATTTGCACACAAACAGTAAGGGTGGATGAAAGAATTCCAATTTTACGTCCTTTGTAACAGTATTTCGGTCATATAAGGACGACGGGAGGATGATAATGAAAGGTTGTGTGCAATAGAACTCCGTTTACGGTTGGACAAATCCCCGCCTCCAGTCGGGCCCGAACGCGAGACCGCTAGATCAGTAAGCCAATGCTTAGCCTACTGAGCTACCGGTGCTCCTTATACAAAAATTAATTCAGGTTAGTCTTACATATTAGTTATGTAAATTACAGTTATAATAGTCATAATAATAACAACAATAATATAGGAGCCCCTGTAGCTCAGTAGGTTAAGCGCTGGCCTGCTGATGTAGCGGTCCAGGGTTCGAGCCCTTCTATAAGCGTTGATCTTTTAAATCGTAAACTAGGTTCCATTGACACAGCCTTTCATTATCACCCAACCATCGTCCTGATATGACTAAAATACTGATATAAAGGAAGTAAAATCGCAAGTCAAACAGCCGGGCCGCGTAGAGCAATTGCTAGGGCACCGGACTCATGTCAGAGGCCCTTGCAACTGGAGCTTATGTCTTCAATGCGGGCTGAGTAGTGTAATCGGTTACCTGTTACCTGGAGAGAGTATTAATGTGAATGCAGTTATTTCCCTTAGACCCGGGGAGCGATAGGCATTAATCGATATTTGGAATGTCATATCGATGTCCATATCCCAGGACAGGTGTTGAACTTCTCTGAAGCCGGTTTTGTCATCACTGTGTTAACAATACGAATGCGCTGGATGGAAATATTTTTAATTTTTAAAAATAGACTGGCTGCCGCGTGCTTCTGCGACAGAGCTGCTAGTCCTGGGTGTCATTTATCGCAGGCCGAGCAATACTTGCAGTCCCACAAATTCAGAGGCAACATCTCGACGACTAAATTTTTTTACTGGGACGTTAAAACACTACTCAACAGGAACGATAACGTTTTCTCTTGATTTTCTGTTTTGACAAAATTGTTTAAAAGTTTTATGTAAACTGTGTCTTTCGGCATGTAACTAAGCTGCGCTATTTAAAACAAGATAGAAATTTAAGATTAGTCTGACTTTCTCTGTTTTCCTGCGAACAAAAATAAATAAACTAATGAGCCATACCACGACAAAAACAAACTGGCATGTGCGCCCTGCGAACACTCAGAATAGCGTGTGCGTTCGCCCATCTTATCTGGGCCTTCGCTGTCCGCATAGAGGTAGCTTAGACCATTGCCTGTCCTGTAAGCGCACAGCAAAGATTCTGATTAGTCTGGGCGGCTGCCAAGGCTGATCTGAGTCTTGGCAGGGCGCTATGGCACTGCGTTGATTTTGTTGCGACGCGACTGAAATTACTGTTTCATACAAAAATAATCACAAAAATGACGTTCGGATTAAATATCCATTTCTGACCTTCATTGCCGTTAGCAGGTGTTAATTTTGAAATTGCATTGTTTTGACAAGACGTGTGACCAACTGTATTTTCAAACCTTCCGACCGACAGCGACTACTCAGTTGATGTCTTTAGCAAACAATTAAATGAGCCGCGACAAAGGTGCACGTACGCCCAGCGAAGTCTTAGATCAGCCTGGGCATCCGCCTGATCCGATCAGAGGCTTCGCTATCGGCATGGAGGTTGCTTAGAGTCTAAGCTACCCTTTAAACGCATACATGTAGTTCAGACTCTGCTGAGACCGGGTGGCTGTCCAGGCTGATCTGCGTCTTCGCTGGGCGCACATTCAAATTTATTCGTCTTATCGTATTGCGGCTCATATGAGGAAACTTTTGAACATTGAGCAGAAAAGAAAGTGACTTGTCCATGGGCGGAACGCTGGCGAGTGCCTTGCAGCTTTCAACTGTTCTTTCCGTATTTCTTACTGCATTTAATTCTATCTCAATTTAATTTCCACATGATAATTTTAAATGGTTTTCGCACAGTCATAGCCTGATTTGATAACACATGCTCAAAATATTTGAACAGAAATTCGGATCAGTTTGGTTTGTGCAGAAACACGGGTAAGGTTATGTACAAACTCAAATTCAACTAAAATTGACAAATTATTAACTGATCATAAACTCAGACCAGTGTTTTGCAAGTGCAAACGTTGGTCTGAGTCAGTTTGCGTACATAATTAATTCCATAAATTGACTATTGCAGCTTGATAGTTTTTGCATTTATTTTTGTTCAAGTCATGATGACTTTAACAAACTTAAACGGTTTGACAATTACGATAACAGTTTAGAGGTAATGTCGGATTTTATGATCGATAATCGATTAATCCTCTTGTAATTTATAGTATGCTGATAAGTGCCCGCAGGTGCACAGGTTTATCATCGTAAGTACTCATATAGCAAAAATACAAAAAAAAATCACAAAAATATCTTTCAATATTCCTTGCTAGCTTCACTAAAACAGTCATAAACTTAAAGTGACAAACTTGCATTATGAACAGAAATATTACTGATAAAGTTAATTTATAGCCTTGCAAGAAAAATGTTTCATAGCATTTTTTCCCATAGCGATTAATCCGTACACTACCACGGTTACGAGAAAATCTTCACCATGATTTAGTTTCTTACATTATTTTTTTCGACCGTAATATCTTAAGAGAGCAATACAGTGTATGTATCTTCGTGTCTCCTGATTATGAATGAGCAAATCTGTCAGTCAAAAATATAATTCTATGGATTCTAAGATTCTACCCTGGGATACACAAAACATATTTCGGTTTCTTTGATAAAAACGCCCCACCACACTCAAATAAATTTCAATAAAAAATGTTAGAACAAACATTAGCCATTATGATAATAATTAATGGACTGATCGAACATTACCAAAAAATATGTAATTGGTTTGCAAAGTTGTTTTTTTTAGCTTATAAAGGGATTTTTAAAAGTACAAGTAGTCGATTAACTGTCTGTTCATTTCTGATGGTCACGTGTAGGAGTTACGTGACTTCTTTCTCTTTTTTCCTTTCTTGTATTCATTCCTTTATTCTTTCTTTCCTTCTTTCTTTCTTAATAAGACAATATGAATATTCTTCCTTTCTTAGTTAGATCATAAAAGCACATATATAAATACATAAACAAAACACGAATACCAAGAAATGAAGTGGTAAGCCTTTGAGCAATATAGGCGGATTGGACTTTAACTATTTGAAACTATTATGAGCGAGGTTGTTTCGAAACGCAATTTTCTGTATGTTTAGAGATCGATGGAAGAAACTTATAGTATACTTATTTTATAATGAATTCCATCAATGTAAACCTTATAAAAATCTCTCAGTGGTGATAACTTTTAAAAGTTTTATAGAAAATCCGATCATTTTCAAATTTTAGGCTGAACATAGCTTCTTAGGCATTTTCGATATTATTCTTATATAATTTCATGTGACTGAAGCTTCAAACTTCAAAAGCCGATGGAAGTATCAAAACATGAAGTTAATTTGTATATTTTTATACCATATTAACGGACAAAGACTGAAGTTTATGATCATAACTTATAAAAAATTGTCGTAATATCATATATGTATTTAATTTCACATTTTATATTATATTTCTATGTAATTGCATATAACACTCGACATTATTTGAACAGGTAAGCTCTCGGATAAACCCGTAAGTCGCTATCGGTAGTTTCCGCCATATTGAAGCATTAAGTTCCCTATGGTTCGAAACCCGGTCTGGCCACATACATTTTTGTTTCTCCTTCCGCTGATTCTAGAAGGGCAGTTGTCAGTTACTGGGGAAAGTATGTGCACTTAGTACTGGTTAACCGCTTAGGAGGTCTAAGCCTGCCCAGGAATAATGTGGTTAGGGACGAGTCATTTATTATCAGGTGGTGGGTCGGGTACATTTTCATTCGAGTTCCCAAAATTTTTCCGACCCCCCCAGTCTCACCAGATTTTTTTTTTCCGACCCCCCCAGATAGGTGACAAAAAAGTTTATGAACCCCCCACCATCCCAACACCCCAGCTACCTTTCACCCACATACTGTATTACCTTTTTTTAAGTCAGACTGACCTTAATCCAACCTGTATGAAACATGTGCAAAGAACATTTTCTTACCTTGACAGGTTGATAAATCATGCATTTTAATGGTCTTTAAATTTTGTCAGCATATCTTGATATTTTTCACTTTTCTTCCTGCATATGGCCATCCATAGATCTGTTGTTGAATGTTCAATAAAACTTGTAATAATAGTTATGGTGGGGGGTCTGGGGGCGCAGCCCCCAGAAGCCACAATAGCTTTGCTCGTGACAAGGCAACTGGAGAGCTGATATCACAAATGCATGCATCAAATTTAATACAGAAGAAAATCATATGGCCGACATTATTTTATAGACAATTGCATACTGCCTTACTAGCAAATTGATGAAAAATATCTTTTTTCAGATATGAAGTGCCTTAGTTCTGTGCGTCATTTCTATAAATGTCTCTAAGCTTGAGTTTGAGTTTACAAGAATAATTATAAGTAATGGGGGGTCTGGGGGGCTTTTGCCCCCCAGAAGCTGAGAGATTTTAAAAAAAAAAGAAGACTGATGGAAGACTTCTGACCCCCCCCCCCCCCCCCCCAATATGCTGAATAAAATATATGACCCCCCCCCCTGCTCCATGGCTTTTTATTTCCGACCCCCCCCCCCCCAGTACATCACAAAAAAAAATTCCGACCCCCCCCCCCCCCAAATGTACCCGGCCCCCCACCTGACAATAAATGACTCGTCCCTTAGGTTAACTGACCTGCCCGACATGACCGTAGTTGTTAAGCAACAAACAACAATGACAAGTATTAGCTTTTACAAAAAGGTTGGGTCTACGCTTAGCACACATTAATGTGTGTAGTCATTGGATTGCCACCGTGATCGAATCGCGCCTCTACCAAACCAAAGTCAATCTTCACCTGTTCTTGGTTTTAATCTAGTAGATTTCAGGTAAGATTGCAAGTAATTACCCTTAGCCAATCAGCCAGCAAGTTTGGTCACCAAATAAGAGTGACCTGTGTTTAGAAATGTTCGGCATTTACTGATACTACTAAACCGTGTCCATGTCGATCCTTTTCTTGTGGACCTGATCAAACTTGCGCAGGTTTGGTCAACAAGTAGAAATGATCTGGATCTGTTTTCCTCAAAAACAGAATGTACAAATAGTGAAAAATCGCTTGTTAGATCAGGCTTTAGTGTCCAGACGAAGTTCTCCTGTGGCCACTGCATTTCAGGCAGCGATGTTTCATGATTTTGGTTTGTTTTTTGGCTTGCCGTCTCGGCGGCAAGCCAGTATTCAAGTGGTTTAGTGATACTGAGTTATTTTCGGAAGAAACGATACGTCACACTTAGTCGGAAAATACATGGAGAAACAAAGACCTCGTCCAATTTGGTCTATTTTTATCCATATTCGATTTACCTCATCTGCTAAAAATAACAGATGGAAACTTTTCTTCTATTTTTGATAGTCACTGTGCATGTACTTTTTTTAATATTTCCGTTAAAAAGCACATTTTTCTTTTACAAGTGCCTTAAACTTGGCCATATTTCTTTTGCTTTTTATAAACTGATTGCATTAAAAATGAAACTCTGAATTTACTGCAAAGTATTTGGCTTTGCATCCGAAGAAATATACCAAAAACCTGTGTAAGAAACAGTGTTTATATATAGCAATAGCGCAAAGCATTAGCTTTTCCAAAAATCATGCAGCGGCGTCGCGAAAATTAGGCCTTAGGGCATCGCATAATCTGACTGGTCAGAGCAGCCGGCACCCTGTCCAGCGCCGGTACATTCATGGGATCTGGTCAGTCTTTTTCGGCATATATATTCTTCATGATGATCCATGATGAAAACATCTTTTATGCTGAGGATAGACTGATAAGACTGCGCTTATGCCGGAGTGGACTGATCTGTGTATCTGCAAAAACTGAAAGAGTAGAGTTCAAATTTATTGTTTAGATTTAGAAACAAGCGCTTTTGACGATTTTCTTCCCATATCACATTAACTGAATTTTTTTATTCCATCTATCTATGTGTGTGGCTTGCTTATATGTAGAACTGACCGTGTTATGTACGTAAACGTCGGTAATGTCGGTGAGTACTAAAACGCTTACGCATTGCAACAGGCCTTTCCATGGCACAAACAAAGCGATATATTATGTACACATTTTTAGCATCTGATAAATTTCCTTTTGGCCATCAACATGTTCATGAATAGCCTGATTAATGATACAGAAAAAGGGGACAATTCAGAATCGTTAACATTTGAAACTCAGAATTGTTAAAATTTGAAACTGTTAGGGATTGATTGACAGCTTTATGACAACGGAGGGGTTGGTTGGTGCGATGATGCTGGGTATAACTTCAAGTGCCGGGGCGTCCTACTTATTTTGATTATAGTAAAACAAGGGCCTACTGTGCTTGCAGTAGGTGCGGGTTGGGGTGTGTGGACATTTTTCTTGCTTTTATAACACTCTCGTTTAGCTATACAAATGTACTGAGAAATATTTACACTCGTCGACGATTTCCTTAGATGAACCTATACTGGGCTGACGATGTTCATACATCCACGAACAACACACATTCATGCAATCTTACGCGTAAGCAACGTCATAGATGATTGGCCGACGTAACGTTTGATATACGTCGTCATAGTGACGGCTGCTGTACTTCATTACCAAACACGTTGGTTAATAACTATTCTTCGTCCTTTGCTTGGCGTTAAATTAGTCAGAACTTCACGAATGAGTAAACAAAACTGATGTAAAAATATTGCATAAATATAAAAAAATAAATTTCATTTGTCGGGAGTTCATGGAAATACAAACGCAATAGGTTCCGTGCTTTGTTGTTCCCAAATGGTGTAAAGCAAGTTATTGTCCAAACAATAACAGCATGCATTTTCTTCTCAGAGTGTCAAAATTTTGTTCCAGTCACTGCCATTGATGCCACTTAAACCAAAAATAAACTTCAGTATATATTAATTTATTTCTTCTTTGGATGCCAAGTTCAGATGTGCCAAGATTCCATAGACATGGGTTTGAAACAGTCTATCCTCAAATTTTGATTCAGACTAAATGTGACTCAACAGCCGTAAAGAAAAGACTTGAAATAGGTCCATATAGTTATTTTCCATGAGACATGACTAACGGACGGCCAAAATTCTGGAAAACTGTTTTTTGTTGTTGTTGTTGTTGTGTGTGTGTGTGTGTGTGTGTGTGTGTGTGTGTGTGTGTGCGCAGACATTGCTATCGTTGTGAGCACCTTCGTGTATCCCAAATCCACGTTGTGGACACGAAAATAGCTGTGGACACAAAATATTGGTGTCCATAAAAAAAACATTTTTTATGCCTTTTATGGGCATATTTGATCAGTTTAAAACAAAAATTGCAAACCGACGCTGTGAACCACATACACACTGTGTGTCACTAACCGGCGTTGTGAACCATGTGTGACATAACCCTAAGGCTTAGGGTTAGGGTTAGATACACACTTATCCACACACACAAACGCTATCAACGAACTATGTTATGAGAAATTATGTCTTTTGCAAATGTATCGGTCCGATTTCGAGAGCCGGCCAAGTTGTTAGTCGGGTATTGAAGATCAAAAGCATCACAAGCAAATACCCTTTATTAATATACTCATTGTAATTTATCAAAATACACTTTTTTCACTAAAAATACTGTCTTAAAGGTTTGTAAATAGTACTGGGTTAAAGCTTTCGAGTATTCTGGTTCAAATGTTGATTTTCGGGCTTTGTTTTGTGTCAGAAATGTGATATCTAGCGTTTTCTACAAAAGTTTTGTTATTCAGGATCCAACAACATATATCAACAGCTCCTCCTATAGAATGTTTTCAAATTTTAAGACTACGGAAAAACAAACAAGTCTGTACATTCACAAAAATATTACAGCAAGTGAATATTTAGCTTCTGAACTTACGTCTTATATACAGAGGACTCGATACTATACAGAGGACTCGACAGTATCGGATCAAGTTCAATAAAAGTCCTGTTTTGTTGTATATGAATGCTAAAATTATGAATGTTATTACACATAACAATTGCAAAATATCCCTTTTATCTATTCATGTCAAAATATTTACAAAATTTACTTCCTTAAGGGCAAATAACCTATCCGGACTTACAGGAGGGTCTTACGCTAGTAACGAATCAGTTGCGACAGTATCGGATCATATAATATTATTTTACAGGAGAGTTCCACAGGGGCGTTCGGCCAACCTTCTTACCTTCAAAAATTTGGCTACATAAACAGTTGGACCTACTAAACTCTCTTAGGAAACTTTTACGGCCTTTCAACGATATTTTTACGTGGTTTATCACTAGCAATGGTTATGTCTGTCAGATATCAGTTGAATGTGTACAAATGTACAAGCATGTCAATAATTCTTAACTCAGTTATCCCCTGCGCCCCTTTAGCAAACAGTTAAGACCATAATCCGACTCCGCAAAGAATACACCCTGATAAGACAGAAGCATCTGATTCCGTCTTAGCATTGGAATATCAATGTAAACAGAGTATAAACACTACATGGTCATTCAACGAGTTTTTCTGCACTAATCTAAGTCTACACAGTGTACAACTGTCCATCTGATGAACGCAAGTCATTAATTGGTTCACACATGCGAGCTGATCTTAAATTTTCTTCAGAATGTTTAGTGGAAGCTTAGATGCGCTACGCATAACCGTCATTATCAGACGCTAGTGTGTGGGGCGTGGGTGGGATGGGGGATATTTCACAAAAAAGATTTTGTATTATTTTTATATCTTTCTTTTTAAAGAAGGCACAGCAGCTACTCAGGTAGTTGATTTATGACTTGCTTTCAGCATCAGACCATGCATCCGACATAATTTTACTGTCGCACACCGGTGCCCAACTTTTCAAGTCTTTAGTTTCATCAAAAATTGGGATGTCACAAAATAATGACTGCCTGCGATTTTAGGGATGCTAGGACACATTACAAAGCAGAATTGGTTTCAATCGTCTAATGATAACATTGTGTAAGCAACCGAAATTTGTTTTGGGGGTAGCGAGCAACAGGCAAAATGAAAGCGCCGCTGAAGAGGGGACAAGATTTTCAACAACTCTGATTTGTTTCACAGCCGCACATTTCGATCGAATTTTTCACCCTGCTTTTTGTCATTGTTCTAACTCGATGACTGTGATAAACTGGTAAAAATATTTGCTTCATTTGTGAGAAAATGGGTGATAACATGAGGGTGATCCGATACTGTCGATGATCCGATACTGTCAAGTCCACTGTATAATATATATTATATTTGTACAGTCATGTCGGCTTATGCTGATGATGTGCATTTTGAAAAATCTAGTAGGATAAGCCCGCTTTTCAATCGTTAAGACTCGCAAAATTTAGAATATTGGATATTTTCAGATGCCCAAACTAATAAGCTTTCAATTCATGTAAAAACCAACATGTTCGCTATCGTAGTCAGAATTTAATAAGGTGACCACGCCCTTGCCTGCTAAAATCATGGAAATTTCCTCTTTTTTTGTGAAATTTAAACCAAGTCCATTTACGTCAGACATGGCACTCACGTGTGTAAAAAACTTGCAGTAATTTTGTAACGTTTGACGAAAGTTTAAATACTTTTTCGTTGAAAAAGAACGTTATGTTAGAGGGTTAGTAATAACCCTCTGAAAGGGGAGGTGCCTATAAGGCCCTTTTTCTGCCCAAGAGCAAAATGTTTTATTTTCAGCTGATGATTAGACTATAGTGTCCGCTATACTGAATCAATAGTGGTTAAGCTCCGTAAGCCCTACTTTTGGAATAATGGGGTTATTAAGGTGGGTGGGGTAAATCAGCATGAACCAGGGGTGTCATATTATAAGCTATATTTCTCCTTCAAATTTAATGGCATTCATAAATACCTTCCTTTATAAGTTGAAGTAATGTCTTTGGTGACATCTTTTCTCAAATTCCATCTTTTAAAGTAAAATCTTATGTCTGCAGAATTTCTTTTAGAGACACTGTCGATTTTAATTCATTTTGGTACTTTGAATTCAATATATTCTACCATATCTCTAGAACCAATGGATGACTTCTTGCCAAACTAACACGGGTTCACCGTTCGGAGAGTGCAGACTGTTGATTAAATTTTGGTGACCTTGACCTTTGTTTCAAGGTCACAGTAAGACTTATAATGTCAATTTTAAGTCAGGTTTTGGCCATTGTCTACACAGTAGCTCCTAAACTGATATGAAATCACAAACAAAGTGGCCTAAATCAATACTGTAAAACACTTATATTTGGCGGTCACTTTATTTTGGCGATTTTGGCGGAAAAGAAGAAAATCGCCAAATTAAAATGCCGCCAATATAAGCTCATGATTCCGAAAGAAGAAAAAATATTATTGAGCACATGATACTTTTTCCTCTACCAAAATATCAAAGCTAATACACATCACATATATAAGCGCAAAAGAAGATGCTTCCCAAACAACAAGAGGGAGGAAACGGAGTATGAAAATGTTCTCACAATACTCATTAGTATTTCAATTAAGTTGATTAAATCAGAAGGAACACAAAATATGTTTACTTTAAACAATTAACTATCCAAACTGTAACATGACTATAATAATAATTGCTTTTGTTTTAATCATCATGACAATATAGAGCTCAAATAAAGAGCAAATTACGACGGCAGAAGAAATTCATTGTTCTTGAGAATCATAAAACCGCCAAAATAAAAATCCGCCAAAAGGTCCATATTCAAAAACCGCCAAATTTTGCTGCCGCCAAATATAAGTGTTTTACAGTAATTTTGAGGAGTTAGAGCATTTGTTATTATCAAATGGCCATGACATCATCTTCAAGGTCAAGGTTAGACTAGACAGAGTTTAACCAAAGATCTCACACAGCTAGTAAGCAGAAATTTAACAAATAAGTATGTTTCTATTAGTAAATCAATGCTAAATATGCATATAATGACCTTGACCTTGATCTGAAGGTCACCAATACATTCAGAAGTTCATTATTTTACAATAGACCTATAAGTTTAACCCAATTCTGTTTCATCATGTTTGGCTAATACTGACCTTCGAACCAATGTCAAGGTCAGTCTGTGCACATTAAATATTGATTTTAAAATGAAAACACTCAGAGTTGGTACATTTCTGTCGACTGATTGATGAAATCTATAATTTAACTCTGTTTAGTCTAGCCATGACCTTGACCTTGAAGATGATGCCATGGCCATTTAATCATGATGTCATGGCCATTTAATCATAACTAGTGCTCTAACTCCTCATAATGTTTAATTTAGGTCACTTTGGGGACAATTCCATATCAATTCAGGAGCTACTATGTATACAATGGCCAAAACTTGACTTAAATTGACATTATAAGTCTTACTGTGACCTTGAAACAAAGGTCAAGGTCACCAAAATTCATTCAACAGTTTGCACTCTCCCAACAGTGAAACCATATTAGTTTGGTAAGAAGTCATCCATTGGTTATAGAGATATGGTAGAATATATTGAATTCAAAGTACCAAAATTAATGAAAATTGACAGTGTCTCTAAAAGAAATTCTGCAGACATAAGATGTTACTTTAAAAGATGGAATTTGAGAAAAGATGTCACCAAATACATTTCTTCAACTTATAAAGGAAGGTATATATGAATGCCATTAAATTTGAAGGAGAAATATAGCTTATAATATGACACCCCCGGTTCATGCTGATTTACCCCACCCACTTTAATAACCCCATTATTCCAAAAGTAGGGCTTACGGAGCTTAACCACTATTGATTCAGTTTTGCGGACACTATAGTCTAATCATCAGCTGAAAATAAAACATTTTGCTCTTGGGCAGAAAAAGGGCCTTATAGGCACCCCCCTTTGTTTTTTTATGTAGAAGAAAGAGTAAGCTACAAACCGCAAGCCTATCACAAATTCAAGACTGGCAATCTCTTTAATATCAATTTCATTTTTGCCAGGAGTTCTGTACTCATATGTCAATAATAACCAGGTTGCAAATGAACAGGGGCTAGCAAGTTGCATTTTTGCCTATACAGACATGCCTCTATCAGTAGAGGCTATTATCTGCTGGATCATTGGCTAAATTCCAATGTTGAAACCATTATTTATGTCAAAAAGTGTTATACTGGCATCTCAATTGGTTTACACTTCGCCTAAACTAAACAATTAAGACAGTCTGGCATTTCGCATACAGAAGATAAAACTTGATCGGTCTCGCTGAATATATCTGTCCCTATCTATTAACTGGGGCTAAATGGTCTGGCTTTCGGTACTGTAATATCGGCAAAGGGGGGAGAGGAGGGGGGGGGGGGGGGGCTTTAAGGCCTTTTTCTGCCCAAGAGCAAAATGTTTAATTTTCAGCTAATGTTTTGCCTGTAGTGTCTGCTATACTGAATCAATAGTGGTTAAGCTCCGTAAGTCCTACTATTGGAATAATGGGGTTATTAAAGTGGGTGGGGTAAATCAGCATGAACCAGGGGAGTCATATTATAAGCTATATTTTTTCCTTCAAATTTTATGTCATTCATATATATCTTCCTATATAAGTTAGATTAATGTCTTAAATGACATCTTTTCTCGATTTCTACCATTCAAGGTAAAATCTTATGTCTGCAGAATTTCTATTACAGACACTGTCAATTTTCTGCAATTTTCATACTTTATATACAATATATTTTACCATATCTCTAGAACCAATGGATGACTTCTTACCAAACTAAGATCGGTTCACCGCTGGGAGAGCGCAAATTATTGATTAAATTTTGGTGACCTTGACCTTTGTTTCAAGGTCACAGTAAGACTTATAATGTCCATTTTAGTCAAGTTTTGACCATTGTCTACACATTAGCTCCTGAATTAATATGAAATCATGACCAAAGTGGCCTAAAGTCAACATTACGAAGAGTTAGAGCACTAGGTATGATTAAATGGCCATGACATCATCTTCAAGATCACGGTCAAGGCTAGACTAAACAGAGTTTATTCCTGGATTTCACACGGTCAGTAAGCAGAAATGTACCAAATCTGAGTGTTTTTATTTGAAAGCCAGTTATTAATGTGCATTCAATGACCTTGACCGTGGCCAGAAGGTCAACATTAGCCAGAAATAATGAAATAGAACTGGGTTAAGCTTAAAGGTTAAGGAAAAGTCTGTTGTGAAATACTGAAGTTCTGAATGTATTGGCGACTTTCAGATCAAGGTCTAGGTCATTAACGGCATATTAAGCATTGATTTACAAATAGAATAAAAGGCCATCGGCCAAGTGTCACCCGACGTTTGAAATGTGTCACATACTGCAGCCCTTTATTCAGTTTCAGAGTAACTATATGGCCCAAAACAGAAAATATGTGTATCACAGAACCAGGGAAGCAAATAATAACTGAAGCACTGGCAAACACATATACCCAATTACTAGGCCTCTATGAAGTTATAAAATACTTAAGTTTACAAAGGGGCATTTATGTGTAAAATTAGGTGACTCAGACTTTAGGCCCTTGCAGAATGCCCAAAACATCAAGACTGTATATCCAATAACAAAATAACAAGGGCCATAATGCTGCTATTATGAATCTGGTGAAAAATGAACGATGCATTAATGAAAATTCAGCCCATTAATTTGAATAGTTCAGGGGTTATCTTCTTATTTTAAGCAAACGTCTATTATCTATGAAAGGGGAATAACTCTGTCACTAATCAATTTAGCACATCCTAACAATAATCAGAATAATCATTTCACCAAATACTAATAGCATACCAAATTTCAGCCCCCTCAGTCAAACGGTTCAAATGTTGGAAAAACAAAAGGACAAAGGGCCATAACTTTGTAAAAAATAAGACAATTGAAATTTCAAAATCACATGCACATCTTCAGATCATGATGAAACATTCTGCACAATTTCAAGTCAATCTGATGCAAGAGGTGGTAGGAGTAGCGGGGACAAGGTTTGAGTCAGCAAGGGCTGTAACTGAAAAACCACATGCACATCTTCATATCATAAGAACATATTCTGTAAAATTTCCAATTAATCCTATGAAAGACGTAGGAGGAGTTGCGGGGACAAGATTTCGGACGGACGGAAGGACGGACGCACACACGGACGGACGAGAGTCATTTATATAGCCCCCCTCCGCCTACGTCGGGTGACTTAACCTACATATTTGTTAAATTTCTGCTTAGTAACTGTGTGAGATCTTTGATTAAACCCTTTATAGTCTAACCTTGACCTTGACCTTGAAGATGATGTCATAGCCACTGAATCCTAAACACTACTGTAACTCTTCATAAGGTTTAATTTAGGCCACCTTGGTCATGATTTCATATTAATTCAGGAGCTAATGTGTAGACAATGGTCAAACATTGACTTAAAATTGACATTATAAGTCTTACTGTGACCTTGAACCGAAGGTCAAGGTCACCAAAATTTAATTTTCAGTTTGCACTCTCCCAACGGTGAACCCATCTAAGTTTGGTAAGAAGTCATCCATTGGTTCTAGAGATATGGTAGAATATATTGAATTCAAAGTACGAAAATTACTGAAAATCGACAGTGTCTCTAAACATGAGATTTTACTTTGAAAGGTAGGAATTGAGAAAAGATGTCACATAAGACATTATTTTAACTTATAAACGAAGATATATATATATATATGAATGCTATTAAATTTGAAGGAGATTTATAGCTGATTATGTGACTTCCCTGGTTCATGCTGATTTACCCCATTCACTTTAATAATCTTTCTCAAGTGTTTATCTCATTACAGAGGCTTCAGTTACCGTAACAGGAAATCTAAACCAATCAGAACCCTTGCTCTGGTAGAGAATTTGCTAGCACCAGTTCATGACCTACCTGCTTCCAATGATATCGAACGAGCCGTTCATGTCATAATTCTTGAATCTTGCTGTCTGCTTATTGGCTGGCCATGTGTTAATGATCTGTAACGTGATAATCGTTTTACCAGATTCTTATTCGCTAGTTTTTATTTATGCACAACCACAAATCTCGTCATTTATGCTTAATACATGTGACCGCGTTACTCTAAAACTGCCCTATAAAATCATTTGATGAGCCCATGCACAAAGAAAAAGGATGACTAGATATAGTGCCAGTTGAGACTGTTTTTTAATTATTATTCCAAAATTAAATTCTATTCTGATTTTGAAAAATATTTAATTTTTCACAAGGAATTATTCGAGACGTGTGGCTTCCAAACTAAAAGTTGCTTGGTTGCATTATGGTTTAACGGCAAAATCAATAGTATTTCAATCGTGTCGATCTGCCTCCCAGACAGAATGAGAAAGAGAAGAAAGACAGGATAGACTAAATGAAACATGATGCCCTAAATTTCGCACTTGCTCCAAGCACAGCAGGCCTTTGCCCTGTTATAATCAAAACTAATAGGACGCCTTAGTGCTGAAAGGTACGCAGTACCTTTTCACTGACCAAATCTCCCCATCTGTCTTATATGACCTATAGGAATTCGCCAAAAGATTAACTCAGAAAATATGTTTTTGTTGGCATGTTTTATGAAATACTCCTCTTTTCTGTGAAATAAAACATGTAATATATTTACATACATATTGAACTTTGTTTAAGCTACATTTATTTACTTCTGTACTTTGATAAGCTGTATTTGAAGGTGCTCAAATTCAAGATAAAACAGTTTTCTAGAGGGGCAATTTGGCATGTTTACAAGCAGTCAGTTTATGTGTAACGCTTCGCAGCACGAAAGAAATCTTCATCATATAGGTAAACATGTCAGATCACAATCAGGTGACATGTGATATTTATGCAAGTGGCAAGAAAAAAATACAGCTTCTCACAGATACCGTCAGCTGACTGGTCAACATCTCCAGATGTGGAAACCAAAATCAATATCTGCTTATAGACATATTATAGTTTATGGCCCTGGAGAATTCAATTTGCCATATGAACACCCTCAATCTCTTTGGCCAATCAGATGAAAATAAAAGTGAAAGGTCTGAAATGTAGAACATGCCAAACCAGTGCTCTTGGCGATACAAAAAGGGTGCGGCTAATATATGTAAGTTCTGCTTAAGAGTCAAAATCGTAACATGTTTGTTGCTATTGATTAAAACATTTTAAGTACCAGAAACTATCATAAAATCAAATAAGAAATTACCAACCGAATAGTCAGAGCGCAAGATGGTCGAATATTTCAACATGTGCAAAAACACGGGTTCGACAAATTTGCGGTCAAATTTTCTCTACACTAATGGACTTTTCTATAATTTGTTTATACGATTAATAAAAAAAAGCAAGTTCTTGTGTAATGTGCAAGAACAATCCGAAACCGCTAACTATATTTAGTTTGCTAGCTTAGGCATGTCAGAAGACCGGAGAGCTTAGTATACGTTTATGGCTTTTGTGTTTTGGCAATTGTCTAATGGTGCTTAACATTTGTGTGAATAACTATAACAGATACCAAGTTATACAGGAGAAACAAACTTAAGATGAAAATTCAAAAGGGCCGTCACTCCAAACGTGTATCAGCAAGACTTGTATTTTTGTATTCTGCACGTTATCTGCTGTTTCTTAAAATTTGGAGAACAAAATTCATGATAATATCACGAACGGTTTTCAGATCACAGAGAAAACATGACTGTATACTATAAAAGCACTATTTACGTTTTTCAACAAATGTGATAACTCCAAAAGTTACATCAGAGTTGATGTTCTTTAATCACCACGTCCTACTTTTTGTATAAAAAAATTAAATGAGTAAAGAAACAGTTCAAGAACTGACTGAATCGGAACCTAAACCAAAAGGAAAGCTTAAAAAACTATAAAATAAATTACAGGCCATAAGCTTTTTAAATCGACTTAAGTGCAAAAAAACAATCAGATATCCATCTCACAGCTTACAGCGTGTGTGATTATGGAGATGTAGTTCAGAGAGAGAGAGAGAGTGGGGGGGTGTAAGTAGCTCATAGGGTCCGAGTCCCCGACGCTGCAAACATTGGCTTTTCGGTTTTGAAGATGAATATTTTTAAAATGTTTTACTTTATTTGGGTAGGCTAGCCATCTTGGTAGTGCGAGCAACTTTGTCGACGCTGGTAAGATAAGTCCGATTCCTCATTGCATCATACTAAGCCAAAAGGTCATTGGCCTTTCGGTCCTGGAGAAGAAAATCTAAAAAGGGTTAATTTTTACCATTTATGGATGATGGAAGAAGCTCGCATCCGATGAAATGGCGCAATGGGAAAATTTGATTTTTCAACAGCCATCCGCCAAGAGCATGTAAGGAACTTCGTGGACTTAGTACCCTTGGTTTGCGAAGGTATTTTCGTGAGTGTTTTTTATAAGCGGTAGACTGGAGTCAGTCCAAAAGATATATATTCATTCACTTATAAATTCCAGCCCTCTCAGATACTTTAATTTATCTCCAGATAGAATCTTTTATTTCTAGGTATCAGAAGAAAATTCTTTTATATTGAGAAAGAAAAATGTTATGGTTAATGTTATGAACAGAACAGAACAGAAGCCTTATTCAATTAAAACTCAGGCCACACACAGGTGGCGTAAGAGCATACAATATAATCAAGAAATACACAATAAAACTGTTAATAAGAACTACTTATAAACTATCAGGATGTAAACTAGCTCATAATCACTTTGACAAATTCCGAAAGCTTCTTTAATGTTCCTATATTGTCAGAGCAATTTCAACATGTTACGTCTTGTATTAAAAAAATAAAAAATTAAATGGGACTATTTCTAGTCTAGCTCAGAGGTGGTAGCTTAAAGTGAAGATTTCTGCTAGCTAGTGAAGAAGTGTCCTATATGGATGGTATCTAATATATATAGTTTGTTATAAGCATTTAAATCTTAAAAAATATGTTTTAAAAGTGTTGTTTGCAAGCTAACGTTCTTTGTGTGAAAATTTAGTAAATGTCATATCATATTATAGGCCCCCGTGGACCTTGCATTTTTTCGACATGAGCCTAAGAAGAAGTAATTCAGCCACTGCCAAAATAAATGGACAAATAAAGGGAAGAAAAGAACAATGACCCTTATTTTCCATCCCATATCACGTACTCGTACAAGCCCTGTTGGTGAAGAGGCCCTACACGTGAAATACGCTTCAGTTTGAAGTTGTATAAGTGAAAAGAACATACAGGGAACTTATAAATTTTATGAAATTTAATGAATTCTGGACTTAAAAATTGACATAACATTATAGTAAAAGTATAGTAAAGCTGACTCCCGTTAACTCAATACCTGTATGGGGCTGTGAATTTCCACCAGCTAATAACTTCAGTTTTTTCTAAGTAGCTTGTTGTCTGCTTATTGGTTGGTTACTGTTTAAATGATCTTTATAAAGCCAATCGTTTTACCAGAACCATACAGCTCCTGTTGATAACCGTTCTTATCAGCCACTCAGAAATACTGATACGGATCATTAAGATGCATGCTTTTATTGTCATTTAATCTATAATCATAGCACGTTTAGTATCGCAAAGGAGGTGTAGCTTTCATGTCAGTTTATCATAACAATAAATATCGACTTAATTTGCGCTGCTTAGGAAGACAGGATTCCGAAAACAAACATCTAAAGCCTTTCAATGGCCAGACTGGCCATATATGCTTTTATCATATAAGATTTATTTTACTTTAAAGAGCATGACAAAAACTTGAATGATTTTTGTTCTCCCGCAATATTGTGGTAGAAAACTGAAAACGGTCATACAGTTTCATTGTTTTTGATAATAATTACAAATGCTGTTCTCAGAATAAGACGGACAGAGACGTCGCAGGGTATGGGCACACTCATGGGTACGCAGATGTGCCGGCGTAGGAGTTCATCATGCACTAATGCGAGAGCTTTCCTCAGAAGACAAAAGAGAATCTAACAACTTTCTGCCAATTCTCAATTGCACGAAGTCTCTGCTACGCTTTGCATACTAAACGTACTGCTCTGCTAGATGGTAGTAAGGGGCCGGCCATTTGATATTCTGGGCGCGCGGGGGGTGGGGGGGTGGGGGGGAGGGTGCACTGGTATAATTTTCAGATAAATCTCTGCCTTTGGATATGCATGAAAAAAATGAATTGGCACATAAGGGGATTTTAAAAAATATTCTTGGGTACTATCCCGTACTTTTTACGGTAAAGCGGTAAAGGGCCTGGCAGCCAGATGCCAGGTGTTTTACCGTAAAACTTTTTGGATTTTGTAACTATATCTGGGCAAAACTTGCTCTTATCCTTGGATAACTATCCCTAGGGTAGCTATTATTGATTATAAAAAAAATGAATGCGGATTTAAGCTAGGACAATGCAGTCGTTTTTCGTTTTAAAACATGCTTGTACATCTAACTCCGCTAACATAAACTGTCTCACCTGTGTTGTCTCTGCTGAAAAAGACGATTTCTTGCATGTGTGAAAATAAAGGAAAGCCCGACATTATGCTCTTTTTGTGATTTTGATCTAATAACCAAATGGACTTTGATCAAATATGCGCCAAACTGATACTGAAAGCAGATAATTATGTCGTCTGCCCGAGTTCCTGTGTAAAACTCCGTACCGTGACGCGTCAAGTAAATTGGAGCATGACGGCGCACCCGAGAGCGCACCAGATAGCTCACCAAAATCAGAATGGAGCAGGAATGGTGTGCAAGGCAAGTGTTAAGACTTACTGGGATGAAAGCTTGATTTCTGCAGTTTTTTAGTAAAATAATTATGATACAACCTATACATCTATATTTTAGTACATATTTTCTATATATTTTTTCAACAAAATAATCTTGACAGTCTGTCTATCTGGGAGTCCAGATTAGACAAGGAGTTTAATACCTCAAAGTGTCATGTGGTAAGGGTGAGTACTTCCAGGAGACCTATACTTTGTATTTTCTACATGGTAAGATCCTGGAGGTTGTGACTAGTGTTAGGTACTTGGGGTGGACATCTCCAGTGGCCTGTCGTAGAACTCCCACACAGACAGAATCACTGGAAAACCAAGCTTACTAAGAAGAAACATTAAGAGAAAATTACCTAGAGAGATGGCCTTTAACACTTTTGGTCTGCCTCTATCTGGAATATGCCTCCCCCATTTGGGAACCATAACTACTTAAAGTCAGTGAAGTCAGTGACAGAAATAGCTACAAGGTGATAATTTTGTCAGATGGGTACAAAAGTCAAAAGCCATTAAAATTAGAAGCCGAAAATTGGTCCATCTTTCATGTAAGACCATCACGAAAAGAGGGTTGGTGGGTGGGCAATGTACAGATAGATCTACTACATAATTAAAAATAGTGCCCCTTAGCGCAGCGGCAATAGTGCTACTTCAGAAGACATCCCCTTATAGTAGCGTAGCGGCAATAGCGCTACTTCAGAAAGCATTTCCCTTAAAGTAGCACAGCGGCTATAGCGCTACTACAGAAGACAGCCCTTTTTAGTAGCGCAGCGGCAATAGCGCTACTTCAGAAAACACCCCCTTATAGTAGCAAAGCGGCAATAGCGCCACTTTGGAAGACATTCCCTTATAGTAGCGCAGCGGCATTAGCGCTACAACAGAAGACAGTCCCTTTTAGTAGCGCAGCGGCAATAGCGCTAGTACAGAAGACATCCCCTTATAGTAGCGCAGCGGCAATAGCGCCACTTTGGAAGACATTCCCTTATAGTAGCGCTGCAGCATTAGCGCTACTACAAAAGACAGCCCCTTTTAGTAGCGCAGCGGCAATAACGCTAGTAGCGCTGCGGCATTAGCGCTACTACAGAAGACAGCCCCTTTTAGTAGCACAGCAGCAATAGCGCTAGTACAGAAGACATCCCCTTTAATAAAGCAGTGGAACTGTGCTACTTTAAAAGTCATCACCTTTCAGTGCCATTGTAACGTCAGTCTGACGGCGCACAGCAGTGGGGGTCGGTCTGTAAGTAACAATTATGGGAAAATACGCTGAATAAGTATAAACTTGTTTTCATACACAAGTAACATATCACTAGATATTTTAAGCTATATTCTGATATGAGCGATGTCTGTTTGCAAAATGAAATAAATGATAATAATAATAAATAATAATGACAAAAGAAACAGATTGAGTTATCCTATGTTTGGAAACATTAACTGTAATGTGATTGTTCATTTGGAGGTGAATTTGTATTATTGTGCATATTTAGATGGCTTAGTGCCGCTCCATAGTAAACTATAATCCCAACGCAACTTTCTAGTGATAATTTGGTGCAAATTTGATCACTCAAGGGCGGACAGGAAACGTTGTTGATATTTTGATTGATCCCCTAACCAGAAACCTAGAAGTACTTATAGCACTGACTCAGTGTGGCAGACAATTCTGAACTGAATCTGGGCCAGTTGGAATAAAGAAATAAATGTTATTTATTTTTTTTATTTTTTTTATTATTTTTTTTTTATTTTATTTTTTTTTTTTATTTATTATTTTTTTTTTTTTTTGGATTTCATGGATGTATAAACAACGCCAAGCAATCATAAAACTCCTAGAAGTACACTGTAACAAAAATCCGTAGATTTTACGGTAAAATACACGGAATCTGGCTGCCGGTTTATTTACCATTGTTTTCTGTAGAACATTTGTGGAAATAATGATGTGGTAAAGCGCACTCGGTAATACATTTATAGTGTTGAAGGGATATGTGACAAGAAAAATACCTGTCCTATTCTATCCTATTAAGCCTGATTTTTCCTGCAAAAGTTTACGGGCCCAATTATTTTATCGTACACTGTAAAAAAATCAGTACGGTTGAATAACTGGAAACCAGCTGCCAGTATACGGGAGCCCGTAAAAATTGGCAGGAATTATCAAGCAGAGTAGGATAGAATGGAGCAAGTGTTGCTTCAGGACTATTGCCATTTAACACTATAAAGGTATTTCGAGTGCGGCCAGTAATAAAACATAAGACTGCAATATCGTTATTTCCAATAATATTCTACAGGCAAACACCCGTAAAATAACGGGAAATGGACTGGCAGCTAGTTGCCTTTGCCTGTTATTCTACCGTAAATTCTACGGCCATTTTACAGTGTAAAAGTAAACGTAAAACCGGCTTTATTCAGTTTGTGACTGACTAGTCGGAAAGATCATGCAATAATGTCACAATTATCAAAATTATTTCTTATAATCAGACGAAGGCCTACACATTATTTGCCTGCCAATTTGAAAGTGTTAGCAAATAACGATTACTTTTCTTATTATCATTTTATTTTTTCTCTTCCTTTCTTTCTTGTCTAAAAGCAAATCGTTACGTCATTTATACTTGATACTGATGGGTGCTCCCCCCCCCCCCCTCACCCACCCTTTCGGGGTATCAGTTTATTAGATGAGCACAACTCCAATAATGTTATTATTGAAATTTTGCATGATATTCTTGATTGTCTGAGGAAGCCTGAATATGAACAGAACGCTCATCGTGTCAAATTCGACAGCTCATGGCCATACAAGAATACATTTTAATTTAGGCTAAACTATATTTTTCGAAGATTATCGGAGCCTTTTCTTCATAGATTATCGAGCTTTCATTCGGCTGTTGTACAGGTATCCTTGCTATTCAGAAAAGCACTTTTCGATCCGGAATTCCGGATTTATTGATCCATAGGCTACATTTTTTTTTTCTTTTTTCTTGTAAATGTTAGTCCAACATTTGACATTTTCGGATGGTGCAGTGTGTGGTTGTGAGAGATGGGGTGTGGCGGTTCATTTGCAAACGGCAATACTGAGACCGGGAAACACACACATTTTTAGAGATGTGGTCGCCCTGGATATTAATGTTTTTGGTCAAGATCATGTAACAGCTGAGCCAAAAAGGTTATCACCGTTTCGTAGAGGACAGATGGGCCAAGACGAGCCTGTCTTCGAAAAGAATTGCACCGTAAAAAAGAAAGAAAAATCCGTAGATTTTACGGTAGAATATCGGGAACCAGCTGCCAGTCCATTTCCCGTTATTTTTACGGGCGCCCGTAAACATTGGCGGAATCATCACGCAGAGTAGGGAAGAATAAGACAGGTATTGTTTTGGTCATTTAGCCCTCCAACACTATAAAGGTATTTTCGAGTGCGGTCAATTAGCATAACTCTACCAAATTGAGATTTCTAAAAAAAAATGTTTTACATGCAGACACCAGTAAAAATAACGGGAAATGGACTAGCAGCTGGTTGCCAGGTATTCTACCGTAAAATCTACGGATTTTTTTTACAGTGTATAGCTTTTGCGCTCAGACAATTGTATTGTTATCCAAATTTACATTTTTAATTGCAATACATTTCGGAATGTGTTGACAGTAGTCTGATTTACCTGAAAATTTCAAAGGATTGCATACAATCAGATTGATATTTCCTCGTTTCAAAACAAAGTATAGAAAGGAAGAAAGAAAGAACACAAAAAACAGCTGTTTTCTGCTTTAAAATCGGTTAGGAAATATTCTGTGAAACTACCGTAACTGTGAGTAAACAACCGACTATTCATATTTGCAAGCGGCTAAACATCCAACCGGATTTGAGCCTGCTAGTCTAGGGACGAACCTCACTCCTGTCTAAGCTGTCAGGGAGAGATGTTCGTGTCAGAGAGTAGCTTTTACCACCACCCAACCCCCTTTCCCCTTCTCTAATAGTTTTACCCGGGGAAAAAAAGGTGCGATATAGGAGTTCACTTTTCCGTCCGTACGTCCGTCACTCATTCCGTTCGTCCGTCAGTCCGTCCGTCCGTCAACAATTACGTCGACCCTAGCGTCGACCCTAGTGTTAAGTCCATTTCTACCAAACTATAATACCTACAATCATCAAACCTGGCATAAAGCTTCTTCTTAGAATGTTCTCGAGGGCTGTTGTTCTTATTTTTACCCTTGACCTATATTTTATGATCTGCTGACTTTGTAAAACTGTCCATCAACAGTTACGTCGACCCTAGCGTCGACCCTAGGGTTTAAGTCCATTTCCCGCAAACTATGATACCTACAAACATCAAACCTGGCATAAAAGCTTTTTCTAAGAATGTTCTCGAGGACTGTTGCTCTTATTTTTACCCTTGACCTATATTTCATGCTCTGCTGACTTCGTAAAAATGTTCACCAACATTTACGTCGACCCTAACGTTTAAGTCCATTTCTCTCAAACTATGATACCTACAATCATCAAACCTGGCATAAAGCTTCTTCTGAGAATGTTCTCGAGGGATGTCTCTCTTATTTTTACCTTGATCTATATTTTATGCTCTGCTGACTTCGTAAAGTTTTCATTCAAAATTATGTTGATGCTAGTGTTTAAGTCCATTTCTCACAAACTATGATACCTAGAATCATCAAACCTGCTGGCATCAAGTTTTTTCTTAGAAAGTTCTTGAGTGCTGTTGCAATTTATTTACTTTTGACATAATATTTTATGCTTTGGTGACTTTGCAAAATTTTACACCCAAAATTGTATCGGCCCTAGCATTTTAGTCCTTTCGTCTCGAAGTATGATACCTGTAGTCATCACACCTGGCGTAAAGTTTCTCTTTGGAATGTTCATGAGGAATAATGCAATTAATCCTACCATTGACCTATATTTTATGCTATTCTGACTTAGTATAATTTTACATCCGAAATTGTGTTGACCCTATCATTTTTGTCCACTTCTCATACACATTCTTTTTAATTATAGTCTTTACTACTGTGGAAGCGCAATGCAGGTGCGACATAGCATTCCGCGGAATTCTTGTTTATCAGTATAATCCACCCCACCTCCATCCACACCTTACCCACCCCCACGAAAAGTGACTATTTCCACGGAATAAATGTACTGTATATGATTTTGCATAGCCATCCCCCCACCCTGGCAAACAGGATACTCACCTGGTAATACGTTTGCAGGAAAACATACTACATATACACTATAAAAATCCATAGATGTTACAGTAGATTACCTGGCAACCAGCTACCAGTCCATTTCCCGTTATTTTACGGGCGTCTGCCTATAGAACTTTTTTTTTTGAAATCTCGATATGATAGAGTTGTGTTAACTTGACGCAATCGAAAATACCTTTATAGTGTAAAAGGGCTATCTGACCTAAACAATACCTGTCTTATTCTACCCTGCTCTGCGTGATGATTCCGCCAATGTTTACGAGCGCCCGTAAAAATAACGGGAAAAAGACTGGCAGCTGGTTGCCGGGTATCCTACCGTAAAATTTAGGTATTATTCTTTTACAGTTGAATTTGCTCCCTCCACACTCATAATAGTGAGGTTCAAATCTGACACAGAAGGGCGAGTACCTGCCCGAAAAATACCACCTGATAATACATGCTAGAAAGGCATGTGTACATGTACATCTGCTTATCAGTCCGTCGGAGAGAAACAGCTGGACACTTTGTCTTTCTGTGTCAGCGTGTGAACGTGGTCATGCACATACCTTTTTATATTTTTTATATTTGTAAGTTTGAGAGCAAACGTTCATTTATGCGTGCGCGCAGCGTTTTGTTGGTTATTTTTTATTTAACGGCTCTATGACACAGTATTTCAATCTATTTCGAGCCGTCTCCCAGGAAGAAAATAAATAATAATAGAGGAGAGGGGGGTGGCGAGGATGGGGAGAGGGGACTACTTTCTGAACTCTCTGACAGGTCATCCAAAACACGAAACGTATAAGAAATGCAAGGAAATCATAATTATAGTACTTGTCTTCGAATTTTCGTGATAAAGTTCCACCACCACTGCTGTTCCGGAAATATTACTATAAGATACAATCTTAACCCCCCCCCCCCCCCCCCCCTGCACACACACATACCCCCGACTGCCCCGGAAATATGGAATATATAGGAAATTCCCGCAGGAAAAGATCTCCTAGACCTATTGTAGCATAGCCGTCTTAACCGTTTAGTGGATTTACCCCGGCGGTAACCTGTCTAGACTTTGCTCCCTTGCATGTCATAGGAGGGCTGTCCGATGTTAAAACAGAAATAAAAAAATATTTGAACGGAAAAAACCCGCCCGATAAAAAAAGAATGTGTCTCCCTTCTATCCGGCAAATATCTTTATTTGTATTTGTTTATTTATTTATTCATTTATTTATTTATTCATTTATTTTTTGGTTATGTTTTGAGGAAAATATACAAACAAAAGATCGAAATAGGTAGTCTGTCTTGCCATGTCGGACCTGAAAAATTTTCATCAGTTTTTTTCTGAAAATGCTCTGAAAGGATGAATAAATGAAACAGCGAAACAATGCAATTAAAACAATTGCAACGTTCCAGTGTAAACGTTTGAACATCCCCCGCGTTTGGCGCGACGTTATGTGACGTTAGTGGCGCCAAACGTTTCATTTTACTCTCCTCACATGACGTAATTAAAAAATAACAACCCTTCAAAAGTCGATTTTAGCGTCTATAAAAGCAACAATTTATATATTTATGAAACGACAGACTATTTTATAAAAAAAAAAACATTATATTTTTAATTTTTTGTACGGAATTTTGGGACCGAATCACTCACACTAGAAATGGACATGGTCCATTTGGCACAGAACATGTTAAGGTTTATCAGACGTTACGTCACGAAAATACAATGACGTCAGCGTAAAAGTAATATTCACTGAATATCGCAAAATATTAACCGGCACGTGACGTCAAATCGGCCAATGAAATTGTATGTTACATTTTGGTCATATAATAAACATAAATATTGAATATTAAACAATGTCGGAACCAACCCCCTTTCGCGGCTGGAATAGCCATCCCAGCGGGCACAATACCTCCAAACGACGCCGCACAGACGTCGATGCGACGTGATGACGTCGCATCCACGTCAGCCCGACGTCATCTCGATGTCATGTGCCAGCTGGAATGCTTTGTAAGATCGCCGCAACTGTGCAAAGAAATCGCCAGTGAAAGAGGATAGGCTTGCCGCAGTGAACTGAAATACTGTTTGGGACACAAAAAGGAGGGAAACCCCGATAACAGACGGCTTCGGGGTGCATGGGATCCGACTAGCATCTACAAATCTACAGAGACATCCCATAAGGTCCATAACAACGCGGTTCAAGTGATCAGCCAGCATATAGCGATTTCTTTCTGCCACTAAGAGCCTTGTCATCATGTGGTTTGTTTATAAAAAAAAAAAAATCAAATACTCATTTACAGTTTAATCCCTGATTTACAATACCTGGTGAGATCATAACAAGAGAGTCAGAAACTTTTTCGTTTCTGATACACCATGTTGTGAGGATTCGCTGAACATTGGTTTCTGCCATTAGTATTCGTAACAGAAGAACTAAATTAGCCAATGCTTTCATTCTGAAACTATAAACACTGCCATGAGTGTTTGAATTTTTGACTAGCTTAATTATTATTACAAAATTTGCTGTCTTCAGAAGCAAAAGAAAGTGAACACTACATCGCTGTAGTGTATGTTATTAAGCCAGTCACCAACCGGTTTGCATCCCGCCCTCCCCCTCCCTGTTGCCTGTCCTCCATATCTTTTCAAGACGAGAGCTACGGATTGTGACATCTCAGGAGGTCGATATTGTAATTTGCACTGACATGACACCTGTACCAAGGCTGCTGCAAAACTGCGCATATGTAAAGGCTGGTCGCTGCATGCTCAATGCGCCGTGCGTGTTCGCAAATTAGTACAGCTTTATTCTGGTATTATCTTACTTTTTATCATTTGTAAATCTGAAAAAAATGATATGTCAATTTATTCTAGAGATCCTTTAAGATATTGAGCAGTTCTTATGAGCATATAAGTAAAATGTGAATGTGTAAAAATTCATCATATAAGGAAACGCAGATTACGATGGAGGTGTCTATTTTTAAGCAAAACAATTTCGACCTAAGCAATTATTTTCAAAGCAACGAGAGTATGTATGCGATAAGTGAAGACTCAGGCCAGCTTGCACAGGATATACCGACTGCGGTGGACGTATACCCTAATTCAGATCCAGTTTTGATTTTTGTTGTCTTTAAAAAAAAAAAGAAAAAAAAACGTTTACAATTTTACTACAAAACCTAAAGGACTGACCCTTATCATTTACTTGCAACTAGTAAAACCATGCACGCCCACTTTTGTTAAATTCTACTGTGAGTCTCTAAGAGCAATATTAAATGATCCACAGAACGAGGAAACATATTTTTTCGTTCAGCGTGCGCAATGAGGGAAGATTTATGTCTGCCTGCACATCTGCCGAACCTGTGTTTCCGCCAACAACCTGAGGATCCTTATGAACGTAGCGAACAAACAACGATTACGCTACTATTTCACGGAGATGCCCAGGCTGATCAATGTAAGATATAAGCGGTGTAAACGTCAAAGACGGTTTCGCCTTTGTACGACCGCTTACGATTCCCAGGTCACGTTTGATGATCTCAGTATTTAACCACGATATTCTGTAATCTGCTGTTAACAAAATAGGGGTAATTTAAATATTCTAATTTAGTTTCGACCAATCAAGTGCTCAGTATATTAAGTGCTGGCCTGCTGATCCAGCGGTCTTGAGTTCGAGCCCCGCCCGAGGCGGGAATCTTTTCAATCATAAATGAAGCTACAGAGCAAAATTAAGAATAATGATCCACGAAACGAGCAAACATTTTTTCGTTCAGCGTGCGCAATGAGCGAAGAGTTATGTCTGTTTTCACATCTGCCCAACCTGTGTTTCCGCCAACAATCTGAGGATCCTTATGAGCATAGCGAACGAAAGACGAACAAGGGAAGTAAGCACTGCTTCCGAAGACTTTGCCGCGCGGAAGCGTTCTATTTTAAGCCAAACTAGAAAATGTGTTTATGAAACACTATGCACCAACCATATTTATGCCTCTAAAAGCTTCGATGCACTAAGTCGAAAAGGGGACTTAACTCAGTCAAAAAATTAAGATTTTTTTTCGAAAATTAATTAGATCATCTACACCTTTGGCAATATCTTCCTGCAAAAAACATGACCACAATGCTCAGATGCTTGAAGTTTGATAAGAAGCATTGCCTGTGGACCTCTACAAACTTTGTTCAAATGGCCGCCCCAGGGTTCATCATGGCCCTGTCCAAAGGCAGTCCTGGGTTGAAACATACAAATACATAGAAAATTATTCAAAAATCTTCTTCTTCAGAACCGGAAGGCACAGATCGTTGAAATTTGGTATATAGCAATGCCTGGTAGTCCTTTACCAAGTTTGTTCAAATGGTGGCCCCAGGATCCAAAATGGTTCTGCGGCAGGGAGTCAAACCCAGGACCCCTTCCTCGGGGTCATTTTGGATCCTGGGGCCACCATTTGAACAAACTTTGTGATGGACTTCTAGGCAATCCTACATACCAAATTTCAAGCATCAGAGCCTTGTTGTTCTTACATAGAAGGTTTTTTAATATTTTTCTATGTATTTCCATGGTTCAAACCCAGGATTCATTTTGGGCAGGGCCATTATGGACTCTGGGGCTACCATTGAAGAAAATTTGTAGAGGTCCACCAGACAATGCTTCATTCCAAATTTTATGCATGTGAGCCTTGCGGTTCTGAAATAGAAGAATTTTGAATATTTTTCTATGTATTTCTAAGGTTGAAACCCAGGACCCCTTTGGGGAAGGCTATTATGGACCCTAGGACCCCCCTTTTGAACAAATGTTGTAGAAGTCCATCAGACAATGCTTCATACTAAATTCTAGTCATCTGAGCCTTGCGGTTCCGAAGAAGAAGATTTTTGAATATTTCTATACGTATTTTTATGGTTCAAACCCATGACTCCATGCCGCAGGGCCATGTTTGACCCTGGGGCTACCATTTGAACAAACTTGGTATAGGATTACTTAGAAATGCTACATACCAAGTTTCAAGAATCTGAGCATTGCGGTTCTGAAGGAGATTTTGAATATTTTTCTATGTATTTCTGTGGATCAGCCCAGGACAGCCTTTGGGCAGGATCATTGTGAACCCGGTGCTCCCATTTGAACGAACTTTGTAGAGACTGATTAAGTTTCAAGCATCTGAGCATTGCGGTTCAGAAGAAGACGATTTCTGACTATTTTCCTCTGTATTTCTATGATTCAAACCTAAGACCCCACTTCCCCGGGGTATTTTAGATCCTGGGCCACCATTTATACAGACTTTGTATAGGATTTCTAGGCAATCCTATATATCAAATTTCAAGCATCAGAGCCTTGCTGTTTTGAAATAGAAGATTTTTTGAATATTTTTCTATGTTTTTCTATTGTTCAAACCCAGGACCCCCTTTGGGCAGGGCCATTATAGACTCTGGAGGCACTATTATAATAAACTTTGTAGAGGTCCACCAGACATTGCTTCATACCAAATTTATTTATCTGAGCCTTGCGGTTTTGAAGAAGAAGATTTTTGAATATTTCTCTATATGTATTACTTTGGTTCAAACCTAGGATTCCTTGCTGTGCGACCATTTTGGACCCTGGGGCCACAATTTGAACAAACTTGATAGAGGACCACTAGATGTCTTATAAGTCATTCCCTGATAGTATTACATTGTTCGCTCAACACACTGTCTCGTTTCCTCATGATTCCCTTTTTTCCACTAATCTTATGTGTGTAGCACTGTGGACACCTTTTGTGTAGCACTGTGAGCACCTTCCAAATTCGCAACAATAAAAAGTACAGTATCAACAGTGGACTTGGTCGTTTGCTCAAGACTTTGCAATATTAAGTAACGGCGGCACGGGGCCATTTCGAATGGTCAGAGCCTCTGAATAAATTTGGACCTACTATGAGTCAGAGTGATTCTCGCGTTAAGCTATTCAATTTTTTTTATAGTCTAGAGATAAATCCATTTAAACTGAGTTTTCAAAATGCGTCTAGCTTCTGGGGAGCAAAGCCCCAGACCCCGCATAATTAAAGTAATGTTTTAATATCAGTTGCAGTTGTTCTACATCAGCAGCAACACATGCACATACATTTACAAACATCTTATACAAAATTCACATATATATATATATTATTGACCTGCCGCATGTTTTCATTGAAATTGAGTTGCAAAGAAAATAACCAGCTTATGGGAGACAAAGTCATAATGTCAATAGTGGCCCCTTTAACACAAGTATATCAGGCTTCCACGCGTCCGCAAAATCCTGTTTTTGTGGGGTTTTTTTAGGTCTCCATAACAATTCTTTACAAAAGCACTGGCCAATGCCTAAAATGCCCTTATCAAGTCTTGATGCCATTAAGATTGGGAAATTGGTTTGGCTTCTGGGGGCAATGCCCCAGACCCCCTTTGTTAACTTTTTAGCTTAACTATTTTGCCATGAGCTAGCTTACTTGCATTCATTTATCAAACTTTTAAAGCACAATATAAAGCATGTTTCTCAAAAATAAGTAAGGTATACGTCATTTGCTTACTTACGAATGGGAAGAGCACGAAAATGTAGAAATCTCCCTATTAAAATAACCAAAAACAGTTTGGCAATTATGATGACATTTTATACAAGACAGTCACGCAAAATTTTGCTCTATTTACTTGAGAGTCTATTGAAATAGAATACTTATAAATTTAAAGAGTAACTTAAGAGAATACGTATAAATTGCATTCGGCTAACGGGTAGTAAATATGTACCCGGGTAATTGGTCTACCCAACCCGGACTTGGGTATCCGGTACTCGTCCCAGCCCTATTGTTAAGCACAGTACGGAATATCTCGTCATAACCATTACCGATGATTTGAAATGGAGCACACATGTCAGCAATATTTGGACAAAGGTTTTAGGACTCTCGTAACTTGGCAGCATGTCCACAAGATGTTAAAGAGTCAGCATACAAGGAACTGGTGCGTCCAGTCCTGGAGTATGTAATTTAGTTTGGCACCCTCAAAGTATACTTCTTTAAGATGAACTTGAGAAGGTGCAGAAAAAGGCAGCTAGGTTTGTAACGGGAAATTACACATACGAAACTGGGAGTTGACCCTGGCATTCTGGAGAAACTTAAGTGTGAAGGAAAGATAGTAGACTCATAATGTGTTTTACAAAGGTCTGAAGGGTGCAGCCAGTATACCCATAAAAGATCTTGTTCCCCCAAGTAGGCGTTCCAGGAATAAGGGCTTGAACGGGTAGAGATTTTATGCTGTTTTGAAATAGAAGATTTTGGATCCTCGGGCCACCATTTGAACAAACTTTGTAAAGGAATCCTAGGCAATCCTACATACCAAATTTCAAGCATCAGGGCCTTGTTGTTCTTAAATAGAAGATTTTTGAATATTTTTCTATGTATTTCTATGGTTCAAACCCAGGATTCACTTTGGGCAGGGCCATCATGAAAGTTGGAGCCACCATTGAACAAAATTTGTAGGGGTCCACCAGACAATGCTTCATACCACATTTTATGCATCTGAGCCTTGCGGTTCTGAAATAGAAGAATTTTGAATATTTTTCTATGTATTTCTCAGGTTGAAACCCAGGACCCCTTTGGGCAGGGCCATTATGGACCCTAGGACCCCCCTTTTGAACAAATGTTGTAGAAGTCCATCAGACAATGCTTCATACTAAATTCTAGTCATCTTAGCTTTGCGGTTCCGAAGAAGGAGATTTTTGAATATTTCTATACGTATTTTTATGGTTCAAACCTATGACTCCATGCCGCAGGGCCATGTTTGACCCTGGGGCTACCATTTGAACAAACTTGGTATAGGATTACTTGGAAATGCTACATACCAAGTTTCAAGAATCTGCGCATTGCGGTTCTGAGGAAGGAGATTTTGAATATTTTTCTATGTATTTCTGTGGTTCAGCCCAGGACAGCCTTTGGGCAGGGCCATTGTGAACCCTGTGCTCCCATTTGAACGAACTTTGTAGGGGTCTACCAGACAATGCTTCTTATCAAGTTTCAAGCATCTGAGCATTGTGGTTCAGAAGAAGACGATTTCTGACTATTTTCCTCTGTATTTCTATGGTTCAAACCCAGGACCCCCCCCCCCCCTTCCCCGGGGTATTTTAGATCCTGGGCCACCATTTATACAGACTTTGTATAGGATTTCTAGGAAATCCTACATACCAATTTCAAGCATCAGAGCTTTGCTGTTTTGAAAAAGAAGATTTTTTGAATATTTTTCTATGTTTTTCTGTTGTTCAAACCCAGGACCCTCTTTGGGCAGGGCCATTATAGACTCTGGAGCCACTATTATAATAAACTTTGTAGAGGTCCATCAGGTAATGCTTCATACCAAATGTATGCATCTGAGCCTTGCGGTTTTGAGGAAGAAGATTTTTGAATATTTCTCTATATGTACTACTTTGGTTTAAACCTAGGATTCCCTGCTGTGCGGCCATTTTGGACCCTGGGGCCACAATTTGAACAAACTTGAAAGAGGACCACTAGATGTCTTATAAGTCATTCCCTGATAGTATTACATTGTTCGCTCAACACACTGTCTCGTTTCCTCATGACTTCCCTTTATTCAACTAAACTTATGTGTGTAGCACTGTGGACACCTTTTGTGTAGCACTGTGAGCACCTTCCAAATTCGCAACATTAAGAAGTCCAGTATCAGACGAAGTGTTTAAACAGTGGATTTTTACAATCTATTTTGGTCGAGGCAGAGGTCCACCAGACAATGCTTCTAATCAAGTTTCAAGCATATGAGCTTTGCGGTTCAGAAGAAGACGATTTCTGACTATTTTCCTCTGTATTTCTATGGTTCAACCCAGGACCCCCCTTCCCCGGGGTAGTTTAGATCCTGGGGCCACCATTTATACAGACTTTGTAAAGGATTTCTAGGCAATCCTACATACCAAATTTCAAGCATCAGAGCCTTGCTGTTTTGAAATAGAAGATTTTTGAATTTGTTCCCGGATACCAGAATCCCTATTACCCGCGGGTACCCGTTACCATAGTATCTTGAGCATGTTCACTGTTAGCTCAAATAATATGTTAGGTATCTCTTCTTTGCATATATGTGCATGGGAAAGATACTTTGATATAGAAGTCGGCATCTTACAATTATGATTGCAAATTTATAACAGAGTGCATTCTAAACTTTGCTCTAATTGTTTGGAATACTATTGAAAAGAATATTTATATTAAATAATAATAAGCATTCGGGTAACTGGTATTAAATATATACCCGGGTAATTGGTCTACCCCACCCGAACTCTGGTACACGGGTATTCATCTCAGTCCTAACAGGTATCATCATTCAGTGGCATTTCAATCCCCATTGGGTGGGACACAAATAAGGGCTACCGGGCCTCACGGCTCTTACCGCCGTTTAGGTGGTGCGAACAAGGGAAGTAAGCACTGCTTCCGAAGACTTTGCAGCGCGGAAGCGTTCTATTTCAAGCCAAACTAGAAAATGTGTTTATGAGACGCTATGCCCCAACCATATTTTTGCCTCTAAAGAAGTTTCAGCCTATAAAACTTGTACCTTTGTACCAGAAGCTTCAATGCACTAAGTCGAAAAAGGGACTTAACTCAGTCAAAAATTTAAGTTTTTTTATCCGAAAATTAGTTAGATCATCTACACCTTGGGCAATATCTTCCTGCAAAAAACATGACCACAATGCTCAGATGCTTGAAGTTTGAAAAGAAGCATTGCCTGTGGACCTCTACAAACTTTGTTCAAATGGCCGCCCCAGGGTTCATCATGGCCCTGTCCAAAGGGTTGAACCATACAAATACATAGAAAAATATTCAAAAATCTTCGTCTTCAGAACCGGAAGGCACAGATCGTTGAAATTTGGAATATAGCAATGCCTGGTAGTCCTTTACCAAGTTTGTTCAAATGGTGGTCCCAGGTTCCAAAATGGTTCTGCGGCAGGGAGTCAAACCCAGGACCCCCTTCCTCGGGGTCATTTTGGACCCTGGGGCCACCATTTGAACAAACTTTGTAAAGGACTCCTAGGCAATCCTACATACCAAATTCAAGCATCAGAGCCTTGTTGTTCTTACATAGAAGATTTTTGAATATTTTTCTATGAATTTCTATGGTTCAAACCCAGGATTCATTTTGGGCAGGCCCATCGTGGACTCTGGGGCCACAATTGAACAAAATTTGTAGAGGTCCACCAGACAATGCTTCATTCCAAATTTTATGCATGTGAGCCTTGCGGTTCTGAAATAGAGGAATTTTGAATATTTTTCTATGTATTTCTAAGGTTGAAACCCAAGACCCTTATGGGCAGGGCCATTATGCACCCTAGGTTCACCATTTGACAATACTTCATACCAAATTTTATGCATCTGAGTCTTGCGGTTCTGAAATAGAGGAATTATGAATATTTTTCTATGTATTTCTAAGGTTGAAACCCAGGACCCCTTTGGGCTACATACCGAGAATCTGAGCATTGCAGTTCTGAAGAAGGAGATTTTGAATAGTTTTCTATGTATTTCTGTGGTTCAGCCCAGGACAGCCTTTGGGCAGGGCCATTGTGAACCCTGTGCTCCCATTTGAACGAACTTTGTAGAGGTCCACCAGACAGTGCTTCTTATCAAGCTTCGAGCATCTGAGCATTGCGGTTCAGAAGAAGACGATTTCTGACTATTTTCCTCTGTATTTCTATGGTTCAAACACAGGACTCCCTTCCCGAGGTATTTTAGATCCTGGGGCCACCATTTGAACAGACTTTGTAAAGGACTTCTAGGCAATCCTACATACCAAATTTCAAGCATCAGAGCCTCGCTGTTTTGAAACAGAAGTTTTTTAAAATATTTTTCTATGTTTTTCTATTGTTCAAACCCAGGACCCCCATTGGGCAGGGCCATTATAGACTCTGGAGCCACTATTTGAATAAACTTTGTAGAGGTCCACCAGACAATGCTTCATACCAAATGTATGGATCTGAGCATTGCGGTTTTGAAGAAGAAGATTTTTGAATATTTCTCTATATGTATTACTTTGGTTCAAACCTAGGATTCCCTGCTTTGCGGCCATTTTGGACCCTGGGACCACAATTTGAACAAATTTGAAAGAGGACCACTAGATGTCTTATAAGTCATTCCCTGATAGTATTACATTGTTCGCTCAACACACTGTCTCGTTTCCTCATGATTTTCCCTTTTTTCCACCAATCTTATGTGTGTAGCACTGTGGACACCTTTTGTGTAGCACTGTGAGCACCTTCCAAATTCGCAACATTAAAAAGTCCAGTATCAGACGAAGTGTTTAAACAGTGGACTTTTACAATCTATTTTGGTCGTGCAATATTAAGTAACGGCGGTTGGCGGCCATTTCGAATGGTCAGAGCCACTGGACCTACTATGAGTCAGAATGATTCTCGCGTTAAGCTATTCAAATTTTTATATAGTCTGCAGATAAATCCATTGAAACTGAGTTTTCAAGATGCGTCTAGCTTCTGGAGAGCAAAGCCCCAGACCCCACATATTTAAAGTAATGTTTTAATATCAGTTGCAGTTGTTCTACATCAGCAGCAACACATGCACATACATTTTCAAACATTTTATACAAAATTCATACATATATATTATTGATCTGCCGCATGTTTTCATTGAAATTGAGTTGCAAAAAAAAAAAATCACCAGCTTAATGGAGACAAAGTCAGATAGCCCTTCAACAATACAAAGTTATTTTCGAGTGCGCCAAGTTAACATAAAACTTCCATTTCGTGATTTCCAACAATGTCTTACAGGCAAACGCCCGTAAAATAACGGGAATAGGACTGGAAGCCGGTTTCCAGTTATTCTACCGTAAATTCTACAGAACTTTTTTACAGTGTGGCATCAAGTTTCTTGAGTGCTGTTGCAATTAATTTACTTTTGACATAATATTTTGTGACGGTAGAAGGTCACAGATATAAATAGATATGCAAATTACAAACTCGGTAGTTTGTGGTCGAGTAAATGTTGGGGTATATAAGCAAATAAACCGCCCTTGGTGGGTGAGCATGCTTACAATTTTATGCTTTGCTGACTTTGCAAAATTTTACACCCGAAATCGTGTCGGCCCTAGCATTTTAGTCCTTTTGTCTCGAAGTATGATACCTGTAGTCATCACACCTGGCGTAAAGTTTCTCTTTGGACTGTTCATTAGGAATGTTGCAATTAATCCTACCATTGTCCTATATTTTATGCTATTCTGACTTAGTAAAATTTTACATCCGAAATTGTGTTGACCCTATCATTTTTGTCCATTTCTCATACACATTCTTTTTAATTATAGTCTTTACTACTGTGGAAGCGCAATGCAGGTGCGACATAGCTTTCCGCGGAATTCTTGTTTATGAGTATAATCCACCCCACCTCCATCCACACCTTACTCACCCCCACGAAAAGTGACTATTTCCACGGAATAAATGTACTGTATATGATTTTGCATAGCCCCCCCCCCCCCCCCCACTCACCTGGTAATACGTTTGCAGGAAAACATACTACATACACATTAAAAAATCCATAGCTGTTACAGTAGAATACCTGGCAACCAGCTGTTAGTCCATTTCCAGTTATTTTACGGGCGTCTGCCTGTAGGACATTTTTTTAAATCTCGATATGGCAGAGGTATGTTAACTTGATGCAATCGAAAATACCTTTAAAGTGTTAAACTGACCTAAACAATACCTGTCTTATTCTACCTTGCTCTGCGTGATGATTCCGCCAATGTTTACGGGCGCCCGTAAAAATAACGGGAAAAAGACTGGCAGCTGGTTGCCGGGTATCCTACCGTAAAATTTAGGTATTATTCTTTTACAGTTGAATTTGCTCCCTCCACACTCATAATAGTGAGGTTCAAATCTGACACAGAAGGGCGAGTACCTGCCCGAAAAATACCACCTGATAATACATGCCAGAAAGGCATGTGTACATGTACATCTGCTTATCAGTCCGTCGGAGAGAAACAGCTGGACATTTTGTCTTTCCGTGTCAGCGTGTGAACGTGGTCATGCACATACCTTTTTATATTTTTTATATTTGTAAGTTTGAGCAAACGTTCATTTATGCGTGCGCGCAGCGTTTTGTTGGTTATTTTTATTTAACGGCTCTATGACACTGTATTTCAATCTATTTCGAGCCGTCTCCCAGGAAGAAGAGGAGAGGGGGATGGCGAGGATGGGGAGGGGGGGACTACTTTCTGAACTCTCTGACAGGTCATCCAAAACACGAAACGTATAAGAAATGCAAGGAAATCATAATTATAGTACTTGTCTTCGAATTTTCGTGATAAAGTTCCACCACCACTACTGTTCCGGAAATATTACTATAAGATACAATCTTAACCCCCCCTCCCCCTGCACACACACATACCCCCGACTGCCCCGGAAATATGGAATATATAGGAAATTCCCGCAGGAAAAGATCTCCTAGACCTATTGTAGCATAGCCGTCTTAACCGTTTAGTGGATTTACCCCGGCGGTAACCTGTCTAGACTTTGCTCCCTTGCATGTCATAGGAGGGCTGTCCGATGTTAAAACAGAAATGAAAAAATATTTGAACGGAAAAAACCCGCCCGATAAACAAAGAATGTGTCTTCCTTCTTTCCGGCAAATATCTTTATTTGTATTTGTTTATTTATTTATTCATTTATTTATTTATTCATTTATTTTTTGGTTATGTTTTGAGGAAAATATACAAACAAAAGATCGAAATAGGTAGTCTGTCTTGCCATGTCGGACCTGAAAAATTTTCATCAGTTTTTTTTTTTTTTTTTGAAAATGCTCAGAAAGGATGAATAAATGAAACAGCGAAACAATGCAATTAAAACAATTACAACGTTCCAGTGTAAACGTTTGAACATCCCCCGCGTTTGGCGCGACGTTATGTGACGTTAGTGGCGCCAAACGTTTCATTTTACTCTCCTCACATGACGTAATTAAAAAATAACAACCCTTCAAAAGTCGATTTTAGCGTCTATAAAAGCAACAATTTATATATTTATGAAACGACAGACTATTTTATAAAAAAAAACATTATATTTTTATTTTTTTACGGAATTTTGGGACCGAATCACTCACACTAGAAATGGACATGGTCCATTTGGCACAGAACATGTTAAGGTTTATCAGACGTTACGTCACGAAAATACAATGACGTCAGCGTAAAAGTAATATTCACTGACTGGCCGGTGAATATCGCAAAATATTGACCGGCACGTGACGTCAAATCGGCCAATGAAATTGTATGTTACATTTTGGTCATATAATAAACATAAATATTGAATATTAAACAATGTCGGAACCAATCCCCTTTCGCGACTAGAATAGCCATCCCAGCAGGCACAATACCTCCCAACGACCCGCACCGACGTCGATGCGACGTGATGACGTCGCATCCACGTCAGCACGACGTCATCTCGATGTCATGTGCCAGCTGGAATGCTTTGTAAGATCGCCGCAACTGTGCAAAGAACTCGCCAGCGAAAGAGGATAGGCTTGCCGCACTGAACTGAAATACTGTTTGTGACACAAAAAGGAGAGAAACCCCGATAACAGACGGCTTCGGGGTGAATGGGATCCGACTAGCATCTTAAAATCTACAGAGACATCCCATAAGGTCCATCATGAAAACCGCCGTAACAACGCGGTTCAAGTGATCAGCCAGCATATAGCGATTTCTTTCTGCCACTAAGAGCCTTGTAATCATGTGGTTTGTTTATATAAAAAAATCAAAAAAAAATCAAAGACTTATTTATAGTTTAATCCCTGATTTACAATACCTAGTGCGATTATAACAAGAGAGTCTGAAACTTTTTTCGTTTCTGATACACCATTTTGTGAGGATTCGCTGAACATTGGTATCTGCCATTAGTATTCGTAGCAGAAGAACTAAATTAGCCAATGCTTTTATTCTGATCCTGCCATGAATGTTTGAATTTTTGACTAGCTTAATTATTATTACAAACTTTGCTGTCTTCAGAACCAAAAGAAAGTGAACACTACATCGCTGTAGTGTGTGTTAATAAGCCAGTCACCGACCGCTTTGCATCCCGCCCTCCCCTCCCTGTTGCCTGTCCTCCATATCTTTTCAAGACGAGAGTTACGGATTGTGACATCTCAGGAGGTCGATATTGTCATTTGCACTGACATGACACTTGTACCAAGGCTGCTGCAAAACCGCGCATATGTAAAGGCTGGTCGCTGCATGCTCAGTGCGCCGTGCGTGTTCGCAAATTAGTACAGCTTTATTCTGGTATTATTTTACTTTTTTTCATTTGTAAATACGAAAAAATGATATGTCAATTTTTTCTAGAGATCCTTTAAGATATTAAACGTCCGTCGTCTTTATCCCCTGTATTAATACTTGCACCTTTGTACCACAAGCTTCAATGCACTAAGTCGAAAAAGGGACTTAACTCAGTCAAAAATTTAAGATTTTTTTTTTCGAAAATTAATTAGATCATCTACACCTTGCGCAAAATCTTCCCGCAAAAAACATGACCACAATGCTCAGATGCTTGAAGTTTGATAAGAAGCATTGTCTGTGGACCTTTACAAACTTTGTTCAAATGGCTGTCCCAGGGTTCATCATGGCCCTGTCCAAAGGCGGTCCTGGGTTGAACCATACAAATACATAGAAAAATATTAAAAAATCTTCGTCTTCAGAACCGGAAGGCACAGATCGTTGAAATTTGGTATATAGCAATGCCTGGTAGTCCTTTACCAAGTTTGCTCAAATGGTGGCCCCAGGTTCCAAAATGGTTCTGCGGCAGGGAGTCAAACCCAGGACCCCCTTCCTCGGGGTCATTTCGGATCCTAGGGCCACCATTTGAACAAACTTTGTAAAGGACTTCTAGGTAATCCTACATACCAAATTTCAAGCATCAGAGCCTTGCTGTTTTGAAATAGAAGATTTTTGAATATTTTTTCTATGTTTTTCTATTGTTCAAACCCAGGACCCCCTTTGGGCAGGGCCATTATAGACTCTGGAGGCACTATTTGAATAAACTTTGTAGAGGTCCACCAGACAATGCTTCATACCAAATTTATGCATCTGAGTCTTGCGGTTTTGAAGAAGAAGATTTTTGAATATTTCTCTATATGTATTACTTTGGTTCAAACCTAGGATTCCCTGCTGTGCGGCCATTTTGGACCCTGGGGCCACAATTTGAACAAACTTGAAAGAGGACCACTAGATGTCTTATAAGTCATTCCCTGATAGTATTACATTGTTCGCTCAACACACTGTCTCGTTTCCTCATGATTTTCCCTTTTTCCACTAATCTTATGTGTGTAGCACTGTGGACACCTTTTGTGTAGCACTGTGAGCACCTTCCAAATTCGCAACATTAAAAAGTCCAGAATCAGACGAAGTGTTTAAACAGTGGACTTTTACAATCTATTTTGGTCGTTTGCTCAAGACTATGCAATATTTCAGCTTAAACGGATTTATCTGCAGACTATATAAAAATTTGAATAGCTTAACGCGAGAATCATTCTGACTCATTATATTCAGAGGCCAGCCGCCGTTACTTACCACAAAGCACAATATAAAGCATGTTTCTCAAATAATAAGTAAGATATACATCATTTGCTTACTTATGAATGGGAAGAGCACGAAAATGTAGAAATCTCCCTATTAAAATAACCAAAGACAGTTTGGCAATTATGATGACAATTTATACAAGACAGTCACACAAAACTTTGCTCTATTTACTTGAGAGTCTATTGAAATAGAATACTTATAAATTGCATTCAGCTAACGGGTAGTAAATATGTACCCGGGTAATTGGTCTACCCAACCCGGACTCGGGTATCCAGGTACTCGTCCCAGCCCTAGTGTTGAGCACAGTACGGATTATCTCGTCATTACCATTACCGATGACACATGTCAGCAATATTTGGACCAAGGTAATAGGATCCTTGGCTTCCTCAGACGTAACTTGGCAGCATGTCCACAAGATGTTAAAGAGTCAGCATACAAGGAACGGGTGCGTCCAGTCCTGGAGTATTAATTTAGTTTGGGACCCACAAAGTATACAATGGATGAACTTGAGAAGGTGCAGAAAAGAGCAGCTAGGTTTGTAACGGGAAATTACACATATGAAACTGGGAGTTGACCCTGGCATCCTGGAGAAACTTAAGTGGGAAGGAAAGATAGTAGACTCATAATGTGTTTTACAAAGGTCTGATGGGTGCAGCCAGTACACCCATATATGACCTTGTTCCCCCAAGTAGGCGTTCCAGGAATTAGGGCTGGGACGGGTAGAGATTTTGTCCCCGGATACCAGAATCCCTATTACCCGCGGGTACCCGGGTACGCGTTACCATAGTATCTTGAGCATGTTCACTGTTAGCTCAAATAATCTGTTAGGTATCTCTTCTTTGCATATTTGTGCATGGGAAAGATACGAAGATATAGAAGTCGGCCTCTTACAATTTTGATTGCAAATTTATAAAAGAATGCATTGTAAACTTTGCTCTAATGGCTTGGATGGATGGATGGATGACTTGCAATTTTACGTCCTTTTCAACAGTATTTCAGTCATATCAGGACGATGGGCTTGTGATAATGGAAGGCTGTGTGCAATGGAACCCAGTTTACGATGGAAAGAACTCCGCCTCCCGCGACCGCTAGATCAGTTGGCCAGCGCTTAACCCACTGAGCTGCCGAATTGACATTTTTCTTAAATACTGGCACTTGAGTTACAAAGTGTTTATATTCAAATATGTCCGAGAAATCCATTAAACGTACCCTATACAAATGTGTCTTCACAGTCAATGTGCATATCTAAAGTTTACATATGGACACGACTGTGATGACACATTTGTGCATTGGCGTTTAAAGGAAATAAGTCGGACAATTTACAAGCTCTTTGGAACTCAAGTCCCAGTGTTCTTAAAGACCAACTAGTCAGTCCGCCGTCTTTTATTTTCTGTCAACCTTCGGAAAAAGCTGTGTGTCAAGTCCAATATGATTGGCGACAGGCCGATCTGTTTATTATACCGGCCAATGGAATGGCGTAAAATGTGAGTCAATAGTAAGATTAGACGCTGCCTGACGGCAACGAAAAAGCAATCGGATATCTATTTAACAATTATCAACTCACAGCTCACAGTGTGTTGTGATTATGGAGATGTAGTTTAGAGAGAGAGAGAGAGAGAGAGAGAGAGAGAGAGAGGTATTAGCTCACATGCTTCGAGTCCCCGACGCTGCAAACATTGGCTTTTTTCGGTTTTGAAGGAGAATATTTTGCAATAGTGTAACCATATTTTGGCAGGCCAGTCATGTTGATAATGCAAGCAACTTTGTCAACGCTGGTAAGAGAAGTCCGATTCTCAATGCAACATACGAAGCCACAAGGTCATTGGCCTTTCGGTCCTGGAACAGAAGATTTAAAAAGGGTTAATTTTTACCATTTATGGGTGATGGAAGTGGTAAATTCCAGCCCTCTCAGATACTTTAATTTATCTCCAGATAGAATCTTTTATTTCTAAATATCAGAAGTAAATTCTTTTATATTGAGAAAGAAAAATGTTATGGTGTATGTTACGAACAGAACAGAAACTTTTATTCAGTTAAAACCCAGGTCACACACAGGTGGCTTAAGAGCACACAATATAATCAAGAAATACACAATAAAACTTTTAACGAGAACTACTTATAAACTATCAGGATGTAAACTTGCTCATAATCACTTTAATAAATACCGAAAGCTTCTTTAATGTTCCTATATTGTCAGAGCAATTTCAACATGTTAGGACTTGTATTAAACAAGAAAAAATGAATGGGACTGTTTCTAGTCTAGCTCAGAGATGCAACTTGCGGTACCCTGGTACTGCAAATAAGAGGAGGAGCTACCTACAGATCAGCTGCTCATAAAACTGTCAGAATTCCAATAATATCTTCAGCAGGTCCATTTGTGTTTATTCTAGGGGCTGTTGACCTGTTAAAGAGGTCAGTCTGTACCATTGGTTAGATCATCAACAGAAGCTAGTAATAAGCAGTGTGCTTTTTCATGCTGATGACCAGGCTGAGCAGGGTCTGCAGGTAATTATCGAGTCTTCACTGGGCATATTTTGTTACCCATGATCAAATCTCATTGTTATACCAAATAGCATTTTTGGTCCATTTGGCTGTTTTGATTACTTTTACTTAGGCTTGGGCTAAAATGGGTATGCAGTGAAAAACCACCTGACTGCCCACCAAGAGCTCTGGGCTTATATCTTGTCTCACATGTGACCAAACTCACAACATTTTTGTCTCTGTTTAATAGTAAACAAGAAAACAAATCAACACAATCATGCCCAATCCTTGTTTCAGATTCTCCATCAAAATATAAATGAAAATACAATATACAGAATAAAGCATCATATAATTGATTGACAGATTTTGCCGCTGTTAACTCAGGAATAACCGAATAACTAAGTCATTGACAGGCGCAAATATACAGGAAATAATGATCAAGCTTGTCTGATGCACATAATCTGCGAACCGCATCATGGCAAAACCAACAAAATGGTATGTACCCTTCGAAGCCTTAGATCAACCTGGATATGTACGCATTCTGATCAGAGTCTTTGATTTGTGCTCACTAGAGAGTTAAGGGTCCAAGCTACATTCATGCAGACCGCGAAGACTGATCAGACTGGGCGGATGCCCAGGGTGATCTGAGTCTTCGATGGGCTTACATGGCATTCTTTTGGTTTTGTCATGATGCAGCTCATATAGTTCAGAATGTCTCCTCAACATATCAAAACAGCAATGTTTCCCCATACAGACTCTCCATCCACATTATCCATAATACACTTTTAAAATCATAAGTTTTTTTCTTATGGACTGGTCTGCCCATGGTTCGTCTAGGATTCCTTACATCTTCTCTGAATTGTCTTGATGTAACTGGCCTGTCAATGTTTTCATTCCAATCCAGTACAGCAATGTTAATTCGCATAATGTAACTGTCCTTTCCAAAAACTATTCTTTATCTACATACTGGAGCAAAGCATTGTTGAACGATTCAACATAATGTGTGTCTTTGCACAATGCATAAACTTCAGCTTGTCTTTCTGAAGGCAATTTTTGCAGAAAGTCTCTCAGAATCTTCTCGGCTGCTGGGTCTTTGATTTCAAATTTAGTTCCAATATAATGTGTTTCATGACAAAAACTGTGATCATTCTTATAGTGAGCTACATTATTATTGATGCTTGAGCGAAGTTTCTCGGTCAGGCCACGAAAACTAATGACTTACTATATCTTATTTGCGAAGCAGTCCTCGCAAAAATCCCTCAGAGTTACATAAGCTATTAAACGTTACTGGAGTCAGGAAAGGATAGCACAAAAACTGAATGTCTATACAAATGATACATGTATTCACATTTGTGTGACTGTGGAAAACCCAGATGTTGAGCCGTCAGTTGCCTCCCTTCTTGATGGGGGTCGGCCCTTGTTGGGAACTTTGCTCCTCAGGGAGCAAATTCTTATCTTGGGTTTTAAACCTCATTTAAAGACATGTTTTCAAGAGAGGCATACAGGAGGTCATTAGCCGTTGTAAATTGTTGGAAACATAGAAGTTTGAATAAGTAATTGGGGTGTTTTTGGGACCAGTGGAGTCCTTTTTCACCACTCTCCGAGTGTATCGTGGGTCAGTTTTTTTTTCACCACTCTCCGAGTGTCGTCAGTCAGTTTTACTAGTCTGCTTTGAAACTTGATAATGCGAGCAACTTTGTCAACGCTGGTAAGAGAAGTCCGATTCCTCAATGCAACATTTCTTCGAATTGTTTTTGTTAAACCTTCTTCTAAACAGCTGGCAAAGGAACATACAAAGCGAATTTATAACGTTAAATTATGTGTCCGAAAACTGGCATCCTCCCGATTATCAGCACTTCAATATACTGAAAAGTTTGAACAGCTAAGATAAAAATTTAATAAGAACTTTTAAATCCCAATCCTTTGAAATATCTGGCAATTAGTGCATCTTATAAACTATATATGACGACCGGACTCTGAAAACGTGAGACAGTACTTTCGGTTCTCCTATCAGAGGAGGGAATATTACACGTAAAGAAGAAGAAGAAGGACCCGGATATTCATTTAAAAAATCAAAAATGGCAGTTTCGAAAATTACGACAAAAGAACCCACGGAAGGATATAAAATTACGGCTGCTGATGCGTATGATATGCGAAGCCGCATATTTGTGGCTGGAAGTTTTCTTAAAATACTGCATTTAAGTGAAAAGGCAGTTCCTTTCTCATTGGTTTATTTCGACTTGAGTTCATATGATCATGTGGGCTACTTCGACTTCGATGACCTATTGAAAGAATGGGTAAGTTGAACAGGCAGTGATTTTTTTACAAATCTCCTTCTTTGAGTCCCAGGACTCACAAGACCTAAAATCTTTGCATCCCAAGCTCTAGGGTTTGCATCTTTACTGGGATGCAAAAGCAATATTTTCTCTGCATCCCAAACTTAAAGGGCTTCAAAGGACAAGCCCTATAAGTAAAAAATAACCAACGTCAAGCTCCTGTGGTCACAGGAATAAAATAAATCACCTGTTGTCTCGTTGTCACACAGCGTATTGGATTTGGAGACATCCGTTGTCATTTCGGATTCGAAATTTGATCGGTCGCATCTACTCCCATAATATGAGATATCGGGATTCTGACATCCATATTTTATGTTTTTATGCTGATATTTACATTTTTACTTTCATTGAATACCCGATCTCTCATCTACCATTGAGGTTTTGCATTTGCATCTTTAACCATCAGTTGATGTCGTGGAAAAAGATCACCTTTAACATGCCAAACAGACCTGCTTGTATTTAAAACATGTTAAACCTGTTCAGAGACATACCAATTATCAACTTACCACGAACTGTTAACTTGTAAATTGTGAGAAAAAAAAATGATTAAAATCATCAGAAATGAGATTTCCCGTAACTGGCAATGGCCTGTAATCCAAACAAATCCCACAATGCAACAGATACCTAAAGCAAGAATTTGTTTCTTTGGCGAAATAAAATTGATTTAGATTTGATTAAAATATTTCTTTCCATTGAATATATTTGTGTAAAACAACTACATCTCACATATTTAAAGTTTCTTTCCGCAAAAATACATATTTGTACAACATATTACACTGTTAGGTGTCTCTACAGACTGTTTTTATTGCATTTGTTAATTTCGTTCAAAATTATCATTTTTGTATTTACCGACTTTTGACACACAAAATGGATGCCAGTGGTAAGTGAAAAACCCTAACAAAAGAATCCAGATCAATCTGGCAAAGTGGTGTGTTCAAATCATTGAAGTTTAATGATAATCAACAGCTTATAAATTGATTTTTATTATTCAGCTGTTATTTTCTCCAGACTTGATCAAAAGTGTTTGCTCTGGTTTCAAGTTGATGGTAGATAAAACGTCACTCTCCAAGAAATGAAAATGAAAGTAGAAATGAAAATGTCAGAATGAAAATAGGAATAATAAAATGAAATATTAAATAAGAGAGTGGCAAGTTTTATGTTATAGAACTAGGTCGCATCATGATCTGCAACATCTGGCCTTGCGTGTTTGTCTTGCCCAAGAAGACCAAATAATGTTTGCTGCTTTGAATCAAGTTTGATCCTTTTCTTGTTTTTCGGAGGCATGATTACTTATTGACCCGGTGTATTAATAAAAGTTTGCACTTAGGTAAAAGACATCACCGTGGTCGATAATACTATGTTCCTCCGGTACTGGACAACCACTATTGATTATTGGTATTACAGGTAGACTTCGGTATTTAGCGGGAGTAGGAAAGACTATGGTACTGTTTTTTACCAGTAATATAACAATCTGCTAATGCACCGTTGCTATATTCTTAAAACGAAAGTAGCTTTGTAAACGAAGCCGAAATCGGAAGTTGGACTACCGATCGGCTATTTTTATGCGTCCCGGAACGCAGCCAAGGAAATATTTTGCGTCCTCTGGGAAAATTATGCGTCTAAGACGCAGGACGCAGGGGTAAAAAAATCACTGAACAGGTGGGGGAGAAGCCAGTGTTCCTTTTCACTGTTTTGGGAATGGTGGCGGGGCCCTTACAATTGGGAAAAATAATGCGTAAAAACCTAAAAATTGGGAGAAGTGGACAAGGATTATTTGTTATTGTGGCTGGCCTATTCTGTATTTTAGAATCAGAATTGTTTATGCACCAGTCATTTGCAACCACGGCCCCCCTGGGGCCGGGGAATAGCGGGGATATTGACTTTTCATTCTGCAAAGCCCTGGTATATGCCCTGCACTGTGGGGACATATTTTATGTCAAATCCCTGGTAAATGTCTCCCCCCCCCCAGGGGATCATAATTATAAATATAAAAATCCATATTCTGACAATGTGTCACGATAAATTTCATTAAACTCACTCCAGAGCTCCAGATAACTTTTTTCAGCAGGGAGTTGCTGAATCCTCACATTGTGACAAGGGAGTTTTTCTGCAAAATCTTGACGTTTTTTCACTCCCATTTTTTTTTCAGGCATTTTTTGTGGTTTGATTGCCATTAGATATTACAAGAAAGTCATTTTTTCTTAAAACAGAGATCCAGATGCAACATGTATGGGGTTTTTAATACGTTTCTAAACAATGTCAATGCACGAACTCAGCAGGCCAAGAATAATGGGTTTTAACAGCTCCGCTGATGATATCTCTGGCGGATCAGACCGCTGGAAAAACTTAAACAGCGACTTCTGAACTGTTTTGACTCGCGTGCGAGCAGCCATGATGAAATTGCCGGAAATAAATATCGAAGACTGTGTCTCAATCTATTACGTGTAAAATGTAGCAGTCTGTCTATTTGCTCTGTAACCCGTCAATGACGCCAAAAAAAAACATGGACTGCGTCACCCAATTTTAAGTCCGGTTATGTACTATTTATTTTCAGATATGTAGTTACCCGTCTACCGGATATTGAATTACGTCACACAGCTCTTTCTGCACCAAACTGTCTCATTAATGGCGGGTAAAGCTGGGAAATTTCACGCGAATAAGTTTGGCGGTTTTCGTTCACGCTTTTGCAGACATACCCGCATGGCCATGCGCAAAATACGAGACATTTGTTGACGCTTCCGTTTGACAATCGATTCGTAAACCAGTATTTTAAAGACGTTTTCCCGACGCATCAAACAGGAATGGGATGCGTTTTAACCCTTTATCCATGCGTCAAAAACGTAAAAACGCCCTTTATCTGGGGCTCTGTCACTCCACTATTTGCTCCACTGTTTTGGCGGGAATCAAAAGCCCGGCATATCCACGGCACTGCCGGGACACCTCTTAGGTAAAAACACAGTACTTAAGCCCCGCTATGCCCCTGCTATCCCCGGCCCCATGGGGGCAGTGGTTGCAAATGACTGGTGCATTACTGGTGATAAGTCCAAGGACAATCATTCACCAGGACCTGTGACTTGTCAAGAAACAAGCCGGTTAGAGAGAAGCAGGTTTTGTCGAAAAGCGCGGTGGCTGAGGCAGTGCTGGAAACGGCCAGTGGCCCGGTGGCCAAATGCTCCTAATTTTTGTTTCGGGCCACCAGAAATCTCCAAAATATGGCCTTTAGTGGCCCAAATTTATCTTTCTGACAATACTAAATGAATGGAAACTTTAGCTAGTGGATAATTTTGGCCACTGAAAGTTAGGCTTGCTAAGCTTTTGGGCCACCACATTAAACTTGCGAGTTTCCAGCACTGCTCAGTGGTTAGTGCACTTGACTCTGAAGCCAGAGGTCGTGGGTTTGAATCCCGCCCGAGGCGAAATCTTCCTATGTCAGAACGCGTTTTTCTAGCATCATTTGCAGGGATGATGCTAACAAGTGTGCCGTCCTTCGGATCGGGACGTTAACTGGAGGCCCCCTGTGCAGGGAGAGTCATCCCCTGTGCAGGTTAAAGATCCCTACTTAGTATAGCTACATGGCTATACGTAGGCTTTCATCCTGCAACACCGGAGTGTACAAAGTACACCGTCTGTGTCCCCTTCGGGGGTTAAGGCGTAATTGGAAGAAAGAAGAAAGAAAGAAAGAAAGCCCAAATGGAGCTATAAAGCCCGATCGAGCTATATAGCCCAATGGAGGCATAGAAACTGCATTATAATTGGTAATCCAAGCCTTCTCTGACTGAAAAAGCCTATTTATAATTTTGATTGGCGGCTTATTGACGTAAGAGGAACGAAAGTGGTGAAAACTCTAATATTGTATTTCCCACAGATGCCCTTGGTTTCTGGTTGAATTTCTATTGCGTATTATGTTGCAGAACTGTAATGCACCAGTCATTTGCAACCATGACCCCCATGGGGCCGGGGATAGCGGGGCTTAAGTACCGTGTTTTTACCTAAGCGGTGTCCCGGCAGTGCCGTGGATATGCCGGGCTTTTGATTCCCGCCAAAACTGGGGGGAAATTAGCGGAGTGTTTTTAACGAAATTTACAGTGACACATTGTCAGAATATGGATTTTTAGCTCGCCTGTACGAATAAATGTACAGGAAGAGCTATTGCACTCCCCCCGACATGGGGTTAGGAAAATGTTAAAATTTTACGTTAAAGTTTTTTAGGTGATGGGCGAGGCGCTGTCAGGTGAGCTATCCTGTCCCCCTGACAGGTCTTGTTATACCGTATGTCGAGGGGTATATAGTTTTCGTCTGTCCGTCCATCTGTCCGTCCGTCCATTCGTCTGTGTGTCCGTCCGTTAACATTTGCGTTAAAGTTTTGCGTTAAGTTTTTTTCTTTGCTTCTATTTCCAATATCCTTTGACGGAACCTTTTGGTATGTGACTAGGTTTACTTCTGGGTTCATGCAGAATAGTTGACATCATCTGGATGCTGCTGCTGACCTTAGATCAAGGTCACAGACATAAACATTTGCGTTAAAGTTTTGTGTTAAGTTTATATTCGTCTTATATTCGTCTTCTGTATTTCCAATATTCTTTGATGAAACCTTTTGATATTTGACTAGATTTACTTTTAGGTTCATACGGAGTAGTTGACATCATCTGCATGCTGCTGCTTACCAAAGGTCAAGGTCACAGACTTGTATATTTGCATTAAGTTTATAAACTTTGCTTATATTTCCAATATCCTTTGATCACAGGGACCAACCGTAACGCCGGAAAAGCGGTCGAAACGCAGGGTTCGCGGTATTTTCACACCGGATTGCGGTATTTTTCGTAGGATTCGCCGCCATTTTTGTTGACAGTTTCCGAGATAGGTTGAAAAAAATTATTTATAACATAAGGAGATTTTGTGTGAGCATTAGAACTAGGCTATCCGGATCTACAAAGATGCCTTTAATCGCCAGATCTTCTGTTGGTACATATTGTTGAAATATGCAATCAGTCAAGGAGAAAGTTGTTTTGCATGTTCGGCCAAACGCTCAGACAGCATTTGAAGCCAGAGGGTTCGTACTTATTTTCAGTTTCCTTAATTTTTGACCAACTGGTGGATGAATTTGCATTTTTTAATATAACTACATACGGCTAAAACAAGATCAGATAGGGAAAGTGAAATAAGCTAGTGTTATGTCCCTAAAACATTTTCCTGCTTAGAGGAAATAAAATGCAATAAAAGCCACTGTTTAGAGTTTGCTCCAAGCTTTCTGAAAATGTATAATATTACTATGTTTCCACTTCATATAGCAAAACTACAATCCTAAATACAGCTAAAAATTGGGCATTTTTCAACGTTATGCTGTTTCATTTTAAATTTATTAAATTTAGAAAATATGTATTTAAAGAATATGTGTTAGAATGTTAATTTCTAAAAAATAAAACATTAAATTTCACATATTAGCTAACGAAAAATAAACGCTAAACAGGCACATACAGAAGACTTTAATTTTAAGCAGTTTATAAAAAAATGCTCAAATCGTTATGCATTTTGGCTTTTCTTAAATCTCAACTTTGCTGCACTGTTGGCACTTGTTCAGTCATCAATATATATTTATATTGCAATTAATTAAAACTATGGGCCTATTTCTCCATAACAGATACAACAAAATATAGATGAGTCGTCTTCCCTAGTAATATGCGCATTAGTTTAGAATTGCACTTTTTGGTAGTGTCCGTAGATCACATATTTTGCACCTTGCATATGCTGTACTAGAATATTAATTAACATGTTTCTGCTATTTTCTGTTTCAGAGAGTGGCACTGATTAAGAAATGCAATGCTTCTTCCATTGGCTTTCAGCAGCACTTTTGATACGAGTGGCCAAAGTCTGTCCGTAGAACGTAGTGTCCGTAGATCACATTTTTTAATGTCATAAAATTTCAAGAATATGTCATAATGGCTCCTGTTTTTACATTATATTTATTACCGTCACTTAAATAAATAGTATCAAAATCAATAATTGTGCCATTTTTGCCTGATTTGTGAATGAAAGAGGTACACCTGGTTCTGTACATGTTTAGCTTTACGAAAATCTTGCAGAATGAGGGAGAAACACATGTTGTCTTTATTAAAATTTTACAAATTTCTACCTTTTAACTTCATAAACAGAAATGCCTTTTCATTTTATCTCAGAAGATAACAAAAACATTCTGTGGTAGATGTTTAAAGTAATAGTTTTGTGATCTACGGACACTACAAAAACACTAGTCAAGTGTAGAATGAGAATTATGGTCTTCGTTTTGCAGTTTACCTATGAATAAGCATTAAACAATAATGAGAACCAAAAGAAACATAAAAACATCTAAAGAAACTTTTGAATTTTCAACAGAAAATTACAAAATAAAAGAGGAAAAGCTCTAGCCATGAAAAAAATACAGGGCAAAACTGAAGCAGCAAAATGTTGAACAATATGACAAACAGAAAAAAAGGCTGCTGAAAATCAGTTGAAAGAAAAATACAAAATGAGAAAGAGGGCTGAACATGAAAAAACTAAGAATAAGGAGTCTGTTAATTAATATTCTAGTACAGCAATATGCAGGGTACAAAATATGTGATCTACAGACACTACCAAACAGGGCATTTCTAAACCGTCTGTACATACATCAGTACGTACCTGATCCTGTTAGACTCAGGTTAAGATTTTTGTAAGAGGTAATTTTCAGGGTTCCTGTTATTGTAGAGTCTTGAAATTTTGTATGAGGATTAATATCTATAAGTACAACAGGAATATACAGAATCGGGGTATGATGATCCATATGTAACGGTCCACTGACTTCAGACTAGGCTAATTTTGCAAGGTTAAGACTTTTGTAAGAGGTAATTTTGAGGGTTCCTATTATTGTAGCAACTTGAAATTTTGTATGAGGATTTATATCTATAAGTACAACAGGAACATACAAGAATTAGGTCATGATGATCCATATGTCACGGTTCACTGACTTCAGACATATTAGGCTAGTTTTGCAAGGTTAAGGTTTTTGTAAGAGGAAGATTTTAGGGTTCCTATTATTGTAGCAACTTGAAATTTTGTATGAGGATAAAATATCTCTAGGTACAACAGGAATATACATGAATCAGGTCATGATGAACCATATGTCACAGTCCACTGACTTTGGACTTAGGCTAATTTTGCAAGGTTAAGATTTTTGTAAGAGGTAAATTTTAAGGTTCCTATTATTGTAGCAACTTGAAAGTTTGTATGAGTACCTATATTTATGAGTACAACAGGAATAGTAATTATTACAAGAATCCGGTCATGATGATCCATACATCTCAATCCACTGACTGTTTGTAACCAGGTTCTGAAGTACACAACATTTTCTACTTTGGTCATACAGTGACTCTGAAACTGTATAAATTTGGCTGCAAGTGTATGCCACATTTCAAACGTTGAGAGACGCTTTGCATATGTCCATTTATAAAATACAAGTCTGCCTCTATGAATCTAGTTATCCTACAAGTGCCAGTACCTTAATCAATCATCTTTCTCAGTGCACTAGGCGGGTCATCCGTGTACTATGGACACATTTCTAGTTCTTATTTTTTTAACCAATTTGATTTAAAACAGTTTAAAATGTATGGGTATACCACCATATTGTTCTGCCATTTTTGCAAAGGGAAACAACTCTTGTGACTTCCTGTTTGCTTCTCTTGTACTAAATGATCATGACAAACAACATTTTTTTCCAAAGAATCACAAGCAATTTAGTATATAGTGCTGTTTTGAACTACAAATCCACTCTGTAGTGTCCGTAGAAAATGTAAATCCTATCCATTTGAATGTTGCTGCTGTTATTAAATTATTTTGAATATTACAATATATTGTTTGAAATAATGTTTTCTTCTAAAGAATCAATTATTTTGATTAAAACATTTTTATGCAGCTTTTTGGCTTAGATTAGCATGCATATTGTATATTGATACAAAAAGTTACTCCATTAGTAAATTATCAGGCAAATCTGTAAGATTTAAAGTCATAGTAAGTTTTTTCACACATTTGAAAGACCCACAGTGTATCCAAAAATAATTAATTAGAGGAACATAAAAATTGTCACTTTCAAATTGTTCTTTTTCATTTGTCACACGTGTTGTAGTGTCCGTAGAAAATATTGTGCACTTAAGACTTAACTTGATTTCTAAAAAAATTGAAGACAGAGGCTCTTATAAGCTACTGTATTGTTTAAATTTGAAATCATTTGATACAGTTGAGAGGTTTATTTGTTCCTGAAAGCCCAATTCCTTGAAAAATAAAATTTAGAATGTTGAATTAATTTAAGCATTTTCAAAGCATTGTTTCTTTCGTGCTAAAATCTAAAAAATCATTTGTTTAAATTAAATATTCAGTGATATCCAAGGGCACCAATTCTTGTGCAATGCTCTGCATGGTATAATCATTGTTCTACACCAATAATTAAAAAGATACACTTATGTTATGCTTTAGCCGGTAGTGTCCGTAGATCTGCCACAAAAGAATAATCCAAAGGCTGTAACTTTTTAATGCAAATGAATGCAACGAAAATCTTCTAGAATTAAATGCTCGATATATGAAACTACATAAGGAAAATGCTTATTCTGTGATTCTTTAGACTTCATTTTTGACCAAAAGTGAAACAAACTTTGTTTTAGCCGATAGTAAACAGCCGATTGCTCATGATTTTTTGTCTGAGGAAGCACAGATCGAAACACAATATGCGAAATTCAAAGTAATGCCGGATAAAGTGGCAACTTCTGGTTTCTCATTTGGCCAGTATTTTCACAGATAAACACATTTAAAGGAGTAAAACGCAGATATAATTCTTATGTTAATACAATTTAGCCTCAAGAAAGGCCGCTCCTGACCACCCACAAGTAGAACTTGACTAGTCCCACATGTGACCCGAGCTGGCGGTAAGATTACCATTTTATCACTCGGCCAATGAGGCCGCCATATATTGTAAGCTCCAGTGAGGTCAGCTTAGTGGTTATCTGTTTGATAAAAAGCTGTTCACTTACTTGCCACATTTGCAATGAGGCGTTTGGTGTCATTTTTGTGTTATTATTCCTTTACTGAATGCTACAATATAAGTTTGAAAGGTAATTATGTCGGTGACAAATAATAGTCATTTCACTTTACTTATATAGTTATCAACTGGAAAAATGGGCTAGCATAAGCTTTGGTATACTGTTGTGGGATTCGCAGAGGGTACCTATTTCCCTAGTTTCCTGACAGACTAAGACTACAATATTATCTAAGTTTGCACCAAAATAAATATCTTAATTTCTGATGTCCGTTGTTATCCAAAAATGACCATGTCTCATATACATGTACCAAGTTGTACTCCCTAAAATATCCTTGTTCCAAGACTCCTTCCAAAATTATTTGGAGACCTCACTCTTAGCTGATGGTTCTCACGATCGCCGTAGCATTGTGCGTCTGGATACTTCAAGTGACCGATCTATCTGATTTGAAAATCGAGTTGCACACTTGTGAACATTCTGATTGAAACTATGTCCTTCATGTGCAACCGTATTTCTGTATCACTTTTGAGCTTTTACACAGAAATGTGTTATATTATAACCTCAAAAGCCAATGTTCTTTTTGCAGCTCTATTAAAATCGTGTCTTCATAATAGCATTTCTGTCAACATGTTCTCTGAAGTATATTTTGGGTCGTTGGTGGCTGTATGTCGCGATGGTGCTAGGTAGCTTCTAGTGCAGGGGCGTGCTACTGAACTGGAATATAGTAGGACAAGGGGTTGTTGTGCTAGCAGCAGATGTGGGAAGGGTGGGCCAGGTTTTTAATGTGTGCGTCTTCTTCTTTACGTCAATCCTATCTTTCATTTTCTAATGCATAATCTCTTGGGAGACCGACTGTTCTTGACTGAAATATTGTGGTTTCCGTCGTTATCACCCAAGGGTAGTTGTCAGATACTACTAGCGCGAGCTTTTTTGGTACTGGTTAACCGCTTAAAAGGTTTAAGCCTGCCCAGGAACGGTGTTGACGAATGACCTACTGGCTCAACATGACCTAAGCTGTCGACTGAGTAGTAACACCTGACAAACCGTACAAACAAAAGTTTTGGGTCGCAGATAGTTAGTAGCAGAACAGGAACCGAACAAGGCACCAAGAAGAATAGAAAAGAAGGCTCTGTAGCTATATTTTATGGCTATCTTCATAGTATATGTGCTGAATAGGGCTTCTACGTTTACAAAATATTGTAAACGTTTACACGAGCGCCGGAAAACGAAACGATTCCGTTTAAACGACCATTACCGTCGAAATGTTATTATTAGTATCGGACATGTATGAGATGCCCCCCATACCTTATAATTATTATAATAATATTACCACAGTGACATCCAATAATGTGCTGTCATTTTCGGGGGTCAACTCGAAGTTTACAGTAACCGATGGTATTAAAAAAAGAAAACGTGTTTACTATTGACCAATTTCCGATGACAGCAATTATTTCCACCGTATTTGATAATTACATGGATTAGATTTATAAAACATCGGACATAATTATCCGGTTACAGTACACGCAACGTGAAGATTTGATCTAACACGCTCTCGCGAGAGAAATTTTAATCTTTTCCACGAAAGTTTAGTGGGGTTTTTGCGTGAGAAATGCGTGGGAGATGCGAGACACTCGCGAGATGCGTGACGTTAAACTCGCGAGAAATCGATTTCTTTTCACGCGAGACACGCAACTTTCGAGAGAAAGGATTAACTCCATGTATGCTCAGGTGAGTCATCGGCGCCAAACTTAATCACGCGTAACGCGTGTTTTCGAGTGGAAAGGATTAACGATTCCTGTCAATGTCACAGGTCATTATATGTTGAACAGCTAATTCATTTATATTTTTACATTGGGCGTAAAAAAGTTGTGTGATTCCGGTTTCCAACCGACTGGTCTTTTTTGGCGCCGACTCAAAAATTTTATGCGGCAAAAATTACGATCGGCAATAATCGAAAGCGCCGAACAAATAGCGTAAACCGCTCACGCTATGACGCGTAAAGCATACCACCAGTCTGTCGCATTGTATTTAATACTGCGCAGGCTGATCCTAATATTTACTATCAGCGTATGGAATAAGATTCCTTTCACCATTTTGTGCTCTGAGCGGCGTCCTTTGATGTCAAGGCACGAGACTGACCTATAAACGTGCTGTGTTTACGTATTTCAACAAATGCTACCGTCTTTACATTTTATTATGGCGAAGGCCCTGAATGCGTTGAGTCACCTTTAAATAAGAATATGGATATTATGTTTATTAGTCCGAATACTTTGAGAATTTTTCCGCGCAGCAGAATCAGTTTCGTTTTTCATATAGATATAAATGTGATTTTGCCACGCGGAGTTCGGAATAAAAAAAACCGAACTTCTCACCTCTTATTTTTCCTTCATTTTGATGCATTTTTAAAATCCAAACACTTTGACTATTAATCCACGACGCAAAATCATAGTTTCCATGTTTCATGAATGAACTGATTAAGAGGATGCAGCTGTGACGTAATTTTTTAGCTGTCACTCAAACAGGTTTACAAATTTGCATAATTCAGAGAGTCAAGTAAGTGGATGTCAATCACCTCTGAGACTGCCCAGTCGCGTGCGCCTTTAATGGAAACTTGACAGCTCTTACATCAGAAAGTTTAGATTGGTTAAAGTAAACCTTTCGGCACGTGCCACTTAGCGGCTATCTCTTTGAGTTCAAAAGCTGATCGAAACGCTTTGATCTTTGTGACTGCTTTGACATGGATTGGGCTATTATCGGTGGCGGCTGAGCGATTTTTTTTTGTCTGTGTCATCATTTTAGAATTTGAAAGAACTCCGTTTGCTACTAACTAACTTATTAACAATATTCTTTCAAACATAAGCTTCTCTAATTGACTCGCCGCATAACTGCAACAAAAATTACGCTGATCATGATTGTTTATCAACCCATTATTAATTCGTAAATGTAAATACCGTACGGTCAAACAATACTTGCGTTGATTAGGTTATTCACGCACGCTTACAATGTATTAATTGAACCGTTATCAGCGCCGAAAAAAATGCATTGCGAATCATATGCCTTGTCTGTAAAGGTATATGTACTTGTATAGAAACTTGCATTTACTGTACCTACCTTGACAAAATTCCACGCGTGATGCGAGAAAGTTTCTCGCATACATCATTCTATGAATTTCACGCGAGATGCGAGGAATTTTCTTGCGTGGAACGTGGGGATTTTCAAACACGCGAGGAAGTTTAGTGTGAAATGCGTGAGAGTTGCGAGAGAATCTCGTGGATTTTAATCCCTTCCTCGCGATTTTAAGTGTCACGCGAGAGCGTGTCAGATCAAGTCTTCACGTTGCGTGTACTGTAATTGATAATTCCTGTCAGCTGCAATTATCTCTCCTTCGAAGCTTATCCTATGAAACACAGGTACCGAGGTAGTCCTAATTTTTTTATTGCACAACACGTGTTGTCGGTAGTCCCTCAAAATCGACGTCGAGGTGTTTTTATTATTGGCTGGCACCTCGATAAGGCCAACTAAAATAAAAATAGAAAATATCCGATATAAACGAGAAATGTAAATAGGGCCAATTGCATTCGGCATTGTAGAACTAGTGTTGTCGGCAGACATAACCTTGCCTTTGATCTGTACCTTATAAAATTAGCTGCCGATTATGACGTAACAATTTTCTGGCAAAACATGTACATGTCATGCTTTGCGTAAGGTACACAGAAGTTAGAAAATAAAGATTTAAATATCTACGTTTCCGAGGACATCGCCAAGTACGTTAATATTGACTACTGGCGACTAAATAAGCTTTTATAACTTGGTGGTGGTTTACCGGGTGTTCAGGTTCGGTTAAACGATGTGTGAATTTTGTAAACGTTTAGCACATATACACAAACCGTTACCGTTTATCCGTGTAAACGTAGAAGCCCTAGTGCTGAATCAATGTTTAAACATTGTAATGACCTAATATGGCGAAGAAAGAGCTGACTGCCTTGCTTTCAAGGCTTATATTATGTTTAGTGACTCGTACTTCATTTTAAATGTTATGTTTCCTGTCGGTGCAATTTGGATTGATTTACTGATTGACTGACTGATTGATGGATTAATACTTGCCAGCCAAAAGACACTGTTGAAGCTAACTCTGCAAATAAAGGTTTCACAACATTAGCATATACCGGTAGTCTTATGCAGCAATGTATAATCTCTGGCATGTCTACTTTAACTAGAGACTGTGTTTGTGAAAGACTATGCCTTCAACCTTAAGCATGAACTAAAGGAGCAAAGCTTTACAATGTCTAAATCTGAAAAGGGACACAGTGCTATTAATTTTATGAAAATTTCTCAGAAATTAATCAGATTATCTACATACTGATTCCAAGCTGTATGCCACATGTCACAATCCAATCTCAAATGGTTCTCTAGATGTTTTGTTAAAATTTTGTTTAATCTAAATACAAGGGTGACAACTTACGTCATAGCATAGATCTCGTAAACATATAGGACGCCGCCATCTTTGTGCGAAAAGGTAAATAAATTACTTCAAACAAGGTGTTTATATTAGAAATTTTACAAAACTCGTAATTTTGGTGGTACTAGTGAATATTTTCGACCCACTGATGAGTGACTTTTGCCTAACTATAATGTTACAGCTTTAATTGCCTCAAAACAGTGATTCTAATCGGTACTGTCAGCACACATTTTGCATAGATATCGAACACACTTTTGAGTAAAATTGCATATTGTAGATCTTTAAATCGTTTTCCCACAGAATTATTTAAAAATATTACAATTATGGTAGAAATGCAACGCTTTCGCACCAGTGTAGATGTTGGATATGATTTAAAATGGAAGAAAAACGTTGGATGATGTCGTAAACACATACAAAGGCATAGATCTCGTACGCACATATAAAGTAGAATGTTAGCTCGGTCGGTAGCGAGGCTGCTAATTAGGGTGTTAGCCACACGAGGTTGACTCCTCGTCCGGTATATTGTTTCGTGAAGATTTGGTCATGGAATGATTGCTATTTCCATTCTTTCTCATCCACTAATTCGTGAAGAGCAGTTGCCAGTTAATGGGGGAAAGAATGTATGCTAAGTACTAGTAGGGGAGACCGGGGATAGTTGATGCACGGGGCAAGTTGATACAGTAGGAATAAAAAGTCAATGACGTCATTATGGACGTCAGAAATGACGAATTATAGTAGTCATTGACATCTGCCATCTTTTCCTGAAGTTTTGCGGAATTTCGACAACAAATGAAAATTTGGTGAAGAAAAATTCATTTTTGACACATCTAAGTAAATTTATGGTATTTTGCAATTTTTCGTTTAGCGCGCACTTGTTTCTGGTTGTTCATAATTCTTTTATACACACAGGTAGAGAAATCTTTCATCTTCAAAATCATACGCTCTTTTGAAGGAAAACATTGGGTGTAAGTTGTCTACCTTGCTGAATGTCACGTGTGGCATGGTTGGGGCAAGTTGATGCAATGAGCATGGGGCATGTTGATGCACCATAAAATCCTATTGTATTGCATGAGCTGTTCGCAATATTTGGATGGACTTGATCTCTAACTGATGGAGAACTATGTACAATAGTTTAAGCATTTCGGATTTGTTGTATTTTAGAATACGATGTATTTTATTATATTCAAACAAATATACAATGGCATTCGGGCCATGTCACAGCAATTCCCACTTTACATGTGCGCCCATCGAAGACTCGATACATCCGCGCAGTCCGATCAGAGTCTTTGCTGTGCGCTCTGTGGGTAGCTAAGGACCCATACCTTTTCGTATGGCCAGTGAAGACTCTGACCAGAATGTGATGATGCACAGGCTGGTCTGAGTCTTCGCTGTGCGCACATGAAAACTGTACGAATTGCTGGACCCCGGCTTATTCAATATAGCATCTATGACAATGAAATGTTCTTTTCCCGTTTAAAATGCTCTAAAGTTTCAGAAATAAAAGTATAGAATGTTTTGATCATTTTATCGTACAATTATTCATATATACAAACATCCCTTCTAGAGATCTTTTACTGGAGATACATGTAACTTCAATGGCTAAAATAATTTTGATATATGCATCTAACTAGAATCAAGGAAACCCCCATTTGTCCATAAAACGGTCAATTTACTGTAGTATTCGTTGCATGGACTTGTAATGGCAAGAAAAAACGTGTATCAACTTGCCCCAAGCGTTGCATCAACATGCCCCACTACTGGGGCAAGTTGATGCATTCGACTTCCTAAAGAAATCTACTGAAACGGAGGGAAAATATACCAAAATTCCAGGATTACTATTAGATTTTAAATGCAGAAAAGACAGACCTTTTAGTATAAACAAAGATGATCAATATTGGGCAGTCCGGTCACGAGATATATCAAAAAGCCAAAAAAGTGCATCAACTATCCCCGGTCTCCCCTAATCTGCCTCCAGAGGCTTGCTCAGGAAAAGTGTGGCAAGAATAGCACACACATTCTAACAAGAGTTGTCAGAAGACAACAAAGCGCGCCTTACAGGTGCTTGACTCTCACAGCGCTGGTGGTATTGAAAGGCTCTTGTCCAAATGTATGTGAGTGTCAAGTATAATGATTGCCTTCCATATAGGGACTGAGAAATATGAATGAGTCAGTGAAGCATAAAACACATGTCAAATCTATACATGGATGGCAATGCTAAAATGTTCTTGTCCATATATAAGTGTGTGCCAAGTATAGTGGCTCTAATCCCTATAGGAACTGAGAAATATCAGAAAGTCAGTGAAGCAAAACTATAGGTCGAATCCACACATGGATGATGGTGTTCAAATGGTCCTGTCCATATGTAGGCGTGTGCCAAGTATCATGGCCCTAACCCATACAGGAACTGAGAAATATCACGAAGTCAGTGAAGCGTATCATAAAGTCAAATGAAGCATAAAACATACTCAAATCCATACAAACAGGATGCTGCTGAAATGATCTGGTCCATGTGTAAGTGTGTGCAAAGTATCATAACTGTAACCCATATAGGGACTGAGAAATATAAAGTCAGTGAAGCGTAAAAATGTATGTCACTATCCTACATGGTTGGTTACACTCACATACCCTCATCCAGATGCAAGTCATGACCAAATATCATGACTCTAACCCTTTTAACTACTTTGAAACTGACTTGGAAAACACATGTTTAACAAACATTAACCTGTGCGAAGCAGAGTTAGGAAATCCCTTGCAAAACAACTTTTCAAATATTTTTTTGATTTACACTTTTTAGTGAAACTTATTCATTCCCTTTTATAAGTGACTTGTCATGTTGAAGCCATTTATAGACGTGACAAGCCAGAGAAGACTGTACATTTCTGATCACTTGAATTTTCAAGTCTTCAGTAGATTTATTGGTGAAGACTCTCTTCATGGATAAGTGATGAGTCTACACCAATAAATCTATTGAAAATTCGAAAATTCGGGTGATCTGATTGGTTTATTATCTGGGGCAAACACTAATAGCAGATACAAAAAAGACTGGTTTGTTGGACTAGTGTTTAAGCTCAAATCAGAAAATGAACAACGGATCTTACATTAAAAGTATGATTTGAGTAATGACCATGAATTTGTACAATTAAAAGCAAAAGATGAGCAATGACCAGGAACTGATGCAATCAGAATGCATGAGTCTGTGACGTTTGCCATACCTGTGTGCACGACACCTCTGCCGTCATAAGTGTCTACTAGATCAAAATTGGCCGTTTGAATGCTCCTTCCGTTTTCCATCACAAAAATATGTTTAAAAATAACAGTTCAGGGCAAATACTAACTACGATCACATAAATATTGGTAAGATTGGTAGTATTAGCGGTAAAATACGTTATTTTTCATAAATGTGTACACTATATCTCTGCTCAAATCGTCCTTTTGTCTTCCACCTGTTTAACTGTGGGGAGGCAATTACAAAGGCAGCGGCATTTCTGGGCTCGATCATTATACATTCTGTCCAAGTGTAATGTCAGGCACCGCCAAAACTGTTTAGTTTTGACAGACACTGATTTATTGATTTAAACGAGAGGAAAAACTTACCCTGCAATTCAAAGATGGCGGCGATCCATATGTTTGCGAGATCCATGCTATGACGTAGGTTGTTACCCCTGAAATATGTAAGTCCAAAAGTAAAAAAAACACAAGAATATTTTCCTCACCTTTACCAAAATATATGACACATTTCGGACTAATAATATACAAAAAAAAAGGCGACGGCTAGTGACAACCGGTTGTCAGCAGCCTCACAGGCTAGTGACAACCGGTTGTCACTAGCCTGTGAGGCTACTGACAACCAGCTAATAAATTAATATGCATTTTAAAGGACAGGAAGCATTGGTTCATTGTAAAAACATCACAAGTATTTCTCAATAGGTTCATGCTTTAAATGAAGCTGCATATGAATCACAACAACAAAATATCTGCAAATAAAAAAGCAAAAATATTGAGAAGAGATATCTTCTAAAAATAGATTTTCCAAGGGAAGTAACTCAAATCATACTTTGTAAGGGAACTAACTCAAAATACCACTTACAAGTTTATGTGCTAATTCTGTTTGCACACAATTGCCTCCATGATCATAGTAGTTTAATATACTTGTATTCATATTATAAATTTGTAGTTTATTTTTCCTAGTGGATAGAATCAGTAAATAAACAAATTTGCTTGACTGAACAGCAAGAATATAACTATAGGGAAGATCATGTAATGGTAACTGGAAAATTTATGAAAAACCTTTTTTCCATCAAGGTAAATGTATAATTTGTGTGTATGTGATGCATAAATTCTTTTAGCTATTTGTATGAATAACCCAATGACTTCCAGACAATAATAATGTAGATAATAATAAAAAAAAACAAAACAAAAAACAGAAATTTACATCTGATTCTTTTAATAGTTTCTTGCTTTCTACAATCAACTTAAAACTTGATCAGAGTGAAAACAAATATCATGATATAATAGTAATACCTGACATCAAACTGATATTCTAAAAATATCTTGAGTTTTATTATTTTAAAACAATAGGATTTATAGTAACTGGTTGTCAGTAGCCTGTGAGGCTAGTGACAACCGGTTGTCAGCAGCCTGTGAGGCTAGTGACAACCGGTTGTCAATAGCCACTTCCAAAAAGAATAAAAAAAAAACAGCTTCCTAGAAGTTGAGAAATTATCAAATTCAAGCAAGGGGCATCTCTCCATCATTTTCAAACGAAATTTGCCCAAATGTTAATAAATTCTTCTACATCTGATATTAAAGCTAAATGTCAACATCCTTTCGCAAAGGATTATTCAGATATTGTGCTAATAAGATTTCAATTTTATTTTGATAAAGGGAGGTAACTCTAAAAGTACAAGTTCGACGGCTGAAAAAATGGGCTTTCACTTTTTAGCTCACCTGAGCCATAGGCTCAGGGTGAGCTATTGTGATCACCCAGTGTCCGTCGTCCGTCGTCCGTCGTGCGTCGTGTGTCGTGCGTCGTGCGTCGTCAACAATTTGCTTTAAATGACATCTTCTCTGAAACCGCTAGGCCTAGGGCTTAGATATTTGGTATGAAGCATTGTCTAGTGGTCCTCTACCAAGTTTGTTCAAATGGTGGCCCCAGGGTTCAAAATGGCCCTGGGGCAGGGGGTCTTGGGTTCGAAACTAAAAATTACTTAAAAATCTTCTTCTCCAGAACTGCTTGGCTCAGATGCTTGAAATTTGGTATGTAGCATTGCCTAGTGGTCCTTTACCAAGTTTGTTCAAATGGTGGCCCCAGGGTCCAAAATGGCCCTGGGGCAGGGGGTCTTTGGTTCAAAACTAAAAAATACTTAAAAATCTTCTTCTCCAGAACTGCTTGGCTCAGATGCTTGAAATTTGGTATGTAGCATTGCCTAGTGGTCCTCTACCAAGTTTGTTCAAATGGTGGCCCCAGGGTCCAAAATGGCCCTGGGGCAGGGGGTCTTGGGTTCGAAACTAAAAAACACTTAAAAATAATCTTCTCCAGAACTGCTTGGCTCAGATGCTTGAAATTTGGTATGTAGCATTGCCTAGTGGTCCTCTACCAAGTTTGTTCAAATGGTGGCCCCAGGGTCCAAAATGGCCCCGGGGCAGGGGGTCTTGGGTTCGAAACTAAAAAATACTTAAAAATCTTCTTCACCAGAACTGCTTGCCTCAGATGCTTGAAATTTTGTATGTAACATTGCCTAGTGGTCCTCTACAAAGTTTGTTCAAATGGTGGCTCCAGGGTCCAAAATGGCCCTGTGGCAGGGAGTCCCAGGTTTGAACCATAGAAATACATAGAAAAATATTAAAAAATCTTCTTCTTCAGAACCACAAGGCTCAAATGCTTGAAATTTGGTATGTAGTATTGCCTAATAGACCTTTACCAAGTTTGTTCAAATGGTGGCCCCAGGGTCCAAAATGGCCCCGCGACAGGGAGTCCTAGGTTTGAACCATAGAAATATATAGAAAAATATTTAAAAAATCTTCTTCTTCAGAACTACTTGGCTCAGATGCTTGAAATTTGGTCTGTATCTTTGCCTAGTAGTCTTTTACAAAGTTTGTTCAAATGATGACCCCAGGGTCTAAAATGGCCCCGCCCCAGGGGTCCTGGGTTTGAACCATAGAACTTCATAGAAAAATATTAGAAAATCTTCTTCTTCAGAACCACTTGGCTCAGATGCTTGAAAATTGGTATGATGCATTACCTCGTTGTCCTTTATCAAGTTTGTTCAAATGATGACCCCCAGGGTCCAAAATGGCCCTGCGGCAGGGAGTCCTGAGTTTGAGCCATAGAAAAACATAGGAAACTATTAAAAAATCTTCTTCTTCAGAATCACTTGGCTCAGATGCTTGAAATTTGATATGATGCATTGCCTGGTGGACTCCTACAGAGTTTTTGTAAATGGTGGCCCTAGGACCGAAAATGGCCCTGGGGCAGGGAGTCTTGGGTTCGAAATTAAAATGTACTTAAAAACCTTCTACTCCAGGTGCAGATGCTTGAAATTTTGTATGATACATTGCCTAGTGGTCCCTTACCAAGTTTGTTCAAATGATGGTGCCAGGGTCAAAAATGGCGCGGCCCCAGGGGGTCCTGAGTTTGAACCATAGAAAAACATAGGAAAATATTCAGAAATCTTCTTCAGAACCACTTGGCTCAGAGACTTGAAATTTAGCTTTTAGCATTGCCTAGTGATCCTTTACCAAGATTATTCAAATGATGGCCCCAGGGTCCAAATGGCCCTGCCCCGGGGGCTCCAGGGTTTGAACCATAGCAATACATAGAAAAAAACTTCTTCTTCAGAACCATTTGGAAATGATTGCAAACTATCTGGTTTGTTCACATTATGACCCTAGTTTGACCTTTAACCTTTTTGCTCAGGTGAGCGATTCAGGGCCTCTTGGCCCTCTTGTTTCATGACCTAAACATATATACATTGTAAATTTCAACTTCTACAGCCAGTGGTTCTTCAGCCCATATCTGCATAGGCGACCATCAGGATTAATTAACACATTCATTTATCTTTGCCAAAACTTTTTGTACTTCAAGGACTACTTGTTTCCCAAAACTGGGCAAACTGGTTCAGAAGTCGGAAAAATTGCAAATTTGAATACTAAAGGGCCTAACTCAGTCATTTTCAACCAAATTTGCCCAAAGATTAACCAGATCTTGTACATCTCACCCCAAAACTGTATACTAAATATCAATATCCTAGCTTTAATACTTCTTTAGATATTATGGTAACGCGACTTTATCTTAATTTTAAGAAAGGGGAGGTAACTATAATAAAGGTACAACTCTGACAGAGGAAAACAACATGGATCCCCTCAGTTTTCATGACATATTGGTATATATGGGATTGCGAAACCCTAGGCACAATGGTTCTTGAGCCTAGTAGCTACATCAGTAATGGTTGTCAGGGAAATAACTTTCAATTTCCTAGGCGCAATGGTTCTCCAGCCCAGTAGCTGCATCAGGCGTTAAGGACGAGAGGAAGAACTGACGAACAGATAAGGCGACACCAACTTGCCCTTTCAACTTCTTTGAAGTTCTGGGCATAAAAATGGAAATAAGAAATGCCAGGGGATTTAACCTGGGGTGAAACGGGTTCAGAGCAGAAATGAGTACCAAGTATCTTAAAAATCAATAAAATCTGTACAATGTCTTTATTAATTTCAAAAAAGCCTCTGGAAGAGTATGGCATGCAGCCTCATGGGCCACAATGCGGAAGTACAATATCAGTGCAAATCTAGTTTGCACCGTTGAGCAGCTCTGCGTAAAGGCTACAAGTGCATTCCTGGTGATTGGCAGCGCGAGAGAATGATTCAGAACAACAGTTAGAGTAAGGCAAGGATGTCCTTTGTCACCCACCCTGTTCAACATTTTTTCTCGAACTCATCGTGTCTGATGCTCTGGAAGAACATGACGAAAGGTTAGCAAAGGCGGCAGAAATATTACGTATCTGCAGTTTGCAGATGACAAAGACGCTCTAGCTGTGGTAGAGCAGGAACTAGAAGCCCCAGTTGAAAGTCTCGCCAACCGTGCAAAAAGTTTAAGATGGAGATCAGTGCTAAGAAGCCTAAACTGATGACAAACAGCGCCAATGACATCCAGAGGGAGATCAAGATAAAAGGACAGAAGCTGGGTACTGTAACACGCTTCATATACCTTAGAGCAGTTGTCTCAGATGATGGGTCTAAACAGGAGGTTCTCTCAAGGATTGAACAGGCCACTTCAGCTGAAGACAATTAGGAGAAATAACGGCCTATCTCTTGGATCAAAGGTAAAACTTATGCGCTCCCTTGTAATTTCCATATTTCTGTATGCCTGTGAATAGTGGATCTTGACAGCAGAGTCAGAGAAACGCAGGCCTTTGAAATGAGATGCTACCGAAGATTACTAAACATTTCGTACAAGGCCCATATAACCCATGAAGAGGTTCGCAGAAAGATCAAAGCGGCCATTGAAGAATATAATGAACTTATGGCCCTGGTCAAGAAACGGAAACCAAGGTGGTGTGTACACGTCTCAAGGTCTTCTGGTTTGGCAAAGACGTTTCTACAGGGCGCAATGAAAGAAGAAAAGGTAGACAGATGAAGGGTGATGACAATGATATTAAAGAGTGGACAAGAATGGATTTCGCCAGCTCAGCTAGGGCAGCTGAAAACAGGACAAGGTGGAAAGGGATAGTTTTGAAGTCATCTGTGGTGCCCAAACCACCTTGTAAGGTAAAGGGATAGAATAGAATAGAACCAGATATTTGTAGTTATTCACAGCTTGTTGAATATATTTCCGTCACCTGGCCTTTCAACCTAAAAGGAATATGAAACATGCCAGAAGAAGACATGTCTTAAAAACTGGCGAAAACAAAATACTCCTGGAAATTTCCACAAAGAAAATATTGAAAAATTCATGGTGTCTCTCATTGAATGCTGAAGGGAGCAGTCTTGCGCCTAAACTGCATTAACATAAGTATTTTACCTGTGTTTTAGCCTTTCAGATATGTTTGTCTGTGAAAATACTGACCAAATGAGAAACCTGAAGTTACCACATTATCCGGCGTTACTTTGAATTTCGCATATTGTGTCTCAGTCTATGCCTCCTCAGGCAAAAGATCCTATGCAATCGGCTGTTTAAGATGTAGTTTTATTTATAAATGCAAATTCATCCACCAGTTGGTCGAGAATTTAAGGAAACTGAAGAAAGTACGAACCCTCTGGCTTCAAATGCTGTCTGAGCGTTTGGCCGAACATGCAAAACAATTTTCTCCTTGACTGATTGCACGTTTCAACAATATCTATGTACCAACTGAAGATCTGGCGATTAAAGGCATCTATGTAGATCCGGATAGGCTAGTTCTAATGCTCACACAAAATCTCCTTACGTTATAAATAAATAGTTTTTTCAACCCACCTCGGAAACTGTCAACAAAAATGGCGGCGAATCCTACGATAAATACCGCAATCCGGCGTGAAAACACCGCAAATCCTGCGTTTCGACCACTTTTCCTGCGTTACGGTTGGTCCCTGTGTTGATGAAACCTTTTGATATATGACTAGTTTTACTTCTTTATTCATGCAGAATAGTTGACATCATCTGAATGCTGCAGCTGACCTAAGGTCAAGTTCAAAGACTTGAACATTTGCTTTAAAGTTTTGTGTGAAGTTTATATTCTTCTTTTATACTTCCAGTATCCTTTGATGGAACCTTGATATTTGACTAGACTTTTAGGTTCATAGGTGTTTACCAAAGATCAAGGTCACAGACTTGAATATTTGCGTCAAAGCTTTGCAGTGAGTTTATATTCTTTTTTTGATGGAACCATTTGATAGGTGACTAAGATTCTGCAGGGCCTGACAAATCCATTGTCCGGCTGCCCGGGACAAGTTAAAATTTTTGCTGGGCAAGTAAAAAATTTTCTTACTTGCCCAGAAAAATGTTTAAGTTATATAGGGAAAACTGATGAATTTTAGCTTTTTCTTGTAAAAGTTATTTACCGGACAAGTAGACAAAATTTTGATTTGTCAGGCCCTGATTCTGTATAAGATTGGTTTCATTAGGGGGTGGTTTCTTAAGGTGGTGGTTTCATTAGGCAGTGGCGCTGGTCGGGGGTATACGTGAGCCCCTGCTCACTTGCTCTAGTTATTAGCTCACCTGAGCCGAAGGCTCACAGGTGAGCTTATAGTATAGGCAGGCATCCGTCGTCCGTCGTCTGTCGTCCGTCGTCCGTCTGTCAATATTTTCAAACGACATCTCCTCTGAAACTACAAGGCCCATTGTTACCAAATTTCATATACAGCATCTATAGGCAGGGGGAACCAATAATACTGTTTTTTATCCAAATCGCTTCAGAACTTTGGTTGCTATGGCAACTTAAAGTTTCCATTGACTTGTATGGGAAAAATTGAAAATTTGCATTTATTGCAATTTCTTTGCAGATAATTTGATAAATCTTTTATAGAAATGTTCCTTGAGTAGCTCTCTATCAGCCACATGAAATTTATGTCAATTGCACAATTTGGCTGGTTGCCATGGCAACCGAATGGTTAAAAATAGAAAAAATATTCAAAAATCATCTCCTCAGAAACTATGCAACCAATAAAGCTCAAACTTCACAGAAAGGATCTTGGTACTACCCTCTATAAAAATACTGTTTTTCTTGGCAATTGCTCCAGCAATTTGGTTGTAATGGCAACTTAAAGTTGCCATTGACTTATAATGGGAACATGGAAAATTTGCATTTATTGCTATGTCACTGCAGATATTTTGACAAAACTTTCATAGAAATGTTCCTTTAGTAGTTCTCTATCAACCACATGAAATTTATGTAAATTGCACAATTAGGCTGGTTGCCATGGCAACCGAAAGGTTAAAAATAGAAAAGATGTTCAAAAATCATCTCCTCAGAAACTATAGAACCAATAAAGCTCAAACTTCACAGAAAGGATCTTGGTACTACCTTCTATAAAAATACTGTTTTTCTCGGCAATTGTCCCAGCAGTTTGGTTGCTATGGCAACTTAAAGTTGCCATTGGCTTATAATGGGAAAAATGGAAATCCGCAATTTTTGCTATCTCACTGTAGTTGTTTGGATTTTTTTCCTACAGAAATGTTTCTTGAGTAGTCCTCGATGATTCATATTCATATTAATTTTGTCCAAATCACCGAATTTGATTAGTTGCCATGATGGCAACATAAAGGAAGAAAAAATAGAAAAAATATTCAAAAATCTTTTCCTCAAAAACTATATAGGGGGATGAAGCGGATTCTTTGCATACATGTTCATGACATTAGCCACTACATAAATATTGTTTTCTATTATTGTTGCCCAAGTGGTTTTATTGCTATGGCATTTTAAAGTTTCCATAGACTAACAACTCAGTCAACGTTGAAATTAGGCCACATTGTGCAATTTACTTTAGAGTTACCTACCCTTGAGTGCTGAGGATAAATGGACTCAGGTGAGCTACAGGACCAATGGTCCTCTGGTATTTACATGATCCCCTGGGGCCAGAGACCTTTACCAGGGATTTGACCTGAAAGATGTCCCCACAGTGCAGGGCATATACCAGGGCTTTGCAGAGTGAAAAGTCAATATCCCCGCTTTTCCCCGGCCCCAGGGGGGCCGCGGTTGCAAATGACTGGAGCATAAACTTTGCAATCCTATCAAAAAATACCTTTTGATGACTCGGCACAGTAATTCAATGTGATACCCCGTCTAAAGGCAGATAAATAACAATTTTTTTAGAGGGAGGCGAGATTTGTAACATCTCCGCCATTATTGTTTTTGTTGACAGATCGTTTGAGGTCAATCCGGTGTTTATAAGAAAAAATACTATCGGTCACTTTATCCGTTTCGTAGGTACAGTCATTTCGGTCCTAGACGTAACGCGCTGGTTTGTACCAAAGACATTTTACTCCTTTCAACTCTGAGAGCCAGGGACTAATTTTTTATCCAAGTGCGAAACGCGAATTGTCCAAGCGCGAAACGTCCGGATTTGTGATGTTGAAATAATGGATATTTTTACCTGTACACCGACACGCGTAAGAACTGTCAAATCAAAACGAGGTCATCAACAAAAAGCGATATTTTTCTTTACCTCATTAAGTTCGATCAAAGATTATTATGGTTCAAAATGGAAGGTTCAAAATGGAATAAAATGTGACAAACACTGCAGAATGGTGCAAAAATGAATAAGGAATTAGCCACTGTATATCTTTTTGCGCAGGTAATTGATAAAACTAACCAAAATTAGAATTTTGCTTGGCCGATCCACCGATGGATCGGCTCAATTAGAGTTTTTAAGTGCAGTATCGCTCTGGCTGCAAGACCCAATAAGGGTTTGCAGCCAGAGAAGACTCGGGTTATATAATTGGAAGAATCTTCACCTGAATCAATTTTGAATATAATTGCAAAATTTTGAGTACTGCACTTTCAATATTGTGTAGTAGGAGGAGAAAAATCTGTAAAGAAAATTTCATCGAGCACCCCGACTGGTAATCCGAGCCTTCTCTGACTGAAAAAGCCTACGTATAATTTTGATTGGCGGCTAATTGAAGTCAGAGGAACGAAAGTGGTGAAAACTCTAATATTGTATTTCCCACAGATGCCCTTGGTTTCTGGTTGAATTTCTATTGCGTATTATGTTGCAGTTATATGTAAACTTTGCAATCCTATCAAAAATACCTTTTGATGACTCGGCACAGTAATTCAATGTGATACCCCGTCTAAAAGCAGATAAATAACAATTTTTTTAGAGGGAGTCGAGATTTGTAACATATCTCCGCCATTATTGTTTTTGTTGACAGATCGTTTGAGGTCAATCCGGTGTTTATAAGAAAAAATACTATCGGTCACTTAACCCGTTTCGTAGGTACGGTCATGAAGGTCAAGGTCACAGTTGCTATTTTCAGAAAAACTAGGGCATTGCTCCAGCGCTTTCATTTATAGATCGATTTTGATGTAACTTCACATTTATGTTTAGTATAACAATATCTTGAATAAATTACCGTTTCAGCATTGCAGGTCCAAGGTCAAGGTCACAGTTGCTATTTTTAGAAAAAACTTTATCATTCCTCTACTCCTCTATTCATTGACAATTTTGATGTAACTTCAATCAAATGTTTAGTGTGACAATATCTTGGACAGGGTAAAGGTCAAGGTCACATTTGCTATTTTTAGAAAACACGCTGTCATCCCTCTGGAATGATTTTGGCATAACTTGACACAAGTATTTAGCTTGACAATATCTGGGACAAATTTACGTTTCAGCATAATAGGTCCAAGGTCAAGGTCACAGATGCTATTATAGGTACATGTAAATCGTTGTCATAGTTCTAGCACCTTTATATTTATTATCCCCTCACACCACGAAGTGGTGAGGGGATATAGGTTTTGTCCCGTACGTAAGTACGTACGTAAGTACGTACATACGTAAGTACGTACGTACGTACGTACGTACGTATGTTCACCTTTTGTCATCGCTCTAGCACTTACATTTCTCAACAGATTTTGAAATAACTTCACACAAGTGTAGGGCATGACAATATCTCGAGCAAGTTCGACTTTCAGGGTGCTGCGCCCAAGGTCAAGGTCACTGTGGCTATTTTTAGAAAAACTTTGTCAGCGCTCTAGCGCCTACATTTCTCAATGGATTTTGAAATAACTTCACACAAATGTAGGGCATGACAATATCTCGAGCAAGTTCGACTTTCAGGGTGCTGCGCCCAAGGTCAAAGTCACTGTGGCTATTTTTAGAAAAACTTTGTCAGCGCTCTAGCGCCTACATTTCTCAACGGATTTTGAAATAACTTCACACAAGTGTAGGGCATGACAATATCTCGAGTAAGTTCGACTTTCAGGGTGCTGCGCCCAAGGTCAAGGTCACTGTGGCTAGTTTTAGAAAAACTTTGTCATCGCTCTAGCGCCTACATTTCTCAACGGATTTTGAAATAACTTCATACAAATGTAGGGCATGACAATATCTCGAGCAAGTTCGACTTTCAGGGTGCTGCGCCCAAGGTCAAGGTCACTGTGGCTATTTTTAGAAAAACTTTGTCAGCGCTCTAGCGCCTACATTTCTCAATGGATTTTGAAATAACTTCACACAAATGTAGGGCATGACAATATCTCGAGCAAGTTCGACTTTCAGGGTGCTGCGCCCAAGGTCAAGGTCACTGTGGCTATTTTTAGAAAAACTTTGTCAGCGCTCTAGCGCCTACATTTCTCAACGGATTTTGAAATAACTTCACACAAGTGTAGGGCATGACAATATCTCGAGTAAGTTCGACTTTCAGGGTGCTGCGCCCAAGGTCAAGGTCACTGTGGCTAGTTTTAGAAAAACTTTGTCATCGCTCTAGCGCCTACATTTCTCAACGGATTTTGAAATAACTTCATACAAATGTAGGGCAAGACAATATTTGAGGAAGTTTGACTTTCAGGGTGCTGCGCCCAAGGTCAAGGTCACTGTGGCTATTTTTAGAAAAACTATGTCATAGCTGTAGCACCTACATTTCTAAACGGATTTTAAAATAACTTCACACAAATGTAGGGCAAGACAATATCTCGAGCAAGTTCGACTTTCAGGGTGCTGCGCTGAAAAAGGTCAAGGTCACTGTAGCTATTTTTAGAAAAACTTTGTCAGCGCTCTAGCGCCTACATTTCTCCATGGATTTTAAAATAACTTCACACAAATGTAGGGTATGACAATATCTCGAGCGAGTAGTCTTGTGTGAGGGGATTTGTATCGCCTGCGATGCCTTGTTAACTGATTTTGAAAGAACTTCACACAAATATTAAGTATGACAATATCTTGGACAAGTTAACCTTTCAGGGTTGTAGTTCCAAGATCAAGGTCACAGTTGCTATTTTTAAGAAAAACTCAGTCATCCCTCTAGTACCTTTATTTATTGACAGATTTTGATGTAACTTCACACAAATATGTTTTAACACATTATTCATCTAGTGAGGCATATGGCGGGGGCATTCATCACCTTTAGTGATTGTCTATTTTTTTTTTATGCCCCCGCCACGAAGTGGGGGGGGGGGGGGCATATAGTTTTGCCCTTGTACGTACGTACGTCAGTCACACTTTGTAGTACTGTTCTTGTCTCCGCAACTCCTCCTACAGTATTTGATGCAGGAAGTTGAAACTTGCAACACAGTTCAGACATGCATTGAACATGTGCATAAAGGAAACAGAACTTTGATTCAGGTCTTTATTCCAGAATTATGTCCCCTTGAATAATACGTCCGTCACACTTTGTAGTACTGTTCTTGTCTCCGCAACTCCTACAGTATTTGATGCAGGAAGTTGAAACTTGCAACACAGTTCAGACATGCATTGAACATGTGCATAAAGGAAACAGAACTTTGATTCAGGTCTTTATTGCAGAATTATGTCCCCTTGAATAATATACATATTTTGGCCATATTTCACACTTGTAGTACTGTTCTTGTCTCCGCTACTCCTCCTACAGTATTTGATGCAGGGATTTTAAACTTGCAACACAGTTCAGACATGCATCGAACATGTGCATAAAGGAAACAGAACTTTGAATTAGGTCTTTATTGCAGAATTATGTCCCCTTGAATAACATACATATTTTGTCCATATTTCACACTTGCAGTACTGTTTGTGTCTCCGCAACTCCTACAGTATTTAATGCAGGGAGTTGAAACTTGCAACACAGTTCAGACATGCATCGAACATGTGCATAAGGGAAACAGAACTTTGATTCAAACCATTATTGCAAAAAAAAAAAAGAAAAAAAAAAGAAGGCATGAATCCTATAATATTATGCCAGAGATTTGTTTTACATAGTAAATTCTACATACATGTACGTACAGCAGCAAATGTTGATTTCTTCCTCATAGATAATCGTTAATGGTTGGTGTATAACAGATCACAATATAACCAGTAAAAAATAAATAATTATCAGAAAGTTGTAATGATGCTTCCTGTTTTTATTAAATTTGAAAATGAGCTCAGTCTTTGAGGCATTTTCTCAGTCTGGACTGGAAACTGAGATTTTAACAGTTGATTTATACTGTTACATCATTGAAGATGAAAAATTAAATAAATAAATAATAACAATGTTAATAATGATCACAAGAATAGTAATATCCAAGTATTTGGAATAATAGTTCCAAAACAATCAGAGATGCTTAACTGCTATTGTATACACAGAGACTGACACTTTATCTTGTCAGCTGATGTGTAGGGTTCAAAATAAAAAAAAAAGAAAAAAAAAAAATGTAGAATACTGAATATGGTAATTTCCATCACATGGAACTCATATTGTTCCATGTGATTTCCATTCTGTGTATTTTTGTGTTTGAGAAATATTGGCCTTCTTGCCACAAACAAGACAGTAAGTCCTGATGGTTGTTTTTACTGTTTGGTGACAATTGATCAAAAATCTTTATTTAAAATACCATATTTGTCTGTTCATCATTATAACAACAGCAGTATATTTTTTCTCTAGAACATGGTCAGCATAATGACACAACATTCACATTTCTGCCACAAGTTCATTTAACATTAAAACAGAAGAATTTGTCTTTACCTTTATATCAAATTATTAATCAAGGCTGAATATTGCAGGTTTATTGTTCATTATGATTAAATATTCATGATAAATGATGTCAGTATAAAAAATAAGTATTACAGAAAACAGAGAGATTTATTTCCTCCTGTTACGGGTTTTGTTCAGAGTTTTCATTTCTTTATGGTAAATATGGTTGTAACAAGCATAACTGTTTATGTTTTTATAAAACAGGCAGTATCATATTAGTGATAAGCAAAATTTGATTAATATTTGCTGTTACAGAAGACTTTGTATTTAAAGAAACCATGTACCGTGATGGATAAAAATATATTGTTTCAATTTTAGTTTCATGACAGTTTGGTTTTATAGAGAATTTTTGCATGTTTTGTCCAAATGTTGACAGTAATTTTGGTAGTCAAATGCTTCATTGCATTTGATATACCATACAATATGAGCTAAAAGATTGGTAATAACTATTTTATAATGTACTGTTCAATGTACCTGTAAAGATAAATAGACCACTATAAGCTTATAGCTTACTGTCAGATCCTGATACTTGAGATTGTAAATTATATAATGTAATTGATTAATAAAATATTGTTTAAACCAAATTTTAAACTTGAAGTAGTTATTTAAGGAACTTACAAGTAGTCAGCAAAAATAAATAAATAAATAAATAAATAAAGAAAGCAGCTTTTAAGCTGTCAGTAAGCTGCTTCTATTATCTTAGTGGCTTAATCTGCAAGATCTGTGTGAATTAAAAACATTACAAGATCTTTGCTGTCTCAAGGAGACTCCATGTGCTTTAGTTGTATAAAAATAAATAAATAAATAAACAAATAAGTAAATAGATAAATAAAGATCTAATCAGTTGTGTCAGCATAACTGCATATGAGTTTATGCCTGTATAGAACTTGGTTTTTTATTTTATCCCTTCAGGCAGTAAATGCTTTTGCCTTTGCAAACAGTCCTTTTCATTCAAGTGTATTATTGTCTGAAAATAAAGTTCATTATTATAATTGCTCATAATTATTATTTTCATTGTTATTAATTATTATTATTATTATTTTTTTTTTTTAGTTTTTTTTTTTAAAACTAAATGAAAGTTAAATCTGTTGTACCAACAGTGGAGACATTAATTGCTGTATGCCTATTGTACAGGCTTTACCTATTTAGGATTCCCTCTTTTTTGGGGCTAAAATGTGAGACCTGAATGGGTATGAATTTAGTCCTCAGTTTGAAAAGTAGACCTTATCTGTGTTTTCTATTCATTACTGGTGCACAGACAGATGTACATGTATGTATCAGCTGTACTTATTAGATATATAATTTACTTAGGGAGTTTATTAAAAGTTACAGAATTCAAATTTATAATGAATAATATCAAGTTTATGTCAAACAATTTATGATGAATAAGTTAAGAATTGTAAAATGAATAAAATGGTTTTGTGTATTAGATGCTGCTGAAAATTCAGTCAATTTCTGAAAGGGGTAACAGTTGTATCTTTAGATTTTCACACACATGCACACACACATAAAAAAAAAAAAAAAATACCTGAAATCTCTGAATTTAAAGTTTTGTAAAAAATTTTGCATAATGCAATCGTAACGTATTACCTATTTCATATTTGCATGGGGAAGTTACCAGTATAGCCTGTGTTGGGAAGTTCTGACACTGGTTTTCCTTCCACAAACGTGTTTTATAGTGTTAAATTTTTTTCTAATATTAAGATAGATCTATGGTCTTTAATTTTCCATTATGATATTATTCTTTTAAATGAAAACATTTAGACAGTTGCAGCTGTAAGTATTTTGCAGCAAAAAAAAAAAAAAAAAAAAAAAAAAAATCAGAAGTGTTTCTGGATATATTGTTATCTTCTAGCAATATCTTGATTTTGAGATTTTTATAGTTTTTTCAGTATGTTTGTTAATGAGATTTGTATGTTATGGGTGTAGAATTTTTAAAAGTGTATGCCAGCAGTTGCTCTGCTTTGTATAATGCAGGTACAGATATACACGCATATTATCATATATTTGATTCACCAGATTTGAGTCCTTATGTTTACAAGTAAAAATCACAAATAAATTTCCATTTTAACACAAATTTCTCCAGAAAGACTAACATTATCTGTTTATAATGATTAATACATTTACTGGCACATAAAAACGTTCTTCATGGTTTTATATGCCTAATGCTTTGTTGCCGTTAAAAATGCTATCTCATACTTGCGAAAGCTGAAGGCTTTATGAAAATAATGCACCCTCATCCAAGCTTTAGCACGCCTGGTAAACTATCACAGGTACCTCCGCGGAGGTACCGATAAAAAGTTGTGACAGACATCCGGAGCTACCTGTGACGGACCAAAAATAAACAAAAAACGGTAGGTATTCGTCTTTTTTGATAAAATACATTATAACCAGGGAGTTTATTGAAAATCAAAGAATGCTATTCGCTCCTTATATACATTAAGTTTTGTCACACAGTATATCCCCGGGAACCTTACATATATACAGAAGATATGACTTTTGAAGTGGCTTTAAGGTCAGTCGAAAGTACTCCAAACAAGAACAAATCGGTTGTTTTAGGTCCTAAATGCACTTTTCTTGCACAAGAATCTGTTTGTCTGGATACACTGACGTAAAGTAAACCTCCTTGTCCAAATATAAATGCCGATAAACTCCGAATAAGGCTGGATCGGTAAAAAAAACAACTGGAGGTGCCTGTGACGGAATGGAGGTGCCTGTGATGTAAGAAAATATAGCAAAAATCTGAAGATTTATAGCTGTTGCAAATATTGATATTCTTCATCTCTAGACCACTGCCTTGAAAGAATCGTTTATTCAACGTCGTAATTTAATCTATCATAATGCGAATATCAAGCATATTTTTGTTAAAACGACAGACAATGATCATGAAATTATACAATCAGATTCTACATCCTGCTCTCAAAACCAAGATGGAAGTAAGTATACATTGACAATAGTTCATAAAAGACGTGCATGGTAAACCGAATGAAGAGCTCTTTCCCAGACAGGTGGAAATTCACCTACCCCAAATGAAAACAAGGCTAACTTCTGTTTTACCTACTTTATATTTTAAATTAGAAAACAAACCAGAAAGCGAGCAGCTGTACAGGTGACCTTATTGCCAGAAGACTATAGACAAGCGGACATAAGAACACGTCACAATGATGCTTCACAACAGAAATCCAAAATCCAAAGCAGATCATCTCAAAGAGTTATTACCGGTTTTGTTTCCATATCTGTTAGGCAAACATTGATGAGTTGTACGTAGCTGTTGAAAATTTACTGCCTAATTCAGTGTTAGAATAGTTATGAAATGCGCTGAAATAAGAGAATAAGAGGCAGAGTTTTTGTGAATGGTGATGACTGCCTGTTAGTTATTCCAAATCGTTAGAAATTGTCGCGGTCACACGCCATGCTAGCTACTCGAAACGTTTGCAAAAACAACCAGGGCTTCCGTTAGCGGGCGTATGGCCGTATATTACGCCCAGGATTTGCTCCCGTACGTCGAGAAATGGGACCTCTGGCGTCTGGCATACGCCCGATAATTGTCACATACGGCCGTTTGATCTTGTCCCGACGTATAAAATATCGCCACTGTCTATAAAATTCTAGCACGTGTCATAATTAATCGGATTTACGCAGGTGTCAGCCAGACGAACAGACCGCCTACGGGCCAATCGAGATTGTCCGTATGGAGTACTGAACCAGGTAACACACATGTCGGACCGCCTACCTGTCAAAAACAATTGTCGCGCGCTCGTATATTCAGGTTTCCAGGTTGGATATGATGCTCTCGTGGCTGTTAGCCCTGGTGGACCATCCGTGACGATTAATTGGAAAAACAATCGTATATTCAACCTCTTAGTCTGCCAAACAACTTATCAAATCTTGGACGGACGCTCGGCGCCCCATTACTGCGGCTATGGATTCGTTCCGCTGAGGTGCAGGAAGAACGTCGATAGGAGAATTGAAATACTACTAATAACTTATCAAATCACGATGACTGAGCTTTTGGATGAAAGGTGTCCATCTTTTTTTACGATCGCAAGAATGTAACTGACCTGTGTGTAAGGCGTATGCTGACTTCATAAGTTTGTGAATGAATCAATAACACACGAATACTGAAGCATGTATTGACAAACTCTATCCGAAGTTTTTACGAACACAACATTCATATTTACGCTTGCCCTTACAACGGAAGATCTTGTCATAATCCATACTGTCGTCAATGGAGTTTTTAGGAATACGAACCTCTTCTATGAAAAGCGTTGATTCAACGCAAAGATACACTGTTAATACTAATAGTCGCTATTTCCGACGCATTATGGTCTACGCTCTGGTAATATAAATTGTTTTGATTAATGGTAATTTCACCAATTTCTTAGTTGTATCGTCATATCGTCATGCAACCCAGTGCGAAAATAATGCGTACAGTGTGCACAGAAATAGCGCTTTCTGATCAGGGTCTACGCGAGTATTTATTCGGCATAATACTAACGGTAGCGTTGATATGCAGTTACCTGCTCGTTTATGGGTCAAGCACGTTTTCTCTTTGATGTAAAGATCAAAGACGCCGCTGAGAGTATATACGCGTGCCGTACGCAGTGTCATTTTAACCGTGAGACGGCTTAAGGTACCTCAGTACACACACCGATAACTAGCAACCATATCAGCCAGCGCAACTAAGCAGTCAGACCGGTCTTTCTTGTTCGCATCTAACACGAATAATAATGAACATTGACCTAGCGACAACCGAGTTCTTCGGTGGAAGCGCGTCATTATACTTGTACGTTCCGTAAGTCACCGTATTTCCGACGCGGCCCATTCGGCGGCAATGTAAGGGAATCTTATGCAATAGCAGACAGTGCAACCATTAGAGTGCTCAGGATTTGCGTATTGTTCACAAACAAATAGGAATGACTCTGATTAGACTGCGCAAATGCTCAGGCTTCCCTTTGTAGAACAAAATGTTCACTATAGTTTCGAAGAGAGAGAGGGATGTGTAAGAAGGGGGGATGGAGGTAAAAATAGTCATGCATAAGTCATTCCTAAAAACTTCAGACTTCCAAAAAATTCTCTCAATACGTCCAAATTTGACACCATGGAAGTCTGGACTTCCAAATTTTGAAAGTTAGTGGAAGCCCTGAACAACGTTTCGGAAGATGACTTTTATGTAGTAAAAGTGCTCTTTTGTTCCCAAATTTGATGCAGTAGCTATTCAGAGACTTTGAATTATACGTTATTTACAGTAAGATTCCGATCACTTCAATATACTAAAAGGTGTAATATTGAGAACATGTCACCTGCCGATGATGTAATCTGTAGGCCTTACGGATGTATTTGGATTCTAGCACCAACAATTCAAAACTAGCCAGCCTGAATCACTTGTAGCGTCTATCACTCCAGTTACAACAAAGTTAACACATACAGCGAGCGTCATACGACACATGCGAGCGACACACATGAGGTACCAAAAGGATGAACACTATAGATAACTGTATGTGTATACTTGCTGACGGGTATCGGCAATTTTGACAATTTGACACACCATACGTGTAGCTGGCATGTCGTGTGACCTCGACAATTTCTGACAAGTTGGAATGACTCACAGCCAGCACCTCCTGATCACAGTCGATTGGGCAATAACTCTTTGAGATGGTGTTTTAAAAATTTTAACATGGAATTTCATGACGTACGCATTATGATGGCTAATGGGACGTTGAATGAATGATATTTTCCAGGCAGCGATTTAGAGAAGATGTCAATATTTCCAGTTGCAATAACTATTCAGATTTTCACTATAATATTTGCTTACATCACAGGCACCTCCACACCATTGCAGGCACCTCCAGCTTTGTTTTGAAAAAATCAAGCCTTATTTGTAGTCAGTCGACATTTATATTTGAGCAAGGAGGTTACCTTAACAACAGGGTGCCGAGAAAAACAGATTCGTATGCAAGATCACTGCATTTAAGACCAAAAACGGCCGAATTCTTTATGTTTTGAGTACTGTGGGCTGACATCAAAGCCACTTCAAAGGTCGTATTTTTGGTTAATATGGAAAGTTCAGGGGGATATAATGTCTGACAAAACTTTATGTCTATTAGGGTCGAATAGCACTTTTTGATTTTTGATAAACTCCCTGGTTATTTTATATTTTGTCAAAAAAGAGGAATACCTACCGTTTGTTGTCATTTTTTGGACAGTCACAGGCAGCTCCAGGTGCCTGTCACAACATTTTATCGGTACCTCCACTGGAGGGTGGAGGTACCTGTGATAGTTTACCAGGCGTGTTTAGTGCAGGATGAAGGTCATTATTGGAATAAAGCCGGAGGCTGAGCAAGTATGCACCCACCCATAACATGGTTATTAAATATCAAGAACATATTACGTAATAACATTATTGATAGAATTACATTTCATTGAACCCTCCCAGTTATTTGCATGCTACAAAACATACATCTTTAAAATATGACCTGTTATGGTGAATACTTGCTTTATATAGGTGTGGTCACATGGTCTTACCAGATTTACTCTCTTTGAAAGGGCGTTGCACAGTGAGCGACACTGCCAAGGATATGCTATCTCATACTTGCTCAGCCTCCGGCTTTATTCCAATAATGACCTTCATCCTGCACTAAAGCTTGGATGAGGGTGCATTTTCTATTATAATGTGAAAATATTAATTTGGTAAGACGTACTTGACGTCGAAGTTAAACATTAATGCCCCAAGGTACAGAGGACTAACATGTGTCATTTTGTTTCTGGTATAATGTAGTTTTAGAAAATTATAGGGTACAAAACTCCCCTGGGGTGTGTGGGTGGGGAGGAGGGGTAGAGAGGGTGTCTATGGCCAGCTCAAGGTCTACTAACTGATGAAAGTGTTAAAAGATACATGTACCATTTACACAAAAGATCCTTAGGGCTGCAACTATTTATTTGTTATTATTTTCTAAGAGACAGTGAAGAACCTTGATAAGTGGTATTGTAATGAATTATCTTATACATAAATGTTATTTACATCACTACTAGTAATAGCTAATGACCAAAAACAAACTAGAATGTATTTTTCTTATACTCGAAGATTCTTTTATGAAGAAACTGCTAACAAAAGAAAAACAAACAGTTCTATCTTCAAATTATATGATTTTAAAGAAAAAAAGTCACAGGTAACATTTATAAGCGATAGTTACGGCCAAGGGGCTATCAGAAATAGTACCAGATATGCGTTCAACATATTGTCCCACCCATCCTTGCTGTTTCGATAGGCTGACAGAGGCAATATTACCTTATACTGTTGTTTTAAATTCCCATATTGTTATTCAAGCATTTGAATTATATAGCAATAAATAATTGAGATATGGAATATTTTGTAAGTGGGTACTTTATTCAACAGCCTATTTCTCCCAAAGTATAAATGACATGACAATAATATTTGCTGATCTGAAAAGATGAATAAATTGCCTTTAAGACAGCAACAAAGGTAAGGTCTAATACTGAAAGGAAAACTTACAAAAAGAAAATACCTTGAATGAAAACAGCAATTACTGGAGTGTTGTTCATTAATTTATTTATTCATTCATTTGCAAAGACAAATATCACGTACGTAACACCACCTAAGCTAAAATAATCTTTAAAACATCTTAAAGTGTAGCTACTGTATTCTTCTGTTAGAACATATTATAATTTTAAACGTCTGAATGTGACTTCCGTGCTTTTGTAACTTTCAATATTTTCATATTATGTTTCCCGTTTTGATGGGTAATGTTTTTAACAAGCTGTTACAGCATAGGGCTTCCATTGCCAGAGAGCTAACATGCAAATAATTGTAAGACATTGGGCATTATGTAAATCATGATTTTTAAACTTCCTATGGAGAGGAGGTGGGGAGGAGGTAACCATAGATGGCTTGTGGCCCAGCAAGTGATAATTGAGATATGAAATATTTTCTAAGAGTGTAGTGTTTTCAACATCCTATTTCTTCCAAAGTATAAAAGATAAGATAATAATATTGACTGAGTCGAAAAGATAAATACATTGCCTTTTAGACAGAAACAAACCTATGGTCTAATACGGAAAGAAAAACTTACAAGAATAAATTATTTTGGATGGAAACAGCAATTTAAATGAAGTGTAAAGACAAATGTAACGTATGTAACGCCATGTAAGCTAAAATGATCTTTCAAAGAGCATGATTTATAGCTACTGGATTCTTCTTATAGACCATATTATGATTTTAAACATGTGAATGTGACTTCCATACTTTTGTAAGTTTCAATAGTTTTATATCTTATTTATGTTTTTGATTGGTAACGTTTGTAACATGCTGTTATTGCGTAACCCGACAATAGCTGGAGAGCTTACATGTTGCAAAATACTTGTAAGATACTAGGCTTTAAGAAAACTGTACTTTTCAGAACTCCCGATAGGGGAAGGGGGTAGTGGGTAAACCATATCTGGCTTGTTGCCTATTTTTGGCACAAAATTTTCATCTGTTTGGGCCTCTAAACTGACCCTTAACACCTTCCCATCTGGGCCCACAATCAATAAACTGTAGTAAAGCAAATAACTGACTAATAAATTGGATTTATCTACTAACATATTGCAGTATTTAAGTGGTTTAGATGAACAAAGGCTTATTTAAATGTGATTCTTCCACTTTTGGTTTTTAAAAGGGTAACATAATTGTTGCCATGGTAACGATAAGAAGATGGTAACTTCCCACACATGTTTTTCCATAATGTTATATATGAAGTACCATTATTGACAGTGAATATGTAAAGATATGTCAGAGTGCCCGCGGGGCTTTGGAATATTGGGTTAAAAATGATGAAAAACGATGAATTTCAATATCTTGATACCCCACCCACCTTTGAAGCACATATGTGATTCTACAGTCAACTGAATTCGTTTTAGTAGCTCGCTATAGAATTTATCCTGAGTAATATTTGAAAGAACAATTTACAATTAACAATAAATATATAAAATTTAGAAGATGTAATTGTGCAAAAATAGTCCATTTTCACTGATATTTTTAGAGTTTCAGGCCAAAAATTATAAATCCCGTTACCATGGAAACGGGCCATAAAAAATAGGTAGTTGTATTTCAATATTTACTTTTTGAGTGACAACGAACATGCTCAGAAAGTTTCGTTAAAATCTGTGACTAGGCGTGAGCCACCATTCTCGATGGTTACAGAGAATTGGTATTAATTCATCAGCCAGAGGGTATTAATAAAAAGGAGAAAGTCATCTTTTGTGTTGAACTACAAATTTATGGTGAGATAATTGCATTGACAGTAATTAGTAATTAACTGGTTAACTGTTTCCAATGTTTTATAATCTATTATAATCTAACCCATGTAGTTATCAAATACAGTATGAAAATAATAGCTGTCAAAATACATTAACTTGTTGACTTTCCAAAATGACAGCATGTCAGAATGATTATCTTAATGAAATCTAGGCCAATTGAGTCTTGTCAGGTCAAAAACTAGGTCACTAGGTCAGATCATAGAACAAAACCTTGTGTACACAATTGTGGTTTTATTTTGCATTGAATCTTCATGAAACTTTGTCAAAATGTTTATCTTCATGAAATGTAGGACAAGTTTGAAACTGAATAATGTCTGATGAAAAACTAGATCGCCAGGTGTGATCTTAGAAAAAACATTGTGTACACTCTAGAGGGCACCCTTTTGATCCAATCTTCATGAAACATTGTCAGAATAATAGATTAGAAAGTGCAAAACTGCTCCAATTGTACCATCATCAAATGGATGATCTTCCATGCTATTTCATCATAACTCAGGTGAGCGATTTAGGTCCATCATGGACCTCTTGTTATAAAGCACAATGACTTTATTGCCAGCTGAATAGACAGAATAGTTTCTATTATTAATTAACAACAAGTTTATGGGTCCCTATTCTTCTACAGTTTACTGAACAGTCAGAAATAATGAAACGACCATGGAATACCAAAACAGACTAAAACTTAATTCCTTTTTAGCTCGCCTGAACGAAAGTTCAGGAAGAGCTATTGTTGTCACCACGGCGTCGGCGTCCGCGTCTGCGTCCGCGTCTGCGTCGGCGTCCGGATTGGATGTTTTGGTTAAAGTTTTTTGAAGACCTATATCTCCTTAACCCATGGATGGATTCTTTTGATACTTGCACTGTAGTTAGATATTGGTCCAAAGTTTAACAGGGTACCACCCCTACCCTACTCTGTGACCTTGATGTCAAGGACATGGACTTAGAAAATTGGGAGTATTTTTTGACTGGATGTTTTGGTTAAAGTTTTATAAAGCCCAATATCTCCTTAACCCATGGATGGATTCCTTTGATACTTGCACTGTAGTTAGATATTGGTCCAAAGTTTTCCAAGGTACTACCCTCACCCCCTCAGTGACCTTGATGTCAAGGTCATGGACTTAGAAAATTTTCTTTTTATTGATTGGATGTTTTGGTTAAAGTCTTTTAAAGACACATATCTCCTGAACCCAGTGATGAATTCTTTTTATATTTGCACTTTAGTTAGATATTAGTTCAAAGTTTTACAGAGTACTACCCCAACCCTGCTCAGGTACCTTGATGTCAAGGTCAGGGACTTAGGAACTTTGGTCTATATTTGTTTTCTAATTGTATACTGATTCATAATTCAGAGATTTAGTTTACAGTTTAACTGATGTTAGACACTTTTTTGAGTTTTTACAAAACACTATATACTTACCCCACTGGGTGACCTTGAAGTCAAGGTCATCGACTTAGAGGTTTGTCTTAAAGATTTTGTTAAAGTTTTATATTTATGAAGACATAATTTCACAGTGCCACAATGGACTCAGTTGATACTTATACTTGGACTGATGTTTTAGGTAATGGTTCAAGGTTTTGATACATCCTAGTCCTCACCCCACCCCCACCCCCACCTCTTAGTTCTTTGACTTAAGCTCATGGACTTTGAAATTTCATGTTTTTTTTTTTTTTGATTTTATTTTAAGACTTACTTCTGAGATAGCTTTTGTTTATAAATGTGTCGTCATTATGGACATGCTTGCCTGAAGTTTTATGCATAGCAGTCCACACCACTAAAGGGACTGTGTGATGGGCAAGCACCTATTCAGGCGAGCTATGCTGTCAGCCGACAGCTCTTGTTGCTCATTACTCTAGTAGGTAGCTGTACAGTTGGGTATTTTTTTTTCTTCAGGTTTTAGATGAAACAGCAGCTAGACTGACTGCATCAGCAGGAGCAGGAGGTAAGAATGTGACAAGATGTGAGCCAGTGAATCTCTTAGATTCTTCCCAGTAAAATTATCATTGTCAGAGACATGTCAAACGGCCCCTTGGTGGTATGGGGGACAAAAATGGGGAGCAAATTCTTGGGATGTGTGAGCGCACTCCCCTTGACAATGAATTGGGGAATAAAGCTCAAGCTAAGATTGGTAGCACACAGGACCTTTTTGTTGAACGCTCCTATATTAAACAGTTCTGTGAAAATTGTCCCCCTTTGTTTGGGACACCGGTGACAGTTTAAAGACTCAGACCAGAACGTGCCTGTCTGAGCCTCAGAAAATTACAATGTCAAAATAATAACTTCAAGACAGATTTTCAATTTCTGAATTTTGAATTTTATTAAATTAACTAAAACGCAATGGATGCAGACCAGGGCTCGGGAAATATTGCAAAATGAATCGGTCCAGCCGATGACGTCATCACCTAACTAATTTCCATTGGAAAAAAATGATACCTGTCACGAAAACTAATGACAACAAGCGAAGTCCTATGAATTAATCCCGATTTCCGTACAATGGTCTTACATTGTTGTGTTTGGTGGAGTTCTTGGTTTCAAACATTTTAAGACGTTTAGCTACGCATGTAGAAGCAAATACAAGACTAGAACGTGTTCGTAGGCAAAGCGGACGTGATAGAAGACATCACACTTGATTGACAGGTGGACAGGGGAGACAACCTGTTCAAGCCCATTGCATTGAAATAATATTATTGACTGTCATTCCTGTTTGGTTTGTGAACAATACGTAAGTCCTGAGCATTAACTCGCCCAAGTTATGATGGTTGTACTGTTTAAGGTACCCAAATTGCATAATTTCCCCTCCACTGCCGCCGAATGGGCCGCGTCAGAAATGGTGACTTACGGAACGCGTGAAGAGCGTATAATGACTGGCTTCCACCAAAGTATTCGGTTGTCGCTAGGTCGCCGTTCATTATTATTCATGTTACATGCGAACAAGAAAGACCGGTCTGACTGCTTAGTTGCGCTGGCTGATACGATTGTTGGTCATCTGTGTGTGTACTTAGGTACCTTTAGCCGTCATACAGTTAGGATGACACTGCGAACGTTATACTCACAGCGGCGTCTTTTATCTTTACATCAAAGACAAAACGTGCTTGACCCATAAACGAGCGGGTAATGGCATATCAACGCTACCGTTAGTATTATACCCAATATAATAATAGACCCTGGTCAAAATGCGCTATTTTTGTGCACTGATCGGCATTACTTTCGCACTGGTCTGCATGACGATATGACGATACTACTAGGAAAATCGGTGAAATGGACGTTTCCATTTTCATATTTTATAGTTCCATTATTTATTTACAAGACCTTTCATCCCAAAGCACAGTCATCGTGATTTTGATAAGTTGTTTTGCAGACTGTCGTAAGAGTGCGCGTCATTATGACACTTGTTATTGACAGGTAGGCGGTCCGACGTGGTTCAGTGCTCCATACTGACAATCTCGATTGGCCCGTAGGCGGTCTTTTCGTCTGGCTAACACCTGCGTTAATCCGATTAGTTATGACACGTGTTAGAATTTTAAAGACAGTGATATTTTATACGTCGGGACAAGATCAAACGGCCGTATGTAACAATTATTGGACGAATCGGCGAAAATTTCCTAAGTATTGGGCCAGTATGGGACCGATTTTTGGGGGCTTTGGGCTGTTTCCAATCGGTCCCAATTTCTGAATTTCGGTCTGGGACCGAAAGAAATCCGGTTTTCCCAAGCCCTGATGCAGACTAATTTGTTTTGAGTCCTAAAAATGTTCTTTAATAACTATTCACTATATCGGTCCTAACTATCACTTACTACGGGTAAATCAACTACTGCAACATTTCGTTGTTGGAGGATATTCAGAAACGTTCCGTTATCTCAAAATGATAAAAAAGACAAAGGATCAAAGTCATTTCTTCACAGACGGCGGCTCAGTTGATCGTTGTCACAAAATTTATTTATAACGGTACCTGTCAGCTACATTATAAACGATTTCCGCGGCGGTCACTTTGCTAGCTAGCGGTTCGCAGGGTACAGCGAGGCTCTGGTATAGAATGACGTCAAAAATCTAGTTACCGCGACCTTAACTGAGCGGTTTTAATACAGTTAGAATTGAATCAAAGGAGTCAGTTTTTCGACAGAATGTTTGATCTGACAGTTGACCGTAACAGATTTTCATTGCCTTTAGAAGTATGTTTGTTGCAGTGGATAATTGATGCGTAGTAATCACTTTTCACTAGAAGTCCTAAATATTGTTTAAACCCTAATCACAAATTTTGGTTATTTCTCTTGAAGTCCTTAACACTGAATTTCCAAATTGTCCATGTACTTGGCGAAAGTCCTAAAACACTGTTTACCGTAATTGTCCTTAATATGATGTCACCAGCATATATATAATAATTTTCCAAAATAAATGTTAAACACCTATATTATACCATTAACTGTCACTGTCCTAATTTATTGTTCAAAAACTTTCTATAATGCATTTAAAAGTATTTCTGTCCCTTTCACTTTCAATACCAGTTTCCGGTTACTAGAAATACCGGAATACACTTAATTACTGGAATATACCGGAATGTACCGGAATATACCAAAATACACATTATTGTTTACCGAAATACACTTTATTTTGACCAAAATGTAAATGATTTTATTTAAGATATGTCATTTAATATTTGCTGCAGGTAAATGCTGACAAGTGACTGACTCCTACAAAGACCCAAACCAGCTTGCAATCTGCACAGTGATACCTGTCCAATACCCATACTTTGGCCCGGGTTACTAGAATTACCGGAAACTACCTTATTACCGGAATATACCGGAATACACCTAAAATTTACATTTATATTATCAAAATAAACTTAAATATTGCCAGAATAAATGAAATAAGTACCATTTACATATAAGTATTAGCTTTTTTTTTTATTGGTAGAATAAATGGACCAGCATATGGGTATTAGATAGGTATCATCGTGCAGATTGCAAGCTGGTTTGGGTCTTTGTTTGGGTCGGTCACTTGCCAGCAATTACATTCAGCAAATATTAAATGACATATTTTTAGATAAAATTATTCATATTGCGGTCAAAATAAAGTGTATTTCAGTAAACAAAAATGTGTATTTTGGTATATTCCGGTGTATTTTGGTATATTCCGGTGTATTTTGGTATATTCCAGTAATTAAGTGTATTCCGGTATTTCTAGTAACCGCATTGGCCCTTTTACTCTCACTACCAATAAAGAAAAAGCTAATACGTAGATGTAAATGTTACTTATTTCATTCATCCTGGCAATTTTTAAGTTTATTTTGGTAATATAAATGTATATTTTGGTGTATTCCGGTGTATTCCGGTATAGTCCGGTAATAAGGTAGATTCCGGTAATTCTAGTAACCCCCAATCTTTACAAAAATTTTTAACTTTATGTAAGTCTCTGCACAGAACCAAATAAAAGTCAAACAGTGTATGCAGAGTCTACATTGTAAAATCTTATGTTTACAGTTCCGGATTAAGACTGTCCTGTTTCACTACCAGATAAAGACTGTTGATTCAAACTCAAAATTCAGTGCCTCCCAAAATTTACCCCTTTTCCAAATTATCCAATAAGTTATTTTCTTACATTCAGCCAATCGTTAAAAGTCTATAATATCCAATGAAATTTCCTGTTAGAAGTTTCTGCTCAAGGTGCCAAATGGTCCCCTGAGTTAATTCGAGCCAAACTGCTATAACAACAAGTAACCTACAATATCAAAAGGGTTTCACTTTCCTGAGTGACAGCAATTTCCTAAGTTAACAATTTAATTGTCTGCCAAACTAAGCTAGAAGCCAGAATTGACAAGGATTAACCAAGTTGATGCCTAATGGCTTTTTTTTAGCTCACCTGAGCCGCAGGCTCAAAGGTGAGCTTATAGTATAGGCAGGCCTCCGTAGTCCGTCCGTCGTCCGTCCGTCCACCATTTTAAAAGGTCTGCTTCTCCCAAACCGCTGGGCCGATGAAAGCCAAATTTTATATGGAGCCTCCATGGGTTGGGGGAACGAAAGTTTGTTTGGGGTATCTGGGTCACATGACCAAGATGGCCGCCACGCCCATATATGGTAAAAACCCTTCAAAAAGTTCTTCTCCAGAACCAAAAGGCCTGTGACCTTGAAACTTGGTATGTAGCATCGGGCATGCGGGCCCATCATAGTTTATACAAATGATGACCTTGCGGTGACTTTGACCTAATTAATGACATGGTCAGCTTTGGTACATTAGGCTTTTATATGGGAAAACACTTAAACAGTGGATTTCTCAGAAACTATTTAAGTCTAAGGTACAATACTTGGTATACATGGTCAACTAAATGAAGAAATGAAGATATTATGTCACTAAAGGTCAAGGTCATTCGGTCCATCCATCTGTCGTCAAGATTTTCAAACATCTTCTCCTCTGAAACCACTGGGCCGATTAAAGCCAAATTTCATATGGAGTTTCAGTGGGATGGGGGAAGGAACGTTTATACGCGGGGTCTGGGTCACATGACCAAGATGGCAGCCATGCCCATATATGGTAAAAACCCTTCAAAAATCTTCTTCTCCAGAACCAAAAGGCCTATGACCTTGAAACTTGGAATGTAGCATTGGGCATGCAAGCCCATCATAGTTTGTACAAATGATGACCTTGCGATGACCTTGACCTAATTTATGACATGGTCAACTTTGAAAATTATATCTTGAGTTATGTTCCTTTGAAAAAAATCTTAATGGAATCATGTTCGTTTGAAAAAAAAAAGATCTTAATGGAATCTTGTAAGTACAGTATCTCAAAAAAATATTTAAGCTATTGCTTTGAAACATGACATGCTGATAGAAGATGAGAAGTGGATGACCTGATTAACTGTAGAAAAATTCCATAAAGTATTTCTTGAGTTATTGCCCATTGAAAAAAATCAAAATGAAATCTTGCAAGTTTGGTATCTTAAAAACTGTTTAAGTTACTGCCTTGAAATTTGATGTGCTGATAGAGGATATTGAGTAGATGACCTGATTAACTTTTGAAAAATTCTGAAAAATATTTCTTGAGTTATGGACCTTTGCAAAACATCACAGTGGAGTCTTGTAAGCAAGATCTTTCAAAAACTATATTTTATCAGCTATTGCCTTTGGGCTTGATAGGATAATCTTCCATACAAAACACTTAATCTGGCAAACAGGGTTTGATAGTTATATTATGTTTAGGGGCAAGCATACTGTTTGGGAGGGGGTGGGGTAGGGCATTGGGAATGTGTTTCAGAGACACAATTTCTAGTTAAATGTATGTCTTATACTTCTTTTCTTCTTCAGATGCAGGTCCTAGTGACTATGAGAGGACTAATAAGGTTTGTATGCTTAATTTGCTTTTGATAGTAGTAAGGGTGTAAAATTATTCAGGATTACTGCACCCCATTGAATATCTGCATTGTAATATCAAGGTTTTCTCATTGAATTTTGTTCTGAGGGACTTTGTTTCAGAATACACTGTGAAAAGTGTGTTTAGAATCATAACACATTTCTAAGCACAAAAGTGCAGAAAGATATTTTATGCGTTTAAATCCTAATACATTTAATTTGCAACATGTTTAGGTTTATGCTTAGAAATTAAACACATACAAGTTATGCTGTGATAAAAAACAACACACACACAAAAAAACAAAAAAAACAAACAAAAAAACATTACATGTGTAAAATCAAAACATGTTTAGGAAAGCAGGCAAAATGCTCTTTATCACTGTCACACCATCAGATAGGAAAATTGCTTGAATTGCCTGAAAAGTTTCGGATTATGCTAGCCTGACAAAACATGAAGCAAGTAGTATAGTGATCTAACGTTAGTTTTCAGAAAAGGAGAAATGGAAAAAATTGTGTAGACCCAGATAAGAAGCCTCCAAGAGGGGAAGTCTGATTAGGGTCTACACTGTTTGCCATTTCATCTGCATTTTATGGACCAATTGCTGTAATATTGATGCTGTTCAAATTAATTTAATTACAGCCATTTTTTCGAGTGTCCAATATTTAGCTTACCTGAGCCAAAGGCTCACAGGTGAGCTTATAGTAGAAGCAGGCCTCCGTATTTTTCGTCCATCATCGTCGTCCACACTCTTTTAAGAATCCACTGGGCTGATTGAAGCAAAATTTCTTGCTGAGCCTTTAAAGGAAGTGGGAAAGAAAGTTTATATATTTGGTCCAAGTCACATGACCAAGATGGCTGGCATTAATTGCCATTCCCATATATGGTCAAATTTCTATTCCTGAACCACTGCGCTGATTGCCTTGAAACTTGGTATGTGGCATCTGGGACTCTAGTTCTACAAAGTCTGTATAAACTTTAACTTTGGGTTGAACTTGACTTATTTCATGGCAAACTTGGTCCTTTCTTAAGGCTTTTGAAAGGGAAAGCTGAATAAAGTGCATTTTTCTGTTGCATTTGTGTTCTTTGATATGGAAATTCAGTCAGCTTTAACCCCTATGAGTTCTAAAGGTAAACAGCCCTTTCATTAAGAGGCGGCCGTCGGCAAAATTGCCGTCTGTTTTGCTTTTTCAGCCGCCTACTTTTTGAGCAAGTTTGGAAAACAAATGTAGAAAATTATAGTACTTTGTGCATAAGAAAAGAAAAAGAAATGCAAAACAGTCTCTCTTTCTGTTGGCTCACTTTTAAATGGAAGCAAATCAGAATTGATACTTACGGTATGTCTTTCCTTGTACTGATTGTTATTATACAGCCATTTGATGTTATATTGATGTATACAGGATATCACCATTGTCTATAAAATTCTTGCACGTGTGATAATTTATCAGATTAACACAGGTGTTAGCCAAACAAAAAGACTACAGTCAAACCTGTGCTAACGGTCACCTCCGAATAACAGTCTCCTGTCAACAACGGTTGATTTGAATCCCTCCCGTCAAATTTCCTTGTTAAATTACCTGGGAATAGCGGTCCATTGCGAACTACGGTCAACGGTCACCCAGATCCATCCCGAGATGCGCTATTTTCTCCGAATAACGGTCAGTCCTTGTGTCAAAACACAGCTTCAATTTCATACACACGTGTTTGTGTAGTGCCAAATCTATTTTTAGCACTAGACTGGTTATTGATATTCCAGTGCAGTATAATTTATGTAACAAAATGTATTCTACTCAATTAGCGCAGAATGCGTTTGATTCTGTAAGTGTTAATTTCTGTAAGGTAATCAAAGCCAGTTTTGTTCGGCTATTCATGTCCTATGCAGTAAGCTCAGTCAACCGATGATTAATAATCAGTAATTGGTTTAATCGGTCAGTCAAAATTATCGCCGAAATGTTCAGTGCGTCAACTGTGAAAGCAGACGTCTTTTTACCGATACGTGTATTTTGAAAACCAATTATTTACAGAATTTAGACCTATATCAACAATAATAGTTTGAGAATTTATTTTCTGGATTTTTTCAAAGTATTTAAATGGTTTAAATACACATTGAATATTGATTTCGTGCACATGCAAAAATAGCGGAAAAATATTAACCCAGAAACAGAAGCGCGCAAAAAAGGTAAAACGGTGATTCTCCGACGAAGTTTACATTTACCATCCGTCAGTCGGTCAAAATTGTGAAATCATTGAATCTCCGAACAACGGCCACCTGTCAACAACGGCCAATTTTGTTCTTTCCCAATGCCTGGCCTTTGTTCACAGGTTTGACTGTACCTACCGACCAATTAAGATTGTCGGCATGGAGCAGTGAACCTGTTACAGCTATGCCTTTGTCAAATGACTTCAGCTTCTCCGCAGTACACTTACATCCAAACACAATGATTATATTTGATCTCGCCAGTTCTGGCAATATCACCTTTGATGAAAGGTTTTAATCTTATATTATTATGCCTGGAACAGAAAATCAGATTGAGAGTATGTAACCTGTATGTGCAGGGCATATTTCCATGTGAATGAATGTATTGACTAACTCGAGTGTTAGCTCTTTATGCCCCCAACTTTGAAAAAGTTGATGGGGCATATTGGTTTTGGCTTGTCCGTCCGTCCGTCCGTCCATCCGTCCGTCCGTCATTCCGTGCGTGCGTCACACTTTTTCATGCTTGCTGTAACTTTGGAACCCTGCTAGCTAGGGTCTTGAAATTTCATATATGGATTCCTCATGGAAAAATAGCTGACATATTTTTTTCTTTTCCGAATTATGCCCCATTTTGGAGTTATGCCCCTTTTAGAAAAATGAGATGACGATCTTGTTAGCAAGATATCTAAAAAAATATTTGAGCTATGGACTTGATACTAGGTACACTAACTGATTATGAGGAGTAGATTACCTGATTAACTTTTGGGAGATTTCCGTAAAATTTTGATGGAGTTATGGCCCTTGTTTGAAGTTGGCATTTTTCCAACTTTTGAACTGCTTAAGCTAGGAAGCTGATTTTTGGTATAGTAGTAGTTCTTGATGAGTTAAATACTTTAGTACAGGTTAGGTAACTCTGCATCCATCAATAATGGAGTTATTTCCCCTGATGTTCAATACTTATGCAGCTTCTGAGTTCCAGAACCACTGGGCATAGGGTCTAAAAATTTTATATATGGATACCTCATGGAAAAATAGCTGACCCGTATTTTTTTTCTTTTCCGAATTATGCCCCATTTTGGAGTTATGCCCCTTTTAGAAAAATGAGATGACGATCTTGTTAGCAAGATATCTCAAAAAGTATTTGAGCTATGGTCTTGATATTTGATACACTAACTGAGTATGAGGAGCAGGGATACAGACTAGCGGTCGCCCACTCACCCACTGCGAGTAAAAAATCGGCTGGGCGCCTAAAATTAAAATGACAGTCGCCCAGTTTGCGATCGTGAGCTGTCGGCGAGTGTCTGGCATGTTTTCAACTTGGAGTAAAATCCGTCACTTCAAGGGGTATTGCTAACTTCCGCGCCGATATCTGCTAAGAATAATCGGTGTTCCGTCATACTTGTGTGTTGGATTTTACTCACTATCGAGAAAAACAACATGGCAGCCTCCCCGTAATGTAGGATAGACAGACAGATACATTTGGCAGCTCAAAATCTTAGCCATTTATGCATTTTTTGAGCGTAATGTGGCGATACATTGCTAGTGTTTCACACCTGATTGCTCAAAGGAAGCAAAACCCTGAAGAAAGGAGGGTTTACTACAAAGCCTACGGAAACGGTGCCATTCTCGTGCAGATTCTGAATAAAAGATTCTCACGTTTTAAATGTGGGCCCCTAAATTTCTGGCTGGGCGACTAGTTTTCAGCTTTTAGGGGCCCAGCCTGCTCCTATGAAAAATGAGTTAGTCTGTATCCCTGAGGAGTAAATTACCTGATTAAATTTTGGAAGAATTTCATAAACGTTTTGATGGAGTTATGGCCCTTGTTTAAATTTGGCATTTTCCAACTTTTGAACCGCATAAGCTAGGAAGTTGATTTTTGGTATAGTAGTAGTTCTTGATGAGTTAAATACTTTAGTACAGGTATGGTTATGCTGCATTCATCAATAATGGAGTTACTTCCCCTGATGTTCAATACTTATGCAGCTACTGTGTTCCAGAACCATTGGGCATAGGGTTTAGAAATTTTATATGGATTCCTCATGGAAAAATAACTGATATTTATTGTCTTATTTTTCCAAGTTATGCCTCATTTTGGAGTTATGCCGCTTCAAAAACATGAGATTGATGTCTTATTAGCAAGATATCTCAAAAAGTATTTCAGTTATGGCCTTGATATTTCGTTTACTGATCAGATATGAAGCGTACATTACCTGATTAACTTTTGGGAGAATTCCGTAAAAAATTTGATGGAGTTACAGCCCTTGTTTGAGTATGGCATTTTTCCAACTTCTGAATTGCTTAATCTAGGAAGCTTATAATTGGTATAATAGTAGTTTTTGATGAGTTTAATATTTTAGTAAAGATTTGGTGACTCCTTTTCAGACTTAGACATGCTAAAAGTGGCAAGCATAAGGTTGGGGGCATAGTGTTTCACAAACACAATTTCTAGTTCATATTAACTTTTGCTTTTATAATGAATGGATGGTCTTGTCGTTATGTATACCATCTGCAATGGAATCTAGGAATGCGCCTATTGTAGATCCTACATGGAGAGACAGTTTAGGCCAAAAATGAAATTTCTTATGTGTGCAATTGCCTACCTTCCCACCCAAAACCTCCCTATGCCCAAATTTTTATGCCCTTAACTTTGAAAAGTTGGTGGAGCATAATTGCTTTGGCTTGTCTGTCTGCGCGTGAGTGTGTGCGTGCGTCACACTTTTTAGCTCACCTGAGCCGAAGGCTCACAAGGTGAGCTTATAGTATAGGCTTGGTCCGTCGTCCGTCCTGCGTTGTACGTCGTACGCCCACACTTTTAAACATTAATATCTGCTAAAGTAACTGGCCAATCTTGATCAAATTTTATATGTAGCATTGTTGGGGTGGGGGATTGATTGCGTATAGTTTTGGGACAGATTGGTTTAAAACTGTGGTTACCATGGCAACAAAAAGGTCCTATAGACTCATAATGGAGAAAATGTTGTCCGGGCTGTAGCTTCATAGTGTTTTCCCCAGCCCCTTTTAGCATGGCGCTGCGCCATGCCCCTTTTCCCCAGCGCCATGCCCCTTTTCCCAGCGCCATGCCCTTTTCCAACACCATGCCCTTTTGCCTCCAGTCAGGAGATGTATTCACAGCATCAGTTGTTTTGACTGTGGAAGGTCCTAATAAACTCACTGATGCGTGAAAACACCTGGCTGTCTGAATTATGGAAACAGTACAAACTGACGATCAGAGAATTTGCCTTTGCTGACAAATGTGTGAAGATTGTCACGTGAAAAGAAGCCGGTAGCCCCTGTTTCACAACTACATTACAAACCTGCACAAAACATACAGAGACTTTAGTTTTCACTAATAAGATTCTTTTGGATTCATAGACTGTAGATGCAAGTCTGATTAGACTGCACAGTTGTGCAGGCTGATCGGTGTCATCACATCACTTTTTCCGTAAGGTACTTTTTACCATCACTCTCATCTATATACCATAGCGTAATCGCCCCATTTACCGCACGGTGCGCTTAACTTTTTCAAAATTGCAACAAAAAGGTGTGATTAAAAACGTTTCTAATAACCGCACACTCATAGAACTGTATGATGCGGGTGTTTGCTGATCGGCTGTGTCCTGAGGCCGTTTTGATGCCCACGGGCCACTTATGCCAATGATAAACCTATCCTATGGCTACCGCGAACTTTGTGTAAATGCACAGACCATGCATATGCGCAGGCTGGTCGCTTCGTTCAGTTTGCGCATGTATTCAGACTGATTTTGTCAGGAAACAAGAATTTGTCGTTATGACAATTTATTTATTTTGCAACCCGGGTTTCTCATCTGTCGTTCATGTATCTTTCCCAAACGCACTTTGGCGCACGTGAACACTATCGCTGTATATGACAAGAATTACTCTTAAGATATGGCGCCTTTTCGCATGTACACAAGGCAAAGACTCAGTTCAGCCTGCGCACCCCCGCAACCTCATAACTTTGTAAGCTCGATCCTTCTCGGATCAACATGTACATTCCCATTGTTGATGCAGACAGAGAAAACGCTAATCAGACGGCGCAGATGTGTAAGCTGATCTGAGTCCGCTGTTCGCACTCGTACGCATCATAACACTTCAGCCATCTCCGCAAATATCGGCGAGGATGCCCGATTGACATTTAGACCGATAGAGTTGCTTTCTTGCACATTGCGTCGGGAAAACAAAACTGAAAACACTGTCGCTGTTGAAACAGTAATGGTAAGTTTTGTGAGTTTCAAAAGGAAAAAGCAGTGTGCGCTTGTGCATTTTTTCCGGAAATGGCCTTGGTGTGCGGTTATAGGGGCATGTGCGGTAAATGGGGCGATTACGGTAGTTTGATATTTTATGGTGTTCAAACTCATGCATATAAGTATTGTTATTTCTGTCTTATGCATGGGAATTTTAGTGTCAACAACAAATTTTGAACATCTATAATACTAAATAAACGAAGTAACGCATAAACTGCAAAATTGGTGGCATATTCAAGCGTAATTTCTATACTGGTTCTTTCGCATATTGCTATCATTGATAATTTCGGTTAGCGTGTGTTTTAGTTTCATGTAGATTTAAAGAATTTGGGAATTAAATTCGTCTTTCATTTTAAATTCTCCCAGGTATTTTTCTATAAACTTCGACTATTGGTCGATTTTTTTTGGTCAACAATGGGTGCATTCGAGTGAAATACACGTTTTAAATTAATCCGGTCGTTTTGGTTCTGCGTCGTTATATCGGCGTGCTGCTTAGCAAGTCCAAATTTAGCAGGTTCTAATGCAAAAATCCGACCCATGAACGTACGTCATTCCCCATAAATAACGATTTAATTTTGTATTTTTGCTCATATGTCTAATCGGATGAAGAACTAAATGGTCATAGTCCCGACGGCCCTGGCTCGAAATGACCCATATTCTTCCAGAACGATAGTCAATACGAGTAGCCAATCGAACTCGCCCATTGAAGAATTAAGCTCAACGCACATGGTCTTTCGAAAAGTTGGACGGACACACAGCACCAAGTGTGTGCGGCTATGGTTACGTACCACTGAGCCACTTGGGGAACGTCATTAGGAGAATTCAAACAACTGAACTTTCGAAAAGACAAAAATTAAAAATGTCTAAGGTGAACACACATGCGCCAGGTAAGAAAGGGCATTTTTTCCAGCGAAGCAGACAAATCAATTTCAATGATTCAACGAAGTTAAATAAGCCTTTATAGTCTTCAGAGGGCTTGAATATTTTCCCCCCAAACGTTCCAGGACCCAATTTTTCCAGAAAAAAAAAAATACCAAGGACAGGTCACATAACCAAGATGGCAAACATTTATTATAGTAAAAAATTTCAAAAATCTTCTCCCCCAGAACCACGCCAGGCCGCGTAGCGCAATCGGTAGGGCACCTGATGCATAAGTCAGAGGTCCTTGGTTCGAAACCCGGTCTGGCCACACACTTTTGTTTCTCATTCCGCTGATTCAAGAAGGGCAGTTATCAGTTACTGGCGAAAGTATGTGCACTTAGTACTGGTTAACCGCTTAGGAGGTCTGAGCCTGCCCAGGAATAGTGTGGTTAGGTTAACTAACCGTCCCGACATGACCTTAGCTGTTTACCGTGGACGTTAAGCATCAAATCAAACAATTCTCCCCCAGAACCACAAATCCTATGATCTTGAAACTTAGCATGTCGCATCAAGGACTCAAAAGCTCAACAAAATTTATATAAATGATGACCCTGGGATGACCTTGATCTGTTTTACCGCAAGGTCAACTTTTGAGTCACTTAGGTTTTTCTATAGGAAAAAGTGAAAAAAGTTGATTTTTTTTAGAAACAATGCAGTCTGCTACCTGAAAATTTGTAGATGCAGACAACTAATTAGGTAAATGAAGCTTTAGTGAGTATTCATGGTAAAGGTCATATCTTCACCTGGGCCTAAGGCCATTTACATTGAAAAATTAAAACTCGCTTTTTAGCTCACCTGTCAAGGTGAGTCTTATAGTATAGCCTTGGTCCGTCGTCCGTCGTCGTCGGCGTTCACACTTTTAAACATCTTCTTCTCAGAAACCACTGGGTGGATTGAAGCCAAATTTCATATGGAGCCTTAACAGGATGGGGGAACGAAAGTTTATATATTTGGCCCAGGTCACATGACCAAGATGGCCGCTATGCCCATATATGGTAAAAACCCTTCAAAAATCTTCTTCTCCAGAACCAAAAGGCCTATGACCTTGAAACTTGGTATGTAGCATCGGGCATGCGGGCCCATCATAGTTTATACAAATCATGACCTTGCGTTGACCTTGACGTAATTTACGGGATGTTCAACTTTGGTACGTTAGGCTTTTATATGGGAAAACGCTGAAACAGTGGATTTCTCAGAAACTATTTAAGTCTAAGGTACAATACATGGTATACATGGTCGACTAAATGACCAGATGAAGATATTATGTCACTAAAGGTCAAGGTCATTCCGTCGGACCATCCGTCGTCAAGATTTTCAAACATCTTCTCCTCTGAAACCACTGGGCCGATTGAAGCCAAATTTCATATGGAGTCTCAGTGGGATGGTGGAACTAAAGTTTATACCCGGGGTCTGGGTCACATGACCAAGATGGCCGCCATGCCCATATATGGTAAATACCCTTCAAAAATCTTCTTCTCCAGAACCAAAAGGCCTATGACCTTGAAACTTGGTATGTAGCATAGGGCATGCGGGCCCATCATAGTTTACACAAATCATGACCTTGCATTGACCTTGACCTAACTTACGGCATGGTCAACTTTGGTACGTTAGGCTTTTATATTGGAAAACGCTTAAACAGTGGATTTCTCAGAAACTATTTAAGTATTAGGTACAATACTTTGTATACATGGTCAACTAAATGACCAGATGAAGATATTATGTTACTCAGGGATCTCCCCAGACCATTAAAGCATGTCACTTGCAACATGCCTTCCTCTTCAAATTAAGTTTGCAACATGCCTTAATTTCCACGAAAATTCGTAAAAGTGTTATTATTTTCATTTCTTAGCCAGTAAAGTCGTTTTAAATGCATTAAGGATCATCAATAAATTATTTAGAATGTAAATTTAGGCTAATTTTCACAAAACATTGTTATATTAAGGATTTCAAAAATTGACCAACAAGTTACAATGTGATTTTTCTGTGAAAAGTGACATGCCTTCTGAAATTTCTGGGGAGAACACTGGTCACTAAAGGTCAAGGTCATTCCGTCGGACCATCCGTCGTCAAGATTTTCAAACATCTTCTCCTCTGAAACCACTGGGCCGATTGAAGCCAAATTTCATATGGAGTCTCAGTGGGATGGGGGAACGAAAGTTTATACCCGGGGTCTGGGTCACATGACCAAGATGGCCACCATGCCCATATATGGTAAAAACCCTTTGAAAATCTTCTCCTCTAGAACCAAAAGGCCTATGACCTTGAAACTTGGTATGTAGCATCGGGCATGCTGGCCCATCATAGTTAGCTCACCTGTCAAGGTGAGCTTATAGTATAGCCATGGTCCGTCGTCCGGCGTCGGCGTCGGCGTCGGCGTCGGCGTCGGCGTCGGCGTCGGCGTCCACACTTATAAACACCAATATCTCCTACACCAGCAGGCCAATCTTGATCAAATTTTATGTGTAGCATTGTTGGGGTGGGGGATTGACTGCATAAGGTTTTAGGGCAGATTGGGTTGGAACTCTGGTTGCCATGGCAACATATAGCTCCCATAGACTTATAATGGGAAAAATCTTCAAAAATCTTCTTCTCTGAAACCATGAGGCCCAGAGCTTACATATTTAGTATGTTGCAATGTCTAGTGGTCCCCTACATAAATCCTGCCAACCATGCCCCTGGGGCCCAAATTGGCCACACCCGGGGGGGTCATTAGCTCCCATAGACTTACAATGGGAAACTCTTAAAAAATCTTCTTCTCTGAAACCATGAGGCCCAGAGCTTACATATTTAGTATGTACCAATGTCTAGTGGTCCCCTACGTAAATCCTGCCAACCATGCTCCAGGGCCACATACTTTCGTTTCTCCTTCCGCTGATTCAAGAAGGGCAGTTGTCAGTTACTGGCGAAAGTATGTGCACTTAGTACTGGTTAACCGCTTAGGAGGTCTAAGCCTGCCCAGGAATAGTGTGGTTAGGTTAACTGACCGTCCCGACATGACCTTAGTTGTTTACCGTGGACGTTAAGCATCAAATCAATCAATCAATCAACCATGTTCCAGGGGCCCAAATTGGCCACTCCCCGGGGGGTATTAGCTCCCATAGACTTACAATGGGAAAATCTTAAAAAATCTTCTTCTCTGAAACCATGAGGCCCAGAGCTTACATATTTAGTGTGTACCAATGTCTAGTGGTCCCCTACATAAATCCTGCCAACCATGCCCCTGGGGCCCAAATTGGCCACGCCCGGGGGTCATTAGCCCCCATAGTCTTACAATGGGAAAATCTTAAAAAATCTTCTTCTCTGAAATCATGAGGCCTAGAGCTTACATATTTAGTATGTACCAATGTCTAGTGGTCCCCTACATAAATCCTGCCAACCATGCCCCTGGGGCCCAAATTGGCCACGCCCGGGGGTCATTAGCTCCCATAGACTTACAATGGGAAAATCTTAAAAAATCTTCTTCTCCGAAACCATGAGGCCCAGAGCTTACATATTTAGTATGTACCCATGTCTAGTGGTCCCCTACATAAATCCTGCCAACCATGCCCCTGGGGCCCAAAATGGCAACACCCAGGGGGTCATTAGCTCCCATAGACTTAAGATGGGAAAATCTTAAGAAATCTTCTTCTCTGAAACCAAGAGGCCCATAGCTTATTCATATAGCATGTATCAATGTCTAGTGATCCCCTACTAAAATCCTGCCACCCATGCCCCTGGGACTCAAATTGGCCACACCCCAGGGGGTCATTTGTTTATATATAACTAAATAGCTTAAGAACCTTCAAAAAATCTTCTTCTTTAGAACCATGAGACCCAGAGCTTATATATATAGTATGAGGCAATGTTTAGTGGTCCCCTACATAAATCCTCCCAACCAAGCCTCGGGGGTCCAAACTGGTCAATCCCCAGGGGTCATAAGCTCCCATGGACTTATAATGGGAATGACTTCAAAAATCTTCTTCTCTGAAACCATGAGGCCCAGAGCTTACATATTAAGTATGTACCAATGTCTAGTGGTCCCCTACATAAATACTGCCAACCATGCCCCTGGGACCCAAATTGGCCACGCCCCGGGGGTCATTAGCTCTCATAGACTTTCAATGGGAAAATCTTAAAAAATTTTCCTCTCTGAAACCATGAGGCCCATAGCTTGTATATATAGCAAGGATCAATGTCTAGTGATCCCCTACTAAAATCCTGCCAACCATGCCCCTGGGGCTCGAAATTGCCACACCCCAGGGGGTCATTTGTTTATATATAACTATAAATGATAGTGGTCAAAGTACCCAATCATAAGTTCGAAATTGTCGGTCAGTTAAACATAGACAATTCCAGAATATTTTAGATACACAGACATGAACCCCAAAACAGAGGTGTGATCAGGTGCCCGCGGGGGGCAGAGGCCCAGAGCTTATATATTTGGTATGTAGCAATGTCTAGTGGTTCCCTACATGAATCCTGCCAACCATGCCCCTGGGGCCAAAATTGGCCACGCCCCAGGGGGCCATTAGCTCCCATAGACTTACAAGAGAAAATCATAAAAAAATCTTCTTCTCTGAAACCATGAGGCCCAGAGCTTATATATGTAGCATGAAGCAATGTCTAGTGGTTCCCTACATAAATCCTGCCAACCATGCCCCTGGGGTCCAAATTGGCCATGCCCCGGGAGTCATAAGCTCCCATAGACTTACAATGAGAAAATCTTGAAAAATCTCCTTTGAAACGATGAGGCCCAGAGCATATATATGTAGCATGTAGCAATGTCTAGTGATCCCCTACATAAACCCTCCCAACCATGACCCTGCAGTGCAAATTGGCCATGCCCAGGGGGTCATAAGCTCCCATAGACTTACAATGGGAAAATTTTAAAAAATCTTCTTCTCTGTAACCATGAGTCCAAGAGCGCATATATGTAGCAAGTAGCAATGTCTAGTGGTCCCCTACATAAATCCTGCCAATCAAAACCCTGGGGTCCAAACTGACCACGCCCCGGGGGTCATTAGTTCCCAATTGGAAAATCTTAAAAAATCTTCTTCTCTTAAACCATGTGGCCCAAAGCTAACTTCTTTAGTACATATGTAGCAACGTGTAGTGGTCTCCAACTTAAATCCTGCCAACCATGCCCCCTGGGGTCCAAATTGGCCATGCTGCTCCCATACACTTATAATGGGAAAGACTTCAAAAATCTTTTTCTCTGAAACCATGAGGCCCAGAGCTTACATATTTAGTATTCAGCAATGTCTAGCGATCCCCTGCATAAATTCTGCCAGTCAAGCACCTGAGGTCCAAACTGGCCACACCCTAGGGGCTTGTTTGTTTATATAGAGCTATATATCTAAAGAACTTTCAAAAAACTTTTTCTATGAAACCATAAGGCCAAGAGCTTATGTATTTAGTATGTTGCAGTGTATGGTGGTCCTCTACATAAATCCTGCCAATCAAAACCCTGGGGTCCAAACTTGCCACACCCCATGGGGTCATCGAATCCTATAGAATTGCAGCCTGTTTTTTAGCATACCTGAGCTGGAAGCTTACATTTTATAACTCAGGTGAGCGGTCGTTGCCCTTGGGCTACTTGTTTATACAAATGATGACCATGTGTTGACCTTGAATTAATTTACGACATGGTCAACTTTGGTATGTTATGCTTTTATATGCGAAAACGCTTATACAGTGGATTGCTCAGAAACTATTTAAGTCTTAGGTACAATACATGGTATATATGGTCAATTAAATGACCAGATGAATATATTATGTCACTGAAAGGTCAAGGTCATTTTGTCGGTCTGTCCGTCATCAAGATTTTCAAAACATCTACTCCTCTGAAACCACTGGTCTGATTGAAGCAAAATTTCATATGGAGTCTAAGTGTGATCCGGGAATAAAAGTTTGTTCTCAGGGTCTTGACCAAGACGGCCGCCATGCCTGTATATGGTAAAAACCCTTCAAAATCTTCTTCTCCAGAACCAAAAGGTGTATGACCTTGAAACTTGGTATGTAGCTTTGGGCACTCAAGCCCATCATAGTTTATACAAATGATCATGCGTTGACCTTGACCTAATTTATGACACTGTCAACTTTGGTACATTATGTAGGCTTTTATATGGGAAAATGCTTAAACAGTGGATTTTTCAGAAACTATTTAAGTCTAAGGTGCAATATTTGGTTGACTAAATGACCAGATGAAGATATTTTGTCGTTAAAGGTCAAGGTCATTCTTTGACTTTTGTACAAGGTCATTGAGATTCTGTCACCCGTCAACATTTTCAAACATCTTCTCAGAGGCCACTAGGGTCAATTGAAGCCATATTTCATATGGAGCTTCACCGGCTTAAAGGAACCATAGTTTGTTCAGATGGTTTTAGTCACTTGACCAAGATGGCCACCATGCCCATATATGGTAAAAACTCTTCAAACGTCTTTTTCTCAGGAACCGAAAGGCCTATAACCTTGAAACTTGGTACCGGTATGTAGCATTGGGCACTCAGGCCCATCATAGTTTATACAAATGATTACTGTGTTTCATATATCAGTGCCGCTCACATGGTCTAGAAAGTGTGAAGATTTTTCACAGTGACCTTTTCAAGCTATCTCTTTATCCATCATTACTACCACATGCCAGACTCCCATAATGTTTTGATAATCAGATAAAGTTTTCAAACTTCTTGTATCCTTGCAGTAAAATAAACAAATACTGCTTAAACGGCAAACATATTATGGGGCTGAATAAGCACCAGCACTTAATGTACTGTTACAATCACAGTCTGGAATGAGTGATGAGGTCAAACAGAATCTGCTGTGATATGTGTGGCCTCTGTATCTTGTGTGCTGGACTGATATTATGGAGCTTTAATACTGGGTCAAAGGAATCAAAGTTTGTTCAGATGGTCATGGTCGTATGAACATGTTGGCCATCACACCCATTTATGATAAAAACCCTTCAGAAATCTTTGTCCAGAAACAAAGGCCCAGTGACCTTGTGGCTTGGTATATAGAATTGGGACTCAACATTAATCCCCAAGGGAGGGGGCTATCTGCCCCTGCCCTGGTGCTATATACATGTATAAAAGCATTAAAATATATACCAGGACCAAGTGTCAGGTGAGCTACAGGACCATTGGTCCTCTTGTTTTATATAAACTTGACCATCATGAAATATTTCCGCGCTTGTGCGGGCTCTTTTCTAGTTGTTATATAATATTTTAACAGTTTTTAACAGCTGAGAGTACCGTATGACAAAACTGATAGTTTATCAAATAGGATACCTAAATAGAGATGTAAGGCAGACAAATCTGTATGAAATCTCAAGTATAAGCTTTTGCAAAAACTGGATTCTGTGCTAGGTAGATCTGATATAAAAATAATGATTATAACAGTAGAAATAATAAAAATGAATAGATAAATGACAGTGTTAGAAATAAGCAATTGCCCACTTGCCCGACATGGGTTAAATTTGCTGGGGGCAAGCTGATAGTCTTGGAAGGTTGCCCCCTGGACAACCTGAAATTCTGGGAGACAAGATTCTGGAAAATAATTTTCTTTCATGTCTTTTGAGAAGTATAGTGTTTTGAAGGAGAAAAATAAAAACCCAGTCAAAGTAGCGCTGTGAAAATGATTCTATAAAGGCAGCTGTGATCAAACTGTTGGTCAGTTATCTCTAAAGTCCATGAATTCATGCTTAGTATCTTAGAAAAGGGGGCATTTTTGGACTATATTTACTTATGTGACTTCGGAAAACAAGAGGCCCACGGGCCACAAAGCTCACCAGATCTCTAGCTCAAACTTGCTGTCGAATTTGAATAGGCTCAAAATTGCTGTCACATTTGTACATGCTTATACAAAATATACAACTACAAAGTCACAGTCTGACAGTCTGTTGAGTTGATAAGAAACTATGTAACTATTTTCCTTATTTTGATTGTAGTAAATGCCATTTTTTTATTTTTACCATCATAAGTCAATGCAACTCTAATTTGCCATAGCAATCAAATGAAAGAGCCGATTTTCAGAAAAAAACACACAAAAAAACAAAAACAAATTTTCAATTCCCCAGCCTAAGGATACTAAAGATAAAGTCTGAGCCTGATTTGCCTAGTTGGTTTCAGAAGAGATATTTCTTTAAAGTGTTTTTTTCCCTTTTTTTTTTTTTGCTTTATGGCTTCCATGACATCCAATAAAAAGTGCAGTGAGCCAAAAACATATAGCTGATAGAAGACTTCTCAAGGAGCATTACTATAAAAAGTTTGTCAACATATCTGCAATGGCTTAGCAGTAAATGCCATTTTACAGTTTTCCCCATTATAAATCAATACAATTCTAAGTTGCCATAGCATCCAAACTAAAGAGCCGATTTTTATAAAAAAAACACAAACTTTCAGCCCCCAAGCCTAAGGCTACTACAGATGGAATCTGGGCCATATCTGCCTAGTGGCTTCTGAGGAGATAATTTTTTAAGTAGTTCATTTCCATTTTTAGCTCACCTGAGCCAGCGGCTCCGGGGGAGCTTATAGGATGGTAAGGCTCCGGCGTCCGTCGTCCGTCGTCCGTCCGTCCACAATTTCAAACGACTTCTCCTCTGAAACCGCTGGGCCAATTGTAACCAAATTTCATATAGAGCCTCCTGGGACCTTAGGAACGAAAAGTTGTTCAAACGGTCCTGGTCACATGACCAACATGGCCGCCACGCCCATATATGGTAAAAACCTTTAAAAATCTTCTTCTCCAGAACCAATAGGCCGATGGCCTTGAAACTTGGTATGTAGCATTGGGTACGCGAGTACTACCAAGATTGTTCAAATTATGACCTTGGGTTGACCTTGACCTTTTTTACGGCAAGGTCAAATTTGCTTCCTTGTGCTGTTATATGGCAAAATGCTAAAACATAAGATATCTTGGAAACTGTTGCAGATTTTGGGCTAAAAACCAGTATCTATAGTCATCTTAATGAGTACGTGAAGATTTATGACTTTAAGAGGTCAAGGTCATTCTTTGACATTTGACCCAGAACTCTCATATTTTGACAATTTCGAACAATGTCCTCAACAGCCACTGAGCCAATTGAAACCAAATTTTATATAGAGCCTCCAGGGGTTGAGGGAACAAAAATTTATTCATACTGTCCAGGTCACATGACCAACATGGCGGCCACGCCCATATATGGTAAAAACCTTTAAAAATCTTCTTCTCCAGAACCAATTGAACCATGGCCTTGAAACTTGGTATGTAGCATTGGGTACTCGAGTACTACCAAGATTGTTCAAATTATGACCTTGGGTTGACCTTGACCATTTTACTGCAAGGTCAAATATGGGAAAATGCTAGAACATACGATTTCATGGAAAGTTTTGAAGAGTAAGGTCTTAAATTGGTAAATGCAGTTGAGTACATGAAGATTTATGAGTGTAAGAGGTCAAGGTCATTCTTTGACCTTTGACCCAGAACTCTCATATTTTGACATTTTCAAACAATCTTCTCCAAAGCCACTGGGCCAATTGTAACCAAATTTCATATAGAGCCTCCATGGGGTTGAGGGAATGAAATTTTGTTCAAAAGGCTCAGGTCACATGACCAACATGGCCGCCACGCCCATATATGATAAAAACTTTTAAAAATCTTCTTCTCCAGAACCAGTTGACCAATGGCCTTGAAACTTGGTATGAAGCATTGGGTATTCCAGTTCTATCAAGAGTGTTCAAAATGATAACCTTGGGTTGACCTTGACCATTTTACGGGAAGGTCAAATAAGGGAAAATGCTAGAACATAAGATTTCATGGAAAGTTTTGAAGGTTTAGGCCTAAAAATTGGAAAATGCAGTCATCTTAATGAGTACATCAAGATTCATAAGTACAACAGGTCAAGGTCATTCTTTGACCTTTGACCCTGAATTCTCATAGTTTGACAATTTCAAACTTCTTTTTAAAAGCCAACTGTAACTAAATATCATATAGAGCCTTCAGGGGTTGAGGAAACAAAAATTTCTTCAAATGGTCTAACATGGCCGCCATGACCATATATGATAAAACCCTTTAAAAATCTTCTTCTCCAGAACCAGTTGACCGATGGCCTTGAAACTTGGTATTTAGCATTGGGTACTCCAGTATTATCAAGATTGTTCAAATTATGACCTTTGCTTGACCTTGACCTTTTTATGGCAAGGTCAAATATGGCAAAATGCTACAACATAAGCTTTCATGGGAATTTTTGAAGATTTTGGCCGAAAAATTGGTATATACAGTCATCTTAATGAGGTCATGAAGAATTATGAGTACAAGAGGTCAAGGTCATTCTTTGACCTTTGACCAAGATCTCTCATATTTTGACATTTTCAAACGTTTCCTCAAAAGCCAAAGGGCCAATTGTAGTCACATTTCATAAAGAGCCTCCAGGGGTTGAGGGAACAAAAATGTGTTCAAATGGTCCAGGTCACATGACCAACATGGCTGACATACCCATTTATGGTATAAACATTTAATATTTTTCTTCTCCAGAACCAATATGCCTATGGCCTTGAAACTTGGTAAGTAGCATGGAGTACTAGAGTACTTCCAAGACTGTTCAAATGATGACCTTGGGTTCACCTTGACCTTTTTTGCAGCATGGTCAAATATGGGAAAATGCTAGAACATAAGATTTCATGGAAAGTTTTGAAGATTTTGGTCTAAAAAATGGTATATATAGTTGTCTTAATGCGTATTAGCACATGAAGATTTATGAGTACAAGAGGTCATGGTCAGTCTTTGACTTTTGACCCTAGACTCATATTTTGACAATTTCAGACATAAGAAAAAGCCACTTTGCCAATTGCTCAGGTGAGCGGATCAGGGCCTCATGGCCCTCTTGTTTGTATTTTGTTTCCATGGCAACCAATAAAATGTGCAGTGGGCAAAAAAAACATACAGCTGATAGAAGACTTCTCAAGAAACATTTCTATAAAAGTTTTGTCAACACATCTGCAATAGCTTGGCAGTAAATGCTGTTTTTCAATTTTCCCCATTATAAGTCAATGCAACTCTAAGTTGCCATAGCAACCAAACTAAAGAGCCGATTTTCAGAAAAACCCCCCCACAAACTTGCAATCCCCCAGCCTAAGAATACTGCAGATGAAATGTGGGCCTTATCGACCCAGTGGCTTCAGAGGAGATAATTTTTTAAGTATTTTTATCCATATTTTTGCATTTTGGTTTCCATGGCAACCAATTAATGGAGCAGTGGGCCAAAAAACAGACAGACGCCGCCGACGGACAACTGCCTATCCTATAAGCTCCCCCGGAGCCTTTGGCTCTGGTGAGCTAAAAATGACATGTAAACGATTAAATTGCAGTGAAAAACAGAGGGGCAAGTTGAAATCTTGGGGGGCAAGTTGAAATTCATTTCAGGTTGCCCCGCGGGCAAGTTGCTGTCTGGCCCTTATTTCTAACACTGAAATGATAACAATTGTTAAAATAAATTTTGATTATTATTAGGATATTAAAAATGTTTCAGACTATAATGTTGATTGAACTTTAAGAAGAAAAAAAAAATAAAAAAAAAAATAAAATAGAAATTGGAAAAAAATAATAATCATAATAATAAATAAAAATAAAAAACTGGATTATAATACACAACTAGGGGTGGGTATCGCCTCTGGAAACTGTATTGTGATATATTGTGATACATGAGTTTGTATCGCGATACGCATCACGATATATCGCAAAACTTATTTAATAGAGTTTTAAGTATGATAGCACACTTCACTGACTTTGATCACTATGTTTTACTGTGTTGTTTGCTTCTGTGTTGTTTGTCTTTTATTGAATGCTTGTAATAAAAAAATGAGCATCCAATTCTTTACCTGTTTATTTTAACACCAAAGAAAAAAATAGAATAATAACCAGCTCATGTACCTTAATATGAATTAAATAGGTGTTACCTATATACGTGCGTTCCCATCCAATTGATGGGCCGGGTAGCGCAATCGGTAGGGCACCTGACTCGTAAGTCAGAGGTCCTGGGTTCGAATCCCGGTCTGGCCACATACTTTCGTTTCTCCTTCCGCTGATTCAAGAAGGGCAGTTGTCAGTTACTGGCGAAAGTATGTGCACTTAGTACTGGTTAACCGCTTAGGAGGTCTAAGCCTGCCCAGGAATAGTGTGGTTAGGTTAACTGGCCGTCCCGACATGACCTTAGTTGTTTACCGTGGACGTTAAGCATTAAATCAACCAACCAACCATCCAATTGATAAGGCTACTTCGTAAGATGGATGTATATAACGATGTTTAGGCCAAAATTTATATGTCTGTGAAAAATGTAGGTGGATGTAGGGTTCTTTTCTCTGCAAATCTTATGATGATGGTTTATATTTGAACATAGTTTTGTAAAAATATCTTCAACGGTTATAAAGTTACAGAGGGAACACCATTTCTATACTGAAAAATTACAAAGGGGCATAATTTCATTAAAAATGTAGGCAGAGCTACTGATCTTGTTTTTCTGCACATCATTTGATGATGCTTTATAATTGAACAAAATTTCATGAAAATATCTTTAAATAAAGCAAAATGTACTATTTTCAATGCTCAAAAGGGCAAAATGTACTATTTTCAATGCTCAAAAGGGATAACTCCAAAAAATCCGGAATAACTGTCTTGTTTCCTTCACATCTGTGTAAATTTCATGAAAATATCTCTTTAGGTTTTTAAGATACAGAACATATGGATCTTGTTCTCTGCACATCGTCTGATGATGCTTTATATTTGTATAAAAATTGCTGAAAATATTTATTACAAAACTTTTGTAAAGTTTTTCAAGAACTAACATGATTTACATCTTTAAATTTACAAAGAGGCATAATTCCATAAAAAATGTAGATGGAGTTACAGTCCTTGTTCACTGCACATTGTCTGATGTTTTATATTTGTACCAAGTTTCACAAAAATAACTCATATAGTTTCAGAGCTATAGAGAAAACATGATTTCCATACTAAAATTTTCAAAGGGGCATAATTCTGTAGTAAATGTAAGCAGGATTTTCTCTGCCCATCAAGTCATGATACTTTAAAGTTGTACTAAGTTTTGCGAAAATATCTCATATAGTTTCAGAGTTATGGAGCAGACACAATTTCCATACTAAAATTTACAAAGGGGCATAATCCATAAAAATGTAGGTGGAGTTACGATTCTTGTTCTCTGCACATCCTCTGATCATGCTCTATTTTTGTACTAAGTTTCATAAAAATATCTCATAAAGTTTTAGAGATATGGAGCAGACACAATTTCCATACTAAAATTTACAAAGGGGCATAATTCCATAAAAAATGTCAGTGGAGTTATGGGTCTTGCTCTTTGCATTTCGTCTGATAATCCTTTATATTTGTACCAAGTTTCGTGAAATCATCTCAATCGGTTACAGAGTTATTGAGCGGACACAATTTCCATACTAAAATTTTCAAAGGGGCATAATTCTGTAAAAAATGTAGGTGGAGTAACAGGTCTTGCTCTCCACACATCCTCTGATGATACTCTATATTTGTACTAAGTTTCATGAAAATATCTCGTACAGTTGTAGAGTTATGGAGTGGACATGATTTCCATACCTAAATTTACAAAGGGGCATAATTCCATAAAAAATATAGGTGGGGTTACGGGTCTTGCTCTCTGCATGTCGTCTGATGATGCTTTAAATTTGTACTAAGTTTTGTTAAATTATCTCAGTGGGTTATAGAGTTATTGAGCGGACACGATTTCTAAACTAAAATTTTCAAAGTGACATAATTCCGTAAAAAATGTAGGCGGAGTTATGGGTCTTGCTCTCTGCAGGTCATCTGATGATGCTATATATTTTTACCAAGTTTGAGAAATTATCTCAATCTGTTACAGAGTTATTGAGCGGAGACGATTTCCATACTAAAATTTTCAAAGAGGCATAATTCCGTAAAAATTGTAAGTGGAGTTACGGGTCTTGCTCTCTGCACATCGTCTGATCATGTTTTATATTTGTACCAAGTTTTGTGAAATTATCTCAATCTGTTACAGTTATTGAGCGGACAGGATTACCATACTAAAATTTTCAAAGGGGTATTATTCTGTAGAAAATGTAGGTGGAGTTACCGGTCTTGCTCTCTGCATGTCGTCTGATGATGCTTTATATTTGTACTAAGTTTCGTGAAATTATCTCAATCGGTTACAGAGTTATTGAGCGGACACAATTTGTGACAGACGGACGGACAGTCAGACAACCAGAGCAAAAACAATATGTCTCCGACCCCTTCGGGGGGAGACATAAAACATAATCGTACATACCTTCCTATTAAAGCTTTATATCTATTAAAGGCTTCCTTAACACCAGATACCTCAAACCAGTATGTAGCATTGTCAATTTTTCTTCTTGGTGACTTTGTCGAAGGTGTTGAAATCTTGTATGGCAAGCTCAAAATAATATACAGAATTGATGATTGCTGAGTTAATCACAGACAAACACCAATGTGTATGAACCAGCCAATACAAATATCTAAGTCTTTTTAGGCTGTGACTTGTCTCCCAATCAGATGTGCCGGATTACAGTTAAAATCTCCTAAAATGTATAAAATGAAAAACGATTTTTCAGTTATTCATTTTTACAGTACATGCAAATGCATGTACATGTAACATGTACCGAAAACACCTGAATAGCTCACCTAAGTCAAAAGGTCAAAGGTCAACCTAGGGTCACCATTTGAACAAATCTGAGAGTATATTAATTTCAAATGCTGTGTACATGTACCAAGTTTCAGTGTCATGGGTCATTTGATTGTGGAAGCTTTTTAACGATATGTGCATGACAGCCATATTGGTTACCAGGAAAAATTCGAAGTTGGTGAAATATGAGTGACCTTGATCAAAAACTGATACTGACCTCTGTTGCTCAATAAACTTCAAGTAGCCATTTATTTGACTGTACATACAAACTTTTATACCAAAGGTTTCAACAAATTCAAAGATATCTCATTAAATTGCAGAAATTTCTCAAGCATTAGGAAGCACACGTCTGACCTATGAGTTATCTGTAAAAAGGCCAAGATCAACTCAGGGTTATCATTTGAACAGGGAAGTGCCATTTAAATTGAGACAAAATCTACGGTCCAGTGAGACTCGAATGATCTGTGAGTCTTTGATCCAAGGTCTGAAGCACCTAACCACTTACTTACACTAGGTAACTGGGATGCAAACTGGGTTAACTGGGATATGCTTCATTCACACAGTTGGTACTTGTCTGACTCACTCTACAGTGTAGAAAATTGCCATCAGAAGAGATGGCAAATCCCCCAACTGAAGACCCCATGGGCCTTGGTAAAAAGGGTGCACTTCAAAACACATATAAGTAATATATTGTCGTTCTTTTATGCTTCTGATTGACATTATCTGTTTAACAGATGCATTATTATCTTATACTCAGACTTAAACATTATGCTTGACTGCTAAAAAGAGGTGAAATCTCAAACAGCCACCATGTACACAGATGTATAGCATATGATACACTCAACATTTGATTGTGTGAAGAATAATTTCTATTTAGCACAAACCATACAAACCTAATTTTGAGCTCTCAAGTAGGTGAATTTGGACAAAGAATCCAAATCTGAAAAAAAAAAAAAAAAATATTTTTGTTAAATGGTTTGGGGGGAGGGGGGGGGGGGGGGGGGGGGGGGGGTGGGGGGATTTTTGGACTGATTTAGTGCTGAACGTCCACGGTAAAGAGCTATGGTCATGTCGGGACGGTCAGTTAACCTAAAATCACTACTCCTGGGCAGGCTTAGACTAGAGCTTAGACTCTTAGGGCCGATTGCACAAAGCTAGTTTAAGAGTTAACCTTGGGTTTATACTCAGGTTTAAGGGGTTTGGATTGCACAATTGCAGTTTAAATTAACCTCAAGGTTAAGTGAAAGTTTAACGCAGACGGATTGCACAAAAGTAGTTTAACTATCCTCTGGCTAAAGGATTAATTTTTTGGATTGCACAAAACTATTTTAGCTAAACCTTGGTGTTAATCTATCCGTCACCTATTGAATATTTAAACCTGCTAAGGGGGTAGTTTAAGACATTTTAATGTCAAACTTACAGAATGAACTGGAAGAAATATGGGCAAATTCCACGTAGCGATGTATCAAAAAATCATGAGAAAATAAAAAAAAATAATAACTACAAACAATGAGATAAAAATATAATTTCGGAATCCAATTTTCAGGCAAAAGACTGTAATCTGAAAAAGGATATTTGACTTTCATGTGTCCCATCCCAAACACTAAATACAAAGATCTGATGTACAATGTATTTATTTGTTTTTGTTTTTTTAAATAATCATTCAAAGAGCGACATGTCATTAAACAGGGCTTCAATAAACTGATAATTTGTCTTTTTTGCTCATTTGTATAAAAGTACATGTATAGGAAGAGCTACTGCAGGTAACTGAGATCTAGCATCCAGATGGGCATGGTGTGGGAACACTGCATCAGGTCACGCGGTCTGGAAAATTTGGCATGCAATTCTAAAGGTCTGTGTATGTATCTATCCTTTACCCTTTTTAATGGAATTTGTAGATACTGCAGTAGACTGCAGTGGTTCAACATATAACATATTTCTACCTAGTTATTTTCAACTGTCGAAGGGATTCTGTCACACACAGCATTTCATTATTGCCCTCCAATCATCCCGATAATATTGAAATACTGTTGAAAGAAGGTAAAATTGTATGTCACCCATCTCTCTATTTTTCTCCATGAAACTGACTTAGAAAATTAGTATTTAGGTTGAGTTTCCTAAGAGTGTACAGTTTCACAGCACACAGATGGATTTTGCTGGTATTTGAAAGTCTCAATGCCCTCCCAGTGGTATTAATTCATTTAATATTTTATCTTGAAGTATCATTACAAGATTTCTAAACATTTTGTCACAGTTACATGTATTACCGTGAATGGCCAGCTTTCAACTAAAATAGAAAAAAAGCATTGACGCTGTCATCGAAATGGCCCACTTTCAGTATTGTGAGCATTCATATATCCTAAAAGTATAATAAACAGGTGAAGTATACCATCATTGTCTTGCTTTCATTCAAAAGGGAAGTAGAATAAAAAGGACTTTGTGAATAGAGGTTTGCCATTTTTATACCCCCAAAGGAACTTTGGGCGGCATGTTAAAAACCACACTGTCCATCCGTCTGGCTATCCGTTACAAATCGTGTCTCAGTGATAACTTAAAAACTACTGAAGCAAATTAAATGAAACTTCACAGAATGGTGCAGCATAATGAGACACTGTGTTGCATACAAGGTCAAGGCCAAGGGTAAACAATCCGTCGAGATGTCAAATTTTATCTCAAATCGTGTCTCAGCAATTACTTATAAAATACTGAAGCAATTAATAAAACAAAGCCTAATAAGAAAATGTGTCACGCACAAGATTCAAGGTCAATGCCACAATCAGGGGTAAGAGGTCAAAGTGTGTCTCAGCAATAACTTAAAACCTGTTCAAGGAAAGTTTATTGAAGAAGGGTAAACCATAATTATACCCCCGGCATACGAAGTATGTTGAGGGGTATATAGTTTTCGTCTTTCCGTCCGTTCGACCGTCTTTCCGTTCGTTGGTTTGTCCGTTCGTTCGTCCATCCGTACGTAAGTTAACAATTAGCGTTAAAGTTTTGTGTTAAGTTTTATTCATTTGCTTCTATTGTCAGGACCTCGTTCAATGATGCTTAGTGTTTTAGCTGAGAATGGTTACTAATAAGTTTGCATCATCTACATGCTGCTACTGCTGTCCTAAGTGTATGGGGTTAGATCATGTCTTGGCATTTACTCAGAAAAGTACCAAAGCAAACTTCTTTAAACTTCACAAAAAGATAAAACCTAATGAGAAGGTATGCCAAGCACAAGACAGGTTCCCACCCCAAGGACAAGGTCGCAGTCAGAGGTCATGTGGCTTTCTTTTCATTAACTTAAAAACTACCGAAGCAAATTTGATTTAACTTCATGCAAAGGTGAAACAAAATGAGATGGTATGTCACAAACAAATTAAGGTTCTGTTGCCCACGGTCAGGGCCACAGTCAGGGCTCAAAGGTCAAATCATGTCTTTGAAATGACTAAACACTGCTAAAGCAAATTCTATCAAACTTCATAGAAAGATAAAACATGACAAATGGTATTTTTTGCAAATTTTAGGATCCCATGTCACAATGTCAATGTCACAATCAGGGGTAAGACATAAGATTTCTATATACTAACTCGAAAATAGCTGAAGCAAATTTGATCAAACTTCACAGAAAGGTAAACACGATGAGAGGGTCATGCTCAAGATGTCCCATGTATAGTCTTCGACTTCTGAAGTGCATTTAACATCACAGAAAATACTAGAAAATTGTGTCTGTAAGACACAGATGATGCCCCTGTGCTGTGATCGTGCCATACTTCCCCTCTTCTCACCCTACCCCCCACCCCCCACCCTCTTTTGTTCTTCAAAAAGGCATTTGCATATCTTCAATATGTTGGCAACATCTGCAACAGGTCTCAGACATTGTTTAAAAGCTGTTGACAATATTGAATATACAAAATTATATTGCGTTAAAACTGTATGAGGAGTTGATTATACGATGTTTTCATCCTGTATTAGACAAACCTGAAAAATTGCTAAGTTTGAAAAGGCAGTAATTTTGTCAAAAATACTTTATTCCTCATGAAAATGACACATGCATATTTTCAATATATCTGGAACATCTGTGCTTAATTACTCGCTGATAGCTTACAAACTCTGGGGTAGTTTGATTATACAAACTTGCCATCCTGTATTAGCCAGAACCTGCAGAATTTTAAAGTTTAAAAAGGTCGTAATTTTGTCAAAAATGATTTTTCTCTTCAAAAAGGCATATACACATCTTCAATATCACCCTACCCCCCACCCCCACCCTCTTTTGTTCTTCGAAAAGGTATTTGCATATCTTCAATATGTTGGCAACATCTGCAACAGGTCTCATGCAGACATTGTTTAAAAGCTGTTGACAATATTGAATATACAAAATTGTATTGCGTTAAAACTGTATGAGGAGTTGATTATACGATGTTTTCATCCTGTATTAGACAAACCTGAAAAATTGCTAAGTTTGAAAAGGCAGTAATTTTGTCAAAAATACTTTATTCCTCATGAAAATGACACATGCATATTTTCAATATATCTGGAACATCTGTGCTTAATTACTAGCTGATAGCTTACAAACTCTGGGGTAGTTTGATTATACAAACTTGCCATCCTGTATTAGCCAGAACCTGCAGAATTTTAAAGTTTAAAAAGGTCGTAATTTTGTCAAAAATGATTTTTCTCTTCAAAAAGGCATATACACATCTTCAATATGTCTGTAATATCTATGCAAAGTTTCAAATTGATTAGTAATAAATTGTGGAAGGAGTTGATTATACAGTTTTGTCATACTGTTATAGTCAAAACCCAAAATAATTTCTAAGTTTAAAAAAGCCCGTAATTTTGTCAAAAATTATTTTTTCCTCTTTGAAAAAACACATGCACATCTTCATTATGTCTGAAACAAATGTGCAGAGTTTCAAATTGATAGCTTAAAAACTGTGGAAGGAGTTGAATATACAAACTTGCCATTCTGTTTTAGCCAGTACCGGTAAAAAATTCTTCGTCCGAAATGGTTGTAATTTGGTTTAAACAATATTTATTTCAACTCATTTACACACATAGCACATACAATAAATATACTGGAAAACAGGATCTGATAACAAGCGATAACCACTTATACAATCATCTCCTGTATACAATCATCTCCTGTGGTTGTAATTCATTCAGAAATAAATTTTTTCTCTTCAAAATGGCAGGTGCACATCTTCAATATGCCTGCAACATTTGTGCAAAGTTTCAGATTGATTGCTTAAAAACTGTAGGTGATTTTGATTATGCAAACTTTTTAGGCGAGATGGACAGACAGATGGATGGACAGGGATAAAACATAATGCCCCCTGACTACCGTCACGGGGGCATAAAAAGGAAATAGAGAACATATGTCAGTGTAAGACTCAGGTTCCATGCCCACACTTAAAGTAAAAGGTTCCCTGTTGAGCAATGGAATATAAACAAAAGTGGGACAATGAACGGGTCCCAGGCTTGTACATTGTATTTTTACCCTTTATTTCTTTTTGCCAATTAAAATGATCAACTTAATTGATAAACCTTTTTATATGAATCTCAGGGACATTTTATTTGTTAAAAGTTGGCTACTCACTGTCATTTACAATGACAAAACTGTACTGAGAATCTCATGATAAACCATTAGTATATATGCATTTCACCACGCATAGAGCTATGGGACCTTTCTGTAGCAAAATCCAACAGCAACGACTTTCTATACAGAGTAATTTGTTTCTTGATTTCATAGCTTACATCACACACTCACAGCATTTGTTATCCTAGGCATAATGAAACCCTTCAAAATAAGACATGTATTATGTTGATCCGGTATGCCCCATGATTTTGGAGAAAAAATATGACTTTTTAAAAGTGGTGAATTTATTGATGCTGAGTATAATATATTGCTATATTAAACAACTGTGAATCAAGACTCTAAATGCAAAAGCATTCTAGTACTATGGGCTCTTCTTTTCTTCATACATATGCAAGAAAATCGCCTTTATTCAGCAGGGACAGCTCATATACAACCTGGTAGCATTGTTTAACTCAATTACTAATGGCAACACAGGTGATATGGGACAAATTGCATCAATAACTTTATCTGGGCTAACCTTGCTCTTATCCTAGGATAACTATCCCAGGGATAGCTATTCCTTGCTTAAACTTCTTTTCTGCAATCCACTTTAGTACTCAGTTCTAACTATCCCAGGATAAGCCTTAGTCAAGGGATAAATTAAAATAGTTTTGTGCAATCGGCCCTTAGAGTTCACGAAAGTCTGCCAGAGTTTACAGGACCGAATCTGGTAAAATGATTAAAATGCATTTGAAAATTCTGAATATTTTTACCAGACCGAATTAATTTTTACCAGACATGTCAGGCGGTCAGACGGGATTTCGTGAAGACTGCCGTTAACCATTACTAAGTGCTCCTCTTTCACCAGTAACTGATAACTGCCCTTCTTGAATCAGCAGATGGAGAAATGAAAGTAAGTGGCCTGAATGGGTATCAAACCCAGGACCTCTGGCTTATAAGTCACATGCCTTACTGACTGCACTACCCGGCCCAGGTCAGCATAAAACAGTGTTAGAAATAAGCAATTGCCCACTTGCCCGACACGGGTTAAATTTGCTGGGGGCAAGCTGATAGTCTTGGAAGGTTGCCCCCTGGACACAACCTATAATTCTGGTAAATTCTGGAAAATAACTTTGTTTCATGTCTTTTTTGAAGTTTTGCATGAGAAGTTTGAAACCCACCAATGTAGTGATTTGAAGGAGAAAAATAAATAGAATCCCAGTCAAAGTAGCGCTGTGAAAATGATTAGGCAGCTGTGATCAAAACTGTTGGTCAGTTATCTCTGAAGTTCATGAATTGACATGCTTAGTGTCTTAGAAAGGGAGAGCATTTTTGGACTATGTTTACTTACGTGACTTCGGAAGAAAATGACATGTAAATGGTTTAATTGCAATGAAATACAGGGGGACATGTTGAAATCTTGGCGGACAAGTTGAAATTCATTTCAGGTTGCCCCCCGGGCAAGTTCCTGTCTGGGCCTTATTTCTAACACTGTAAAAGAAACAAATTTTAAGAAACTGGCCTTACCAGGAACATGTAGAGAAAACCAACAAAGTGGTTGTGCAGGGATAAAGACTAACATGGGTCCAGTTGCCCAAAGCCCCTAAACTTTGGGCTGGGCCCCTGAAATTTGGAAGAAAATGCCCATACCCCTAATGTTAAATTCTGAATTTTGGCATAATGATTAGTCTTTATCCCTGTTGTGCGCGCAGCGCAGACTTACTGTCGTGTCGGCCTATTCAGCGCATAGGCTTAATCGGCGCAAGTTACGTAACGTAATTTACCGTTAAACATGTGTTGATAATTTTTGTCGGCTGTTATCCAAGCAGTCCTTCAAGCCGAGATATTTATATGCGGTAAAGAAGATCATGTCTGTCCAGAGGGGTTAGTTGCACTTGGTTTTATGCAGATATTTGCAAACGTTACTTGCAGCTCGGCATATGTTGAATACACACCCTATTTCGCAATCTTTGTTTACAAACGGGCATGTTAAAAAAAAATGTGACCAAAGTGTGACATTTAAGGTCAAAATTAAACACTCTGCCATAGGTTTAATTTTTATTCCAGACTTATCTACAGTGCTTCCAGTTTACAAAACTGTATAAATTTTAATAATAGCATTACTAATAAAAAAATTATGACAATTTTTGTGAAGAAATTTACACCCAAAACCTGTTAAAATGACCAAATTTTATGAAAGCTTTGAAAGGCTAAAATCATGATCCTATCACTTTTGATGCAGGGCATTTCCAAATTATGTAAATAAGTGCTGTTTTCTGTCAGAAACTGCTGAATGATATAAAAATTCAAATTTTAGCTTCATTTTGATACATTGTTTTAGATGTACAGTTCTAAAAACTTTCATATCTTTTATTTACTTGACTGTATCTCCATAAAATGTGCATTGTAATGATGCCATATGAGTAGAGAAATATTCTAGAAAATGATTATTCATATAAAAAGTTATAGGTAGTGGTGATGCCATGTCAAAAATGTGCAAAAAGTTTCAAGAAATGTGTTACACTCCTGAGAATTATTTCAAAACTGCTCTAATTTGAATTACAAGAGCTTTAAGTCAATGATTAAGTGTTCCATGTAATAAAGTAACACCAACTGCATGTTGTTAACATCCTTTTTTCCAAGTTTATTGGCCTCTTTAACAAAAAACATTGTTCTGATGCTCAGGAGTGTAACACTTTACAGCCATTTGTTGTACTATAAAAAAAATGAATATTTTGCCTTTGAATTTCATTATTTTGTTGTCTTCTCTTTAAAAGCAACTTGCACTCATTGCTGTAGCAAATACCAAAACCATATCTCTTAACTCACGCTTGGGTGTACCACAATATACTTGCTATTTCAGCTATCTAAATGCACAACAATCAAACAGATATATACTGAATTTAATTTTCTTCTTCACTCTTTCTTTTGGTAATTGAACAGTTTTCTTTACCTGACTATCATTACCTGTTTACAAAAGACATTACAGAAGTGAAGTTCCATACCAGTTTCAGAAGTTGATGGTCACATTATAAATCAGTAGAAAATGTCCCTTTCTAAAATATCATTAACCTCAAAATCTTATCAAAACAGATGACACTGCATCAAGAAACATTTTCAGATATTGGAAACATATATTTAGTATGAATTTATCCAAGCATGGTGATGTAATGGAAGAAAAAATGTCCAAAATAGCATTAAACTTAAAAAAACTCAGGAGTGTAACACCTTGCACTAAACATGCCATAGCAAAACCCGAAGTTAGTCACAAAATATCATTATCTTGGTCATTCTTATTTACTTATTTCTCACAAAACACTTGATAGCCATGTATGGTTATTATTTAGAATGCCTCATAGTGATAGATGAAGAAAATGGAATCTCAAAATCTTCAACTTTCGGTCGATTTCATGGCAGTGCAGCTTTATTTACATTTAGAAGTTAACTATAGGTCTCAAAATTTACCTGAGGGGGGCTTGATCTTCATATATGAGCACAATAAATGAAAATCATACTTCTTGGTGTAAAGAAAAAAGCTATTTTTGTCTTTTTTCAAAAAAGTGTTACACTCCTGAGTGGCTCAAATGGTACATAAGAAGAAAATAGAACCAAAGATGAAGACTGCCTGTGTACCACCTACCATGATGGGTCAAAGACTTTTCATACAAGGCATGAAAGTTTACTAAAGCTACCCCTGGAAAAAGTTATGGGGTTCCAAATGACAAATGTTACACTCCTGATCTCCTGAGCTCAAGGGGTACTTGAGAAGAAGTTGTTTACATTCTGAGATGGATGCCGGTAAAGCAACTGGAAAATTTGCAATACGATATACCATCTTTATTCAATGTTTCAGACCATGTTATAGAGATTAGAAGCATTAAATATAAAAATGACATCCAATTAGATGGGAACCTCTTCTTTTTTGGTGCACCAGAAATTCAGCATAGTGCTATCGAGTTTAGCATTACTAATTCCATAGGTGGTGATGAAAGGACAATAAGCTTACATTTTCATGCAGCCAAAAGGACTGGAAAGTCAAAACGATCGCTAATAGGTCTGGTAACCGGCACAGTTTTGTAAAATTGCATGCTGAAAATTCAGTAATCAAAAAAATGTCACACAAAAAGCGTTACACTCCTGAGTTTTTTGGCTATATTTTTGCCCATAACTTTTTTATTACTCAAAGTATTTCAATGAAATTTGGAAGGTATCTTCAAGGCCACATGATACATCTTCAGCAACAAGCATAATGTACTAATATAGCTCTGTTTTCTTTAAAATTCTCTGAAATGCTTTGGTCACATTTTTTTTTAACATGCCCAAACACAGCGGCTCTGAGCACACATCACGAATGTAGGTCAACTCACTTCAGCAGCACTTGTAATTTGTAAATAATAGTTATCACTCTTTGCATGCCTTGCATAAATGCACATAGTAAAGAAGTGAATTATAAAATAACTCACTCAGCTAATGTCCAAAGGATCATGATTTAACACTGCTAAAGCAAATAGTTGTTGAAACTTTCCACAAGCTCGTTCTGCAGCCCACGGAGGGATGTCATGAGTATAGTCTGTTTCACAAATGAGCCCATTATTTATGTCAGGAATAAGACATTTTCAGAAGCTGCGTCAAATTGGCCGACAAAAACGGGGTCCCTCGTGCACAATGGTACATGAGTTTTGAGTTTCTTTTCATATTGTGATCAATACCAGATGGTGGATTTGAGATGAAATAAAGGGTGATTATTGTCCTTTATAAACACAATATCTGTTGTTTATTTTTTACCGTTCTTATTTACACAGTTAACGATTCTTTGTTTAAGTGCGCGGAATAGGCCGACAGCACTGTAAATCAGCATCTGCCCAGTCTTCAGGTCTCATCGGAGTCTTCGCCGTGTGCCAAAATGATAGCTTTCTTTCTTCCATTTATGCCTTAGCCCCCGAAGGGGACACAGACGGTGTACTTTTGTACACTCCGGTGTTGCAGGATGAAAGCCTAGGTATAGCCATGTAGCTATAGTAGGGATCTTAAACCTGTACAGGGGATGACTCTCCCTGCACAGGGGGCCTCCAGTTAATGTCCCGATCCGAAGGACGGCACACTTGTTAGCATCATCCCTGCAAATGATGCTAGAAAAATGCATTCGGACATAGGAAGATTTAGCCTCGGGCGGGATTTGAACCCACGACCTCTGGCTTCAGAGTCAAGTGCACTAACCACTGAGCCACCGCGCTTCTCCTAAAGGTAAAGGTGTAAGCAGGCCATGTAAGCAAGCTTCATGCGGACAGCAAATCTGATCAGACCGGGCTGAATGCCCAGGCTGATCTGAGTCTCCGCTGGGCGCACTTGCCCCTTTGTTGGTTTTGTAGTGTCGCGGCTCAAATCTGAAATCACAGTCATATCAAACGTAAAGGGTGTGGTACCAGGGTACCATTCAGTTTGACCGAGGACTAGCTCAAGCGATACACCATCGTGACTGAACAGCGAACCTCCTGTGGTACGAAACGGATAGGATTATGGATACGAGCACCAGTACTGATGCATTTTCCTCTTCGATTTCCTGAATATTTCATAAACAAGATACCTGCGCACTCTCCACTGAGACTGCCTATAACGTACAGGCCTAGTTCAAATGATTTCTGTTCTTACCAGCTGATAAACAACCTGTTTAAATCAATAAATCCTCTTTGAAGCGACGAAATGTTACGAAAAAGCGGTATCATGTGATCAAGTTGACCAATGAAATTCTTTCCTGCCGTCGTCAGGGTAGATTGGTTCCTTACCTAATAAGTAGTCATATCTATTGATTATTGGCCAACATGGGACCAGTTTATCGCTAAAGGTAGCCGAGGTGGACTGAATGGGCGAAATCTGAGGCGTGCTCCTTGCTTGATCATCGCAAAAGCATTAAAAAGCAAGCGTTTTCTTGATCGTGCGCCTATGGGGAGCACGACAAACGAACTAACAACCTCAGTCTATAGTCGTGTGTTCCGCACGACGACGCTTCGCGTCGTCGGGAACGCACGTATTAAAATGCAACTGTTGCAAATTTTAAGAGTAACTACACTTCAGGAACTGACTGAATCAGATCCCAAAGTATGTGATCTCATTTCATTTCACTAATTGACTGACTTACTGACATGACCCAAGTAACCATGCATCTAGTGCATGACTTCTTTGTTATTCTGCTCTGACCCAGTTTTGCCCCAAGGCGAGAATGAAAAAAGCATGCAGAATTTCAACACCAGTTGTCATCAAACATCAAAGGAATTGACAGTGTCTGAAATCTAGCCTAGATGAATTATGAAAAGGAGATACACTAAATAATCGGACAGTAATTGCTGAGTAAATGTTGTAGACCCAGATCAGACAGCTCCTTGGAGCAGTGTGATCAGGATCTGCAGTGTATATCTATAAAATAATAAAACTTCCCATATGTGAAAATGTACCAAGATATACACACACACAAAAAAAAATGTTCAGACTACGATGTTCGAATGTTCAGACTACGATGTTCGAATGTTCAGACTACGATGTTCGAATGTTTAAGTTATAAATCCTTCTTACAACCTATGGGAGCTCTAGTCAATGCATGGTTGCGCAGGTTGAGCTGGGTTTCCTCTGGTTTATTTGAGTTTTGTAGACATTGCTGTCCTGCGGCTCAGTTTTCATTTAACATGACAGTTATTACAGGCATCTTAATATTTAGCTTTTAAAATTGCATTTTTCCTGTGATTTTGCATCTTCTAAGATCCTGTTATTGTTAAATGTGCTTAACACTGTTTAATTAGTAAGTTTTTACACCAAAGTCATTGCCATTTTTTGACGTCGTTGCCATTGACGTCATGCGACGTTGATGTCATTATGTTTCATTGTGGAGGAGATTCTTTATAGAGAAGGGCTAAACGCCAGTGATATCGACCTAAAGGTTCTAAATGGGGTTTTAGAGGACATAAATAAACAAGCTCAGAATGACTTAATTGGTGCACTTCTTCAGTACATTAAGTGCACCAAACGCTTCAATTAGTCATTTTTTAAATTTTCCTACGCATGCGCCTAGAGTAACATGAGTATAAGTACCAGAGCTTAGTACAGAAGTGTATAAAAGCACATAGAGGCCATAAGCAGCAGAATAATGCTACATTAGATATACAACAACAACATCATTGTTTACAAATATGTCCCTTGAGAAAGGTTGTAATAACCGAAACTAGTCGGGAATAAAATAAACAGAACTACTTGGAGTTTGATCTCTTTTACAAAACTATTCTAAGTTATGAATGGGAATATGTGTCAAAATGATCATATACCATTGGAGTGATAGGATCAATTAGATACTGACAAAAGGATTAAACTGGACATTATTACCTACAATCACGGTAATTTTTGTTTACATCTCTTTTGTGGGTGAAGATTATGGAGATAAAAGACAAAAGAGGAAGAGAGTCTCTGGCAAAAGTAAACAATCAAAACCTGTGTTTAAAGACTATCAGCTTTAATAACTGACTCCACTACCTAGATCCGTTTTATGAAAAAAAGAATATTTGGGTAAAAATACTAACAAAATGAAATGGAAACTGTTAAAACATTTTCACGAGAATGTCCGGAAACTTTTGTAATTTACCGAGCGTACCGGTATGGCCAAAACGTATGGTGATTCATATCGTGGGACTCCTAAATCGCGGTTTACCGGTATACCGGTAATATCGCGCACCCCTATACACAACAGAAAAAAAATACAGAGAGCAGATGGAATTTCTTTATTTATTATCATCAGATGCAGACTCTAGTAAGGTGAAATATAGTGAATGGTATGGAGCAAAATTATTAGTGAAATGTAGTGAATTGTATGAAGCAAAATTAAATAATTTTGCTTCATACCATTCACTACATTTCAAGATAAAGGTGCTGCTGCAGCTAATAAATAAGTATGATAATTAACTACAAGACTTACCTACTACAAGATTTTGTGCTTTATTAATAGTATTAATGTCAATCATCTTATATCAAAGTAAAACAGTGATTTTCTTATGAAAGCATATATGGTGCCCTTTCTGCAAAGATCCGCGTGCTTAAGTGCCCTTTTCTGGGAAATTTTACCATGCCCCTTTTCACTTCTGGGGGAAACACTATTCAATTTTGATCGCAACTTCGGCTGATCCTTCATGTAAGACATCACGAAACTGAAGTACTCTAAACAGGCAAGTAGTACAGGGAAACATTGTTAACCATACCTTTGGTATATCAAATGGAGGATTGCAGTAGACTTCAAACCATCATAGCTAAGGTAAAATGAATGGAAGATTATGCATGAATTGGTTTAAACATATTTTATTTTCAAAAACATACATTCATGGTTACAGCAATGATGAGATATAATTATTTATACGTTAGGATCAGAACTAAAGCATAAGCTTATTTAGGTCTGATTTCAAACTACAGCTTAGAAGATTGTGTAAGTTCCAATATGTAATCTAAGTAAATCTAATGGAAGACTGTGGGAGAGTTCAAGTAATAACTCAGGTCAACTCAACAGAAGATTGCAGAATTTCTCTCCAAGGAAATTGACCCGAGGATTGCGGAAGATTTCAAACCAAACCTTAGGAAAATTGAATGGAGGATTGCGGAAGTTCAGATTCAAACCATACCAGTCCTGTGGACCAGATTTCACTCAGAATGTTTGTCAGATTAAACTAAGCAGAGTTAAGGTAAATTAAACGGAGGATTGCGGAAGATCTGAAATCACAGCTTAGGTTAACTGAACGGAGGATTGCGGAAGATCTCAAATCATACCTTAAGTAAATTGAACGGAGGATTGCGGAAGATTTCAAATCATAGTTTAGGTAAATTGAACGGAGGATTGCGGAAGATTTAAGACCATAGTTTAGGTAAATTGAACGGAGGATTGCGGAAGATTTGAAATGATAGTTTAGGTAAATTGAACGGAGGATTGCGGAAGATTTGAAATGATAGTTTTAATAAATTGAACAGAGGATTGCGGAAGATTTGAAATGATAGTTTAGGTAAATTGAACGGAGGATGGCGGAAGATTTGAAATGATAGTTTAGGTAAATTGAACGGAGGATTGCGGAAGATTTGAAATGATAGTTTAGGTAAATTGAACGGAGGATTGCGGAAGATCTCAAATCATACCTTAGGTAAATTGAACGGAGGATTGCGGAAGATTTCAAATCATAGTTTAGGTAAATTGAACGGAGGATTGCGGAAGATCTGAAATCATATCTTTGGTAAACTGAACGGAGGATTGCGGAAGATCTCAAATCATACCTTAGGTAAATTGAACGGAGGATTGCGGAAGATTTCAAATCATAGTTTAGGCAAATTGAACGGAGGATTGCGGAAGATTTGAAATAATAGCTTAGGTAAACTGAACGGAGAATTGCGGAAGATTTGAAATGATAGTTTAGGTAAATTGAACGGAGGATTGCGGAAGATTTCAAACCAAACCTTAGGAAAATTGAATGGAGGATTGCGGAAGTTCAGATTCAAACCATACCAGTCCTGTGGACCAGATTTCACTCAGAATGTTTGTCAGATTAAACTAAGCAGAGTTAAGGTAAATTAAACGGAGGATTGCGGAAGATCTGAAATCATATCTTTGGTAAACTGAACGGAGGATTGCGGAAGATCTCAAATCATACCTTAGGTAAATTGAACGGAGGATTGCGGAAGATTTCAAATCATAGTTTAGGCAAATTGAACGGAGGATTGCGGAAGATTTGAAATCATAGCTTAGGTAAACTGAACGGAAGATTGCGGAAGATCTCATGAAAGATGTTTGATAAGGTTAACTGAGTGGAAGATTGCAGAAGTGTTCAAACCATAGCTTAGGTAAAGCTAAGATTTAAACCATCGTTAATTTAAATTGAATGCAGGATTCCAGAATCTTTCAAACCACAGCTTAGGCAAGCTAAATTGAAGATTTAAATTGATAACCTAGGTCATTCTCACTTAAGATTGTGAAAGATTTCACCCAGGATGCTTGTCAAGGTAAATTGAGCAAAGAAGTTTCAAATGAAACATTGTGACTTTATCTGATAGCTGAGGATTTCATTGCAAACCTTGATCAGAGGGGTCTTAAAAAGTCTTATCAAGGTATACATTTTCACCCATATGCTACTGTCTTAATACAGAGTCATTTTTGGTATGTTTGGTGATCCTGCATCCAATATTTTAAAGCTGTGACATCTCGTTAAAAACATGAGAACCATTGGTGAGTCTTGGTTCCATCTGGTGAGCTGACCCTGTAGGTCTGAGCGGCCTTCAGCCATGATGCTTGCCTAGTGTCCAGTTTCGTCAGTAAAGAGGTGATTCGATCAGCCACCGCCAAGATGGTTCAGTAATGAACAGCACCACCAAGATAGCCTTGATGCAGGGGCCTTCAGCCCTGTGATCCAGGGACCTTTGGGCCCTTGCATAAGGAACTAAGGATACCATATGTCATAGTATGCAGCATTACAGAACTACATTAAAGGTGACAAAGTGTCAAAAACACACCAACCATAGGTGAGTCTTGGCTCAATCTGGTGCACTGACCCTGTATGAAGCTTGGTCCGAGTGGCCTTTGCCATGATGGTTGCTTGATAGTAAGCAGTGCTACAATTGAAAAGAATCCGAGTAGGGGCCACCGCCAAGATGGTTCAGTAATGAATAGCACTGCCAAGATAGCCTTGACCCTGGAGCCTGCAGCTATGAGATCCCAGGCCCTTGCATATGGAGCTTAAGATACCATGGCATAGTATATAGCAATTGCTATACAGATGTATTTGACATCTTGTCTGAGCCAACAAGTTTAATTGCCTGACTGAAAATTAAGTCCACTGCTTTTACATCAATTGACTCTGTGTTTTAAATCTTCCGCTATCTTCCGTTCAGTTTACCCTGACTATAGCAGAAGTCTTCCCCAGTCTTCCGCTAGTTTTACCCAAACTATGTGCTTTGAATCTTCAGCTGCTTTTACTTAAACTGACTCTGTGTTTTAAATCTTCCCCAATCTTCCTTCCAATTTACCTAAGCTATGACAGAAATCTTTTCAATCCTCCGTTCAATTTACCTAAACTATGGTCTTAAATTTTCCGTTCAGTTTACCTAAGCTATGATTTGAAATCTTCCGCAATCCTCTGTTCAATTTACCTAACCTATGGTTTGAAATCTTCCGCAATCTTACGTTCAGTTTACCTAAGGTATAACTTGAAATCTTCCGCAATCTTCCGTTCGATTTCCCCGGACTCAGACAGAAATCTTCCGCAATCTTCCGTTAGATTTACCCAGATTACGACAGAAATCTTCTGCAATTTTCCGTTCAGTTTACCTAAGGTATGGTTTGAAATCTTCCGTTCGAGTTACCCGGAGTCAGAAGAAATCTTCCGCAATCTTCCGTTCGATTTACCCAGACTGTGACAGAAATCTTCCGCATTCTTCCGTTCAGTTTATCCAGACTGTGACAGAAATCTTCCGCAATCCTCCGTTCAATTTACCCGGACTCTGACAGAAATCTTCTGTTCAGCCTACCCAGTTTGTGAAAGAAATCTTATACAAACTTCTGTTAGGTTAACCTGAACTATGACTTTGTGTTTTTATATCTTCTCCTGCTGTTACTAAAACTGACACAGTTTTTTAAATAAATCTTCCGCAATCTTACGTTCAATTTACCCAGACTATGACAATGATCTTCTGCAATCTTCCGTTCAGTTTACCCAGACTATTCTGCTTTTTCGTGATGTCTTACATGAAGGATGAACCGCAACTTCTTGTAAATTCAGGTATCCAGGACAGCCAAAACATCTCGGACCAGTTCGAATTTGGGTCAGGTTGGATCATTCTTTTCACAGAGTTACTTGCCCTTGAGCGATAAAATATTTTCCCATAGACTTATAATGGAGAAAATGTCTGGGCTCTAGCTTCTTCATTTTTGATCGCAACTTCTTGCAACTTGCAGGTATCTAGGACAGTCAAAACATCTTGGACCAGTTTGAATTTGGGCCAGGTTGGGTCGTTGTTGTCAGAGTTACTTGCCCTTGAGCGAAAAAATATTTTCCCATAGACTTATAATGGGGAAAATGTTGTCCGGGCCCTAGCTTCTTCATTTATGATCGCAACTCCTTGAAACTTGCAACTATCCAAGACAGCCAAAACATCTCGGACCAGTTCGAATTTGAGCCAGGTTGGATCATTCTTGTCAGAGTTACTTGCCCTTGAGCGATAAAATATTTTCCCATAGACTTTTAATGGGGAAAATGTTGTCCGGGCTCTAGCTTCTTCATTTTTGATCACAACTTCTTGTAACTTGCAGATATCTAGGACAGTCAAAACATCTCGGACCAGTTCGAATTTGGGCCAGGTTGGATCATTCTTGTCAGAGTTACTTGCCCTTGAGCGACAAAATATTTTCCCATAGACTTATAATGGGGAAAATGGGGAAAATGTTGTCCAGGCCCTAGCTTTTTCATTTATGATCGCAACTCCTTGAAACTTGCAGGTATTCAAGACAGCCAAAACATCTCAGACCAGTTTGAATTTGGGCCAGGCTGGATCATTCTTTTCAGAGTTACTTGCCCTTGAACAATAAAAAATTTTCCATCGACATATAATGGGAAAATGTTGTTCAGGCTATAGCTCCATCATTTTTGATCGCAGCTTCTTGAAACTTGCAGGTATCCAGGACAGCCAAAACATCTCAGACCTTTTATACTGTGGGCAAGGTTGTATTATTATCCCCTTGCACAAGGAAGTTATTGAGGGTCCCGTACGTATGTATGTATGTACATTTGTTAACCTTTTGTCATCCCTCTACATGTAACTACCTCATTTATTAACCGATTTTGATGTAACTTCACACAAGTATTGGGTATGACATTACCTCGAACGAGTTCAAGTTTCAGCATGATGGGGTCAAGGTCACGATCAGAGTGGCTTTTTTTAGCAAAAACTTTGTCATCACTCTAGCGTCTTCATTTGTGGACTGATTTTGATTTAACTTCCCACAAGTGATTAGTATGGCAATATCTTGGACAAGGTCCCTTTTTAGCATTCTGGGGCAAGGTCAAGGTCACAATGGCTATTTATAGAAAAACTTTGTCATTGCTGAAGCGCCTTGATTTGTGGACCAAATTCGATTTAATTTCACACAAATGTTTAGTATGACAATATCTTGAATAAGTTCGCGTTTCAGCGCCCTAAGGTCAATGTCAAGGTCACAGTGGCTATTTTTAGAAAAAAAGTTTTGTCATGACTCTGGTGACTTCATTTATGGATCGATTTCGACTGTACTTCACACAAGTGATAAGTTTGGCAATATCTTTGACAAGAACGCGTTTCAGCATTCTGGGGTCAGGGTCAAGGTCACAGTGGTTATTTTTAGAAAAACTTTGTCATCCCTCTAGCGCCTTCATTTGTGGCCCGAATTTAATTTCATTAATATGACAATATCTCAGACAAGTTCGCATTTCAATATTGTGGGGTCAAGGTCATGGTCACAGTAACTATTTTTAGAAAACCTTTGTCATCCCTCTAGCGCCTTCATTTATGGACCGATTTTGATTTAACTTTACACAAATGTTTAGTATGACAATATCTTGAACAAGTTTGCCTTTCTGCATTCTAGGGTCAAGGTCATAGTTGCTGTTTCTAGAAAAACTTTGTCATCCCTCTGGCGACTTCATTTATGGACCGATTTTGATTTAACTTCACTTTAATGTTTAGTATGACAATATCTTGAACAAGTTTGTGTTTCAACATTTTAAGGTCAAGGTCACAGTTGCTATTTTTAGAAAAACTATGTCATCCCTCTGGCAACTTCATTTATGGACCGATTTTGATTTAACTTCACACAAATATTTAGTATGACAATATCTTGAAAAAGTTTGCTTTTCTGCATTCTACGATCAAGGTCACAGTTGCTGTTTTTAGCTCACCTGGCCCGAAGGGCCATAGTGAGCTATTGTCATACCAATGCGTGCGTCGTGCGTCGTCCCGAAATTAGTCCGTCAACACCTAAAAACAAATATTCGAACATCTTCTGTAAAACTACTGGTCCCATGGTTCTCAAATTTCACATGGAGCATGACCTGACTCCAGGGTCTCAGAATTGTAAAATTGGGTCAGGTTGAAAATCCAAGATGGCCGCCGTTACTAAAAATAGCAAAAACAACAAAATAAACTTCTTCTCCAGAACCACTGTGATTTTGGCATGGAACATCAGTGAAACCTTGGCATTCAAAATTGTAAAAATGAAAAAAATCTATAGCAGAGTTTTGTCACAGTGACCTACTTTCTGTTTACGAGTGTAATTTTGCTCAAATGCCAATGTCAAAAAATGACTTATTCAAACGACTTCAAACAACTTCTTCTCCATAACCACTGCACCCATGGATCTCAAATTTCACATGGAGCATGACCAGACTGCAGGGTTTCAAAATTGTAAAATTGGATCAGGTTGAGAATCCAAGATGGCCGCCGTTACTAAAATAGCAAAAACAACAAAATCAACTTCTTCTCCAGAACCATTTGGTTTAGTTGGTAGAAAGTTTGCGTGGAACATTAATGGGACATTAGGATTAAAAATTGTAAAAATGAAAAAAATCTATGGCAGAATTAGGTCACAGTGACCTACTTAGCGTTTACAAGACCGATTTTGCTCAAATGTCAGTATCTCAAGAAAACCCAATCAATTCTGGTCAGATTTGGTCAGAAATGGTCCTTGAAATGAGTTATTTCAATTTTGTGCCAGTTGACTATCCAAGATGGCCACCATGGGGGCCGTTACTAAGAATAGCACAAACATAAAAATGACAATTATTCAAGAACCCTTGAATGGAATTCCACCTATTTTGTGTCAGAATGTTTTTTGCATGAAGCTGTTTCGATTAATTTCAATTTGGCTTTCCAAGATGGCCGACATCTGCCGTTACTAAAAATAGCACAAACATAAAAATGACAATTACTCAAGAACCCTTGAATGGAATTCAACCAATTTTGTGTCAGAATGTTCCTTGCATGAAGCCGTTTCGATTAATTGCAATTTGGCTTTCCAAGATGGCCGACATCTGCCGTTACTAAAAATAGCACAAACATAAAATGACAATTACTCATGAACCCTTGAATGGAATTGGACCAATTTTGTGTCAGAATGTTCCTTACATGAAGCCATTTCGATTAATTGCAATTTGGCATTCCAAGATGGCCACCATCTGCCGTTACTGAAAATAGCACAAAACATGAAAATGACAATATCTCAGTAACCGCTAAATAGATTTTGACGAAATTTGTGTCAAAATGATTTTTGCATTGAGATGTTTCAAAAGTAACTAAATATAGACAAGTCATAATGGCCTTTGTTACTAAAAATAGCAAAATATGAAAATTAGAAAATTACAATGGAACTGGACCAATTTTGTGTCAAAATGGTCCTTGCATGAAAGCTTCTCAATTTTTTGCATTTTGGCATTCTAAGATGGCCGCCATCTGCCTTTACTAAAAATAGCACAAAACATGAAACTGACAACATCTCAGTAACCCCTGAATGGATTTTGATGAAATTTGTGGCAAAATGATTCTTGCATTGAGATGTTTCAAATTTAAATATATAAAGACCAGACAAGTTGGCCTCTGTTACTAAAAGTAGCAAAATGTGAAATTGAGAAAATCTCTGGAATTGGACCAATTTTGTATCAGAATGATCCCATTGCACAAAAGCCAGGTGAGCGATATCAGGCCCATTTGGGCCTCTTGTTAGAAAATCTTTATCATCACTCTGACGACTTCATTTATGGACCGATTTTGATTTAACTTCACACTAATGTTTAGTACGACAATATCTTGAACAAGTTCCCTTTTCAGCATTCGAAGGTCAAGGTCACAGTGGCTGTTTTTAGAAAAACTCTGTCATCGCTCTAGCACCTTCATTTATGGACCAATTTTCATTTAACTTTGCAAAAATGTTTAGTATGACATTATGTTTGACAAGTTCTCATTTCAGCGTTTTAGGGCTAAGTCAAGGTCACAGGGGCTATTTTTACTGTCAGTGCAATTATCTCACCTTCCTTGCAAGCTTATTCTGTGACAAACAGGTAGGCTGAATTTTTCAATTACACCGTATGTGCTGTCCGCAAAGTTTCCTTTGTCTTTGATCAGCAACGACTAAAACAAGTTGCCGATTGTGATGAAACAATATTCTCGTATAATATGAACTAGATATTGGTTTGCATAAGAATACGCAGAATTTAGAGTATAAAGATTTAGATGTTTCTGAGGATGCCTTCAAGTACATTAAAATAGACTACTACTGATGAGTCTAAGATATTTCACTGTGATGGCGGTGTAGCACGTGTTCAAGTTCGGTTAAACGATATGTAAATTTTATAAACGTTTATCACATACACAAGATCTGTGTTCACGTAGAAGGCCTAGGCGTAAGTAGCAGCACTATTCAGATGAAAGCGGTGCAGGTCAAAAATTAGGTCACTAAGTCAAATCTTAGATAATCTTAGAACAATCTTGTGTCCACTCTAGAGGGCACTGTTTTTTTTTATCCAATTCATGAAACACAGTCAGACTGTTTATTTTTATGAAATCTATGGCAGGTTTGTAAGTGGGTCATAACAGGTCAAAAACTAGGTCACTAAATCAGATATGAGAAAAGTTTTGGTCTGATCTTTGTTCCGAATATTTATCTCTATATACTTTAGGACAAGGTGCTCTAGTGACTTCCTTTATTAACCAGTTTTGTTACCAGTATAACTTCACAGCTTTATTGGATTTGTTGGACATCAAAATCTGCACTCTTCTAAAACCACTGGTTTAAAATTTGTAACAAATTAGTGAAGTAACAAAATGTGTCTGTTGACAGTAAGATGTCAGGTGAGCTACAGGACCATTGGTCCTCTTGTTTATGCTTGCTGTAACTTTGGAACCTTCCTAGCTAGGTTCTTGAAATTTCATATATGGATTCCTCATGGAAAATTAGCTGACACATATTTTTTCTTTTCCCAGTTATGCCCCTTTTAGAAAAATGAGGTGACTATCTTGTTAGCAAGATATTTCAATAAGTATTTCAGCTATGGCCTTGATATTTGGTATACTGATTGGGTATGAGAAGTAGATTACCTGATTAACTTTGGGAGAATTCCATAGAATATTGATGGAGTTATGACCCTTGTTTGAATTTGGCATTTATCCAACTATGCATTCATTAATTATGTCCCCCCACCAAAGGTGAGGGGGGACATATTGTTTTCAGTGCGGATCCCGGGCGTCGGCGTCCCTGTGACAGATTTCTTGTATGCGCGATATCTCTTGAACCAATGGATGGAATTTCACCAAACTTGATACATTATTGGGACAAGTTTAAGAGCTGATTAGATTTTGGTGACCTTGACCTCATTTTCAAGGTCACTGGAGGACAAAGATGACAATTTCTTGTATGCGCGATATCTCTTGAACCAATGGATGGAATTTCACCAAACTTGCATGGATACATTATTGGGACAAGTTTAGGAGCTGATTAGATTTGGTGACCTTGACTCATTTTCAAGGTCACTGGAGGACATAGATGACAATTTCTTGTATGCGCGATATCTCTTGAACCAATGGATGGAATTTCACCAAACTTGCATGGATACATTATTGGGACAAGTTTAAGAGGTGATTAGGTTTTGGTGACCTTGACCTCATTTTCAAGGTCACTGGAGGACATAGATGACAACTTCTTGTACCCACTATATCTCCTGAACCAATGGATGGAATTTCACCAAACTGGCATGGATACATCATTGGGACAAGTTTAAGAGGTGTTCAGGTTTTGGTGACCTTGACCTCATTTTCAAGGTCACTGGAGGACTTAGATGAAAATTTCTTGTACCAGTGATATCTCTTGAACCAATGGATGGAATTTCACCAAATTTGCATGGATACATCATTGGGACAAGTTTAAGAGGTTTATAGATTTTGGTGACCTTGACCTTATTTTCAAGGTCATTGGAGGACTTAGATGACAATTTCTTGTAACCACTATGTCTCCTGAACCAATGAATGGAATTTTTCCAAAATTTCAGGGATACATCATTTGGACAAGTTTAAGAGCTGATTAGATTTTGGTGACCTTGACCTCATTTGCAAGGTCACTGGAGGACTTAGATGACAATTTCTTGTACCCACTAAATCTCCTGAACCAATGGATGGAACTTCACCAAACTTGCATGCATACATCATTAGAACAAGTTTAAGAGCTGATTAGATTTTGGTGACCTTGATCTCATATTTAAGGTCACTGGAGGACTTACATGACATTTTCTTGTACCCACTATATCTCCTGAACCAATTGATGGAATTTCACCAATCTTTCATGGATACATCATTTGGACAAGTTTAAGAGGTGATTTGATTTTGGTGACCTTAACCTCATGTTCAAGGTCATAGTCATCTATGTAGGATATCTTAAGAACCAATGGATGGATTTTCACCAAACTTGTCTAGATATTTTACTTGTTCAGGCTTTTTATTCATTAGAGGGGATGGGAAATGTGCTGGTGGGGGACATCAGTTTTTCTCTGAAAAACATTTCTAGTTACAGAGTTATTTTGCCTGATATTCAATACTAATGCAGCTGATGGGTTCTAGAACCACTGGGCATAGGGTTTAGGGCTCCTCATGGAAAAATAACTGACTAATATTTTTCCCCAAGTTATGCCCCAGTTTGGAGTTAAAGGTAAAAGGTCTAGGAATCTAGGAATTGATCTAGGAAGCTGATTTTTGGAATAATAGTAGTTCTTGATGAGGTAAATATTTTCGAAGTGGCTGTTGACAACCCACCCACCCCCCCCCCCCACCCCCACTCCCACCCAACCAAACAACTATGCTGGACTGTTTTTTTTCAAAGCAAAGGAGAGCTTATGCTATATCCCCGGCGTCGTAGTCCGAGTATGCATTAGCGTTAGCTTCAGCGTTAGCGTACCCGTCAGCGTCCTCGTCGGCGTCCGTGATCAGGTTAACCAATGTTAACAATTGCGTTTAGCTCCATGTTCAACTCTGTATCTTACAAACTACAGCAGTTACAATCATCATACTTGGTACATATATACATCCATATGACCGCAGCAGCTGCATGACACAATTGTATGTCCTTGACCTATATGTTACGGTTGACTGACTTTGCTGTTTGGCACTGTTTTGAAGGCAAAATTTTTAGTTTTGATGAAACCTTTGACAGAAGAGACTTGATACTTGGTCAAATAGCATATCCCTATAATTGCAGCAGCTGCAAAGCTACCATGCTGACACCTGTGCCATTGACCTTTGTTCATGGTCCAGTGATTTTGTCTTATATTTCAAGCACTGTTTGATGGAGTAACATCACATCTGGCATAGTGGATCAGTCTGACATCCCGAATGACCTCATATTATTTATAGATTACTGTGACCTATATTTCATGTTTCAGTGATTTTGCCTTGTGTCTCCAAAGCTATTTATAGATTAACATTATATTTGGGAATTTGAGGTCACTGTAACATAAATTTTATCATTCAGTGATTTGCTTCATATTTTAGGTGTATTTAGTATGTATTCATCATATACCTGAGATAATGGCTCAGTCTGACACTGCAGATCACCTGATATATTTGTAGGTCTTGGTGACTGTGAGAATCAGGCACCCATAAGGCGCGCTTTGTTGTCTTCTGACAACTCTTGTTTAAATGAGGAGGAGCTGTAAACTGTAGTTGTATTTCATGCTTGATTATGGTAGTCTTACATATACTGTCCTGAATCTCCATTTAATTCATGGGGGCGGGTAAAAATATTATAGCTATAATATTTTGACCCCCCCCCCCCCCCAACTCACACCCATCGTCAGTATTTTAAGTATTCTAATTATGAAACAGAAAATCTGATGGTGTTTGAATTTGAATTTTATCATAACAGATATCAACAAATGAATAGTACCACAAAACCATTTAAACTTCTAATTTCAAGTGGGGCGGGTCATAATATTATAGCTATAATATTTTGACCCCCCCCCCCCCCCCCCCCCCCCTACAGATTTTTCAAAATGAGGAGGAGCAGCGAATTAATATTGTATTTGATATTTGCTTGGTTAATGTAGGTCTTACTTATACTTTCCTCAATTTTCATTTTTTTTTATGGGGGCGGGTCAAAAATTTATAGGGGGGGGTCAAAATATTATAATAATATTTTGACCCGCGGGTCATAATATAATGACCCGCAGGTCACTTTTTAGGCGGGTCAAAATATAATATGACACCGGGCTGGTGGGGGGCATCATTCTGTTTTTCTCTGAAAAACATTTCTAGTTTACAAAAAGTTTCTTTATGAGCAAACATGAAAAAGGTACATGAACTGCATTGTAAGGATAGTACAGGTACTGTTGACATTTAAAATGTAAACAAAACGTTGCAACTATCAGTCTGACCACTTACTTGAACAGTTGATTGCTATGATCACTTATATAAATGGTATTTTAGCAAGAAAGCACCAGAAAAAGTATCTCATTTGTCCAACTGATGTGGATAGAAAGTTTGCAGATCATTGATTTAAATGATTGAAGTTATCACTGTAGGAGGTGATTATTTCATAATGAGTCGGTTACCCTAGAGTGCTGAGGATGAATGGACTCAGGTGAGCTGCAGGACCAATGGTCCTCTAGTCTTCAGTTTGCCTTAGAGTTACTTGCCCTTGTGCGCTTGATTAGCTTATTAGCTCACCTGGCCTGAAGGGACATAGTGAGCTATTGTCATACCAATGCGTGCGTCATGCGTCGTTCCGAAATGTGTCCGTCAACACCTAAAAATAAATATTCAAACATCTTCTTCTGTAAAACTACTGGTCCCATGGTTCTCAAATTTCACATGGAGCATGACCTGACTCCAGGGTCTCAGAATTGTAAAATTGGGTCAGGTTGAAAATCCAAGATGGCCGCCATTACTAAAAATAGCAAAAACAACAAAATAAACCTCTTCTCCAGAACCACTTGGTATATTTGTCTGAATTTTGGCATGGAACATCAAAGAAACCTTGGTATTCAAAATTGTAAAAATGAAAAAGATCTGTTGTGGAGTTTTGTCACAGTGACCTACTTTCTGTTTATGAGTGTAATTTTGCTCAAATGCCAATGTCAAAAAACGACTTATTCAGACGACTTCAAACAACTTCTTCTCTAAAACCACTTCACCCATGGGTCTCAATTTTCACATGGAGCATGGCCAGACTGCAGGGTTTCAAAATTGTAAAATTGGGTCAGGTCAAGAATCCAAGATGGCTGCCATTACTAAAAATAGCAAAAACAACAAAATCAACTTCTTCTCCAGAACCACTTGGTATATTTGGCCGAAAGTGTGCATGGAACATTAATGGGACCTTGGGATTAAAAATTGTAAAAATGAAAAAAATCTATAGCAGAATTAGGTCACAGTGACCTACTTAGCGTTTACAAGACCGATTTTGCTCAAATGTCAGAATCTCAAGAAAACCCAATCGATTGTGGTCAGATTTGGTCAGAAATGGTCGTTGAAAGGAATTATTTTAATTTTGTGCCAGTTGACTATCCAAGATGGCCACCATGGGGGCCGTTACTAAAAATATCACAAACATAAAAACGACAATTACTCAAGAACCCTTGAATGGAATTCGACCAATTTTGTGTCAGAATGTTCCTTGCATGAAGCTGTTTCGATTAATTGCAATTTGGCATTCCAAGATGGCCTACATCTGCTGTTACTAAAAATATCACAAACAGAAAAATGACAATTACTCAAGAACCCTTGAATGGAATTCGACCAATTTTGTGTCAGAATGTTCCTTGCATGAAGCCGTTTCGATTAATTGCAATTTGGCTTTCCAAGATGGCCGACATCTGCCGTTACTGAAAATAGCACAAACATAAAATGACAATTACTCAAGAACCCTTGAATGGAATTGGACCAATTTTGTGTCAGAATGTTCCTTACATGAAGCCATTTCGATTAATTGCAATTTGGCATTCCAAGATGGCCACCATCTGCCGTTACTAAAAATAGCACAAAACATGAAAATGACAATATCTCAGTAACTGCTGAATAGATTTTGATGAAATTTGTGTCAAAATGATTTTTGCATTGAGATGTTTCAAAAGTAACTAAATATAGACAAGTCGTAATGGCCTTGGTTACTAAAAATAGAAAAATGTGAAAATAAGAAAATCTCAGTGGAATTGGACTAATTTTCTGTCAGAATGGTCCTTTCATTAAGCTTTTTCGATTTTCTGCATTTTGGCATTCCAAGATGGCCGCCATCTGCCGTTACTAAAAATAGCACAAAACATGAAAATGACAACATCTCATTAACCGCTGAAGTGTTTGAGACGAAATTTGTGGCAAAATGATTCTTGCTTTGACGTGTTTCACAAATTAACAAATATTGACCCGTTAAGTTGGCCTCTGTTACTTAAAATAGCAAAATTTTAAAATTAGAAAATTACAATGGAACTGGACCAATTTTGTGTCAAAATGGTCGTTGCATGAAAGCTTCTCAATTTTTAGCTCACCTGAGCACGAAGTGCTCAGGGTGAGCTTTTAGGATACCCTGATGTCCGTCGTCCGTCGGACGTCCGTCAACTTTTGCTTGTGTACACTCTAGCGGGCACAGTTTCAATCCAATCTTTATGAAACTTTGTCAGAATGTTAGTCTTTATAAAATCTAGGCCAAGTTCGAAACTGGGTCATGTCGGGTCAAAAACTAGGTCACTAGGTCAAATCATAGAAAAACCTTGTGTACGCTCTAGAGGCCACAGTTTTCATCCAAAGTTCATGAAACTTTGTCAGAATGTTTATCCTCATAGTATCTAGGACAAGTTCGAAACTGGGTCACGTCCGGTCTAAAACTAGGTCACTAGGTCAAATCATAGAAAAACCTTGTGTACGCTCTAGAGGACACAGTTTTGATCCAATCTTTATGAAACTTTGTCAGAATGTTTATCTCTATAAAATCTAGGCCAAGTTCGAAACTGGGTCATGTCGGGTCAAAAACTAGGTCACTTGGTCAAATCATAGAAAAACCTTGTGTATGCTCTAGAGGGCACAGTTTTCATCCAAAGTTCATGAAACTTTGTCAGAATGTTTATCCTCATAGTATCTAGGACAAGTTTGAAACTTGGTCACGTCGGGTCTAAAACTAGGTCACTAGGTCAAATCATAGAAAAACCTTGTGTACGCTCTAGAGGACACAGTTTTGATCCAATCTTTATGAAACTTTGTCAGAATGTTTATCTCTATAAACTCTAGGCCAAGTTCGAAACTGGGTCATGCCAGGTCAAAAACTAGGTCAACAGGTCAAATCTTAAAAAAACCTTGTGTACGCTATAGAGGGCACAGTTTTGATCCAAAGTTCATGAAACTTAATCAGAAAGTTTATCCTTATAATATCTAGGATAAGTTTGAAACTGGGTCACGTCGGGTCAAAAACTAGGTCACTAGGTCAAATCATAGAAAAAACCTTGTGTATGCTCTAGAGGACACAGTTTTGATCCAATCTTTATGAAACATAGTCAGAATGTTTATCTCTATAAACTCTAGGCCAAATTTGAAACTGGGTCTTGTTGGGTCAAAAACTAGGTCACTAGGTCAAATTTTAGAAAAGCCTTGTGTACGCTCTAGAAGGCACAGTTTTGATCCAAAGTTCATGAAACTTTGTCAGAATGTTTATCCTCATAGTATCTAGGACAAGTTTGAAACTGGGTCATGTCAGGTCAAAAACTAGGTCACTAGGTCAAATCATAGAAAAACCTTGTGTACGCTCTAGAGGACACAGTTTAGATCTAATCTTTATGAAAGTTTGTCAGAATGTTAACTTCCATAAACTCTCGGCCAAGTTTGAAAGTAGATCATGTCGGGTCAAAAACAAGGTCACTAGGTCAAATCATAGAAAAACCTTGTGTACGCTCTAGATGACACAGTTTTGATCCAAAGTTCATGAAACTTTGTCAGAATGTTTATCCTCATAATATGTAGGATAAGATTGAAACTGGGTCATGTCGGGTCAAAAACTTGGTCACTAGGTCAAATCTTAGAAAAACCTTGTGTACGCTCTAGAAGGCACAGCTTTCATCCAAAGTTCATGAAACTTTGTCAGAATGTTTATCCTCATAATATCTAGAACAAGTTTGAAACTGGGTCACGTCGGGTCAAAAACTAGGTCACTAGGTCAAATTATAGAAAAACCTTGTGTACCCTCTAGAGGACACAGTTTTGATCCAATCTTTATGAAACTTTGTCAGAATGTTTATCTCCATAAACTCTAGGCCAAGTTCGAAGCTGGGTCATGTCGAGTCATAAACTAGGTCACTAGGTCAAATCTTAGAAAAAACCTTGTGTGCGCTCTAGAAGGCACAGTTTTGATTCAAAGTTCATGAAACTTTGTCAGAATGTTTATCCTCATAATATGTAGGACAAATTTGAAACTGGGTCATGTCGGGTCGAAAACTAGGTCACGAGGTCAAATCATAGAAAAACCTTGTGTACGCTCCGGAGGACACAGTTTTGATCTAATCTTTATGAAACTTTGTCAGAATGTTTATCTTCATAAACTATCGGCCAAGTTTGAAAGTAGGTCATGTCAGTTAAAAAACTAGGTCACTAGGTCAAATCTTAGAAAAAACGTTGTGTAAGCACTAGAAGGCATAGTTTTGATCCAATCTTCATGAAACTATGTCAAAATGTTTATTGTCCATATATCTAAGCCCCCTATGAAACTGAGTCACGTCGGCTCAAGGTCAAATCTTAGAAAAACTTTGTGTACACCCTAGAGGGCACAGTTTTGATCCAATTTTCATGAAACTCTGTCAGAATGTTTATCTTAATGAAATCTAGGTAAAGTTTGAAACTGGGTCGTGTCGGGTCAAAAACTTGGTCACTAAGTCAAATATAAGAACAACCTTGTATACGCTCCAGAGGGCACAGTTTTGATCCAATCTCAATGAAACTGTGTCAGAATGTTTATTCTTACAATATCCAGGCCAAGTTTGAAACTGGGTCATGTCAGGTCAAAAACTAGGTCAAATGTTAGTATGGTAAAAACTCTTATAAATCTTCACCAGAGCCAGTGAACTGATTAATGCTCAGGTGAGCGATTCAGGGCCACCATGGCCCTCTTGTTTGCATTTTGGCATTCTAAGATGGCCACCATCTGCCTTTACTAAAAATAGCACAAAACATGAAACTGACAATATCTCAGTAACCCCTGAATGGATTATGATGAAATTTGTGGCAAAATGATTATTGCCGTGAGTTGTTTCAAAAGTAAATATATAAAGACCAGACAAGTTGGCCTCTGTTACTAAAAGTAGCAAAATGTGAAATTTAGAAAATCTCTGAAATTGGACCAATTTTGTATCAGAATGGTCCCGTTGCACAAAAGCCAGGTGAGCGATATCAGGCCCATTTGGGCCTCTTGTATTTGACCTTGTCTTGAGTATAATACATGCTAGAGTTCAGGAGAATGATTGTTGCCCATTGGGTGACTTGTTAAGAGAACTCCTTGGGGAATATTTTGACAGCCAGATTTCAAGATATCAGTCATTTTCTTAGATTTCTGTTGAAAACTGCAGGGCTCTCAGTCCTCATGCTTGAGAGATGTTTATGTTCTTTTTGTAAATTTTTCAGATTTATACCAATAGCGAAGAATTTAGAAATGCACTCAGAATGTTAAATGAATGTCTGGAAGATGGAAACATTGAGGCATTGAGGAGAATCCGAGAAAAGAACAATAAGGACGAAGATCCGATTGTAGTTGGTGTTGGACTGCATTTAATCCAGAAATTGACCGGAAATTGCACAACCAACAGGAAAAAAAGTGAAATTGTTTGCCCATGTGGATGCAAAGAAAAAGTACCATACTCCAACAAAATGTGGATAGGTAAAAATTTATGTTTTATTGCTCACAACTTGGAAACTATTACCCTTGCTTTTTAGCTTACCTTAGATGAGCGTGGCCTAATAGTAAAGCAATAGTCTGTTGTCCAGCAATAGACATTTTTAGCTCGCCTGAGCACGAAGTGCTCAGGGTGAGCTTTTGGGATACCCTGATGTCCGTCGTACGTCCGTCCGGACGTCCGGACGTCCGTCAACTTTTGCTTGTGTACACTCTAGCGGGCACAGTTTTGATCCAATCTTTCTGAAACTTTGTCAGAATGTTTATCTCCATAAAATCTAGGCCAAGTTCGAAACTGGGTCATGTCGGGTCAAAAACTAGGTCACTAGGTCAAATCTTAGAAAAACCTTGTGTACACTCTAGAAGGCACAGTTTTCATCCAAAGTTCATGAAACTTTGTCAGAATGTTTATCTTAATAATATCTAGGACAAGTTCGAAACTGGGTCACGTCGGGTCAAAAACTAGGTCACCAGGTCAAATCTTAGAAAAACCTTGTGTACGCTCTAGAGGGCACAGTTTTCATCCAAAGTTCATGAAACTTTGTCAGAATGTTTATCCTCATAATATCTAGGACAAGTTTGAAATTGGGTCACGTCGGGTCAAAAACTAGGTCACTAGGTCAAATCATAGAAAAACCTTGTGTACGCTCTAGAGGACACAGTTTTGATCCAATCTATATGAAACGTTGTCAGAATATATATCTCCATAATTTTTAGGCCAAGTTTGAAACTGGGTCATGTCGGGTCAAAAACTAGGTCACTAGGTCAAATCTTAGAAAAACCTTGTGTACACTCTAGAAGGCACAGTTTTCATCCAAAGTTCATGAAACTTTGTCAGAATGTTTATCTTTATAATATCTAGGACATGTTCGAAACTGGGTCACGTTGGGTCAAAAACTAGGTCACTAGGTCAAATCTTAGAAAAACCTTGTGTACGCTCTAGAAGGCACAGTTTTCATCCAAAGTTCACGAAACTTAGTCAGAATGTTTATCCTCATAATATCTAGGACAAGTTTGAAACTGGGTCACGTCGGGTCAAAAACTAGGTCACTAGGTCAAATCTTAGAAAAACCTTGTGTATGCTCTACAGGACACAGTTTTGATCCAATCTATATGAAACATTGTCAGAATATATATCTCCATAAACTCTAGGCCAAGTTTGAAACTGGGTCATGTAGGGTCAAAAACTAGGTCACTAGGTCAAATCTTAGAAAAACCTTGTGTACACTCTAGAAGGCACAGTTTTCATCCAAAGTTCATTAAACTTTGTCAGAATGTTTATCTTTATAATATCTAGGACAAGTACGAAACTGGGTCATGTTGGGTCAAAAACTAGGTCACTAGGTCAAATCATAGAAAAACCTTGTGTACGCTCTAGAGGACACTGTTTTGATCCAATCTTTATAAAACATTGTCAGAATGTTTATCTCCATAAACTGTAGGCCAAGTTCGAAATTGGGTCATGTCTGGTCAAAAACTAGGTCACTAGGTCAAATCTTAGAAAAACCTTGTGTACGCTGTAGAAGGCACAGTTTCAATCCAAAGTTCATGAAACTGTATCAGAATGTTTATCCTCATAATATGAAGGACAAATTTGAAACTGGGTCATGTAGGGTCAAAAACTAGGTCACTTGGTCAAATCATAGAAAAACCGTTTGTATGCTCTAGAGGACACAGTTTTGATCCAATCTTTATGAAACTTTGTCAGAATGTTTATCTCCATAAACTCTAGGCCAAGTTTGAAAGTAGGTCATGTCAGGTCAAAAACTAGGTCACTAGGTCAAATCTTAGAAAAACCTCGTGTACGCACTAGAAGGAACAGTTTTGATCCAATCTTCATGAAACTATGTCAAAATGTTTATTGTCTAAATATATATGCCCCTTATGAAACTGAGTCACGTCAGATCAGAAACTAGGTCACTAGGTCAAATCGAAAAAAAACTTTGTGTACACCCTAGAGGGCACAGTTTTGATCCAATCTTCATGAAACTCTGTCAGAATATTTACCTTTATGAAATCTAGGTAAGTTTGAAACTGGTTTGTATCGGATCAAAAACTAGGTCACTAGGTCAAATATAAGAACGACCTTGTATACGCTCCAGAGGGCACAGTTTTGATCCAATCTCAATGAAACTTTGTCAGAATGTTTATTCTTACAATATCCGGTTTGAAACTGGGTCATGTCGGGTCAAAAGCTAGGTCACTAGGTCAAATTTAAATTAAGTTATGTTGCAAGAATCAGAACTAACATTGCAATGATGCCAGCCACAAACTCCTTGGAATACATTAGTTTCACCACAGTGAGATAATGATGCTACCATTCTATCATCTGTGTTTGCCTAGTTAAGTCTAGTTGAAATCCATCAAAGGAACTCAACATGAACGGGAACTTTTCGGAGAAGCGACTCTGCCATTTTCAGCTCACCTGATAGAGCCTTACAGTATTGGTGTTAGCTGCCTCTTTCATCCATCCATAAACATTTTCAAACATCTCTGAAACCACTGGGCAGATCAAATTTCATATGGAGCCTGCACATGGGTAAAAGGATTGAAAGTTCTTCAAATGATCTTGGTCACATGACCAAGGTGGCCGCCATTCCCATGTATGGTAAAAACTCTTATAAATCTTCACCAGAGCCAGTGAACTGATTAATGCTCAGGTGAGCGATTCAGGGCCACCATGGCCCTCTTGTTAGCATATCTGGGCCGAAGGCTCAAAGGCTTCGGCTCAAAGGTGAGCTTGTAGTATTGGCAGGCCTCTGGCATCCAGCATCCGTTGTCATTCCGTTAGAACGTCAGAAACCATTGGGCTAATTGAAGTCAGATTTCATATGGAGCCTTAACAGGATGGGGGAATAAAGGTTCATATATTTGGCCCATGTCACATGACCAAGATGGCCAACATGCCCATATATGGTGAAAACCTAAAAAAATCTTCTCCAGAACCACAAGGCCAATTGCCTTGAAACTTGGTGTGTAGCATCTGGGACTCTAGTACTACTATATTTATATAAATGATGACCTCGGGTTGACTTGACCTATTTTATGGCAAGGTCAAATTTGGGCCCTTAGGCTTTTGAATGGGAAAAGCTGAAAAGTGCATTTTCCTGTTGCTATTGTGCTCTGTGATCAGGAAATGCAGCCATCATCAGTCCCTATGAATACTAGAGGTCAATGTCATTGTCGAACCTGCTGTAGCAAGGTGCGATATAGGAGTTCACTTTTCCGCCCGTCAGTCCGTCCGTCCGTCTGTCCTTCAGTCTGTCCGTCTGTCCACAATTACGTCGACCCTAGCGTTCATGTCCATTTTTAGCTCACCTGTCAAGGTGAGCTTATAGTATAGCCATGGTCCGTCGTCCGTCGTTGTCGGCGTCGTTGGCGTCGTCCACACTTTTAAACATCTTCTTCTCAGAAAACACTGGGCCGATTGAAGCCAAATTTCCTATGGAGCCTTAACAGGATGGGGGAACGAAAGTTTATATATTTGACCCAGGTCATATGACCAAGATGGCCGCCATACCCATATATGGTAAAAACCCTTCAAAATCTTCTTCTCCAGAACCAAAAGGCCTATGACCTTGAAACTTGGTATGTAGCATTGGGCATGCCAGCCCATCATAATTTATACAAATCATGACCTTGCGTTGACCTTGACCTAATTTACGGCATGGTCAACTTTGGTACGTTAGGCTTTTATATGGGAAAACGCTTAAACAGTGGATTTCTCAGAAACTATTTAAGTCTAAGGTACAATACTTGGTATACATGTTAGACTAAATGACCAGATGAAGATATTATGTCACTAAAGGTCAAGGTCATTCCGTCGGTCCATCCGTCGTCAAGATTTTCAAACATCTTCTCCTCTGAAACCACTGAGCCAATTGAAGCCAAATTTCATATGGAGTCTCAGTGGGATGGGGGAACTAAAGTATACACCCGGGGTCTGGGTCACATGACCAAGATGGCCACCATGCCCATATATGGTAAAAACCTTCAAAAAAGTTCTTCTCCAGAACCAAAAGGCCTATGACCTTGAAACTTGGTATGTAGCATCGGGCATGCGGGCCCATCATATTTTATACAAATCATGACCTTGCGTTGACTTTGACCTAATTTACGGCATGGTCAACTTTGGTACGTTAGGCTTTTATATGGGAAAACGCTTAAACAGTGGATTTCTCAGAAACTATTTAAGTATTAGGTACAATACTTGGTATACATGGTCGACTAAATGACCAGATGAAGATATTATGTCACTAATGGTCAAGGTCATTCCGTCGGACCCTCCGTCGTCAAGATTTTCAAACATCTTCTCCTCTGAAACCACTTGGCCGATTGAAGCCAAATTTCATATGGAGTCTCGGTGGGATGGGGGAACGAAAGTTTATACCCGGGGTCTGGGTCACATGACCAAGATGGCCACCATGCCCATATATGGTAAAAACCCTTCGAAAATCTTCTTTTCTAGAACCAAAAGGCCTATGACCTTGAAACTTGGTATGTAGCATCGGGCATGCTGGCCCATCATAGTTAATACAAATGATGATCATGTGTTGACCTTGAATTAATTTATGACATGGTCAACTTCAGTACGTTAGGCTTTTATAACGCTTAAACGCTTATACAGTGGATTTCTCAGAAACTATTTAAGTCTTAGGTACAATACATGGTATATATGGTCAACTAAATGACCAGATGAAGATATTATGTCACTGAAAGGTCAAGGTCATTTTGTCGGTCTATCCGTCATCAAGATTTTCAAAACATCTACTCCTCTGAAACCACTGGTCTGATTGAAGCGAAATTTCATATGGAGTCTAAGTGTGATCAGGGAATAAAAGTTTGTTCTCAGGGTCTTGACCAAGATGGCCGCCATGCCCGTATATGGTAAAAACCCTTCAAAATCTTCTTCTCCAGAACCAAAAGGTGTATGACCTTGAAACTTGGTATGTAGCTTTGGGCACTCAAGCCCATCATAGTTTATGCAAATGATCGTGCGTTGACCTTGACCTAATTTATGACACTGTCAACTTTGGTACATTATTTAGGCTTTTATATGGGAAAATGCTTTTAAAAACAGTGGACTTTTCAGAAACTATTTAAGTCTAAGGTGCAATATTTGGTATATATGGTTGACTAAATGACCAGATGAAGATATTTTGTTGTTAAAGGTCAAGGTCATTCTTTGACTTTTGTACAAGGTCATTGAGATTCTGTCACCCGTCAACATTTTCAAACATCTTCTCAGAGGCCACTAGGGTCAATTGAAGCCATATTTCATATGGAGCTTCACCGGCTTAAAGGAACCATAGTTTGTTCAGATGGTCTTGGTCACTTGACCAAGATGGCTACCATGCCCATATATGGTAAAAACTCTTCAAACGTCTTTTTCTCGAGAACCGAAAGGCCTATAACCTTGAAACTTGGTACCAGTATGTAGCATTGGGCACTCAGGCCCATCATAGTTTATACAAATGATTACTGTGTTTCATATATTATGGAGCTTTAATACTGGGTCAAAGGAATCAAAGTTTGTTCAGATGGTCATGGTCGTATGAACATGGTGGCCGCCACACCCATTTATGATAAAAACCCTTCAGAAATCTTTGTCCAGAAACAAAGGCCCAGTGACCTTGTGGCTCGGTATATAGAATTGGGACTCAACATTAATCCCCAAGGGAGGGGGATTATCTGCCCCTGCCCTGGTGCTATATACACTTATAAAAGCATTAAAATATATACCAGGACCAAGTGCCAGGTGAGCTACAGGACCATTGGTCTTCTTGTTCTCAATCTATGATACCTACATTCATCAAACCTGGTATAAAGTTTCTTCTTAGAATGGTCTTGAGGAACCTTGCACTTATTTTGACCTTTGACCTATTTTTCATCTGTGGCATCCTTAGGATGGGGGATTGAAAGTTTGTGTTTTTTATGATCATGGGCCCTTTAGTTTGGTTGCTATGGCAACTTAGAGATCTCATTGACTGATAGTGGGGAAAATTGAAAAATGGCATTTTCTGCCAAGCCATTGCAGACATGTTGATAAAACCTTTATAGAAATGTTCCTTGAGATGTCTTCTATCAGCTATATGTTTTTGGGCCCTCTGCTTCTTTTATTGGATGCCATGGAAACGTAAATGTAAAAAAAAAATGGATAAAAAAAACCTTAAAAAAAATTATCTTCTCTTAAGCCACTGGGCCGATAGGGCCCAATCTGTGGCATCCTTGGGCTGGGGGATTGAAAGTTTGTGTTTTTTATGAAAATTGCCCCCTTAGTTTGGTTGCTATAGCAACTTAGAGTTGCATTGACATAATGGGGAATATCTCAGAAGCCACTGGGCTGATAAGGCCGGGGGGGGGGGGTAAGTTTAAAGTTAGTGTATTTTATGAAAATCTGCCCTTTAGTTTGGTTGGTATTGCAACTTAGAGTTCTTATAGACTTATAATGGGGAAAATTGAAAAATGGCATTTACTGCCTAGCCATTGACAAAACTTTTATAGAGATGTTCCTTGAGAAGTCTTCTATCAGCTTTATTGTTTTTGGACCCAGTGTTCCTTTTACTGGTTGTCATGGAAACCAAAGTGCAAAAATAATGGAAAAAAAAATACTTACAAAATTATCTCCTCAGAAGCAACTGGGCCAATAAGGCCCAGATTTCATCCGTAGTTTCCTTAGGCTGGGGTGTTGAAAGTTTGTGGGTTTTTTTTTATGAAAATCGGCTCATTTGTTTGGTTGCAATGGAAACTTGGAGTTGCATTGACTTATACTGGGGAAAATTGAAAAATGGCATTTACTGCAATAAAAATATGGAAAATAGTTATATATTTTGTTGTCAACTCAACAGACTGTCAGGCTGAGACTTTGTAGTTGTACATTTTGTATTAGCCTGTACAAATGTGACTGCAATTTCGATAGCAATTTTGAGCTAGAGATCTGGTGAGCTTTGTGGCCCATGGGCCTCTTGTTGACCAAGTTGTGACCCCTTTTTCGATTTAGTTCATTGTAAGCCTATGGAACCCTGTGAACAAAATATCTCAAGAATCCCTGATGCTAGGATAGTGATTTTTTAGCTCGCCTGAACGAAAGTTCAGGAAGAGCTATTGTTGTCACCCTGGCGTCCGCGTCAGCGTCAGTGTCAGCGTCCGCGTCCGAAATGGATGTTCTCCTCTGAAGCCAATGGCTTGATTTCAAAAAAATTTCACAGAAATGTTTGACTCATTGCCTTGAACAAAATTTGCTAAAACGGTTTCACTCCGCTGAACAAAATGGCCACCAGAGCTAAAAATAGAAATCTGAAAATAGAAAAACCTTTAAAAGACTTCTCCTCTGAAAACAATGGCTCAATTTCAAAATAATTTCACAGAAATGTTTGACTCATGGCCCTGAACCAAAATTGCTAAAACGGTTCCACTCCGCTGAACAAAATGGCCACCAGAGCTAAAAATAGAAACAAATCTTAGAATGACACAGAGGGCACAGTTTTGATCCAATTGTCATGAAACTGTGTCAGAATGTTTATCTTAATGAAATCTAGACCTAATTTGAAACTGGGTCATGTGGGGTCAAAAACTAGGTCACTAGGTCAAATCTTAGAAAAACCTTGTATACACTCTAGAGGGCACAGTTATGATCCAATCATCATGAAACTTTGTCAGAATGTGTTTATCCTTATACAATCTAAGCCAGGATTGAAACTGAGTCATGTGGGGTCAAAAACTAGGTCACTAGGTCAAATCTTAGAAAAACCTTGTGTACACTCTAGAGGGCACAGTTATAATCCATTCTTCATGGTTGGTTGGTTGATTTCATGCTTAACGTCCACGGTAAACAACTAAGGTCATGTCAGGACGGTCAGTTAACCTAACCACACTATTCCTGGGCAGGCTTAGACCTCCTAAGCGGTTAACCAGTACTAAGTGCACATACTTTCGCCAGTAACTGACAACTGCCCTTCTTGAATCAGCGGAAGGAGAAACGAAAGTATGTGGCCAGACCGGGATTCGAACCCAGGACCTCTGACTTACAAGTCAGGTGCCCTACCGATTGCGCCACCCGGCCCGGCCCAATCTTCATGAAACTGTGTCAGAATGTTTATCCTTATACAATCTAGGCCAAGATTGAACTTCAGTCATGTGGGGTCAAAAACTAGGTCACTAGGTCAAATCTTAGAAAAACCTTGTGTACACTCTAGAGGGCACAGTTATTATCCAATCTTCATGACACTTAGTCAGAATGCTTATCTTTATGAAATATAGACCAAATTTGAAACTGGGCCATGTCAGGTCAAAATCTAGGTCACTAGGTCAGATCTTAGAAAAAACATGTGAATGCTCTAGAGGGCAAAGTTTTGTTCCAATCCTCATGAAACTTTGTCAAAATGTTTATCTCTAACAAATCTAGACCGAGGGTGCAACTGGGTCATGTTGGATCAAAAACTAGGTTACTAGGTCAAACCTTAGAAAAACATTGTGGATACTCCAGGGGGCACAGTTTTGGTTCAATCTTCATGAAACTTTGTCAGAATGATTATCTTAATCAAATCTAGGCCAAGTTTGAAACTGGGTATTGTCAGGTCAAAAACTAGGTCACTAGGTCAAATCATAGAAAAGCCTTGTGTACACAATTGTGGCTTTATTTTGCATTGAATCTTCATGAAACTGTGTCAGAATGTTTATCTTCATGAAATGTAGGCCAAGTTTGAAACTTAATAATGTCTGATTAAAAACTAGATCACCAGGTCAGATCTTAGAAAAACATTGTGTACACTCTCAATGGCACAGTTTTGATCCAATCTTCATGAAACTTTGTCAGAATGTAGATAAGAAAGTGCAAAACTGCTCCAATTGAACCATCATCAAATAGATGATCTTCCATATTATTTCATCATAACTCGGGTGAGCGATTTAGGTCCATCATGGACCTCTTGTATGCATTTTCCTAAAGGTAGCTGTTTATCAGCAGGTGAACTTGTAGTTACTTATACTAATAATTTTCATGAATGTTTGACAACCATATTGCATTTGCGGCACATTGCAACATTTTCATTTATGGTATTTGTAGCAGTCATCTTTTGAAGGCCAAAATGCTGCCAGATATCTGACTTTCCTTTCAGATTTTTAACGATTTCGTATTCGGCCATGTGTATGGTGTTATCGATTCGACATGCATATGCACACTCTGCTTTTACAGCTTGCTTACGCTGATCATTCACTAAGGCAATGTGGCTTATGCCATTCCAAAGAAAATGGCTTGCTTAAAAATTGGTAAAACATTTGCAGCCTACACTGTTACGAAGAAAACGGCTTATGTAACGCATGGGGTACTTGATTTAAAAGCTTTCTGAGTGTGATTCTGTTTACCGGAAAGAACGATGTCAATTTCTTCTCAGCACAACAAAAACGGAATAGATTATTTTTGAGAATTTCGACATCCTTAGGAGCTAAATTATTGTCAGCGTATCCATACGGGCAGATAGTATCGCATTACGTATCTTTTTCTGATCGTATATCAATAAACCAATATAATGGTATTATCGGCATCCCTATCTTTGACCTTTGACCATGAACTCTCTTATTTTGACAATTTCAAACAATATCCTTAAAAAGCTACGGCGCAAATTGGAACCAAATCTCATATAGAGCCTCCAGGGGTCTTAGGAACCAAAATTTGTTCAAACTGGCCAGGTCACTTGACCTACATGGCTGCCATGCCCATAATATATGGGAAAAAGCTTTAAAAATCTTCTTCTCTAGAACCAACTGACTGATGGTCTTGAATCGTAGTATGTAGTAGGGGGTTCAGATGACGTTACGTCATCGCGTAATTTACTAGTTGTGCGCTAAAAATGCCCCCTTTTTACCACGTTGTATTGTTGTAGTTTACAAGAATTTTGTCATTATTTTTATGCAGAGAAATGGAAACAGCCTTCTTTTTTAATTATAGGGCATTTTCAGTGCCAAAAATTCTATTTTACACTCAAAATAACGTTTGGTAACCACTGACCACCGTCGATTTTCACTTAACGCCATTCTGACGTGGCCGCATTTTTCCGATTGTTTACAACATAGTGGGGTGTCTTGAAACGGTTTCCGCGGCAACGTGTAAGCGTGATTAGTCAGACTGACCAATCAAATAAATTCTGAGCAGGGCTACAGAAATTTTGAAATCCAAATCGGTCCGTAAGGCCGATGACGTCACACGAACATGTGAAATAGTGGGTTGAATCCCCCCACCCACTAATGAAAAAACATATGTTTACATGTTCGTAGCGCTTATATAGCCATAACTAGACAGATAAACATATATACTGCTTGCCTGACACAAAGAAAATCGTCGCTGAAGTAACCATTTAGTACCCATGTTCTTACTTATCGTGAAAAATGCGCAGAGACCAAGTCTTGAAAGTGAAAGTAGGCATGCGATTCGTACCCGTGGCTTATGGGCCAATATTATTGAGCCGGTAACCAGGTTTTTTTTATTCGAGTTAATTCCCTTGAAATTTGTATATACTTGCAAAAAAGTACCTTCGACGAATAAAAAAATACTTTTTTTGCGCTAGCGATGGCGTCGGCTAAAAACCATCTCTAACCACCCTGCGCATAAACAAGTCAGGTTTAATTATTATTATTATCTTTTTGCTATTCAAATTCGTTCCTAATGTTTGCTTTGAAAGTATCTTATTTATCTTATCTTTGCTTTGAAAGTAAACAGTGACTTTACTTTGCAAAGCCTTCTTCCGTGCGTCGGCATATGTGTATAAACGAGGTCGCCGCTGGCCAGATTAGGACACATGCTAATTATCGAAGATTTCTAAAAACATGGCTTCACACCTTGGCAAGACAATCGACGCTTTGTTTGATAACTTTTGACAGCAGTTCATGATTATTGGATAATTATGGACAATAAATGGTATGACACTTGGCTGAAATCCAGGTAATTGTGTCATCATACATCCGAAAATTGTGTTTTTTTCGGACCGATTAAAATGTGCCTTTTGCCAACTGAATCGGTTTTTCGAACTCAAAATCGGTCAGAACCGGCAAATATTCGGATTTCTGTAGCCCTGATTCTGAGATAGTGACCTTTACGAGATTGATTGCCTCGGTAAAATTCGATCATTAACAAGAAAGCTAGTGCAATTTGACTGAAATAAGCCGAATTTTAACAGGTAAATAACTGTTTTGCAAAACCGAGGCACTCAGATTCGAATTCTCAGACCTATAATCTTCAAAAACCATTCCACCTCTATGCCATGAGCTATTTTATATGCCGCGGAAATCATTGTTTGGAGACATGGTATCGACGATATTAATGACGTTTCTCCACCCGCCGTTACGCTAAATTTGACGTCAGGATTTTTCATCACTTGATCGAGGGCTCCCCCGAAACTATGATTATGCAGTCGATATTTATTGTGTTAAGCAAATTTAATCGAGTCAGTTTTTATCTAAATTATTGTGTTTTGCTATTTTCCATACATTTTTAAATACAAAACAAAGGAAAGCGAAAGTTAAAGTATCTGCAAAATTTATTATTTTACCGTAAACCAACTTTGGTCGGCATTAATCAGAATTATTTGGCATTTTCCCCGCATGAAAATTATGTGAACACATACATATCAACATAAATTCAATTGTCATAAAATTCATATTCTCATATCATTTTCATGTCACTATTCAAAAGATTTTATTCCAAGTATATCAAAAGTATCGCAGTCGACAATTAAAGATCAGCATACATTTAAGGAGTACTCCGTAGCTCAGTGGATTTAGCACTGAGCTAGCGCGGTTTGATTCTCGCTGTAGGCAAAACTCTTTTCGACCGTGAACAGGGTTCCATTTCACACATCCTTTCATATGACTGAATGCTCTTGAAAAGGTTGTAAAATGCGTCATTTCATCAGTGCCTTTGTGTTGGTCAAACAGTGCAAAGCCAAAATGAATATCAGCTTGGAGTTTTTTTCTTTTGTCAGTCCTGAATGAAGTTGTTATTTAAATTTGTATATTTATTTTAAGACGAGATACATTTTGGTACCATCAATTTCTGTTATCCCACTAAGTCTGCTGCGGCCGCTGCTAAAGTTGGACTATGCACCTTAAAGTCTCCATAGTACTTTCTACTCACAGTGATAGAACGTCTAAATCAACCTTCACGTTTGGTGATAAATGAGAATTTGGGTTTATGAGCATATATATTGAATCACATAGCTGTTGCAAAGAGTAAGGGAAACAATGTGTTTCGATAACCAAATTTACTGCTACAGATGCGGATTTCCATATTCAACTTTTTCAATGTCTCTAATCCTCAAAAAAGGCTGAAATAATAATAATAAAAAATGATGGGAAAACAGCTCCACAAAGTACTAGTTCCTTTCCTGGTTCCCCGTCGAACTATGCAATATTATGAAAAAAAAGCGCCAGGTTTGTACGCTGTATTTTTACCGTTTATTGGAAGATCATTTTAGTTGCAAATTTATAGTACCCGAACGATTTTAAATGAAACTTAACAATGTTTTATTTGTTTAAACTATATCAGGGTCATGTACAAAAATGAATCTTTAGTAAGAAGCTTGCAGCGATAACTCACAATAAAAGATGTAAACAAATAAAGGGTCTTTAAGTTACTTACTGATCAGCTGACAATCATTGTCAACTGGTCAGCCAAAAATAAATCATGAAAGGAACGTTCTGTGGTCAGTGAAAATATTTCAAGGATTTGTATCAGGTGTTCTTTACTAAGAATAAATCTTGAAAGGTCTTCAGGAAGCAAGGCAGACATTAAAGAAACGGGTAGGCCTAAAAGAGACTTGATTTCATTGAGTCAGTTCAAGAGCAGTAATTTACTGTTGCAACACTGCCAATGTCCCCCTAGCCCCCCGGCTTCAGCGGCATTATTTTCGAACTGACTCAGAATGAGCCCAATGATTCCATTATGTAATATTCACTATGCTTGGTGAAGTATGGTGACACTTTTTATATGGCTGCCACACTGCACTTAACATTAGTTGCACTGAACTTCAATTTAACCGTTTTCTAGCTGTCAAATGACCACCCTAAAGGAATGGAAAAAAAACATGATCTGCATTATTATAGTAAACCCGGGGATACGTTTCTAAGTACGGTGGTTGTGGGAAAGGGGAGGAGGGGGATGGTTGCGGTCGGGTGATGGTGCCCGGTAAATTTCAGTGCCGAGGCGTCCAACTATTGTATATGGATAATAGAAGAGTAAGGGTCTACTGTGTTTGCAGTAGATGTGGGTGGGGTAATTTGGATATTTCTTCTCTCGCCTGTCATATCTTTTCTTTCTCTCCCTCTCTGGGAGACAGCTCGACACAAATTGAAATACTCTTTCAAAGAGTTGTTAAACCCCATCCTACCAACAAATTAACCAAGTACGGGGAGACTGATGCTTTATGTTATTTGCTATTTATTACGGTCCCGAATGATCAAAGAACTGTTCTTTACTCATGTATGACAACACATAAACACGCTTGGATGAGCTATATATTTTACAAGAATATGTTATATTTACTGACAGATGTGCGTGATATTTTGCAATATAAGCATATCTTACAGATGTATTTAATTTCACGAATGAGGTAGTGACTTGTATCTGTTGCGAGAGGTGGTAAGCGAGACGTGCATTTCGGGCTTTACCTTCTTTTTCATAGAAATGCAGATTTTACAGAAAGTTTGACCAACAAAAAAGCCACCAAATTACCTTGGAAACAAGTGAATCAATTAAAATGCGAGCAAATGTTCCAGCTTTAACTAGGTACTGAGGCACACACTAGATCATTTGTGAATTTGCTTTATCCTCTTTTCTCGTAATGTCATCTCTTTCAGTTTGGCCGGCAAACACTGTTTTCGTAGCCGTTTCGGACAAGTAAATGGCATCCTGGTTACCATGGAAACAGCTGAACCACTAAATAATGCTTGCAAATTGTAAAACATGTATAACTGAATTGTGTTAAACTACTTTTAGGATTTGTGACTGTTTCTATTTTTTTTTATTTTGCATTTGATATCTTTTTATCATGGAAACTCCGTGTTAGCGGCCATTTTGAACAAGAAAATGGCCGCCTCATTACCATGGAAACAAACTCACAAATAAAAAATGTTAGTAAATGTTGCATCTTTTATAATTGCTTCATACATTGTATCATTTATGAGTGTTCTTTATCATATTCTGTCATTTTGTCATTATTCGCTTCATATAAAACTCCGATTTCGCTGCCATTTTGAACCAGAAATTGACAGCCTGGTTACCATGGAAACGAGTGAACCACTCAAAAATATTTGCTGAAGTTGCCGCCCATATTACTGCATCATACAGTGTATATGAATAAGACTATAAGTAAAAGACTTAAATCCTTGCCCCAATTTATGCTTAATGAATGTGAAATTTGGTGCCATCAGCCCGTATACTGAATACATTGGAGCATGATTACAAAATTGGTCACAATGGCTTGTCTAAAACATGTCATAACTTTTGAACCCAACACCCTATTCTAATAATATACATATCATTTTAGAGGAAATTGAATATGCTTTCTCATAAAGTAGGTAAAAATTAGTAAATTTGCATTTTTAAAAAACACCTGAAGCCCCTATATGAAGCATTGGGTACTTGAGTACTATCAAGATTATTAGAATTATAACCTTGGGTTGACCTTGACCTTTTTTTACGGCAAGGTCTAATATGGGAAAATGCTAGAATATTAGATTTCATGGAAAGTTTTGAAGATTTAGGCCTAAAAATTAGCATATACATTCATCTTAATGAGTACATGAAGATTTGTGAGTACAAGAGGTCAATGTCATTCATTGACCTTTTTCAGGGCAGTTGTCAGTTACTGGCGAAAGTATGTGCACTTAGTACTGGTTAACCGCTTAGGAGGTCTAAGCCTGCCCAGGAATAGTGTGGTTAGGTTAACTGTCCGTCTCGATATGACCATTGTAGTTTATACTTTATACTTTATACTTTGTTTGAATATTTCCTTTCTGGGTCTGGGTGGGATGAAATTTGAAGATGCTGTTGATCTTAACAAAGGCAAACTTTCATTCTGATTTCTATGATGAAACATTTCACATATATATGGAGGAGTTAAAGATCTTTCAACTTTAAACATAAATTTGGCTTTTCTCAGAAATAATCTTTCAAAAACTGTGAGTATTTTTAAATCTTGCATGCTATCAAAAATAGTGTCAACGTTGTAATCTAAAATTACCTTACAGGCACGCTTTTGAAGACGAAATATTCTGTCTAAATTACTTGGAGAGGTCCCACCCCATACTATGTTACAATAATCTATATGTGGTTGAATATATGTTTTGTAGAACTGAATCCTATGATCAACTGACAGGTATTCCTCGATTCGTGTTAAGAGCCATAAATTTGATTTTATTTTTTTTGCATATATTATCAATGTGGCTTGACCATGAAAGGTTATTATCCACAACAACTCCAAGAATCTTGTCATTTTTTATTGTGTTTAAATTTTCATTATTTAGATTCAAAAACAAAATATCTGTATTCATAGCTGCCCTCTTTTGATGAGTAGTAATCAGCATTAAATTAGTTTTTCCAGTATTTATGACCATTCCATTCTCTTCGCAGATTCTAAATTGTGAAGAAATTTCTTAATAACTTCTAACCTATACATACAAGTCTGTATTTATTGGTTCTGTGTAAAGAGGCAAGTCATTGATGAACAATAAAAACATTAGTGGCCCCAAAATTGACCCTTGAGGAACTCCATTAATAATCAATTCATCTTCTGATACAAAGTTATTGACACTTACCCTCTGCTTGCGATTCAGTATATAGGAAGAAAACCAAGTTAGTGTGTTATCAGAGAATTTGTATGTGTTTAATTAGCTCACCTGGCCCGAAGGGCCATAGTGAGCTATTGTCATACCAATGCGTCCGGCATGCGTCGTGCGTCGTCACACAATGTGTCCGTCAACACCTAAAAACAAATATTCAAACATCTTTTTCTGTAAAACTACTGGTCCCATGGTTCTCAAATTTCACATGGAGCATGACCTGACTCCAGTGTCTCAGAATTGTAAAATTGGGTCAGGTTGAAAATCCAAGATGGCCGCCGTTACTAAAAATAGCAAAAACAACAAAATAAACTTCTTCTCCAGAACCACTGGGTATATTTGTCTGAATTTTGGCATGGAACATCAGTAAAACCTTGGTATTCAAAATTGTAAAAATGAAAAAAATCTGTAGCGGAGTTTTGTCACAGTGACCTACTTTCTGTTTATGAGTGTAATTTTGCTCAAATGCCAATGTCAAAAAAGGACCTATTTAAACAACTTCAAACAACTTCTTCTCTAAAACCACTGAACCCATGGATCTCAAATTTCACATGGAGCATGACCAGACTGCAGGGTTTCAAAATTGTATTAAATTGGGTCAGGTCAAGAATCCAAGATGGCCGCCGTTACTAAAAATAGCAAAAACAACAAAATCAACTTCTTCTCCAGAACCGTTTGGTATATTTGGTTGAAAGTTTGCATGGAACATAAATGGGGCCTTGGTATTAAAAATTGTAAAAATAAAAAAAATCTATAGCGGAATTAGGTCACAGTGACCTACTTAGCGTTTACAAGACCGATTTTGCCCAAATGTCAATATCTCAAGAAATGCAACCAATTCTGACCAGATTTGGTCAAAAATGGTTCTTGAATGGAATTATTTCAATTTTGTGCCAGTTGACTATCCAAGATGGCCACCATGGGGGCCGTTACTAAAAATAGCACAAAGATAAAAATGACAATTACTCAAGAACCCTTGAATGGAATTGGACCAATTTTGTTTCAGAATGTTCCTTGCATGAAGCCGTTTCGATTAATTGCAATTCGGCATTCCAAGATGGCCGCCATCTGGTGTTACTAAAAATAGCACAAACATAAAAATGACAATTACTCAAGAACCCTTGAATGGAATTGGACCAATTTTGTGTCAGAATGTTCCTTGCATTAAGCCATTTTGAGTAATTGCAATTTGGCATTCCAAGATGGCTGCCATCTGGTGTTACTAAAAATAGCACACATAAAAATGACAGTTACTCAAGAACCCTTGAATGGAATTGGACCAATTATGTGTCAGAATGTTCCTTGCATGAAGTCGTTTCGATTAATTGCAATTTGGCATTCCAAGATGGCCACCATCTGCTGTTACTAAAAATAGCACAAAACATGAAAATGACAATATCTCAGTAACCGCTGAATGGATTTTGATGAAATTTGTGTCAAAATGATTCTTGCATTGAGATGTTTCAAAAATATCTAACTGTAGACCAGTCATATTGGCCTCTGTTACTAAAAATAGAAAAATGTGAAAATTAGAAAATGTCAATGGAATTGGGCTAATTTTGTGTCAGAATGTTCCTTTCATTAAGCTTTTTCGATTTTTTGCATTTTGGCATTCCAAGATGGCCGCCATCTGCCGTTACTAAAAATAGCACAAAACATGAAAATGAATATCTCAGTAACCGCTGAATGGATTTAGATGAAATTTGTGGCAAAATGATTCTTGCTTTGAGGTGTTTCAAAAATTAACAAATATAGATACGTCAAGTTGGCCTGTGTTACTTAAAATAGCAAAATTTGAAAATTGGAAAATTACTATGGAAATGGACCAAATTTGTGTCAAAATGGTCCTTGCATGAAGGCTTTTCGATTTTTTGCATTTTGGCCATCCAAGATGGCCGCCATCTGCCGTTACTAAAAATAGCACAAAACATGAAACTGGCAATATCTCAGTAGCCCCTGGATGGATTTTGATGAAATTTGTGGCAAAATGATTCTTGCATTGAGGTGTTTCAAAAGTAAATAAATAAAGACCAGGCAAGCTGGCCTCTGTTACTAAAAGTAGCAAAATGTGAAAATAAGAAAATCTCAGTGGAATTGGACCAATTTTGTATCAGAATGGTCCCGTTGCATAATAGCCAGGTGAGCGATATCAGGCCCATTTGGGCCTCTTGTTTATTTAATAAAATTTTGTCATCAGCAAGGTCAAAGGCCTTTTTGAAATCTACCATTACTACTCCAATCATTGAGCCATTGTTAATTGCATCAAGCCATTTATTTATCATTCCAGTTAAAGCTGTCTCAAACAGAGGACTATTAATTATTTGAGCAGGCTGTGCCTATATGAGCAGAAATATCTGGGTCCATACTTGCTCAGGCACATCTGCCCAGTAGTAAGATCTAACCTGCACCCATAGTAATAAGTAATATAAAGTTTATTCTGTTGTTTTGATTGTTCACAGAGAAAGGAGTCACTAGTGTTCTAAAACTTACCGGTATTCGCAACAAATGAATAAGTGGTAGCAAATAATTTCTTCCTTTTTGTTTTTAGCTCGCCTGAACGAAAGTTCAGGAAGAGCTATTGTTGTCACCCTGGCGTCGGCGTCCGCGTCGGCGTCCGAAATGGATGTTTTGGTTAAAGTTTTTTATGTGATGGGCAATGCGCTGCAGGCGAGCTATCCTGTACGCGGACAGGTCTTGTTCTCTTTTTTTTTGCTTCTTTTTTTGTAAGAAAGGCTTGGTGCATTTGGAAATCAATCAAAACAAATGAGTAAACCGTTCAATAAAAAAAGAAGAAAAAGAAAAACAAAAGAAATGCATAACTATTTGCTTTTCTTTTCTCCAAATGATTCACTAGAATGAGATAACCATTGTTTCTTTCACCAAGAAAAATAGCTAAAATCATTTTTGACACTACATAATTAATTTATGCTTAGAAAATAGATATTATGTACTTTTATTAATTAATTTCACCAGTCTGTACTGTATTTCTTATGCTGTGAAACTAGGTGTGTAGAGTATGGTAAATCATCTCTTTCTTCTTCATTTCTCTTGTTTCATTTGCCTTAACAGGCTCAAGCATATATAGGGGAATATCTGAACTGAAACTACCATAAGATGTGAGAAGCCCTTGCTCAGTTTGCTCCATTTATTAGTTCTAACGACAATACTATATAGAGACACACTTGCTCCCTAGAGTGACGTCAGGGCACATCTGGAGATTTATCTCATTATCTCTTGGAATTCTCACTACCAGAAGCAGCAGTAATAAATACCTGTAGATTACACAGTGATAAAACACTTCTAGATGGTGTATAAACATGCGGTTTTCAGCAGTTGGATGTATTTATTGATCTTTATCTATTTCTAATAATACCATATTAATTTCCCTCTCCTTTAAACATGTGCATAGGGGAAATGGAATTTTGATCCAGGTCATTCTTGCAGAATTATGTCCCCTTAAATGAGATACATATTTTGACCTTATTTCACACTTTTGTGGCACTGTTTGTGTCTCCGCATCTCTTCCTATCGTATTTGATGCAGGGATTTGATTAATGAACATCACAGCTATATTGGATATGACAGTACCTCAAATGAACTTTAGGTATGTATTAAGGTCAAGGTCACAGTTGCTGGTTTTAGAAAAACTTGTCATCGCTCTACAGCTATTATTTATTGACTGATTTTGATATAACTCCACACCAATATTAGGCATGACATTATCTTGGACAAATTTGCAATTCAGCACTGTAGGTCCACAATCAAGGTTACAGCTGCTACGTAATATTAAGAGAATAGAACTGTACGAGTAATTGATATAACCTTCGAGGAGGCAGAGCTCCGCCTCCGAGATCTGCCTCTGAGATGGTTTTATCAATTACAAGTACAGTCAATTTTATAAATGTTTTGTATCATAGTCCAGTCAGAAACCAGATTTTTATATCCCACCACATGTTAGTGGTGGGGTATTATGTTTTCACGCTGGCTGTCTGTGTGTCTGTCCATCTGTCTGTAGTGTGTACATATGTCCGTCCATCTGTCCATCCGTCGGCACTTCGCTTCCGTTCGATAACTCAAGTATTCATCAACAGATTTCCTTCAGATTTTGCATATGCATTTGTACCAAGAATGTCTAGCTTGGGATTGTTAATGGGCAAATTTCGTTAATTTTGAACAGAGTTATGGCACAAGTTTGTCAATGTACAAAAAATGGTTTCTGGCCTCTAGTTCCTTTACTACTTGGAGTATCATGATGAAACTTCACAAACATGATCGAAGTAACAAAAGCTTTTTATGAGCACATAAATTTCATCATTGGGGGTTATCTGCCCCTGCCCTGGGACTATATACATGTATAAAATAAAAAAAAAATCGATATAAAATCAGAGTTTGAAGCAATTTTTCTGAAACTTTCTGCAAAAAATCAGAGTGATGAAAGCCTCCAGTGATGTTCAAATTTACCCTATGGGAGTTATCTCCCCCTTCCCCCTTGGTTATATACGTACATAAAATCTGGAAAAATCGGTGTGTGAAAAAGGTTTGCAGTGGCTGGGTATCACGCAGTCGTTTGCGATGCTTTTATTGTTCTGTGGCTGTCTCTTCCAGAATGTTTATTGCTGCTGGTGACATTGTTTAAATTAGCTCCTATAATCAAGTCTGTCATATTTATGCTTTTGTAGCCCACTTCTTAACTCTTAACCTCAGCTAAAAATTGCAGGAAATTTTGAACTTCAAATATAATGGTTTGGCGCAGTCTACTTTGCAAATTTGTATTAAATGATGAATTCTTAGTCACTGTGCTTTAACACTGTACAGAATAATGTCTGATTGTGCATTGTTTAAATGGTAAATAAAACTCTGTTTACCCAACTAACTATTGTAGCAATGCAACAACAGGTGTGTGATAATAAATAAAATTGGACAGCTTCAGTGTTGTGCCAGACAGAATGCACTGTATAAACTGTGGGGTATAAACTGCACTGTAGTTATAGCACGGCTATAGATTGACCTCAGTGTAAAGTGAATGGGAATCTGAAGCTCCCCCTACTCAGATGGCAATTCAGATATTGCATAAAAAGATCAAGGAAAAAATTTGTGATAAAGAAATTGTGTTGGTTAGTCAGTTCCTTTATCACTTTGCATTTCTTAACTGTCCTAGTCCTGAACAGAATGTAGAGTAACAAACCAAATGAGACGAAAGTTCTCAGTGTCAATTTTCTATATTTTAATTTGTATATTTTTGTAGATCTTTACTTTGAATAAAAACCATATATGGGCATGTTCAAAAAAAATGTGACCAAAGCATTTCAGAGAATTTTAAAGAAAACAGGGCTATATTAGTACATTATTTTTGTTGCTGAAGATGTATCATGTGGCCTTGAAGATACCTGCCAAATTTCATTGAAATACTTTGAGTAATAAAAAAGTTATAGTCAAAAATATAGCCAAAAAACTCAGGAGTGTAACGCTTTTTGTGTGACATTTTTTCTATTACTGAATTTTCAGCATGCAATTTTACAAAACTGTGCCAGTTAACATACCTATTAGCTACCTTTTTGACTGTCCAGTCCTTTTGGCTGCATGAAAATGTAAGATTAATGTCCTTTCGTAATCACCCATGGAATTAGTAATGCTAAACTCAAGAGCACCATGCTGAATTTTTGGTGCACCAAAAAAGAAGAGGTTCCCATCTAAATGGATGTCATTTTTATATTTGATGCTTCTGACCTCTATAACATGGTCTGAAACATTGAATAAAGATGGTATATCGTACTACAAATTGTCCAGTTGCTTTACTGGCATCCATCTCGGAGTTTAAACAACTTCTTCTCAAGTACCCCTTGAACTCAGGAGTGTAACATTTGACATTTGGAACCCCATAACTTTTTCCAGGGGTAGCTTTAGTAAACTTTCATGCCTTCTATGAAAAGTCTTTGACCCATCATGGTAAGTGGTACACAGGCAGTCTTCAGCTTTGCTTTTATTTTCTTCATATGTACCATTTGAGCCACTCAGGAGTGTAACACTTTTTTGAAAAAAGACAAAAATAGCTTAATTCTTTACCACAAGTAGTATAATTTTCATTTATTGTGCTCATAAATGAAGACCTAGCCCCGCTCAAGCAATTTTGGAACTTATACTTAACTTCAAAATGTAAATAAAGATGTACTGCCATGAAAATGACCAAAAGTTGAAGATTTTGAGATTCCATTTTCTTCATATCTATCACTATGAGGCATTCTAAATAATAACCATACATGGCTATCAAGTGTTTTGTGAGAAATAATAAGGTAAGAATGAGCAAGATAATGATATTTTGTGACTAAATTCAGGTTTTGCTATGACATGTATTGTGCAAGGTGTTACACTCCTGAGTTTTTTAAGTTTAATGCCATTTTGGACACTTTTTCTTCCTTTACATCTACTTGTTTGGATAAATTCATACTAAATAAACGTTTCCAACATCTTAAAATGTTTTTTGAAGCAGTGCCATCTGTTTTGATAAGATTTTGAGGTTACTGATATTTTAAAAAGGGACATTTTCTCCTGATTTATAATGTGACCCTCAACTTCCGAAACTGGTATGGAACTTCACTTCTGTAATGTCTTTTGTAAACAGGTAATGATAGTCAGGTAAAGAAAACTGTTCAATTACCTAAAGAAAGAGTGAAGTAATTAATCAAATTCAGTAAACATCTCTTTTATTTTTGTGCATTTAGATAGCGGAAATAGCAAATATACTGTGGCACACCCAGGCATGAGCTAAGAGATACGGTTTTGGGTTTTGTTACAGCAATGAGTGCAAGTTGCTTTTAATGAGAAGACAACAAAATAATGAAATTTAAAGGCAAAATATTCACTTTTTTCACAATACAACAAATGGCTGTAAAGTGTTACACTCCTGAGCATCAGAACAAGTTTTCTTGTTGAAGAGGCCAATAAACTTGGAAAAAATGATATCACCAATACGCAGTTAGTGTTACTTTATTACATGGACCGCTTAATCATCAACTTTAAGCTCTTGTGATGCAAATTAGAGCAGTTTAGAAATAATACTCAGGAGTGTAACACATTCCTTGAAACTTTTTGCTCATTTTTGACATGGCATCACCACTACCTATATCTTTTTATATGAATAATCATTTTCTAGACTAGTTCTCTACTCGTATGGCATCATTCCAACGCACATTTTATTGAGGTACAGTCAAGTAAACAAAAGATATCAAAGTTTTTATAACTCTACATCTAAAAAAGTGTGTCAAAATGAAGTTAAAATTTGAGTTTTAATATCATTCAGCAATATCTGACAGAAAACAGCACTTATTTACATAATTTGGAAGTACCTTGCATCAAATAATAGAAACTTAAAGTGATAGGATCATGATTTTAGCCTTCCAAAGCTTTCATAAATTTTGGTCATTTTAACAGATTTTGAGTGTAAATTTCTTCACAAAAGTTGTCATAAATTTTTTATTAGTAATGCTATAATCAAAATTTATACAGTTTTGTAAACTGGAAGCACTGTAGATAAGTCTAGAATAAAACTTAAGACTATGGCAAAGTGTTTATTTTTGACCTCCAATGTCACACTTTGGTCACATTTTTTTTGAACATGCCCATATACAAGTTCACAGTTTTATGTATATGTACATGTCCACTTGTCACAATACATTTTGAGCTCAGGGGCCGAAGCCCCTGACTTTCTTAAACTATATTAAAGTCACATTTTTATTTTGTATTATTCTCAATATATAAACATGTCTTCACTGTTCAAAGGCTAAACCTGAACTGTTTGGTAAGAGGCATATTGCCCTCTTTGTTTTGGAGTTTCCAATAATGAAACAAAGAAATGGATACCTTGATGCACCTATGCACATGTTGTCTTTAAATAACTAATGGAAATCTTATTGTGTGTTTTTGACCAGTTGGTAAATATTGGCTAAACAGCACAAGTCATGTAAATAATAAATTAACTTTAAAGAACCTACAAAAGATAGAAGAATATCAAATTATTGTACATCTGCTTGCCTTGACCATTTTAAAGATGTCACCCTTTCTCAAATAAAGAACAATTTTATAAATCTTATAAAACAAAGTAAAACCTAATTTATCTCTATGATAATATGTAGGCCATGATACAATTATAGTAAAACATTGCTCTAGCCCCTTTATTTATTGGGGCCGATTTTCATATAATTTCACCCAAATGTTTAGTGTGACAGTATCTTTGACAAGATTGCAATTCAGAATGTTAGGGTCGAGGTCATAGTCGCTGTTCTTTTTAGCTCGCCTGTAGGAAAGTACAGAGAGCTATTGTTGTCACTTGGACGTTGGCGTCACACTTTAAAGTTTTACATTATTTAAAGTTTTTATGTGATGACCAAGGCACTGCAGGCAAGCTATCCTGTACAGGGACAGGCCTTGTTTTGGAAATACCTTGTTATCCCTCTAGGACCTTTGTTATGGATCAATTATGATATAACTTCACACAAATATTAAGCATGACAATATCTGGGACAAGTTTGCACTTCTGCATTGTAGGTCCATGGTCAAGGTCACAGTTGCTATTTCTAGAAAAAAGTTTGTCATCCCTCTAGCATCTTCATTTATTGACAGATTTTGATATAACTTTACACAGATGTTAAGTGTGACAATATCTTGGACAAATTCATGATCCAGCATTTAAAGGGAAATCGCCTCAATGTTCGTGCGCATACATTTTGACGCAGCGTCATTGTTTCCTGCTATGGTTATCATGACGTCGTTTGCCGTAACGCTAAAACGTCTACGTCACTTTCGAAGACAACATGGGCTCTTTGTTGAAACAAACGTATAAGGTTTTTGCGACAGAAAAATGGTAAATATATAAAACTGGACCAAAAATACGACAAAAATGTGGCTGAAGAATTTTATACGGAAAAGAGAGCGCCAATGTTTTGGGGGTTGTGTGTAAATTTTTAGGAATTATTTGTCAGGTAAAGAGAGGCTGTGAAAACTGCAAGTGCTTTTTGAATCTCGCCATTATTTAATGCAAGTATAGTAAATACAAATAGGACTTGAGTCATGAAATACCCATGCAAACAGTGAAAGCGGAGATCAGACTGAGCAAATGCGCAGGCTTATCTAAGCTTTTATTGTTAGCTCATGTCGTTAAGGTAATTATGTTTTCTTCTTTTTTTTTGAATAGTTGCTTCTCAGATTTAACGCAAGTGGCATAAGGCGATCAGCCATATACAAATTTTACAATGGCTAGGCGGCGACACTCTTATTTTTTACTAATCGCCCTAGACTTTCCACAGGATTCATAGATTGTCGATGCGAACAAGGAAAAATCATCAAAATGCGCATCCTCGGAAATTGGTCTCAGCACTAAATGATAAATTGAAATCATGCACCATGGACCAACCTTGCCGATGTTTCTGTGTAAATACATGTCGGGCAGTGGCCGGGTCCATTAAGTTAAATGTTCGCACATAAACTTGTTCCTCAGATACAAATGTGATATAATCTAGACCAATAAAAAAGTTCGAAATTCTATGAGAAATAACAATGAACATGCTGAACATGCTGCCTTGTTTCAGTCCTTGGAATTTCTCTCATTAATGTGGTCTGCATACAAGAAAATTTTAAAGGCGACAATTTCATAAAGACTATATGTTCAAGGCATAAGAACATTGCTGAAATTGAATAGGGAAATTATATTGCATTGCTATAAACAAGTATCGAAAGGTAAGAGCGTTATCCAAATGGCCGTTGATGGCGCCAAATAAAAAGCGACGTCAACGCATAAAACATTGACGTCAACGCGCTTATATGAAAACCGCAGGAAATAAAAGTGGTTTTCCTTCCATAACGTGAATATTTGGTCGATGACCTATATTTTTTATTTGCTTATTTGCACGGGGTAAATCATTCCTTTACTATGTCAAAAATATATAAAAATTTCAATTGTGGAACTTTTTATATTGAAGAAATTCCACGTTTTTTCCAATAGTAAGAAATGGCGGGAAACTAAATACTGAATATAACCTATATAATGAGACATACGACGATGGTAATTTTGATGGTCAAACAAAGAGATAAGAAAGAAGAGTTAATTAGTTTTTATTTCGAAACGATCGGTCATCTATTTTCTCGAATAAAGTGTTCGTAATAGACATAGTCATGTTCCAAACAGGCACATAGATGGCGCTGCCTTATCTCAAAAAGTAGTACGGTGACCCCATATTTTTATTTCATTTTTTCACTCAGCATATAATATTCTACCACTGTGTGAAGTTTCAACAAAATTTCAATTGCAGTTTTTATAGGGTGATTTCTCTTTAAGAGGCAAGGTCGAGGTCCCAGTTGCTATTTTTATTAGAAAAACTTCTTCATCCCTCTAACACCTTTATTTATGCACCGATTTTAATATAACTTCACACAATTTTTAGCTCACCTGAGCCGAAGGCTCAGAGGTGAGCTTATAGGATGGGAGTCGAGCCGTCGTCCGTCCGTGGGTGCGTGGGTGGGTGCGTGCGTGCGTGCGTCAACACTTTCAAACATAAATATCACAGAGACCAGTTGGCCGATCGCAATCAAATTTTATCTGAAGCATCATTTGGGTGGGGGAAAGGCTGCATTAGGTTTTGGTGCCGATCAGCTCAGAACTCTGGTTTCCATGGCAACAGATAGCCCCCATAGGGTTATAATTGGGAAAATGGCGTCATCACGTTTTCTCGACTGTTTTTGATTAGATCCTTATCATACTTGCAGGTAATGATGACATACACAAGAGCTTGGATGAGTTCGAAATTTGGCCGGATTCGAGCACAGACTACGGAGTTAGCTGCCCTTGAGCGTTTGAAAAAAATCCCATAGGGTTATAATGGGGAAAATGGCGTCATCACGTTTTCTCAACTGTTTTTGCTTAGATCCTTATCATACTTGCAGGTAATGATGACATACATAAGAGCTTGGATGAGTTCGAAATTTGGCCGGATTCGAGCACAGACTACGGAGTTAGCTGCGCTTGAACGTTTGAAAAAAATCCCATAGTGTTATAATGGAGAAAACAACGTCATCACATATTTTTAGCTCACCTGAGCCAAAGGCTCAGAGGTGAGCTTATAGGATGGGAGTCGAGCCGTCGTCCGTCCGTGGGTCCGTCCGTGCGTCAACACTTTCAAACATAAATATCTTAGAGACCAGTGGGCTGATGGCAATCAAATTTTATCTGAAGCATCATTGGGGTGGGGGAAAGGCTGCATTAGGTTTTGGTGCCCATCAGCTTAGAACTCTGGTTTCCATGGCAACAGATAGCCCCCATAGGGTTATAATGGGGAAAATGGCGTCATCACGTTTTCTCGATTGTTTTTGATTAGATCCTTATCATACTTGCAGGTAATGATTACATACACAAGAGCTTGGATGAGTTCGAAATTTGGCCGGATTCGACCACAGACTACGGAGTTAGCTGCCCTTGAGCGTTTGAAAAAAATCCCATAGGGTTATAATGGGGAAAATGGCGTCATCACGTTTTCTCAACTGTTTTTGCTTAGATCCTTATCATACTTGCAGGTAATGATGACATACATAAGAGCTTGGATGAGTTCGAAATTTGGCCGGATTCGAGCACAGACTACGGAGTTAGGGCGCGTTTACACGAGCAAAGTTTCTATGACATAGTAGGTTTGTCACAGAAAAATTTGCTCGTGTAAATGCCAAAATATGACAATGTTTCTTTGACAAATATATATGGTAAAGTTACTTCGATAAATTAAATTTGTCCGTGTAAACGGAGAACTTTGCTAAAGATTATGTAACAAAGAACATTGCTACAAGCGTGGAAAATGTGACAAAGAATTTGTTTCATCGCTGCAGGTAACTTTGACAAATAATATTTGGTCGTGTGAACACTGCAGCAAATATTTCATTGCCAAAGTTTATGTGACAAAGATTCTATGGCACATTTTCTTTAACAAATAATTTGCTCCGTGTAAACGCAAAATGTTTGTCATACTTTCTTTGTTAAAGTTTCTGTGACATAGAAACTTTGCTCGTGTAAACGCGCCCTTAGCTGCCCTTGAGCGTTTGAAAAAAATCCCATAGTGTTATAATGGAGAAAACAACGTCATCACATATTTTTAGAAAAACTTTGTCATCGCTCTATTGCCTACATTTCTCAACGAATTTTAAAATAACTTCACACAAATGTAGGGCATGACAATATCTTGAGCAAGTTCGACTTTCAGGATGCTGCGCCCAAGGTCAAGGTCACTGTGGCTATTTTAAGAAAAACTTTGTCATCGCTCTAGCACCTACATTTCTCAGCAGATTTTAAAATAACTTCACACAAATGTAGGGCATAACAATATCTGAAGCAAGTTCGACTTTCAGGATGCTGCGCCCAAGGTCAAGGTCACTGTGGCTATTTTTAGAAAAACTTTGTCAGCGCTCTAGCACCTACATTTCTCAGCAGATTTTAAAATAACTTCACACAAATGTAGGGCATGACAATATCTCGAGCAAGTTTGACTTTCAGGGTGCTGCACCCAAGGTCAAGGTCACTGTGGCTATTTTTAGAAAAACTTGGTCATCGCTCTAGGGCCTACATTTCTCAACAGATTTTAAACCAACTTCACACAAATGTTGGGCATGACAATATCTCATACAAGTTTGACTTCCAGGGTGCTGCCCCCAAGGTCAAGGTCACCGTGGCTATTTTTAGAAAAACTTTGTCAGCACTCTAGCACCTAAGTTTCTCAATGGATTTTTAAAATAAATTCACACAAATGTAGGGCATGACAATATCTCAAGCAAGTTCAACTTTCAGGGTGCTGTGCCCAAGGTCAAGGTCACTGTGGCTATTTTTAGAAAAACTTTGTCATCGCCCTAGCACCTTCATTTTTCCATGGATTTTGAAATAACTTGACACAAATGTAGGGTATGACAATATCTCAAGCAAGTTCGACTTTCAGGATGCTGTGCCCAAGGTCAAGGTCACTGTGGCTACTTTTAGAAACAAGAATTCCGCGGAATGTGGTGTCTCGCCTGCTGGGGGTTTTGTCACAAAACAGAGCTAAATCAGCAAAGATGTATGCATGAACCAAGTTTCTTGGCTCTAGCCCTTACAGTTTCTGAGAAACATACCTAAACACGAAAACTTGACAAAAAATTGCAAATTCAGTATACCGTAAAATGTTGGTAAAGACTCAATATTGGTGATGACTTTGAGTTTTTCTCTTCCAGATGTATGCATGACCCAAGTTTCTTGGCTCTAGCCCTTATAGTTTCTGAGAAAATGACCTAAACGCAAAAACTCGACAAAAAATTGCAAAGTCAGCCAACCGCAAAATGTAGGACAAGACTCAACATTGATGATTACTTTCAGCTGTACTCTTCCAAATGTATGCATGACCCAAGTTTAATGGCTCTATCACTTATAGTTGGCTATTTGTAGAAAAACTTTGTCAGCGCTCTAGCACCTACATTTCTCAGCAGATTTTAAAATAACTTCACACAAATGTAGGGCATGACAATGTCTCGAGCAAGTTTGACTTTCAGGGTGCTGCACCCAAGGTCAAGGTCACTGTGGCTATTTTTAGAAAAACTTGGTCATCGCTCTAGGGCCTACATTTCTCAACAGATTTTAAATCAACTTCACACAAATGTTGGGCATCACACTATCTCAAACAAGTTTGACTTCCAGGGTGCTGCGCCAAGGTCAAGGTCACCGTGTCTATTTTTAGAAAAACTTTGTCAGCGCTTTAGCACCTACGTTTCTCAATGGATTTTAAAATAAATTCACACAAATGTAGGGCATGACAATATCTCAAGCAAGTTCAACTTTCAGGGTGCTGTGCCCAAGGTCAAGGTCACTGTGGCTATTTTTAGAAAAACTTTGTCATCGCCCTAGCACCTTCATTTCTCCATGGATTTTGAAATAACTTGACACAAATGTAGGGTATGACAATATCTCAAGCAAGTTCGACTTTCAGGATGCTGTGCCCAAGGTCAAGGTCACTGTGGCTACTTTTAGAAACAAGAATTCCACGGAATGCGGTGTCTCGTCTGCTGGGGGTTTTGTCACAAAACAGAGCTAAATCAGCAAAGATGTATGCATGAACCAAGTTTCTTGGCTCTAGCCCTTACAGTTTCTGAGAAACATACCTAAACACGAAAACTTGACAAAAAATTGCAAATTCAGTCAACCGTAAAATGTTGGTAAAGACTCAATAATGATGATGACTTTGAGTTTTTCTCTTCCAGATGAAAGCAAGACCCAAGTTTCATGGCTCTAGCCCTTATAGTTTCTGAGCAACAGACCCAAATGTGAAAACTTGACAAAAACTGCAAAGTCAGTAAACCATAAAATGTAGGTCAAGACTCAATATTGATGAACGCTTTTAGATTTACTCTTCCAGATGTACACATGAACAAAGTTTCATGGCTCTAGCCCTTATGGTTTCTGAAACACAGACCTTAACACAAAAACTTGACAAAAAATGGCGAAGTCAGTCAACCATAAAATATAGGTCAAGACTCAGTATATTGATGATGGTTTTGAGATTTACTCTTCCAGATGTATGCATGACCCAAGTTTCATGGCTCTAGCCCTTATAGTTTCTGAGAAAATGACCTAAACGCAAAAACTCGACAAAAAATTGCAAAGTCAGCCAACCGCAAAATGTAGGTCAAGACTCAACATTGATGATTACTTTCAGCTGTACTCTTCCAAATGTATGCATGACCCAAGTTTAATGGCTCTATCACTTATAGTTTCTGAGAAACAGACCTAAGTGCAAAACTCGACAAAAAATTGCAAAGTCAGTCAACCGTAAAATGTAGGTCAAGACTCAACATTGATGATGGCTTTCAGCTGTACTCTTACAGATGTATGTATGACCCAGGTTTCTTGGCTCTAGCCCTTATAGTTTCTGAGAAAATGACCTAAACGCAAAAACTCCACAAAAGTTTACGCCGATGCCGCTGCCGCCAACGCCGCCGCCGACGACACCGGAAAAGCAATACATATGTCTCGCCTCTGCTTCGCAGGCGAGACAAAAACTTTGTCATCACTCTAGCACCTACATTTCACAACGGATTTTAAAATAAATTCACACAAATGTAGGGCATGAAAATATCTCGAGCAAGTTTGACTTTCAGGGTGCTGCAATTAAGGTTTTTGATTAGATCCTTATCTAATTGCAGGTAATGATGACATACATAAGAGCTTGGATGAGTTCGAAATTTGGCCGGATTTGAGCACAGACTACAGAGTTAGCTGCCTTTGAGCGTTTTAAAAAAATCCCATAGTCTTATAATGGAGAAAACAGTCATCACATTTTCATTTTTCATTGGATCCTCTTCATACTTGCAGGTAATGAGGATATGCATAAAAGCTTGGATTAGTTAGCATTGCGGCTAGATCCCACCACTGACTATGGAGTACCTGCCCTGAGCATCCAAAAAAATCAATGTTGCCACTTTTTCTTGGTTTCTACTGATCCAATCCTTTTCAAACTTGCAGGTAATGAGGAAATGCATAATATCTTAAACAAGTTCAAATTTTGGCCAGATTAGGCCAACCACTACGAAGTTAGCTGCCCTTGACAGCTCTGTCTATTGTGCTCTTGATTGGATACTTTTTAAACTTGCATATATTAAATTAGGGCATACATAATGTTTTGGATGAGTTTAATTTTCAGCCTGATTTGACCACTGACTGTGGAGTTAGCTGCCCTTGAGCATCTTAAATATCCCTATAGGTTTACAATGTCTCTCAGGTGAGCAATTGTTGCCCTTTGGGCTACTTTGTCATTGCTCTATTGCCTACATTTCTCAACGGATTTTGAAATAACTTCACACAAATGTAGGGCATGACAATATCCCGGGCAAGTTCGACTTTCAGGATGCTGCGCCCAAGGTCAAGGTCACTGTGGCTATTTTTAGAAAAACTTTGTCAGCACTCTAGCACCTACATTTCTCAGCAGATTTTTAAATAAATTCACACAAATGTAGGGCATGACAATATGTTGAGAGAGTTCGACTTTCAGGATGCTGCGCCCAAGGTCAAGGTCACTGTGGCTATTTTTAGAAAAACTTTGTCAGCGCTCTAGCACCTACATTTCTTAGCAGATTTTAAAATAACTTCACACAAATGTAGGGCATGACAATATCTCGAGCAAGTTTGACTTTCAGGTGCTGCACCCAAGGTCAAGGTCACTCTGGCTATTTTTAGAAAAACTTGGTTATCACTCTAGCGCCTACATTTCTCAACGGATTTTAAATCAACTTCACACAAATGTAGGGCATCACAATATCTCAAACAAGTTTGACTTCCAGGGTGCTTCGCCCAAGGTCAAGGTCACTATGGCTATTTTTAGAAAAACCTTGTCAGCGCTCTAGCACCTACATTTCTCAATGGATTTTAAAATAAATTCACACAAATGTAGGGCATGACAATATCACTTTCGACTTTCAAGGTGCTGCGCTCAAGGTCAAGGTCACTGTGGCTATTTTTAGAAAAACTTTGTCATTGCCCTAGCACCTTGATATCTCCATGGATTTTGAAATAACTTGACACAAATGTAGGGTATGACAATATCTCAAGCAAGTTAGACTTTCAAGATGCTGTGCCCAAGGTCAAGGTCACTGTAACTATTTTTAGAAAAACTTTGTCATCGCTCTAGCACCTACATTTCTCAACGGATTTTAAAATAAATTCACACAAATGTAGGGCGTGACAATATCTCGAGCAAATTTGACTTTCAGGGTTCTGCAATCAAGGTTTTTGATTAGATCCTTTTCATTCTGGCAGGTAATGATGACATACATAAGAGCTTGGATGAGTTCGAAATTTGGCCGGATTCGAGCACAGACTACGGAGTTAGCTGCCCTTGAGCTTTTGAAAAAAATCCCATAGTCTTATAATTGAGAAAACAACGTAATCACATTTTCATTTTTCATCGGATCCTCTTCATACTTGCAGGTAATGAGGATATGCATAAAAGCTTGGATTAGTTAGCATTTCGGCTAGATCCCACCACTGACTATGGAGTACCTGCCCTGAGCATCCAAAAAAATCAGTGTTGCCACTTTTTCGTGGTTTCTACTGATTCGATCCTTTTCAAACTTGCAGGAAATGCATAATATCTTAAACAAGTTCAAATTTTGGCCAGATCAGGCCAACCACTACGAAGTTAGCTGCCCTTGACAGCTCTGTCTATTGTGCTCTTGATCGGATACTTTTTAAACTTGCATATATTAAATTAGGGCATACATAATGTTTTGGATGAGTTTAATTTTCAGCCTGATTTGACCACTGACTGTGGAGTTAGCTGCCCTTGAGCATCTTAAATATCCCTATAGGTTTACAATGTCTCTCAGGTGAGCAATTGTTGCCCTTTGGGCTACTTGTTAGCTCACCAGAGCCGAAGGCTCCGGGGGAGCATATAGGATAGGCAGTTGTCCGTCGTCGTCGTCGTCGTCTGTCGTATGTCGTCTTATGTCGTCGTCTGTCGTCCGTCAACACTTTCAAACAACATCTCCTCTGAAGCCACTGGGCCGATTGGGCCCAAATTTTATCTGTAGCATCCTTGGGCTGGGGGATTGAAAGTTTATGTTTTTTATGAAAATCGGCTAATTAGTTTGCTTGCTATGGCAACTTAGAGTTCCCATAGGCTTATAATGGGGAAAATCGAAAAATGGCATTTACTGCCAAGCCATTGCAGATATTTTGACAAAACTTTTATAGAAATGTTCCTTAAGAAGTCTTCCATCAGCCATATGTTTTTAGGCTCACTGCTCTTTTTATTGGTTGCCATGGAAACCAAAATGCGAAAAAGAACAAAAACAGATATTTAAAAATTATCTTCTCTGACACCGTTAGGCTGATTGGGCCAAGATTTCATCTGTAGCATCTTTGGGCTTTGGGATTGAAAGTTTGTGTTTTTTATGAAAATCTGCTTTTTAGTGTGGTTGCTATGGCAACTTAGAGTTCCTATAGACTTACAATCGGGAAAATTGTAAACTGGCATTTACTGCAAAGCCATCAAATATATTTTGATAAAACTTTCATAGAAATGTTCCTTGAGAAGACTTTTATCAGGTTTATGTTTTTTAGCCCACTGCGCTTTATATTGGTTGCCATGGAAACCAAAATGCAAAAACAGAAAAAAAAAAACTTAAAAAATTATCTGCTCTGAAGCCAATGGGCCAATTGGGCCCAGATTTTATCTGTAGCATCCTTGGGCTAGGGGATTGAAATTTTATGTTCATTATGAAAATCGGTTTCTTAGTTTGGTTGCTATGGCAACTTAGTTTCATTGACTTATAATGGGGAAAATCAAAAAATGGCATTTACTGCCAAGCCATTGCAGATATTTTGACAAAACTTTCATAGAAATGTTCCTTGAGAAGTCTTTATAAGCTATATGTTTTTTGGCCCACTGCTCTTTTCATTGGTTACCAAAATGAAAAAATAGAAGAAAAAAAAATACCTTAGATTATCATGTCGGAAACCATTTGCTCTATGAGGCAGAGACTTCATAGACATACAGATCATATTAACCTTTACAGATTTCATGTTTTCCATTGTCACTGTTCAAAGGACATGGTTGGTATGGCAACTTATAATGGAAAAGAATAATAAATGGGATTCATTGCTTAGTCATTGCAGATACATGTATTCTGAACCTACATTTTCAGAAGTATTCCTAGAGTGGTCTTCAATTAGCCCTATTTCTGCACACTGCTCATTTTGATCATGGCAACCAAAGGGGAAAAATAATCACAAAAAATTCTTAGAAAGTTATCCTTTTTTGCTGCCAGGGCAATCAAAATGTGGAAGATAGTTCTATATTTTGTTATCAACACAACAGACTGTCAGACTGAGACTTTGTAGTTATATATTTTGTATTCACCATTACAAATGTGACAGCAATCTTGAGCCTATATTAATGTGGCAGCAATTTTGAGCTAGAGATCTGGTGAGCTTTGTGGCCCCTGGGCCTCTTGTTTTTACAAGTTCTTCTCTTTAAGGTTCATCAGAGACGCTACATGGAGAACTAGACATGATAGCTGAAGGAGTTGTAGTGACTGTTGCAGAGAATTTACCCAAAGATGAGGATGTTGATACAGAGGATGAGGTTTGTGAAACAGAAAATGATAGTTTTGAAACAGAGGATGAGGGTGGAGAAACAGCAAAAGGGGTTGAAGAAGAAAGCAAAAAAAGGGGAATTGTGGGACAGTTGAAGAGAGAATCTTCAAATGGCCAAAGGGTAAACCTTGAGTTTAAAAAGTGTGTAACAGGCAATACAAAAGACCTGTATCAAATTCTTTCACAAACAATTGTATTTGGATGGACTGAATTTAATAGACATAGGGAATTGAGCCCTTATATTCCATCAGTATTCATTGATGACAAACATTTTGGATTTGCTGTGTATAATCCTGTTACAGACTGTTTAGTTTTAGGGAAAGATCATATACCATTCTTTGGGCCTGAATCTGAATATCCAGAGGCTGAATATCCAGGGACCGAATATGCAGGGATTTTCATCTTATGGCTAATCCTGCATCACAGAATATTCTTTAGAAATGAAATGGATCTTGATTTTGAATGTAATTTCAAGCAGCAGACAAATGTGAAAAATTATGAAGAGTTGAAAAATTATGAATCTTCTGTTAGAGACAACTCAGTTCTGTTTAAATTTGGTACTAATTTTGGGCTTCGCATTCCAAAAAGAAAGAAATTAAAAACAAAGCATTCAAAGATTGAGTCAGATCAGCCTAATCCGTAATAAATAACTACTGTATTAATCCTATTAAATGTCACGGGGCAATTGAATTTATGAAAAGTGTGTGTGTGGGGGGTGCATTTTTATAACCTTAATTGTTACTCAGCCACTGCTAAAATGCCTCTTATAAACAGTATGAAGTTGAATATAGACCCTTTCAGAGAAAGTAATTCTATTATTTTGTCTCCCTTCTAATTAGGGATGGGGATCTACTCTTTAAGGAAAGAATTTGCTCCTGGAAGAGTTGAGATGAGGAGCAAATTCCTACCTAAAAGAACTGACCTCATTTCAAAGAGCAGTGTCCTAAACAGAAGCAAATAGGGATTTGTGCAAGTTAATACTACATTAATTTTGAAAAGAAGCAGGGGGCATTTTTAAAGCAGGGACATTTATTAGGATAAATATGGTGTGTGACAGGCCAAAAGAAAAATATGATCGACCTGTGCATTGAACCACTTTTAAGGCTTGTACATTGGAGGATTGTTTTGGCTAGCAGATTTCTTCAGAATACTTAACACTACCCTTAAAGGTACCCAATTCAAACACTCTAATCATTTTCCCACCCAAAATGAATAGATAACTGATTCTGTGTTTAAATTCCATTTTTGACCATTTTCCTATCCAGTACAAATATAACATTAAAATGGTCTGGCAAGGCTAACCTTTAACCCTGAATAGTGGTCAGTTTGATTGATTTTTTTCTTCTTTTATGTCCATGGTAAACAGCTGTGTTCATGTCAGAATGGTCAGTTAACCTAATCAAACTTTTGCTTAAAGACCGGACTTCTCTGCCCTGTGGGGGGGGGGGGGGGGGGGTAAACAGCTGTGTTAATGTCAGAATGGTCAGTTAACCTAATCACACTTTTGCTTAAAGACAGGACTTCTCTGCAGGGGGGGTGGGGGATCTGGTTCACATTTCACAGCAGACTCACCTATACAGGTAAAGGTGTGAAAATTTATTCAACCAATCAGTGGACCAGAACTACCAGGTATGATCATTTTATTGGCTGACTGGAGATGTTGACACTATGTGATCAAGAGACAAAATGTGACACTTTTCAGTTCAGTTCAATTCTCTTATCGACGTTACCCAAGTTGCGCAACACTACGTAACCATAGTTGCACACACTTGGCGCCGTGTGTCCTTCCAAAATGACACTTTTGAAGTCAATCCTCCTTATATAGTACCACCCCTATCTTTAACAGGCTTACACTTAAGCGGCTAAGGTGCACAGTCTTTTGCCAGTAACTGACAACTGCCCTTCTTGAATCAGCAGAAGAGAGAATAACTGTAGAAAATGTTCCATGATCAATCTCAACAAAGGAATCATGCCGGACCGGAGGATTGAAGCGGAGACCTTCTGATTGTCAGTCAGAATAATGTTGATGTTTTGGTTAAAGGGCTACTGCACTGTTTTTTCACTATTTTCAGAAATATTCCCAATTAACAGATATTTATGAGAGAAACAGATTGCTGGAAACCCCATCGAAAAATTCCTACCCAAAGTGTATTTATTGACAATTAAAGTTTATGCAAATTAGATTTTAAGCCCCGCCCACTTTTTCCTTTCTTCAGCTTAACTTGCATAATGTAATTTGGATTCCAGTTATTATTACCATATTCTGATGCAAAATGTTCAAACTTTTTTCATGAGATGATGTAACTTGTCTCACTAAATCTATTTTAAGGGAAAAAGTGTAAGAAAAAAGTTCATAATATATATTTTTTTTAAATTTAAATTGTATGAATGACTCAAATGACGTCATAAGAGTCATTGCATATTTTTCAACTAATTGAAATTTAAATTGCTTACAACTTTTTAACCAAATGGAATTTTTCCTTGCAGTTTTCGACATTCTTTTAGACAAAACAATACCAGTTATTTCCAGTGATTTCAATGCATGTTGAAAAACAGTACAGTAGCCCTTTAACATGATATAAGTTTCAGTATAATGGAAGGAGAACCATTTCCTTAGCTGCACCATGGTTTGATAATAGGGGCCAGCACCCTAAATATTCAATAAACATGCATGCTCATACAAGCACCCTTCTCCTATTTTGGGCCTATTTGTTGATGATTTCTGCTGCAAATAGAGCCCCAAATAAATGCCTAAGGAGCATTCAAAACCTCTTTGAGTTATGATCCTGATTAGAATACCCCAAAAATGATATTTCTTCAACAGAAGACAAGCTTTTGTCTCAATAGTTCATCTATTATGTATATCATATATATATTTTGACCTTTAACTTGGGGCATGTGAAAAAAGAGTGATTTGCCATACTTAAAATGATCATGGAACATAATTCTTAATCATGAAATTGTCATTGAAAATAATGAAAATATTATTTTTTGTTAATCAAATACGATCAATTTTAAAGTGTCCCCAGTGGGGAAGAAAAGAAATAGCTAAAATGGCACAGCTGAGTACAGTAGCGAAAAATGCCTGAAATATTACAAATTGTTCAAGAAAATCTTGGTTTCAGCTATTTTCTAAATTCCGTTATTTGAAAAAGTCGTGTGTACCTCATTAATATTCATGAGGATTTTATGATGTTATTACAGGCTTTAAAATTTGATTTACCGTAAAATGTATTTTTTCCCCCAACTTTGAAGTTGAGGAGGCATATTGGTTTGGGTCTGACCATCGGTCCCTATTTTACACTTTATGTACTCAAGAACCAAATCGGCTGGGGTCTTGATATTATATAGGTGGGTAGACTATCAAGCGCTAAAGGACACATTTTTATTTTGTCCATTAGCCTTGGGCTTGCAGTGTTATGCCCCTTTTTCCAAAAAATAAAAAAGTTCCCAAAATCCTGGGAATAACCGTTTTGAGTTATGATCCTGATTAGAATACCCCAAAAATGATATTTCTTCAACAGAAGACAAGCTTTTGTCTCAATAGTTCATCTATTATGTATATCATATATATATTTTGACCTTTAACTTGGGGCATGTGAAAAAAAAGTGATTTGCCATACTTAAAATGATCATGGAACATAATTCTTAATCATGAAATTGTCATTGAAAATTATGAAAATATTATTTTTTGTTAATCAAATACGATCAATTTTAAAGTGTCCCCAGTGGGGAAGAAAAGAAATAGCTAAAATGGCACAGCTCATTTTCCTGAGTACAGCAGCGAAAAATGCCTGAAATATTACAAATTGTTCAAGAAAATCTTGGTTTCAGCTATTTTCTAAATTCCGTTATTTGAAAAAGTCGTGTGTACCTCATTAATATTCATGAGGATTTTATGATGTTATTACAGGCTTTAAAATTTGATTTACCGTAAAATGTATTTTTTCCCCCAACTTCGAAGTTGAGGAGGCATATTGGTTTGGGTCTGACCATCGGTCCCTATTTTACACTTTATGTACTCAAGAACCAAATCGGCTGGGGTCTTGATATTATATAGGTGGGTAGACTATCAAGCGCTAAAGGACACATTTTTATTTTGTCCATTAGCCTTGGGCTTGCAGTGTTATGCCCCTTTTTCCAAAAAATAAAAAAGTTCCCAAAATCCTGGGAATAACCGTTTTGAGTTATGATCCTGATTAGAATACCCCAAAAATGATATTTCTTCAACAGAAGACAAGCTTTTGTCTCAATAGTTCATCTATTATGTATATCATATATATATTTTGACCTTTAACTTGGGGCATGTGAAAAAAAAGTGATTTGCCATACTTAAAATGATCATGGAACATAATTCTTAATCATGAAATTGTCATTGAAAATTATGAAAATATTATTTTTTGTTAATCAAATACGATCAATTTTAAAGTGTCCCCAGTGGGGAAGAAAAGAAATAGCTAAAATGGCACAGCTCATTTTCCTGAGTACAGCAGCGAAAAATGCCTGAAATATTACAAATTGTTCAAGAAAATCTTGGTTTCAGCTATTTTCTAAATTCCGTTATTTGAAAAAGTCGTGTGTACCTCATTAATATTCATGAGGATTTTATGATGTTATTACAGGCTTTAAAATTTGATTTACCGTAAAATGTATTTTTTCCCCCAACTTCGAAGTTGAGGAGGCATATTGGTTTGGGTCTGACCATCGGTCCCTATTTTACACTTTATGTACTCAAGAACCAAATCGGCTGGGGTCTTGATATTATATAGGTGGGTAGACTATCAAGCGCTAAAGGACACATTTTTATTTTGTCCATTAGCCTTGGGCTTGCAGTGTTATGCCCCTTTTTCCAAAAAATAAAAAAGTTCCCAAAATCCTGGGAATACCGTTTTAGCTAGGATACTCATAATTGGCCTACTGCTTGGGGCTAAGGAGTAGCTCACCTGATTAACCACCAAAAAGTGACTGAATTATGGTTTTTTTGTCGCACCTGCTTTAGCAAGGCGCAATATAGGTGTCCATTTTTCCGTCCATCAGACTGTCCGTCCCTCCCTCTGTCAGTTCACACTTTACTTCGACTCTAACATTTTAGTCCATTTAAAACACTTATTCGCTGAAACCACTGCATCCATGGTTCTCAAAATTCACATGCAGCATGATCAGACTGCAGAGCTTCAGAATGTTAAAGTTCAGTCCGGTCAAGAATCCAAGATGGCCACCATTACTAAATATAGCAAAACTAATAAAATCAACTTTTTTCTCCAGAACCACTTGGCTGAAATTTTGTATGAAGCATAAGTGGGACGTTGGTATAAATATAAAACTGAAAAAAATCTATAGCCAAATTAGGTCACAGTGATCTTACGTCGACCCTAGAATAATTTGTGTCAACCCTTGCAACTAAGTCCATTCAAATGACTTATTCTCTAAAACCACTGCATCCATGGCTCTCGCCGGCCGCAGTCATAGCGCAATCAGTAGGGCACCAGACTCTTTAAGTCAGAGGTCCGGTCTGGCCACATACTTTTGTTTCTCCTTCCGCTGATTCAAGAAGGGCAGTTGTCAGTTACTGGCGAAAGTATGTGCACTTAGTACTGGTTAACCGCTTAGGAGGTCTAAGCCTGCCCAGGAATAGTGTGGTTAGGTTAACTGACAGTCCCGACATGACCATAGCTGTTTACCGTGGACGTTAAGCATCTAATCAATCGATCGAATCCATGGTTCTCAAATTTCACATGCAGCTTGCTCAAATGCAGGGCTTCAGAATGATAAAATTCAGTTGGGTTGAGAATCCAAGATGGTCGCCATTACTTAAAATAGTAAAACCAATAAAATCAAGTTTTTCTCCAGAACCGCTTTGTATATTTGGCTGAAATTTTATATGATTTTTGTAATATGGTCTGGGGCAGCGCAAGTGAATCTAATAAACTGAAAATCTTAAGGCTCCAGAAGCGTGCATGTCGGGTTATTCTTGATTATAATGATGAAGATTCCCATGAAGCTTTGAGTTCCTTAAAAATTTTATCCATATATGACCGATTGCTTCTTAGAAAAGCCAAGCTCATGTTTAAAGTATATAATGATCTTACACCTCAATACATCTCTGAAAATTTCACTTTAAGAAATGAAGTCAATACCTCTGTTATTTTATGCTCATCAGCATCTGGTGTTTTATACCTCCCCAGCCTAAAAAGGAATGCTTTAAACATAGTATGAGATATTCAGGGTGTTTAATTTGGAACAGCCTATCTAATGAGGTTAAATGTGCACAAACCCTTGAGGCTTTTCATGGCAGATGTTTGAAGTGGCTGATGCAATAGACTTATTACTGTGCTAACCATTTCAAACATCAGCAGTCTGAAAAAAAAAAAAAAAAAAAAAAAAGGCATGATAAGATAGATGCATAAAGTATTTCTGAAAATGATCTGCTCGGTTCCACAATGGATATCTATATGTATATACATCTGTTTCTTTAATCATAATGGTGTGTGCAAGTGTGTGCATTTGTGTGTGTTTTCTATTGCGATCTATACTGTAAAAGTCAGTCTACACTGATTCTTTTTCTATAGGACTGGAGTGTGCAAATTAGTATAAACATTTCATAGCCCAACATTGCTTCTTTGATAAATCTCTTTACATGAAGAAGCTTCTGTAATATTTTCCTTTATCATTTTGCTTATCTTATATTTCCCATGTTCTTATTCTCATAGCATTGTTACAGCTGTATAGAATGTATCATAATTGTGCTTAAATATCTGTCTTTTATGTACACTAGTATTATACTTTGAGAGCCTCATTGAAGATTAGCTATCATATGCTAAATGTTGTCACCCCCCTTAAATAAAGTCTTTACTTACTTACTTACTTACTTACTTATGAAGCATAAGTTGGATCTTGGTATTCAGAATTATCAAAAGGAAAAATATCTGTAGCAGGATCAGGTCACAGTGACCTTACATTGACCCTAGAATAATTTAAGTTGACCTTAGCATTTAAGTCCATTCAGATGACTTATTCTCTGAAATCACTGCATCCATGGTTCTCAAATTTCACATGCAACAGGATCAGACTGCAAGGCTTCAAAATGATAAAATTCAGCCTAGTTGAGAATCACAGATGGACACTGTTTCTAAAAAAAGCAGAACCAATAAAATCAACCTTTTCTCCAGAACCATTAGGTATATTTGGCTGAAATTTTGCATGAAGCATTAGTGGGACCTTGGTTTTCAGAATTATCAAAATGAACAAAATCTGTAGCAGAGTTAGGCTACAGTGTCCTACTTTCTATTTACAAATCTATTTATTTGGACAGTTGAAGCCCCACAAACCCATTGTGTTGGTCCATCCGTCAATATTTTCAAATGACATCTCTGAAACTACAAAGCCCATTGTTACTGAATTTCATATATAGCTCTATAGATGGGGAACCGGTAATACTGTTTTTTTTATCCAAATCACTTTAGAACTTTGGTTGCTATGGCAACTTAAAGTTTCCATTTACTAATATGGGAAAAATTGAAAATTTGCATTTTTGCTGTGTCACTGCAAATATTTTGACAAAACTTTTACAGAGAAGTTTCTAGAGTAGTCATTTACCAAACAAATGTATTTTATGCAATTTGCCTAATTTGTCTGGTTTCCATGGCAACTGAATGGTGGAAATAAAAAACATTTTCTCATAAACCATGAAGCCAGAAATGCTGAAACTGTATAGAAAGGATCTTAGTACTAGCCTCTATAGAAAATACTGTTTTTTTTTATGGGAATTGCCCTAGCAGTTTGGTTGCAATGGCAACTATAAGTTGCCATTGACTTACTAATATAGAGTTATATAGCTAAAAATGTAAAAAGTCATCTTCTCTGAATCCAAAAGGCCCTCAGCATAAATATTTAGTATATAGCAATGTTTAGTGGTTTTCTATTTTTATTGTGCCCTATAGTTCAAAACTGACCACGCCTAGAGGAGGGTGGGGACGGGTTTGGGTCAGATTTATACTCAGGTGAGCGAAAATTGTCATCTTGGGCTATTTGTTAACTCACCTGAGCCATAGGTTCACAAGGTGAGCTCATGGTATAGGGAGGCTTGGTTGTCAATCATCTATTCACATTTTCAAACAAGCATATCCCCAAACCACTTGGCCAATCTTTATCATATTTTATGTGTAGCATTGTTGGCATAGGGAATTGACTGCACAAGGTTTCAGTGCAGATCTGATTGGAACTCTGGTTGCCATGGCAACATATAGCTCTCATAGACGTAAATGGGGAAAAATAAAATAATCTTCTTCTCTGAAACCATGAGGCTCAGAGCTTATAATTATATGTGGTATGTGGCAATGTTTAGTGGTTCCCTACATAGATCCTGCCAATCAAGCCCCTGGGGTCCAAACTGGCCTCACCCCAGAGATCATTTGTTCTCTGAAACCACAAGGTTGAGAGCTAAGACATGGAGTATATAGTAGTGTTTAATGGTTTACTACATAAATCCTGTCAACCATGCCCATGGGCACCATATTGGCCACGACCCAGGAGTCATTAGCTCCCATATACTTATATCGGGAAAAACTTCAAAGATTAGAAAATCCTTCAAAAGGCATCTTCTCTCAAGCCAATCCCTAGATTTCAAAATAATTTCACAGAAATTTTTGACTTATGGCCGTGAACCAAAATGGCTAAAGCAGTTCCACTCCACTGAACAAGATGGCTGCCAGAGCTAAAAGAATAAATAAACATTTGAATGACACAGAGAGCACAGTTTTGATCCAATCTTCACGAAACTTTGTCAGAATGTTTATCTTTATGAACCCTAGACCAAATTTTGAAACTGGGTCAGATGGGGATCAAAAACTAGGTTACTGGGTCAAATCATAAAAAATTCTTACATACACTCTAGAGGGCACAGATATGAGCCCCTGAAACCGCTGGGCAGATTATGAAATAATTTCCCAGAATTGTTCATCAGGAGACCCTCTACCAAAATTGCTCAAGTGGTTCCGCTCTGCTGAACAATATGGCCACCAGAGCTAATGATAGAAAAACCTTTAAACGACTTCTCCACTGAAACCAATGGCTCGATTTCAAAACAAAATTTACAGAAATGTTTGACTCCTGAAGAAAAATTGTTAAAATGGTTCCGCTCAGCTGAAAATATGGCCACCAGAGCTAAAAATAGAAATAAATCTTAGAATGACACAGAGGAAACAGTTATGATCCAATCATCATCAAACTTTGTCAGAATGTTTATCTTAATGAAATCTAGACCGACTTTGAAGCTGGGCCATGTTGGGTCAAAATCTAGGTCACTGGGTCAAATCTTGGAAAAACCTTGTGCCCACTCTAGAGGACACAGTTATGATCCAATCTTCATGAAACTTTGTCAGAATGTTTATCTGTATGAAATCTAGGACAAGTTTGAATCTGAGTTGTGGTGTCAAAAAACTAGGTCACTAGGTCAAATCTTAGAAAAACATTGTGTACACTCTAGAGGGCACAGTTATGATCCAATCTACATAGAATGTTTATTTTTATGAAATATAGACCAGGTTTGAAACTGGGCCATGTCAGGTCAAAAACCTCGGTCACTAGGTCAGTTCTTAGAAAAACTATGTGAATGCTTTTGAGGACACAGTTTTGTTCCAATCTTCATGAGACTTTGTCAAAATGTTTATCTCCAACAAATCTGGACCAAGGGTGCAGCTTAGTCATGTCGGGTCAAGAACTAGGTCACTAGGTCAAACCTTAAAAAAACGTTGTGTACACTCTAGAGGGCACAGTTTTTATGAAACTTTGTCAGAATGCTTATATCCAAGAAATCTAGACCAGGTTTGAAACTGGGTCATTTGGTGTCAAAAACTCGGTCACTAGGTTAAATCTAGGTTAAACCTTAGGTACACAATAAAGGTTTCATTTTCCGTTGAATCTTTGTGAAACTCTGTCTGCCGTATGTATGGATGTCTCTGAGGTTAAGTTCACAGGATACTCAGGTGAGTGATCCAGGGCCATCATTGCCATCTTGTTACCAAATATGGGCATGGCCGCCATGTTGGTCATGTGACTAGGACCGTTTGAACAAATTTTTTGTTCCTAAGACCCCAGTAGGCTACATATGAAATTTGGTTGTAATCGGCCCAGTAGTTTCAGAGGAGAAGTAGTTTGAAATTATTGACGGACCGACAGATGACAACATGATAGAGCATGCCTATCCTGTAAGCTCCCCCTGAGCCTTTGGTTCTGGTGAGCTAAAAATATCTCAAACCCCTGATGCTAGGATTGTGTAATTTTGCTGGAGGACATTGCCCAAGGTGGAGATGACCTGATTAACTTTGGAAAAAGTTCTTGAATTTTTATCCCCCGACCGAAAGGTTCGGGGGATATAGCGATGAGCCTGGCGTCCGTCCGTCCGTCCGTCCGTCCGTAAACATTTTCTTTTCCGCTCTATATCTTGAATACCCTTTGGAATATTTTCATGATACTTCACAGTTATGTAGAACTGGTCATGATGATGTGTCGCGTACAAGAATGGTAACTCTTGCTTTTGTACTTTTTGAGTTATCTGCCCTTTGGTGATTTTTTGCCAGATTCGTGTCCGCTCTGTAACTTGAATACCCTTTGGAATATTTTCATGATACTTCACAGAAATGTAGAACAGGTCATGACGATGTGTCGCGAACAAGAATGACAACTCTTGAATTCTTACTTTTTGAGTTATTTCCCCTTGATAGTTTTAGGTGTGATTTTTTGGCAGATTCGTGTCCGCTCTATAACTTGAATACCCTTTGGAATATTTTCATGATACTTCACAGATATGTAGAACAGGTCATGATGATGTGTCGCGAACAAGAATGACAACTCTTGCTTTCTTACTTTTTGAGTTATTTCCCCTTGATGGTTTTAGGTGTGATTTCGTGTCCGCTCTATAACTTGAATACCTTTTGGAATATAATACCTTTTGGAATATTTTCATGATACTTCACAGATATGTAGAACAGGTCATGATGATGTGTCGCGAACAAGAATGACAACTCCTGCTTTCTTACTTTTTGAGTTATTTCCCCTTGATGGTTTTAGGTGTGATTTCGTGTCCGCTCTATAACTTGAATACCTTTTGGAATATTTTCATGATACTTCACAGATATGTAGAACAGGTCATGATGATGTGTCGCGAACAAGACTGACAACTCTTGCTTTCTTACTTTTTGGGTTATTTCCCTTTGATGATTTTAGGTGTCTGCCCCATAGCTTGAATACCTTTTGAAATATTTTCATGATACTTCACAGATATGCAGAACAGGTCATGACAATTTGTCTCATACATGAATGATAACTCTTGCTTTCATATTTTGTGAGTTATTTCCCTTTGGTAGTTTGAGCTGCTGTTTGAGTCTCTGCTCCATATCTGTATAGCCCTGCCTGCTCCAGAACTTGAATAAGCTTGTACCTTTAAGAATATTGAGGATCATGCTGTGATATCTTATCAGTGTTCCTAGCTCTCCCTGACCCCTCCACATCCCCCCCCCCCCCCCCCCTCCAAAAAAGAAAATTTTTATTTTTTTTTCCAGATTTGGATTCTTTGTCCAAATTCACTTACTAGAGAGCTCAAAATTAGGTTTGTATTGCTTGTACTTTAGAAGTTATTCACACATTTTGAAAGTTGAATGTATCGTATGCTATACATTTGTGTATATGGTGGCTGTTTGAGATGTTACCTCTTTTTAGCAGTCAAGCATACTGTTTTAGTCTGAGTGTTAGATAATCATGCATCTGTTAACAGATAATATCAATCAGAAGCATAAAAGAATGACAACATATTTCTAATATGTGTTAAGAAGTGCACCCTTTTTACCAAGGCCCATGGGGGTCTTTGGGCGGGGGATTTGCCATCTCCTCTGATGGCAATTTTTGACCAAGTTATGCCTATTTTTCGACTTAGCGCATTGTAAGCTTATGGAACCTTGTGAGCTTATGATACCTTTTGAACAAAATACCTCAAGAACCTCTGATGCTATGATCATGATCATTTTTAGGAAGACATTGCCTAAGGTGTCAGTGAATTTTTTCTCTATATAAGTGGTGCACATAAAAGGCATCAGTCCCCTAGATGCTATGATAGTGAGTCTTCCCAAGAAAACTTTACCCAAAGTGTAGATGACCTGATTAACACCTGTAAAAAGTTGATGAACTTATGCCTCTTTTTCAACTTAAAGCATTGAAGCCTATGGTACAAAGGTACCCTTACAAAGTCATACTGTCAAGAACAGGAAGAGATAGGAGCTTGAAATTTTATATGCTGCATGAACATGAAAAAAAGCAGACCCGTAATTTTGTGGTCTTGTCGTTCAGGAGTTATGCCCCTTTTTCAGCTTCATCATTTTTAGCTCACCTGAGCCATAGGCTCAGGATGAGCTACTGTGGTCAGTCAGTGTCCGTTGTCCATTGCGGGTCGACTGTGTCGTCTGTCATCAACAATTTGCTTTAAATGACATCTTCTCTGGAACCAATAGGCCTAGGGCTTTGATATTTGGTGTGAAGCATTGTCTAGTGGACCTCTATCAAGTTTGTTCAATTAGTGGCCCTGGGGTCCAAAATGGCCCTGTGGCAGGGGGTCTTGGGTTCGAATTTGTGAAATACTTTTTCTCCAGAACCACTTAGTGCAGATGCTTGAAATTTGATATGCAGCATTGCCTAGTGGTCCTTTAGCAAGTTTATTCAAATGATGACCCCAGGGTTCAAAATGGCCTAGCCCCAACCATAGCTTCAAACATAAAAATACATAAAAAAAATATTCAAAAATCTTCTTCTTTAGAACCACTTGGCTCAGATGTTTAAAATTTGATATGTAGCATTGCCTGGAGGTCCTATACAAATCTTGTTCAAATAGAGGCCCCAGGGTCCAAAATGTCTCCATAGCACTGACTCCAAGGTTTGAACCATAGAAATACATAGAAAAATATTCAAAAATTTTCTTCTTCAGAACTTGCCTTGGCTCAGATGTTTAAAATTTGATATGTAGCATTGCCTGGAGGTCCTATACAAATCTTGTTCAAATAGAGGCCCCAGGGTCCAAAATGTCTCCATAGCAGGGACTCCAAGGTTTGAACCATAGAAATACATAGAAAAATATTCAAAAATTTTCTTCTTCAGAACCGCAAGGCTCAGATGCTTGAAATTTGATATATAGCATTGCCTAGTGGTCCTTTATCAAGTTTGTTCAAATGGTGGCCCCAGGGTCCAAAATGGCCCTGGGGCAGGGATTCTTAGGTTCAAACCATAAAAATACATAGAAAAATATTCAAAAATCTCCTTCAGAACCACTTGTCTCAGATGCTAGAAATTTTGTATGTTGCACTACCTATTGGTCCTTTACCAAGTTTGTTCTAATGATGGACTCAGGGTCCAAAACGGTTTTGCCCCAGCGGATCCTGGTATTGAACCATAGAAATACATAAAAAAGTAATCAAAATACTTCTTCAGAACTGCAAGGCTCAGATGCTTTAAATGATGGCTCCAGGGTCCAAAATGGCCTGCAACAGGGAGTCCCGGGTTTGGACCATAGAAATGCTGAAACTCCTCAGCCAGTTTCATTTAAATTTCATAATGCAGTTTACAGACAAAGGGAGAAAGAAAGTTTAGACATTTGGTCAAGGTCACATGACGAAGATGGCCAGCATGCCCATAATTATATGGTGAAAAAACTAAAAATATTTTTTTTCCAGAACCACTGGGCTGATTGCCTTGAAACTTAGTGCTTATCATTTGGGACTCTAGTACTACAAAATTGATATAAATTGACTTTACCCTATTTTAGAGCAAGGTTGAATTTGATCCTGTTGGCTTTTGAATAGGAAAAGCTGAATATTGCATTTTTCTGTTGCTGTTAGACTCTGTGAAATTAAAATGCAGTCAGCTGCAACCTGTATTAATTCAAAAGGTCAAGGTCATTTAGTTACCTTGGCTAAAGGTCTCTTAGGTTGAATTATTTAAAGTCCTTTCTTTTAGAACTTCTTGGATAACAATTTTATTGTCCCCGGCCTTTTCGAAGAAAAGCGGAGGGACATAGTTTTTGGCATTCCGTCTGTCCGTCCATCCATCCTTCCGTCCGTCCGTCCTTCTTTCCGTCCCCCTAAAGTAGTAGGTACCTTGTGTGCGCAAATCCTCCTACAGTAAATGCCAATTCTTTCGAAACTTCACAGGTGTTTTGGTCATGGTCTGAAGATACGCATGTGGTTTGGATGTAATCCTGAGATTATTTTTTGTCACTTTTTCCACATGTTGAACTTAGTCATTTTTTAGGCGTTTTTACTATCAAAGTGACTAGATAGTGGGTACCTTGTGTGCGTAACTCCTCCTACAGTAAATGCCAATTCTTTCGAAACTTCACAGGTGTTTTGGTCATGGTCTGAAGATATGCATGTGGTTTGGATATAATCCTCACATTATTTTTTGTCACTTTTTCCACAAGTTGAACTTAGTCATTTTTTAGGCGTTTTTAGCCTGCCTGAACGAAAGTTCAGAAAGAGCTATTGTTGTCACCTCGGCGTCGGCATCAGCATCCGTGTCCGCGTCTGCGTCCGCATCGGCGTCCGGATTGGATGTTTTGGTTAAAGTTTTTTAAAGACCTATACCTCCTTAACCCATTGATGGATTCTTTTGATACTTGCACTGTAGGTAGATATTGGTCCAAAGTTTAACAGGGTACCACACCCACCCCACTCCATGACCTTGATGTCAAGGTCATGGACTTAAAAAATTGGGAGTATTTTTGGACTGGATGTTTTGGTTAAAGTTTTATAAAGAGCAATGTCTCCTTAACCCATCGATGGATTCCTTTGTAACTTGCACTGTAGTTAGATATTGGTCCAAAGTTTTCCAAGGTACTACCCCCACCCCCCTCAGTGACCTTGATGCCAAGGTCATGGACTTAGAAAAAGTGTCTTTTTATTGATTGGATGTTTTGGTTAAAGTCTTTTAAAGACACATATCTCCTGAACCCAGTGATGAATTCTTTTTATATTTGCACTTTAGTTAGATATTAGTCCAAAGTTTTGCTGAGTACTATCCCAACCCAGCTCAGTGACCTTGATGTCAAGGTCAGGGACTTTGGATATTTGTTCTTTATTAAAGTTTTCTAATTGCATACTGATTCATAATGCTTGGCAGAGCTTTGGTTTACACTTAAACTGATGTTAGACACTTTTTTGAGTTTTTACAAAACACTATATACTTACCCCACTGGATGACCTTGAAGTCAAGGTCATTGACTTAGAAGTCAAGGTCATTGACTTAGAATTTTGTCTGAAAGTTGTATATTTATGAAGACATAATTTCACAGTGCCACGATGGACTCATTTGATACTAATACTTGGACTGATGTTAGATAATGGTTCATGGTTTTGTTACATCCTAGCCCCCCCCCCCCCCCCCCCCCCCCCCCCACACACACACACCCAACCCCCCCACCCCACCCCTAGACCTACTTCTTAGTTCTTTGACCTCAAGCTCCTGGGCTTTGAAATTTCATGTGGATTTTTTTATTTTTATTTTATTTTAACACTTATTTCTTAGATAGCTTTTTAGCTCACCTGAGCCGTAGGCTCACAAGGTGAGCTTATAGTATAGGGAGGCTCTGTCGTACGTCGTCGTCCGTTCACATTTTCAAACAAGAATATCTCCATAACCACTTGGCCAATCATGGTCAAATTTTATGTGTAGCATTGTTGGGGTGGGGGATTGCCTGCATAAGGTTTAAGGGCAGATTGGGTTGGAACTCTGGTTGCCATGGCAACATATAGCTGCCATAGACTTATAATGGGAAAAACTTTAAAAAATCTTCTTCTCTGAAACCATGAGGCCAAAAGCTTATATATTTAGTATGTAGCAATAGTTAGTGGTCCCCGACATAAATCCTGCCAGTCAAGCCCCTGGGGTCAAAACTGGCCACGCCCCGGGGGTCATTAGCTCCCATAGACTTACAATGGGAAAATCTTAAAAAAAATTCTTCTCTGAAACCATGAGGCCCAGAGCTTATGTATTTAGTAAGTAGCAATGGTTAGTGGTCCCCAACATAAATCCTGCCAATCAAGCCCCTGGGGTCAAAACTGGCCACACCCCAGGCGGTCTTTTGTTTATATAGAGCTATATAGCTAAATGACCTTCAAAAATCTTCTTCTTTGAAACCATGAGGCTGAGAGCAAAGACATTTAGTGTGAAGGGATGTTTAGTAGTCCTCTACATAAATCCTGCCAACCATGCCCCTGGGGTCCAAACTGGCCTCGCCCCGGGGGTCATTAGCTCCCATAGACTTACAATGGAAAAATCTTAAAAAATCTTCTTCTCTGAAACCATGAGGCCCAGAGCTTATGTATTTAGTATGTAGCAATGGTTAGTGGTCCCCAACATAAATCCTGCCAATCAAGCCGCTGGGATCAAAACTGGCCACACCCCAGGGGGTCTTTTGTTTATATAGAGCTATATAGCTAAAAACCTTCAAAAATCTTCTTCTTTGAAACCATGAGGCAGAGAGCAAAGACATTTAGTATGTAGCAATGTTTAGTAGTCCTCTACATAAATCCTGCCAACCATGCCCCTGGGGTCAAAACTGGCCACGCCCCGGGGGTCATTAGCTCCCATTGACTTACAATGGAAAAATCTTAAAAAAACTTCTTCTCTGAAACCATGAGGCCCAGAGCTTATGTATTTAGTATGTAGCGATGATTTGTGGTTCCAAACATAAATCCTGCCAATCAAGCCCCTGGGGTCAAAACTGGCCACACCCCAGGGGGTCTTTTGTTTATATAGAGCTATATAGCTAAATAACCTTCAAAAATCTTCTTCTTTGAAACCATGAGGCAGAGAGCAAAGACAGTTAGTGTGTAGCGATGTTTAGTAGTCCTCTACATAAATCCTGCCAACCATGCCCCTGGGGTCCAAACTGGCCACGCCCCAGGGGTCATTAGCTCCCATACACTAACAATGTAAAAATCTTAAAAAATCTTCTTCTCTGAAACCATGAGGCCCAGAGCTTATGTATGTAGTATGTAGCAATGGTTAGTGGTCCCCAACATAAATCCTGCCAATCAAGCCCCTGGGATCAAAACTGGCCACACCCCAGGGGGTCTTTTGTTTATATAGAGCTATATAGCTAAAAACCTTCAAAAATCTTCTTCTTTGAAACCATGAGGCTGAGAGCAAAGACATTTAGTATGTAGCAATGTTTAGTAGTCCTCTACATAAATCCTGCCAACCATGCCCCTGGGGTCAAAACTGGCCATTCCCCGGGGGTCATTAGCTCCCATAGACTTACAATGGAAAAATCTTAAAAAATCTTCTTCTCTGAAAGCATGAGGCCCAGAGGGTATGTATTTAGTATGTAACAATGGTTAGTAGTCCCCAATATAAATCCTGCCAATCAAGCCCATGGGGCAGGATTAGCGAGGAGATGATATATATAAGCTACAAGCTTACTTTCAAATCCTGATTTATTTGTTGTATGTCTATTATGTTGTAAACTTATTCTTGAATAAAATAGTGTTTAAACTAAGCCCATGGGGTCCAAACTGGCCACACCTCAGGGGGTCTTTTGTTTATATTGAGCTATATAGCTAAAGAACATTCAAAAATCTTCTTCTCTGAAACCATGAGGCAGTGAGCAAAGACATTTAGTATGTAGCAACATTTAGTAGTCCTCTACATAAATCCTGCCAACCATGCCCCTGGGGTCCAAACTGGCCACGCCCCAGGGTCATTATCTCCCATAGACTTACAATGAGAAAATCTTAAAAAATCTTCTTATTTGAAACCATGAGACCCAGAGCTTTTATATTTAGTATGTAGCAATGGTTAGTGGTCACCCACAAAAATCCTGCCAATCAAGCCCCTGGGGTCCAAACTGCCCACGCCTCAGGGGTCCTTAGCTCCCATAGACTTACAATGGGAAAACCTTAAAAAATCTTCTCCTCTGAAACCATGAGGCCCAGAGCTTTTATATTTAGTATGTAGCAATGGTTAGTGGTCCCTAATATAAATCCTGCCAATCAAGCCCCTGGGGTCCAAACTGGCCACACCTCAAGGGGTCTTTTGTTTCTATAGAGCTATATAGCTAAAAAACCTTCAAAAATCTTCTTCTTCGAAACCATTAGGCAGAGAGCAAAGACATTTAGTATGTAGCAATGTTTAGTAGTCCTCTACATAAATCCTGCCAACCATGCCCCTGGGGTCCAAACTGGCCTCGCCCCAGGGTCATTAGCTCCCATAGACTTACAATGAGAAAATCTTTAAAAAAACTTCTTTTTTGAAACCATGAGGCCCAGAGCTTATTTATTTAGTATGTAGCAATGGTTAGTGGTCCCCCACATAAATCCTGCCAATCAAACCCTTGGGGTCCATACTGGCCACACACCATGGGGGTCTTTTGTTTAAATAGAGCTATATAGCTAAAGAACCTTCAAAATCTTCTTCTCTGAAACCATGAGGCAGAGAGCAAAGACATTTAGAATGTAGCAATGTTTAGTAGTCCTCTACATAAATCCTGCCAACAATGCTGCTGGGGTCCAAACTGGCCACGCCTCGGGGGCATTTGACTCATAGACTTACAATGGGAAAAACTTAAAAAATCTTCTTCTCTGAAAGCATGAGGCCCAGAGCTTATATTTGTAGTATGTAGCAACATTTAGTGGTCCCCCATATAAATCCTGCCAATCAAGCCCCTGGAGTCCAAATTGGCCACACCCTAGGGCATCATAGAGCCTGTATAGCTAATTTAAGAACCTTCAGAAATCTTCTCCTCTGAAACCATTAGGCAGAGAGCTAAGATATTTAGTATGTAGCAATGTTTAGTGGTCCTCTACATAAATCCTGCCAACCATGTCCCTGGGATCCAAATTGGCCACACCCCAGGGGGTCATTAGCTTTATTAGACTTATAATGGGAAAAAAAATAAAAAAACATCTTCTCTGAAATCATAAGACCCAGAGCTTATATATTATAATAAAGCAAAGTTTAGTGGTCCCCTCATAAATCCTGCCAACCTAGTCCCTTGGGTCAAAACTTACCATACCGAGAGGGGGTCGGGGGTTGGGTCAGATTGTTACTCAGGTGAGCGATTCAGGGCCTCATGGCCCTCTTGTGTTTATAAATGTGTTGTCATTATGGACATGCTTGCCTGAAGTTTTATGCATAGAAGTTCATACCTCCAAAGCAACTGTGTGATGGGCAAGCACCTATTCAGGCGAGCTATGCTGTAAGGCGACAGCTCTTGTTATACCCCCGGTATATGAAGTATATAGGGGGTATATAGTTTTTGGTTTTTCCGTTAATATGTTTGTGTGTGTGTATGTTAACATTTTTTCTGTCACAGATTTCTCAGGAACCACAATAGCTAGGATTTTGAAATTTGGTACAAATGTTGGGTATGACTAGTTGTACCGTGTAAGAGACAATCAGCCTTCTCCTGCTTATCATTCCCTTTGTTTGTCCATTTTTTCTTTCTCTCCAATTAAATTTCTGTCACAGATTTCTCAGGAACCACATTAGCTAGGATTTTGAAATTTGGTACAAACGTTGGGTATGACTAGTTGTACCGTGTAAGAGACAATCAGCCTTCTCCTGCTTATCATTCCCTTTGTTTGTCCATTTTTTCTTTCTCTCCAATTAAATTTTCTGTCACAGATTTCTCAGCAACCACAATAGCTAGGATTTTGAAATTTGGTACAAACGTTGGGTATGATTAGTTGTACCGTGTAAGAGACAATCAGCCTTCTCCTGCTTATCATTCCCTTTGTTTGTCCATTTTTTCTTTCTCTCCAATTAAATTTCTGTCACAGATTTCTCAGGAACCACATTAGCTAGGATTTTGAAATTTGGCACAAACGTTTGGTATGACTAGTTGTACCGTGTAAGAGACAATCAGCCTTCTCCTGCTTATCATTCCCTTTGTCCATTTTTTCTTTCTCTCCAATTAAATTTCTGTCACAGATTTCTCAGGAATCACAATAGCTAGGATTTTGAAATTTGGTACAAACATTGGGTATGACAAGTTGTAACGTGTAAGAGACAATCTGCCTTCTCCTGCTTATCATTCCCTTTGTTTGTCCATTTTTCTTTCTCTCCAATTAAATTTCTGTCACAGATTTCTCAGGAACCACAACAGCTAGGGTTTTGAAATTTGGTACAGGTGTTGGGTATGACTAGATGTACCACATAAGGGACAATTAGCTTTCTCCTGCTTATCATTCCCTTTGTCAATTTTTCTTTCTCTCCAATTAAATTTCTATCATAGATTTCTCAGGAACAACTACACCTAGGTCATTGAAATTTGTTACAAACATTGGGTATGACTAGGTGTATCGTGTAAGAAAGCATCAGGCTCCTACTGCTTATCGTGCCCTTTGTCCATTTTTTCTTTCTCTCCTATGAAATTAGACTTTTTCTGTCCAAGATTTCTCAGGAACCACTACAGCTAGGATTTTGAAATTTGGTGCAAATATTGGGTATGACTAGGTGTATGGTATGAGAGAGTATCAGCCTCCTGCTTATCATTCCCTTTGTTTGTCCATTTTTCTTTCTCTCCAATTGATTTTTTGTCACAGTTTTCTCTGTTCCTAAGAGAGCCACAGTCTTCAGATTTTGTATACATCTTGAGAATGGCCAAGTTTATTGTGGAAAAGAAAATCAAAATTTCTTCTTGGGTTCTTTTGCATTTTTCCTTTTTTCAATCTCTATCTCCAGTGGAATAAATGGGAAAATTAATGTCCATGATTTCTCAGATTGATATGTGACTAGGTTTAGGTATAGGTTAAAATTGGCTTGGTGACATCATCTGGATGCTGCTGCTGACTTTAGGTCAAGGTCATTGACATAGAAGTTTCAACTTGTGTTGAAAATTTGTGTTAAATTTGTATTTTCTTTTGATTACATAATTTGCATGTTTAAATGGAACTATTGTGTATTTGTCTATAGGCCTTCCTCTGGATTTGTAATAGATTGTCAGTTCATCTCTGTGTTTTAACTTTAAAGTTTTTACTATCATAGTGACTAGATAGTGGGTACCTTGTGTGCGCAACTCCTCCTACAGTTTTATGCCGATTCCTTTGAAACTTCACAGGTATTTTGGTCATGGTCTGAAGATATGCATATGGTTTGGGTAAAATTCTCACGTTATTTTTTATTACTTTTTTCGCAAATTGAACTTAGCCATTTTTCATACATTTTTTACTATCAAAGTGAATAGATAGTGGGTACCTTGTATGTGCAACTCCTCCCACAGTTTAATGCCGATTCCTTTGAAACTTCACAGGTGTTTTGATCATGGTCTGAAGAGATGCATGTGGTTTGGGTATAATTCCACATTATTTTTTTCATTACTTTTTTCACATTTTTAACTTTGCCGCTTTTCCAGCTCAAACACTAAGTGTATATACAGTGAAGACCTAGTTTCCAAGGCGGGAGACATAAATTCGTTGAATTTGCTTGTTTTTAGCTCACCTCTTAAGCTGAGCTGATATAGATAAAATTTCTAGTCTGTCATGTCAAAAGGTCGCAGATTCCATTCGAAGCTCGTAATTGGGTAACTGTGACTACACCTGTAGCAAAACAACCGTCCGCCCTTTTCCGTAATGTAACAGAATGTGTTCGTCTTTATCATGCATACTGCACGGTATAATATCTGAGATATATTGCCAACAATTACTGTGTTCGCCGTGGTGTAGTGGGTAAAGTGATAACTTCTATGCAAAACCCATATTTTTGCATGGGCTGGCTGTTGGTACACTGTGTTTCTTGTTTGTCTCTGACTTCCTTTGAAATTCTTTTTTATGCCCCCGCCACTGCAGGTTCAAGGTCAAGGTCACAGTCGCTATTTTTAGAAAAATCTTTGTCATCCCTCTAGCCCCTTTATTCATTGACAGATTTTGATGTAACAGCATTGTCGGTCCAAGGTCAAGGTCACATATGCTATTATAGGTACATGTAAATCTTTGTCAAGGTTCTAGTACTTTTATTTGTTAACTGATTTTGATATAACTTCACACAAATATTAAGTATGACAATATCTTAGACAAGATCACCTTTCAGGGTTGTAGAGCCAATGTCAAGGTCACAGATGCTTTTTTTAAGAAAAAAATTTGTCATCCCTCGAGCACCTTTATTATTGACAGATTTTGATATAATTTCACACAAATACCTCTTAATACATTACTCATCTAGTGAGGCATATGGCGGGGGCATTCATCACCTTTAGTGATTGTCTATTTTTTTTCTTTTTTACATGGATGTGTGTGTTGGAGGGGGAGAGTAGGCATCAGGCATTACTAAGTGGTTTGGCTCATGGGGTCACATATTCAAGCCCGGCGAGATTCTGTTCGATGACTAAATGACTTTCGATTTTACGTCCTTTTTAACAGTATTTCCGCCATATCAGGACGATGGGTGGGTGATGATGAAAGGGTGAGAGCAATGGAATCCCTTTCACGATAGAAAAGAATGTCGCCTCCAGCTGGTCTCGAGCCTGGGACTGCTAGATCAACAGAATACACATTTTGATGCATGAAATCCCTATTAATGCATTATATAATCCTTAGCTATAGTGTCTGTAGTCTCGCATAATGCCATAGCATAATAAGAAGAAGGAAATCATTATTTAGATTGGAAGGATCAAAAAGGAATAAAATTTAACAGTAATAATAAATAAATAAATGAATAAAAAGAAAAAGAAAGAAAGATAAAACAGGATTCGAACCATCCTGGGACTTTAAGTTTAAAGTCTCCATAGTCCTATCAGCGGTAAAAATCGTCAAAGCACAAATCCTTATAAAATTGGTACAGCCTTCAGAACTGATGATAAAATGTCGGTTGCTGTGCTTTTTGTGTCATAAAACTGGCAAAAAACTTGACAAGTCTCTTTGTAAAAATATTACTTTTTTAAAATACAGCTTTTGTTCCTGGTTCTCCGTTGTGCAATTATTAACTCACACAATAGCGAGACAAAGAATGAGATCCATGCCTTACATTAAATTTTTATCAACTAATAAACAACTGTACATTGTATTTTTATCTCCTGTACCTTGTATTGTTACCGCTTGTACCTTGTATTTTTACCGTGTTATGAAATGTGTGAAATTGAAAGTAGGTCATTTTAGTTGCCAACTAAAATGACCTAGATATTTTTTCAAATCGTTTTTATGAGAAACTCAATGACGTTTTAATTTTTCAAAGCTGGCCAATCACGATCATATACAATGAAGAAACTGTAGTGATAAGCTTGCAGCGATACTTCTTGATAAAATATTTCATGCTGATAGAGCAATGGGGCCTTTAATATTCTGAAACTGCGTGAGCTGAACCACTGGACCACGCTGAAATATACTGGAATGGTAGTAAATGGTACTACATAAAGGTGGTGTAACTACCACGGAGAGAGCCCACTGTTTCCGTGACAGGCTATCTAACCCATTTCATTGTTTGGTCCAAAATTAAGAGTGCATTGACACGACAGTAAACAAAATATGATCTGCAGTATAGCCTTGGTCCGTCGTCCGTCGTCGGCGTCGTCACACTTTTAAACACCAATATCTCCTACACCAATCGGCCAATCTTGGTCAAATTTTATGTGTAGCACTGTTTCGGTGAGGGATTGACTGCATAAGGTTTTAGGGTAGATTTGATTGGAACTCTGGTTGCCATGGCAACATATAGCTCCCATAGACTTATAATGGGAAAATCTTCAAAAATCTTCTTCTCTGAAACCCTGAGGCCCAGAGCTTATATATTTCACATGTAGCAATGTCTAGTGGCCCCCTACATAAATCCTGCCAACCATGCCCCTGGGATCCAAATTGGCCACGCCCCGGGGGTCATTAGCTCCCGTAGACTTGTAATAGGAAAGTCTTAAAAAATCTTCTTCTCTGAAACCATGACACCCAGAGCTTATATATGTACTATGTATCAATGTCTAAAGGTCCCCTACATAAATCCTGCCAATCATCATGATCATGCCCCTGGGGTCTCAATTGGCCATGCCCCGGGAGTCATCAGCTCCTATAGACTTATAATGGGAAAATCTTTAAAAATCTTCTTCTCTGAAACCATAAGCCTCAGAGCTTATATATAAAGTATGTAGCAAAGTCTAGTGGTCCCCTACATAAATCCTGCCAACCATGCCCCTGGGGTCCAAATTGGCCACACCCTGGGAGTCATTAGTTCCCATAGACTTATAATGGGAAAAGTCTTAAAAGATCTTCTGTATAACCATGAGGTCAAGAAGTTAAATATAAAGTATGTAGCAATATCTAGTGGTCCCCTGCATAAATCCTGGCAACCATGCCCCTGGGGTCCAAATTGGCCACGCCCATGGGATCATTAAATCTTAAAAAACATTTTCTCTGAAACCTTGAGGCCCAGAGCTTATATATGAGGTATGTATCAATGTCCAATGGTCCCCTACATAAATCCTGCCAACCATGCCCCTGAGGTCTAAATTGGCCACGCCCCGGGGGGTCATTAGCTCCCGTAGACTTATAATGGGAAAACCTTTAAAAATCTTCTCCTCTAAAACGACAGGGCTCAACTTATATATGTAGTAGGTAGCAACATCTAGTGGTCCCTTACATAAATCCTGCCAACCATGCCCCTGGGGTCCAAATTGGCCTTGCTGTAGGCTCCCATGGACTTATACTGGTACTGTGAAAACTTTAGAAAATCTTCTTTGAAACCATTAGGCCAAGAGCTTATATATTTAGCATGTTGCAATGTATAGAAGTCTCCTATATAAATCCTGCCAGTCATGCCCCTGGGGTCCAAATTGGTCACAACCCGGGGGTCATTAGCTCTCATAGACTTATAATATGAAAAAACTTTAAAAAATCTTCTTCTTTGAAACCATGTTGCCAAGAGCTTGTATATTTAGCATGTAACAATGTATAGAAGCCTCCTACACAAATCCTCCCAACCATGCCCCTGGGGTCCAAATTTGCCACACCCAGGGGATCATTAGCTCCCATAGATTTATAGTGGGAAAAACTAAAAAAAAATCTTCTTCTTTGAAACCTTGAGACCCAGAGCATATATATTTAGTAAGTAGCAATGTTTAGAAGCCCCTACTTAAATCCTGCCAATCAAGCCCCTGTGGTCCAAACTGGCCACACCCCAGGTGGTCAGTTATTTGTGTAGGGCTATATAGCTTAAGAACCTTAAAAAATTCTCTTCTCTGAAACCATGAGGCCAAGAGCTTTTACATTTATTATGTAGCAGTATTAAGTAGTCCCCTATGTAAATTATACCAATTAAGCCCCTTGGGTCCAAATTGGTCTCACCCCAGGGGATCATTTGTTTATATAGAGCTATTTAGCTAAAAACCCATCAAAAATCATCTCTGAAATTAGGATACCCAGAGCATAGATATCATTTATTGATATTGAGATATAGAGCTTAAAACATAAAACTTCTTCTCTGGAATCAAAAGGCTCTGAGCATAAATATTTAGTATGTAGCAATGTCATGTGGTCTCCTACTTACTCCTGCCAACCAACCATGCCCCTGGGGTCCAAACATTCCACGCACATGGGGTTGGGGTGGTTGGTTCTGACAGGTGAGCGATTGTTGCCCTCTGCGGCTACTTGTTCTGTTTAGGCTGCTCCATACTTAGGCTGATAAAATAAAGTTCTGCCTTAAAGTAATAGCTTTTTATATCCCGCCACACGTTAGTGGCTGGGTATTATGTTTTCACGTTGGCAGTCCGTGTGTCTGTCCGTCTGTAGTACGTACGTCAGTCCGTCTATCCATCTGCACTTCGTTTCCGTTCGATGACTTAAGTATTTATCAACGGATTTCTTTCAAATTATGCATATGCATTTGTACCAAGAGTGTCTCGCTTGGGATTGTTAATGGGCAAATTTCTGACAGAGTTATGGCACTTGGTCAATATACAAAAAATGGTTTTTGGCCTCTAGTTCCTTTACTACTTGGAGAAACATGATGAAACTTCACAAACATGATCGAAGTATCAAAAGCTTTTTATGAGCACAGAAATTTTATCATCGGGGGTTATCTGCCTCTGCCCTGGGACTATATACATGTATAAAATCATGAAAAATTCCATATAAAATCAGAGTTTGAAGCAATTTTTCAGAAACTTTCAGCAAATGATCAGAGTGATGAAAGCCTCCAGCGATGCTCAAATTTACCCCATGGGAGTTATTTCCTTCTGCCGCCGAGCTATATACATGCATAAATCTGGAAAAATTGGTGTGTGAAAAAGGTTTGCAGTGGCGGGGTATCACGCAGTCATTTGCGATGCTTTTATTTTTACTGATGGTCAAGAAGGCCATATAACTATGACTGATATCTGTATATGTGTTTATAATCACTGTGCTATCCCTCTCTTGCCACTCACTACCTGTCATTCACCATCCCATTCTCACATAAATTGCTATATGGCAACACAGTGTTTGCTACCTTCAGTCCTGCCCTTCCCATATTTTGTCATCACCTGCTATCCAGTTGTTCTGGCCAACTGGTACTGTTTACAATCAAGAAGTTGTTGGTCTGAGTTTCTGCCAGATCTGATAAGAGCCATAGAATTATTTGAGGTTCATTACTGCATTGGCTCAAAATGACTTAATTACTGCTAAAAGGGCTGCAACAAAACTACTCATTCAGCCATCAGCCAAAAAGGGTGGTACATATATGAATAAGAATGTCTTCTTAATCTATTATCACGCCAAAGAAGGTGCTTTATAGTTTTTGTATTATTTCTTCATTGTTTTTTCAATGTTTTTCTTCTTTGGCTCTGACCTTTTTAGCTCACCTGAGCCTCACGTCTTACGTCGTCCGTCGTCCGCCCGTCCACAATTTCAAACGACTTCTCCTCTGAAACCCCTGGGCCAATTGTAACCAAATTTCATATGTGGCCTCCAGAGGAAGGGGGAATGAAAAGATGTTCAAACGGTCCTGGTCACATGACCAATATGGCCTCCACGCCCATATATGGTAAAAACCTAAAAAAATCTTCCTTCTCCAGAACCAATAGGCCAATGGCCTTGAAACTTGGTATGTAGCATTGGGTATGCGAGTACTACCAAGATTGTTCAAATTATGACCTTGGTTTGACCTTGACCTTTTTCACGGCAAGGTTAAATTTGCTTCCTTGTGCTTTTATATGGCAAAATGCTACAACATAAGATATCTTGGAAACTGTTGAAGATTTTGGGCTAAAAATTGGTATCTACAGTCATCTTAATGAGTACATGATGATTTATGAGTACAAGAGGTCAAGGTCATTCTTTGACCTTTGACCTAAAACTCTCATATTTTGACAATTTCAAACAATCTCCTCAACAGCCACTGGGCCAATTGAAACCAAATTTCATATAGAGCCTCTAGAGGTTGAGGGAATGAAAATTTATTCATACAGTCCAGGTCACATGACCATCATTGCCACCACACCCATATATGGTAAAAACCTTTGAAAATCTTCTTCTCCAGAACCAATTGACCGATGGCCTTGAAACTTGGTTTGTAGCATTGAGTACTGGAGTACTGTCAAGTTTGTTCAAATTATGACCTTGGGTTGACCTTGACCTTTTCTACGACAAAGTCAAATATGGAAAAATGCTACAACATAAGATTTCATGGAAAGTGTTGAAGATTAAGGCCTAAAAATTGGTATATGCAGTCATCTTAATTAGTACATCAAGGTTCATGAGTACAAGAGGTCAGGGTCATTCAGTGACCTTTGACCCAGAACTCTCATATTTTGACAATTTCAAACAATCTTCTCAAAATCCACTGGGCCAATTGTAACCAAATTTCATATAGAGCCGCCAGGGGTGGAGGGAATGAAAATTTGTTCAAACAGTTCAGGCCACATGACCAACATGGCCACCATGCCTATATATGGTAAAAACCTTTAAAAATCTTCTTCTGCAGAACCAATTGACCGATGGCCTTGAAACTTGGTATGTAGCATTGGGTACTCCAGTACTAGCAAGAGTGTTCAAAATGATGGCCTTGGGTTGACCTTGACCATTTTACGGCAAGGTCAAATATGGAAAGATGCTAGAACATAAAATATCATGGAAACTGTTGAAGATTTTGGCCTAAAAATTGGTAAATACAGGCAATCTTAATGAGTACATCAAGGTTCATGAGGTCAAGGTCGTTCTTTGACCTTTGACCCTGAGTTCTCATATTTTGACTTTTTCAAACTTCTTTTTTAAAAGCCAGTGAGCCAATGGTAACCAAATATCATATAGAGCCTTCAGGGGTTGAGGAAATGAAATTTTTTTCAAATGGTCTGGGTCACATGGACAACATGGCCGCCATGACCATATATGGTAAAAGGCTTTAAAAACCTTCTTCTCCATCAATTAACCAATTGCCTTGAAGCTTGGTATGTAGCGTTGGGTACTCCAGTACTAGCAAGATTGTTCAAATTATGACCTTTGGTTGACTTTGACCTTTTTTACGGGAAGGTCAAATATGGGGAAAATGTTAGCACATAAGATTTCATGGGAAGTTTTGAAGATTTTGGCCTAAAAATTGGTATATACAGTCGTCTTAATGAGGTCATGAAGAATTATGAGTACAAGAGGTCAAGGTCATTCTTTGATCTTAGACCCTGATCTCTCATATTTTGATATTTTCAAACATTTCCTCATAAGCCAAAGGGCCAATTGTGATCACATTTCATATACAGCTTCCAGGGGTTGATTGAACAAAAATGTGTTCAAGTGGTCCAGGTCACATGTCCAACATGGCCGCCATACCCAATAAGGTATAAACTTTAATATTTTTCTTCTCCAGAACCAATATGCCTATGGCCTTGAAACTTGGTAAGTAGCATGGAGTACCTTGGGTTTATCTTGACCTATTTTGCGGCATGGTCAAATATGGGAAAAATGCTAGAACATAAGATTTCATGGAAAGTTTTGAAGATTTTGGCATAAAAATTGTGTATATGGTTGTCTTAATGAGTACATGAAGATTTATAAGTACAACTGGTCATGGTCAGTCTTTGACTTTTGACCCAAGGCTCATATTTTGACAATTTCAGACATAAGGAAAAGCCACTGTGCCAAATGCTCAGGTGAGCGATTCAGGGCCTCATGGCCTCTTGTTACTGTATTTTTGGCACTGTCTTTTACAGATTGACAGTAAACCTGGTAATTAGTCTTCATATTACCCAATATTGAGTAATGCAAACAACAGACTTAAATATCTTGTTGTACCTCTATCATCATAATTAATTTTCAACTGGCCTCTTAATTTTCTCATATTTCCCCCCTAATCTTCAATCAGCTGCAAACAGTTTCTGGATTTCTCTGTATTATTGAGATGGTAATTATCACCTTCCATTGTGCGGGTAACCAGTCTTACAAGACTGTGTAAGATTGGAAAAACTGGAGGTATTTTAACGGAATAGGCGCATATCATTACAAAAGGTATCTTACGCTAGGAGGGGGGCCTTAATATTCAGGGCAGAGGTGTTGGTTTGCGGGCAAATTGCAGGAAAGAGGGGCTCCCTTCTATAAATCTGTAGGAGAAACAATATTATGTATTTTGCGGAAAAAAATGGACAAGATGATTTTTTTTTTAGACGGAGATATTTTTTTTGAACAGATAAAAATTGTTGATGCGTGGACTTTGAGAACAATGCCGCGGTGCTTGGGAATCTAATTAATTTCTTTTTTTGGCCTTATAGTTAAATGGTCAGGGTCACATGACCAGGATGGCCTCAATAGTAAATACCTGAAAAAATCTTCTCTGGACCAATGTGGGGATTGCTTTTAAACTTGGTAGATAGCATGTGGGACTCTAGTACTATAAAGAGTATATAAATGATGAGCCTGGAATGGTCTTGACCTATTTATGGCAAGTTTAAATTTTGTCCTCTAGGCTTTATGGAAAAAAGCTGAATGGGAAAAGCTGAAATAGTGCACTTTTTGGTGTTGCTATTGTTCTCTGTGATAGGGAAATGCAGCAAATTTCAACCCCTATGCATTTAGAGGTCAAGGTCATTAAGTGAAAAAGTGACTTGGGTTGAATATCTTATGTTTCTCTCTGAAACTACTAGGCCTGTTTGCGTTGCTAACCACCATTTTCGCACTGTTACCTTATGTCTATACAAGATCGGTAAGTTCATACTGAAGACAGATGTCCAAAAAGTTCATATCACAAGACAGTCTCAGTGTTTAGTGGAGCGATCAGGGCCTAGCTAGCGTTCCTCTTGTTATTAAATTTTCTGTGCTTTCATTGAAAGCTTTTGTGTTGACTGAATTTTAGTCATGCATCGATTTTTTAGTATTGCAGTGGTATTTCAAAGGTCTGTGATCTTTAGTCTTTAATTTTATTGTACTGATCTCTAAGGGTTGATAGATATTCTACCTCAGAAATGTCTGGCACAATTGCCATGTTTACTTTCTGGACTGGCTTATTTTATTTGTGTTTGTTAATATTATTTCATGTATATAGATGCTAGTGATTATATTGCTAATGGATTAGCACCATGTTTATTTCAGAAAATTTTATCTTTTAAAAAGAATGTATGAGGTATTCAGGTACTGTAAATCTGGTATTTTTTCGTGTGTTCTTCACTTTGCATTTTTTATGCCCCCACCATTAAAAATGGTGGTGGTGGTGGTGGTGGAGGGGGGGGGGGGGGGCATATAGTATTACCCCTGTCCCTGTCCGTACGTATGTCATGTACCTCCCGTACAAAATGGTTTTCGTTCGATATCTTTTGAAAGCATTGGTATAATGAATTCATATTTAATACACGGGTATTAAATACAGGTCAATTTTAATGTTAGGTAAAATCTGTCTATTATTGTAGGAGTTATGGCCCTTTTTTGACTTTTTCAACTTCATTTCATACAATAATGGTTTCTGTTTGTTAGGTTTTGAAAAGTTACTTGTTGCATGGCATCCATTTCTTGGATAAGATACAGAATGTTATCACATATCACAGCCATGACACCCCCTTCAAGGTCAACCCCCTACTTCTCTTGATCCAAGAAGCACAATACATCTGCCTTAGCAGCTTAAACAAGGCACCATCTTACTCAGGGCACTAGGCGGGGGCATCCATGTCCTATGGATGCATTCTAGTTTCATCCAGAATTATTGTGAGGGTCTTGAAGTCATGTTCAACTAGTGATGTTGTCAGCCATTTCCGCATTATACTCACATTTGCCAGTCAACCAACTTGTGGAATAAAAGCAAAAATTGAGTTCTCACAAATAATACCGCATTTACAGTAACCTTATATGGAACAGTTTACCATGTGATGTTAAAAATGCTCAAACACTGAAACATTTCATAACATATTTTCTGACTTCAGCATAAGAAAGGGAATTTTATAATACTGTTCCAAGGAAATGAACTTATTGAATCATTAATTCCATAGTGCTTCATTTTATTTAGTTCTTTAATTGTCAGTTATAATGTGAGCTGTGACACAACCAAACCAACAAGGTGGAATGTACCCAGCGAAGGCTCAAGTTAGCCTGGGCATCCACCCAGTCCGATCAGAGTATTTGCTGTGCACTTAAAGCGTACTTAATGGTTTAAGCTACCTCCTTGTCGACTACGAAGACTCTAATCAGATTGGGCGGCTACCATGGCTGATCGGAGTCACATTCCACTTTGTACTATTGTCGTGTCTTGGCTCATGTGTGCTTATGTACATTTTTAGCTTCAGATTCCTTTTTCACAAGTATAGTTTGTTTACATGCATATATATTTTATATACTTAAAGCCAGTAGAAACACGACTTTGTGATTTTGACCTTCGTTATTGCTAAAGTCCAATATTGTACATTTAAAGGTAGGTTCCTGTACTTTTGAATGCATCATAATTTTGATGATTTTTTATCCAAGTTGTTGGAAAGCACTTATAAAGAGGAAATGAATAAGTGTCACTAAAAAGTGTAAATCAAAAAATCGTAGAAAAGTCATTTTGCAAGGGATTTCCTAACTCTGCTTCGCACACCAGTTAGCGCTATTTTTAGTTCGCACCAAAAATAGATAACATAGCTGACGTCATGCTGCATTGCATTTCGAGATAGTTTTAACCCATCCGCCATGCCAGGACCTCTGGAAGAGCTCATGGCAAGAGAAAATTAACCGTTGGCAAATGACATCAGAAACTGCGGACTTGCAGACATATATACATATTTATTTTTAGAACTGGAATTCCAACAAAAGAAAATAAACCAAAGGGAAAACGACTATTTTCTACAACATCTGACGATTTTCTCAGTAGCAACAGTTTCAGAAAAATAAGAGAATTCAATACTACCCAGAAAAAGACAAAATTATTTTATGAACATAATTGTTATCGATAGGCCAGGAACCTACCTTTAAGAAGAAAACGTAGGAAATCACCATGATTCTAATAAACAGTAATATTTGTTAGAGTCCAACAGCATTCCAATTTATGGCAAACGCATTCATTGACAAAGGCACATTGCAAACAAATGGAGCAACAAAAGAGGCAAAAATGATGTTTATGCCCCCAACTTCAAAGAAGGTGGTAGGGCATATTGTTTTTGGCTGTCCATCCATTTTTATACGCCCGTCAAAGACGGGTCGTATTATGTCGTGGCCTCTGTCTGTCCATCCTTCCATCTGTCCGTCCGTTAACTTTTCATGTCCGCTCCATATCGCCTCAACCCCTTGAAAGATTTTTTTGAAACTTGGGTCAAATGCTTGCCTTAACGAGACGATGTGCAGAACGCATATTTCAATGATGTGCGACAAAGGTCAAGGTCACACTTAGAAGTCTAAGGTCAAAAGGTAACATTTCGTGTCCCCTCCATATCTCCAAAACCGTTTAAGATTTCTTCATGAAAGTTTGTACAAATATAGAGCACCATGAGACGATGTGCAGAGAAAAAGAACCATTACCCTACTTTCAGTTTTGACGGAATTATTTCCCTTTGTATTTTTCAAAGGTAAGTTCATATAAGCTTCGTGTCAGCTCCATATCTCTAAAACCGTTTAAGATTTCTTCATGAAAGTTTGTACAAATATAAAGCACCATCAGACGGTGTGCAGAGAAAAAGAAACATTACCATACTTTAAGTTTTGACGGAATTATTTCCCTTTGTATTTTTCAAAGGTGATTTCATATAAGCTTTGTGTCCGCTCCATATCTTGAAAACTGTTTAAGATTATGAAGAAAGTTTGTACAAATATAAAACACCATCAGACAATGTGCAGAGAAAAAGAACCATAACCCTACTTTCAATTTTGATGGAATTATCTCCCTTTGTATTTTTCAAAGGTAATTAGCTCACCTGAGCCAGCGGCTCCGGGAGACCTTATAGGATGGTAAGGCTCCGGCGTCCGTCGTCCGTCCGTCCGCCCGCCCGCCCGCCCGTCAACAATTTCAAACGACTTCTTCTCTGAAACCACTGGGCCAATTGTAACCAAATTTCATATGTAGCCTCTAGGGGACTTAGGAACGAAAAGTTGATCAAACGGTCCTGGTCACATGACCAACATGGCCGCCACACCCATATATGGTTAAAACCTAGAAAAATCTTCTTCTCCAGAACCAATAGGCCGATGGCCTTGAAACTTGGTATGTAGCATCAGGTACGCGAGTACTACCAAGATTGTTCAAATCATGACCTTGGGTTGACCTTGAATTTTTTTACGGTAAGGTCAAATTTGCATTGTGTAGCTTTTATATGGGAAAATGCTAGAACATAAGATTTCTTGGAAACTGTTGAAGATTTAGACCTGAAAATTGGTATATACAGTCATCTGAATGAGTACATGAAAATTAATGCGTACAAATGGTCAAGGTCATTGTTTGACCTTTGACCCTGGTCTCTCATATTTTGACAATTTCACACATCTCCTCAAAAGCCATTAGGCCAATTGTAACCAAATTTCATACAGAGCCTCTTGGGGGCAGGGGAACGAAAATTTGTTCAAAAGGACCGGGTCACATGACCAACATGGCCGCCATGCCCATATATGGTAAAAACCTTTAAAAATCTTCTTCTCCAGAACCAATAGGCCAATGGCCTTGAAACTTGGTATGTAGCATCAGGTACCCGAGTACTACCAAGATTGTTCAAATTATGACCTTGGGTTGACCTTGACCTTTTTTTACGGTAAGGTAAAATTTGCTTTTTTTAGCTTTTATATGGGAAAATGCTAGAACATAAGATTTCTTGGAAACTGTTGAAGATTTAAACCTGAAAATTGGCATATACAGTCATCTAAATGAGTACATGAAAATTTATATGTACAAGAGGTCAAGGTCATTCTTTGACCTTAGACGCTGGTCTCTCATATTGTGACAGTTTCACACATCTGCTCAAAAGCCACTTGGCCAATTGTAACCAAATTTCATACAGAGCCTCTAGGGGCTGAGGGAAAGAAAATTTGTTCAAACAATCTTGGTCACATGACCAACATGGCAGCCATGCCCATATATGGCAAAAACCTTTACAAATCTCCTTCTCAAGAACCAAGTGATCGATGGCCTTGAAACTTGGTAAGCATCAGGTACTTGAGTACTATCAAGATTGTTCAAATGATGACCTTGGGCTGACTTGACCTTTTACAAGGCAAGGTCAAGTATGGGAAAATGGTAGAACATAAGAGTTCATGACAAGTTTAGAAGATTTTGGCCTAAAAATTGGTATATACAGTCATCTTAGTTAGTACATGGAACATTTGCGGGTACAAGAGGTCAAGGTCATTCTTTGACCTCTGACCCATGTCTCTTATATTTTGACAATTTAAGACGTCTCCTCAAAAGCCACAGGACCAATTGTAACCAAATATCATACACAGCCTCTAGGGGCTGATGGAACGAAAATTTATCAAGCGGTCTAGGTTACATGACCTACATGGCCACCATACACAGGTGAGCGATTCAGGGCCTCATGGCCCTCTTGTTTCATATAAGCTTCGTGTTCGCTCCATATCTCAAAAACTGTTTAAGATTTTTTCATGAAAGTTTGTATGCATACAAAGCACCAACAGACGATGTGCAGAGAAAAAGAACCATAACCCTACATTCATTCTTAATAAAATTACGCCCCTTTGTTTTTTAGTATTGTAATTCTGTTTTAAATTTGTGTCCACTCCATATCTCCTTAACCCTTTGAAAGATGCTTTTGAAACTTGAGTCAAATGTTCACCTTATAGAGGCATCATGCAGACGTCATAAGACGTCTCCTCAAAAGCCACAGGACCAATTGTAACCAAATATCATACACAGCCTCTAGGGGCTGATGGAACGAAAATTTATCAAGCGGTCTAGGTTACATGACCTACATGGCCACCATACACAGGTGAGCGATTCAGGGCCTCATGGCCCTCTTGTTTCATATAAGCTTCGTGTTCGCTCCATATCTCAAAAACTGTTTAAGATTTTTTCATGAAAGTTTGTATGCATACAAAGCACCAACAGACGATGTGCAGAGAAAAAGAACCATAACCCTACATTCATTCTTAATAAAATTACGCCCCTTTGTTTTTTAGTATTGTAATTCTGTTTTAAATTTGTGTCCACTCCATATCTCCTTAACCCTTTGAAAGATGCTTTTGAAACTTGAGTCAAATGTTCACCTTATAGAGGCATCATGCAGAATTTGTATTCCAACCATGTTCGACAAATGTAGAGGTCAAAGTTCAAAAGGTAACATTATTTTTCCGCTCCAAATCTCGAAAACCGTATAAGATTTCTTCATAAAAGTTTGTACAAATATGAAGCATCATCAGACAATGTGCAGAGAAAAAGGACCATAACCCTACTTTCAGTTTTGACAGAATTATGCCCCTTTGTATTTATCATATAGTAATTTCATATTAACTTTGTGTCTGCTCCATATCTTGAAAACTGTTAAAGATTTCTTCACGAAAGTTTGTATAAATATTAGATGATATGAAGAGAAAAAGAGCCATAACCGAACTTCCATTTATAATGGAATTATGCCCCTTTGTAATTTTTGTCTAGGAATTTCATATTAGCTTTGTTTGTTTTGTAGTTTTATATCTGCCATATTATTGAAGATTTAAGCTACTGACAAAGTTTTGTCATCTCTTGTTTTCTTTCCAACTTTAAGCCCCAACGGGCGTATATTGCCCCGCTCAGCAGAGCTCTTGTTCCATTTGTTCGTCAATCACACTTCCTTGTGCCTAGCATAACTCTTAAACCATACATGCTACTGTTTTGAAATTTCAGATGGAAATAGCTGATTCGTATTTTTTTTACTGCCCCTGTGATTCTATCCCTCTGTTTGTCCATCCGTCTCATTAAAATAAATTTGTATAATCAACTTCTCCTACAGGTTTTCAGCAATAAAACAGAAACTTTGCCTAAATGTTTCAGGTATATTGAAGATGTACATGTGCCTTTTTGAAGACAAAAGATTTATTTTTGACAAACTTAAGGCCTTTTCGGACTTAGAAATCTTACATGTTCTGGCTGATACAGAATGGCAAGCTTGTATGTATAATCAACTTCTCCCTCAGTTTTTAAGCTATCAGTTTGAAACTTTGCACATAAGTTCCAGAAATATTGAAGATGTGCATGTGCTCATTTCGGTGAGTAAAATTTTTTATTTTTAACAAAATTACGGCCTTTCCATATTTAGAAATTTTTCGGTTTGTGACTAATACACGCTAACAAGATTGTAAGTCAACTCCTTCCACAGTTTTTGTCCCTCCTGCAAAGCAGAGGTCAGACATAATGTATTGCTTTTCTGGTGTCAGTGTTGGTAGCGGCTTAAACTTTTGTCAAGTTTTTGTGTTTGGCTCATTTTCTCAAGAAGTATAAGGGCTAGAGCCATGAAACATGGAGCATGAATACATCTGGAAGAGAGAGCATAAGAACTTCATCAAAATTGAGTCCTGACCTACCTTTGATGGTTCAATAACTTTGCAATTTTTTTGTTGAGTTTTCACATTAGGTCTGTTTGACTAAATTATAACCTTTATAGACGTAAACATTTTACAGGCTCTGGATAACACATAATGGCAAGATTATATAATCAACTGCTGCTATCAATTTGAAACTTTGCCTAAAAGCTCCAGACATGTTGAAAAAATGCATATGTTTTTTGAAGATTGACAAATGGTAGAAATTTTTCAGGTTGTGGCTAATACAGGATGACATGAATGTATAATTACTGGTAGTGACTTCCACAATTCTTATGCAATCACTTTGCGACTTCGTAGGTATTTTACAGACGTATTGAAGATGTGCAATTTTTTTTTTTTTAAAGACAAAAACTTAGTTTTGACAAAATAATTGTGTTTCACAAAATAATTGTGTTTCAACCTGAAGTTTTATGGGTTCTTCCAAGGTTATGAGCTATCTGTTTGAAACTTTGCATATATGTTTGGTATTTATTGAAAACATGCATTGTGTCTTTTTTACCAGGAATAATTCATTATTGACAGAATTACAGTCTTATTGAACTTAAACTTACGGCTGATGCATACTACATGCTAAGGACAGAAATTCTTTGATACATATCGTTTTATTGGCAGTCCAAGTATTGGAAACCAAACTGGAAATACAAAGAAAGTGTAAAGCAAGGACAAGCATTTCAGAGTAAAAACAAATGTGCATGAGTACCATTTGGTAAGATCTTAAGAACCATGTGTCATAAAGACAGGCTGACTTTGTTATGCCCTGCCGAAGGTGGAGGGATATAGTTTTTGTCTCGCCTGCGAAGCAGAAGCGTGACATAGGTATTGCTTTTTCGGTGTCGGGGGGCATAAACTTTCATCGGGTTTTTGCATTTAGGTCAGTTACACAAAGCACTGACAGGCGAGACACCGCATTCCACGGAATTCTTTTGTCCTTGTCTGTCCTTCCATCCATCCATCTGTCTGTCTGGGGCCATAACTAGGTAACCTCTGTATAGAATTTTATGAAACTTTAATTATATATCACTATAACCTGCTGATGCATGTGAAGTTTTATCAGTCTGGCTTCAGTAGTACATGATTTTACTTAGGTAAAATCAATAAAATGAGCCATAGATGAGTAACCAATTACTGAAACTTCATGAAACTTTAAATATGTATCACTATAATGCGGTTATGCATGACATCAGTAGTGCATGAGTTATTGCCCTTGAATCAATTTAAGATTGACAAATTCAGCCATTACTACAAATTCGCCACAACTAAGGTACCAGTGAAAGAAATTTCTTGAAACTGAATTAAAAATGTACCATTGTAGTGTAGTGATGCTGAGACAAGTGTTTTAGAACAGCTTCAGCTTATGCCTTACTTCATAACAAGTTCAGCTGTAACTCAGTAACCAGTGAACAAATTTGATAAAACTGAAAATAAACCATAAATGAATCAGGGCCACTTCAGTGGGGGATATAAATTCACCAAATTTGCTTGTTTAAACAACCATACAGTTGTGTCTCTGATGGCTTTAAGTAAATAAGATAGAATAATGAGTGTTCTTTCTTATTGTATTCTCAATGTTATAGCCTTTTTTAGCTCGCCTGTACGAAAGTTCAGAGAGCTATTGTTGTCACTTGGACGTCGGCGTGGGCGTCACACTTTAAAATTTACATTAAAGTTTTTTTTTTATGTGATGGGCAAGGCACTGCAGGTGAGCTGTCCTGTACAGGGACAGGTCTTTTTTAACAGTTATTGTAGCAACCACATTGTCAAATGCACTGTATTGTTCTGCTGCTACTGAAAAAAATTATTTCCTGTGAGTCTTATGTATGTAGGCTGGTTTTGGGAAAAAGTACAGGAAATTTCAGAAATATTATACTTTCTAAAATGTTATATGGTCAGAACATCGAAAATGTATTGGAAGATACAATTTTTTTAAAGTGTGGAAAAGAGTGAGTTTTAATGAATGTGAATATTATATATTGTCTAATTATTGAATACAGTGTATATTCATGCCATTATATATTGTCTTTGAAGTCGGTGTTAGTGTTAGTATCCCATAAGATTAAAGATTTTTGAAGTCTCTATCTCCTGAAACTTGTATGGCACCAGTTGATGCTTATAGTAATATTAGGCATTGGTTCAAAGTTTCCAGCAGTAACCACTCCCATCCCTCTCATCAACCATGAGGTCAAGATCATAGGGTATCCTGTCTGCTGACCAGGCCTGAGACCTCGGGGTCTGTAAACAGCAAACCAATATATTTTCCAGCTTAGACTTAAATTTTCCTGTTTTATTCCGTTGCTTTTTAATGCATGGTAAGGAAACAAAGTCTGGTAGCTATCAAACAACCTAACTTCTGCTTATGTCATCAGTTTCATTTTAGATTTCGAAGGAGCCATTTCGCCGGCAAACAGGTAAATTAATTTCATTCTTTAATGTTACCCTACAGACAACTTAAGCATGCAAATCATCATAAGCAGTCTTCATTCCAGTTTTCGTCGCTACCTACCAGTAAATTTTGTCATGAGATTCTGTGTTTTTATCCCCCAACTTCGAAGAAGTTTAGGGGGCATATTACTTCTGGGTTGTCCGTCCATGCATCCGTGCATCCGAGCGTCATGCATACCATATCTTAGAAACCATGCATGCTAGAGTTTTGAAATTTCACATATTTATTCGTCATAAAAAAATAGTTGACACATATTTTTTTTCTTGTCCCAGTTGTCTCCCTTTTTGGACTTAAAATAATAATAATAATAAAATGATAGACTTTATTTACAGAGGGAAATACACATTTAGTTAAACACTAATCTTCCATGTGGCCCTCTCTTAAATGTAGTCGCAATGTGACAGAAAAAAAAGAAAAGAAACATAAAAAAGCATGCAGCATGTCATATTTTAAGAACACACACATCCAACCTGTCAGTTTCCTACTGCAAAAATTGCAAGTATCAGGACAAAACTACCCACACAAATACCACAGGCCCACATTACACCGCCTACACCAAACTTTGTAATCAAGGTCTGCACCAGATGCTACCCAGTAAAAACTGGATAAGAATTCTCCCAACTGGAAAAAGGACTACACAAAATTCAAAAATAGCAGTCCAGTTGAACAGAAGTGTCCCAATAATGTACACTTATTACAGTAAGCTCACAGAAATGTCCAAATAATGTACACTTTTTACAGCAATCTCACATTTTCTACAGATCTGTAACACTCACATATATACTGAAAATAACACTATAAAAGCTGTAAGTATTGAGACAAATATGGCAGAACAAACACTGCAGAGCCTGATCAGACTGCTCCAAAAAATTGGAGAAGTACAATCAGGGTTTGTCCAAATATGTACAGTTATTATGACAAGTCCGCCAGATATGACCCTTGAGAAAATATCAAACTGAAACCTTGTGAGCAAGATATCTGAAAAAAGTATTTTAGCTAGAGCCATGAAACTTTGCCAGCTCATTTGGACTGATGAGTAGATGGACTTAACTTATTAACTTTTGAAAAAAAAAATTGTGAATTTTTGATCGCTTTATGCCCCTTTTTCGACTTAGTGCATTGTAAGCCTATGGAACCTGTCAGGCATACCATATCTTAGGAACCATGCCTGCTAGAGTTTTGAAATTTCACATATGGATTTGTCATCAAAAATTAGCTGAAAAGTTTTTAGCTCACCTGAGCCTTAAGGCTCAGGGTGGGCTATTCTGATCACCAAGTGTCCGTCGTGCGTTGTGCGTCATCTGTCGTCAACAATTTGCTATAAATGACATCTTCTCTGAAACCCCTAGGCCTAGGGCTTTGATATTTGGTATGAAGCATTGTCTAGTGGACCTCTACCAAATTTGTTCAAATGGTGGCCCCAGGGTCCAAAATGGCCCTGGGGCAGGGGATCTTGGGTTCGAAACTAAAAAATACTAAAAAATCTTCTTCTCCAGAACTGCTTGTCTCAGATGCTTGAAATTTGGTATGTATCATTGTCTAATAGTCCTGTACCAAGTTTGTTCAAATGGTGGCCCCAGGGTCCAAAATGGCCCTGGGGTAGGGGGTCTTGGGTTCGAAACTAAAAAATACTTAAAAATTTTCTTCTCCAGAACTGCTTGGCTCAGATGCTTGAAATTTGGTATGTAACATTGCCTAGTGGTCCTCTACCAATTTTGTTCAATGGTGGCCCCAGGGTCCAAAATGGCCCCTGGGCAGGGAGTTGGAGGTTTGAACCATATAAATACATAGAAAAATACTCAGAAACCTTCTTCCTCAAAACTGCTTGGCTCATATGCTTGAAATTTGGTATGTAGCATTGCCTAGTGGTGCTTTACCAAGTTTGTTCAAATGATGTCCCCAGGGTTCAAAATGGCCCCGCCCCAGGGGGTCCTGTGTCTTTACCATAGAAATACATAGAAAAATATTCAAAAATCTTCTTCTCCAGAACTGCTTGGCTCAGATTCTTGAAAGGACCTCTGACAGTATCAATGCATATTTGCCTATTTTTCGACAAATTATTGCACCTTCCTCGGGCAGCAAAAATTAAAATATTTGGCATTAATATGTAGACTTGAGTACTATAAAGACATTTTAACAGTGATTTTGACAAATTATCATGCCTCTAGACTAACTTAAACCGATTTTATCAAGAGGGGTACGTGAATTTTTCAGTCTCTGAAAATAAGTCAATTTTTTTGGTTTTCTAATATATCGAAATTTTAATTGATAACTATGCTAATACTGACATACACACTACTGTTACTGATATTATGCAATATTTTTTCAATAATAAGGACTTTAGCCTATTTTAAGATATAAACAGTGTAAGTACCCCACCCAGTTTTTCAGCTGTAGACTCCTTCCCCCTCCCCCTCCCGTGCCTCAGCAAGCCACTCACTTATATTGTGTATTATGATAGTACATACATACATGCAAAGTGGCTAGCTGAGGCACGGGGGGGGGGGGGGATCTTTAAAATACTTTCCCTGTTTCCATTACGTGTAATGATGAAATTTGGCTTTTTCCACCAAAATTTGAAGTCTATGTGCGAAAAAATCAGAAATTAAATTCATAGCCAGTTAGGGGAAGTTGAGAGCAACAAATATCAAGAGAAATTCTTGGGTATATCAATAATATAATTTTGACAAATGTTATAGGCAAATTAACATTACAACCTTCAGAGGTCCTTTGGTATGATGCATTGCTTAGTGGTCCTCTACCAAGTATGTTCAAATGGTGGCCTCAGGGTCCAAAATGGCCCCTGGGCAGGGAGTCCCAGGCTTGAACCATAGAAATACATAGAAAAATGATCAAAAATCTTCTTAAAGAACCGCAAATCTCAGATGCTTGAAATTTAGTATGTGGCATTGTCTAATAGTCCTTTACCAAGTTAAAATCTTCCTCTTTAGAACCATAGAAATACATAGAAAAATATTAAAAAATCTTCCTCTTTAGAAGTGCTCGGCTCATATGCTTGACATTTGGTATTTATCATTGCCTAGTGGTGCTTTACTAAGTTTGTTCAAATGATGTCCCCAGGGTCCAAAATGGCCCAGCCCCAGGGTGTCCTGGGTTTGAACAAAAGAAATACGCAGAAAAAATTTCAAAAATCTTCTTCTCCAGAACTGCTTGGCTCAGATGCTTGAAATAGGGTATATAGCATTGCCTAGTGGTCCTCTACCAAGTTTATTCAAATGATGTCCCCAGGGTCCAAAATGGCCCTGTCCCAGGGGGTCCTGGGTTTGAACCATAGAAATACATAGAAAAATATTCAAAAATCTTCTTCTTACAGAACCGCAAATCTAAGATGCTTGAAATTTAGTATGTGGCATTGTCTAATAGTCCTTTACCAAGTTTGTTCAAATGGTGGCTCCAGCTTTCAAAATGGCCCCTTGGCATGGAGTCTAAAGTTTGAATCTTAAGGGCCGTATACACTATCATTTTTTCTTGTACAAGTTTATTGTACAAGAAAAACTGTCATTTAATTTGATGGTGTATACAGCAGAAAATGATCAGTTTTTTTATTGTACAAGAAAAACTGATGAATAGAAACTCATCCTATTTTCAATGATAACTTATCAAACTTGCCATCAAATAGCCAATCAAAAGCAAGAGAATTTGTAGCAGCAGCATTGTAAACAAAAGCACATGACCAATATTTGGCGGGGAAATATTGCTTCAAGATTTCAGTGCCAACAAATAATGGCAGATATTATTTGGACAGACATGGTTACATCAAGACTGATTGGCCTTATAGAAGAAAATGAGATTATATGGAATATTAGGTCAAAAGACTATAAGAACAGAGATTTAAGAAAAATGACAGTTCTTGAAGTCTGAGAGGCTTTGAACACAACAGGCGAGTCTTATACATACAGATACAGATACCTTTATCCTGTTTACTACTTTTCTATTGTAGCAGCAAATACTAACTCTATTGAACATAATACCTATGAGTCTATATTTACAAGAAGATCCCTTGTCTCCATTGCTACTATTGTGTAATTTCCCGCAAAATGTTTGACAGCAGAGTAAAATTCTTGCTATGTGTATACACCTCATCATTGTCACTTTTTCTTGGTCAGTTTTTCTTGTACAATAAACTTGTACAAGAAAAAATGATAGTGTATACGGCCCTTTAGAAATGCAAAGAAAAATGGTTGACACATGTTTTCCAGTTTTTCCCGGAAGTGTTTTCCTGCTGTGTTATGCCCCTTTATATTTTTCGTAAAAAAAAGTTTGTTATCCCAACTCCTCATAGACCGCTTGACCGATTTTCGTGAAATTAAGTATGTGAACACAGTCATATTGGTATGAAGATGTGCATTAAGATTTCCACTTTGAAATCTTACCCCTCTTGCTTGAGTTATGCCCCTTTTTGATTTTTTAACCTAATTTTTTTTTTGTGTGTGTGTTGGGGGGGGGGGGGGGGGGGTTAGTTGTTTTTTGCTTTGATTTTATTGAAATTTGGTTCATAGATGCATCATAAGAAAATAGTTGACATGTGTTTTACAGTTTTAGCTCGCCTGAAAGAAAGTTCAGGAAGAGCTATTGTTGTCACCCCGGCGTCGGCTTCCGCGTCCGCGTCAGCGTCCGCGTCGGCATCCGGATTGGATGTTTTGGTTAAAGTTTTTTAAAGACCTATATCTCCTTAACCCATGGATGGATTCTTTTGATACTTGCACTGTAGTTAGATATTGGTCCAAGGTTTAACAGGGTACCACCCCCACCCCACTCCATGACCTTGATGTCAAGGTCATGGACTTAGAAAATTGGGAGTATTTTTGGACTGGATGTTTTGGTTAAAGTTTTATAAAGCCCAATATCTCCTTAACCCATGGATGGATTCCTTTGATACTTGCACTGTAGTTAGATATTGGTCCAAAGTTTTGCAAGGTACTACCCCCATCCCCCTCAGTGACCTTGATGTCAAGGTCATGGACTTAGAAAATTGTCTTTTTATTGTTTGGATGTTTTGGTTAAAGTCTTTTAAAGACACATATCTCCTGAACCCAGCGATGAATTCAGTTTATATTTGCACTTTAGTTAGATATTAGTCCAAAGTTTTGCCGAGTACTACCCCAACCCTGCACATTGACCTTGATGTCAAGGTCACGGACTTTGAAAATCTGCTCTTTATTAAAGTTTTCTAATTGCAAACTGATTCATAATGCTTGGCAGAGATTTAGTTTACACTTGAACTGATGCTAGACACTTTTTTGAGTTTTTACAAAACACTATATACTTACCCCACTCGATGACATTGAAGTCAAGGTCATCGACTTATAATTTTGTCTTAAAGATTTTGGTTAAAGTTTTATATTTATGAAGACATAATTTCACAGTGCCACAATGGACTCAGTTGATACTTATAGTTGGACTGATGTTAGATAATGGCTCAAGGTTTTGTTACATCCTAGCACCCCCCCCCCCCCCCCCCCCCCCCCAACCCCCCCCCCCCACCCCTACCGCTTAGTTCTTTGACCTCAAGCTCATGGACTTTGAAATTTCATGTGGATTTTTATTTTAATTTTATTTTAAGACTTATTTCTTAGATAGCTTTTGTTTATAAATGTGTTGTCATTATCGACATGCTTGCTTGAAGTTTTATGCATAGAAGTCCACACCTCCAAAGCGACTGTGTGATGGGCAAGCACCTATTCAGGCGAGCTATGCTGTCAGGCGACAGCTCTTGTTCCTGGAAGTGTTTTCCTGCTGAGTCATACCCCTTTATATTTTTCGTAAAAAAAGTTTGTTATCGCAACTCCTCTTAGACGGCTTGACCGATTTTCTTGAAATTAAGTTTGGGAACACATATTGGTATGAAGATGTGCATTAAGGTTTCCACTTTGAAATCTGACCTCTCTTTCTTGAGTAATGCCCCTTTTTAGCTCACCTAAGCCGAAGGCTCACAGGTGAGCTTATAGTATAGGCAGGCATCCGTCGTCCGTCGTACGTCGTCCGTCCGGCAACATTTTCAAACGACATCTCCTCTGAAACTACAAGGCCCTTTGTAACTAAATTTCATATATAGCATCTATAGGCAGGGGGAACCAATAATACTGTTTTTTATCCAAATTGCTTTGGAACTTTGGTTGCTATGGCAACTTAAAGTTTCCACTGACTTGTATGGGAAAAATTGAAAATTTGCATTTATTGCTATGTCACTGCAGATATTTTGACAAAACTTTTACAGAAATGTTCCTTGAGTAGTCTTCCATCAACCACATGAAATTTTTGTCAATTGCACAATTTGGCTGGTTGCCATGGCAACCGAATGGTTAAAAATAGAAAAAATATTCAAAAATCATCTCCTCAGAAACTATGCAACCAATAAAGCTCGAACTTCACAGAAAGGATCTTGGCACTGCCCTCTATAAAAGTACTGTTTTTCTTGGCAATTGCTCTAGCAGTTTGGTTGCTATGGAAACTTAAAGTTGCCATTGACTTATAATGGCAAAATAGAAAATTTGCATTTATTGCTATGCCACTGCAGATATTTTGACAAAACTTTTATAGAAATGTTCCTGGAGTAGTCTTTAACCAGCCTTGTTAAATTTATACAAATTTGGCAATTTTTCTGGTTGCCATTGCAACCGAATAGTTAAAAATGGAAAAATATTAAAAAATCATCTCTGCATAAACTGTGTGGCCAATAAAGCTCAAACTTTACAGAAAGAATCTTAGTACTAGCCTCTATAGAATTACTATTTTTCATGGCGATTACTCCAGCAGTTTGGTTGCTATGGCAACTAAGAGTTTCCATTGACTTATAGTGGGGAAAATGGAAATTGGCAATTTTTGCTGTCTCACGGCTTTTATTTAGATTTTCTTTCTACAGAAATGTTTCTTGAATAGTCCTCTATATTTCATATGAATTTTCTCCAAATCGCTGAATTTGATTGGTTGCCATGGCAAAATATAGGGTAAATTTTCGAAAAAAAAAAAGAAGAGAAAATGAAAAAATCTTCTGCTCAGAAGCCATATGGGGGATGAAGCTGATATTGTGCAAACATGTTGATGACAGAAGCCTCTACATGAGTTTTGTTTTTCTTCCAACCCCATAAGAACTTTGGTTGCTATGGCAACTTATAGTTTCCATTGACTTATAATGGGAAAAGTGAAGCCACGAGGAGGATAAAGCTAATACTTAGCATACATATTAATAACATGAGCGTCTACCTAAAGTATATTTCATATTATCATTGCCCATGTGAACTGGTTGCTATGGCAACTTAAAGTTTCCATAGACTTACAATGGGGAAAGTGGACATTTGGTATTTATTTCTGTGTCACGGCAGATATTTTGACAAAAGCTTTACAGAAATGTTACTAGAGTAGTCCTCTATCAGCTATAAGAATTTTGCCTAAAGACCTGATTTTCATTGGTTGTCGTTGCAATTGAAGGGCCAAATTTTCAATTTTTTTTTTTTTTTTTGCCAAAGATCTTCTTCTCAGAAGCCATTAAGGGGGGATAAAGCTTATTTTTGCATAAATGTTTGTGATATTATCCTCTACATAAATGGTGTGTTTTATTGCTGTTGTGCATGTTGTTTTGTTGCTGTGGCAACTTAGTTTTTCCAACATAACCTCAGTGCTCAGGTGAGCGATATAGGGCCATTGGCCCTCTGGTTAGCTCTCCTGAGCCGAAGGCTCACAGGTGACCTCATAGTATAGGCAGGCATTCGTCGTCCATCAATATTTTCAAAAGACATCTCCTCTGAAACTACAAGGCCCATTGTTACCAAATTTCATATATAGCATCTAGGCAGGGGGAACCAATAATACTGTTTTTTATCCAAATCGCTTCAGAACTTTGGTTGCTATGGCAACTTAAAGTTTCCATTGACTTGTATGGGAGAAAATGAAAATTTGCATTTATTGCTATGTCACTGCAGATATTTTGACAAAACTTTTACAGAAATGTTCCTTGAGTAGTCCTCTATCAACGACATGAAATTTATGTAAGTTGCACAATTAGGCTGGTTGCCATGGCAACCGAATGGTTAAAAATAGAAAAGATTCAAAAATCATCTCCTCAGAAACTATACAATTAATAAAACTCAAACTTCACAGAAAGGATCTAGGTACTACCCTCTATAAAATTACTGTTTTTCTTGGCAATTGCTCCGGCAGTTTGGTTGCTATGGCAACATAAAGTTGCCATTGACTTATAATGGGACAATTGAAAATTTGCATTTATTGCTATGTGACTGCAGATATTTTGACAAAACTTTTACGGAAATGTTCCTTGAGTAGTCCTCTATCAACCACATGAAATTTATGTAAATTGCACAATTTGGCTGATTGCTATTGCAACCGAATGGTTAAAAATAGAAAAAATATTAAAATATCATTTTTGCAGAAACTTTGTGGCCGATAAAGCTCAAACTTTACAGAACGGATCTTTGTACAAGCTTCTATGTAATTACAGTTTTTTTATGGCAATTGCTTCAGCTGTTAGGTTGGTATGGCAACTTATAGTTTCCATTGAAATATAATGGGAAAAATGGAAAGCTGCAGTTTTTGCTATCTCCCTGCAGTTATTTTTGGATTTTTTATCTACAGAAATGTTGCTTGAGCAGTCCTCTATGATTCCTATTAATTTTGTCCAAATTGCAGAAATATGATTTGTTGCCATGGCAATATTAAGGAAATATTTTTGAAAAAAATATTTAAAAATCTTTTCCTCAAAAACCATATAGGGGGATGAAGCTGATTCTTTGCATACATGTTCATGACATTAGCCGCTACGTAAATATTGTTTTTTATTATTGTTGCCCACATGGTTTCATTACTATGGCATTTTAAAGTTTCCATAGACTTGTATTGGGAAAAGTGCAAATTGGCATTTATTTCTGTAATACTGCAATATTTAGGCAAAAAGTTTTACAAATATGTTTTTTTTTTTATTGTAACTTCATCAAACTTGCTAATATTTACTAGGACAAGCATAACAACTCAGTCAAAGTTGAAATTAGGCCGAATTGTACAACTTACTTCAGTGTTTCTTACTCTTGAGTGCTAAGGATGAATGGACTCAGGTGAGCTACAGGACCAATGGTCCTCTGGTTTAGTAGTGCCCCTTTTGACCTGGGTGGGGGGGGGGGGGATTTAGTCATTTGGCTTTGATTGTATTAAAATTTGGTTCGAAAAAGTTGACCAGTGTTTTCCATTTTTTCCCAGAAGTGTTTGCCTGCTGAGTTATTCCCCTTTGTAATTTTGTAATAAAAGTTTGTTATCGCTACTCCTTCTAGACTGCTTGACCGATTTTCTTGATTTTTACTACAGGTTTTTCCAGATTAGCTCTCTGGAGCCAATATTAGATGAAAGTAGACATGTTCAGTTACCTTGATAGGATTATAGGATGAGCTACCGTATATTTGTTTGTCATAACATGTATGCTTTGTATAACTTTGTAAAACTTAGATGACGAAGGTCCATGCTTAACTGTTAAATGCTGGGGGTATTTAGTAAGCCATGCTTACTGCCATTTCTAGTTTGTCCTATTTTGAAGTTTTTTTTCGGCCATTTTCACTTCCATTTTATTCAGATTTGGTGCACAGATACAGTAGAAGGAAAGAGTTGGCATATATTGCTCTGTTTTTGTCAAAAGGGTTTTCCAGCTTTGTTGTGCCCCTTTGTAGTCATGGAAAACAGAGTTTGTTGTCGCTACTTCTCCTAAACCGTTTGACTGATTATACGCCCGTTTGAAAAACGGGACATATATTGTTATGGCGCTGGCGTCCGTTTGTCCGTCTGTCCGTCCGTCCGGCGTAAACTTTTCGTTTCCGGATAACTCCTCCTACAGTTTACATCCGATCGAGCTGAAACTTGGTATATAGTAAGACTATGAGGTGGACCAGCGGATATCGTTTCTAGGTTACGCTCCAATGATTTTTAGCGGAGTTACAGCCCTTCACTTAGAATTTTTGGGGTGTTCGTTTCCGGATAACTCCTCCTATAGTTTTCATCCAATTAAGCTGAAACTTTGTAAACAGTAAGACTACGATGTGGAGTAGCCATACTATATGGAAATTTTGCTCCGACAATTTTTAGCGGAGTTACAGCCTTTTGAAAAAACGCGTCTATGGCAGTTTGTATGGCAATTCTTTAGCATTCTATTACTTGGTTACTCTTTGGAATATCATGATGAAACTTTATAACAATGTATATGAGGTTAAGACAACGTGTCTCATACAAGAATGGTTACTCCCCTTGACTTAGATTTTGAGTTACCTCCCTTTGATTATTTTGTCCGACTATATTTGTACACCTCATATCTAACTAACCCTTTGGATTATTGTGATGAAACTTGATAGTGATGTATATTAGGTTGACACAATATGTAACATATAAGAACAATTGCCTGCCCTTACTTATTTTTGGAGTAACCTCCCTTTGAATATTTTCTAAGGCTATTCTTATGCAAGCGATAAGTAGGCAACCGTATGGAATATCTTGATGAAAATTATTAATTCCTCTCTATTGGTCGCCCAATGGCACATGCTAGTAAATAATAAGGAACACTGGGTTTGGGAAATGTAGACCATTTATTGCAATAAGCTTAAGCGCACATGCCAGAATTATGTGAATAAAAAGCAAGCATATATCCGCCAGCTGAAAACATAAGTACCATCAAATACAAAGTCCATATTTGCAATGGCGGATATACTAATACTGTAGTACTGATCTCCTTCCTCCAGAATTATCACAATCAACACAAGTCACTGTCACTTCAAGCATTATTCTTGTTCATTAACAAGTCACAAAGGAGTCACTGGACACAAGTACTGACCTCTATTACATTTATAAATGCCATAGTCATAATCATAGATGCTGATAATCACTGCAGGCTATTAAGGCCTAAATGGTCAACTCACTAAATTCTAATTACTACACTAAAATACTACAAATAAGACAATATAATCAATTTAACAAACAAGTGTCAAACATCCTGATAATAATAATAATAATAGTAAGATAAATAAATAAGAAGCAGTCCCACAAAGAACAAAATACAACCCTGCAAGAAGGCTAGGAAGTGGGTGGGTGGATAGAATTCACAATGAAAATAATGTTGCCTGCTGCACCACAGATTTGAAACTGATAAAGATTCAAATCAGTCCCTCATATTTGATTGGTTCTGCTTCATCCCAGCTGGACAGTGATTGGTCAACACAGGCATCAGCAACAGACAGCTTAATTAGAGCTGTCTGGGAGAAGGGGTTGTGTAATGGGAAACCTGATATAGGGAGATAAGAATTCCATTGAGAAACTGCAAGATTACCTGTGGGGCTGAACTAGATGAAAGATAATACTTGCATATAAGTTTAAGTGTCTTGGAGCAGCAGGAAAAGCAGCTACTGACCACTACAGAATTAATAACAGATTAAACTTATTAATCAATACATTAATTCCTCTCTATTGGTCGCCCAATGGCACATGCTAGTAAATAATAAGGAACACTGGGTTTGGGAAATGTAGACCATTTATTGCAATAAGCTTAAGCGCACATGCCAGAATTATGTGAATAAAAAGCAAGCATATATCCGCCAGCTGAAAACATAAGTACCATCAAATACAAAGTCCATATTTGCAATGGCGGATATACTAATACTGTAGTACTGATCTCCAAATCCCAAACCCAGGTAGGTGTAGTAGTATTAAATTAAAAAGTAAGTATAGATATATGCATAAAATAGTGAAGCAGACAGCCGCCAGCCCACCACAAACATGTACAGAGTATATAAAACATTAGCCACATGTATATACAACCACCATAAAAGCAAGTCCGCCCGTTCTCAACATTATTACCACTGATTCTGTGACAAGAAGGAATAAAAGGGAACTTTAAAAGATGTGATGCTTGCTGCTGTCCTGAAAAGGAAGTTAAGCAATACTAGCTCATTATCTATATGCTTATTAGTCCAACAAGACTTGGTAATTGTAACTAATGCACCACAGGTCCCCTGAGGACCAGAACGGAGATATTGACAAAAGGAAGGATATATGCAAAGGATAGTGCTGTTTAGACCCACTGGCAAAGCCAGGTTGTACCAGGCTGGATAAACACGTGTAAGTGACGAGCAAATGTTGTGTCAAGGTTCATGAAAACATAATGTACTCATAAAATGGTATGAAAAATATGGGCTACAAACAGATGGTTGGTTGGAAGCAATGCCTCGCATTATTTGAGTGCTTAATGCAATAACTGCAAAAGTAATCAGGGTCATTAGACCTGGTTGAAGACAAAGTACATACTGTCCTGAGACATATGATAGTCTAAAGGGGATGGAAATACAAACGGCAAGATCTGATCAAACTTACTGGGCTCATGAAGGCGAGAAATTCCGTCTGCCAAGGTATTCACCAAACCTGGTATAAAACGAGCTGTGATGTGAAAGTTAAAAGAAGCAGAAAGCCAAAACAGAACCCTAAGGCACGCCATGAGAAAAGGATTTTTTGAAGTGCCCCTGTTTATTGTATGAACTGTTACCATATTGTCAGACTGTATGTAGATCCTTTTATTTCGCCAATATGGTGCCCAACGACAGACCGCCAGGTAAACAGCCAAAATCTCTTTCGAATTAATATGCAACTTTGAAACAAGTGGCCAGTCACATTCCCAGTTACAGTAGAGCCAGTCACCTTCAAAATAAGCACCTGCTGCCAAGTTACAACTATCAGTAAACACTGACTTAATTGGAACTGTATCCAAGAGCATAGATTTGCCATTGAAGTTTGCCATAAATGACTGCCACCATGCGATGTCAGCCTTGATGCCGCCAGTTAGCATCATTTTGTGATTATCCGCCTTAAGCCTATTTAGCGCATCTATGATTCGGCGCGAATATACTCTGCCGCCATAAACTACGCTTGCGCAAAAGTTAAGCTTCCCTGCAAGGGACTGAAGTTGCTTTTTTGAGGCCCGCCTTCGGGCAACAAATAAAGATAATTCTTGCCTAACCTGAAAGAGCTTTTCTTCAGGTAGCCTCAAACACATTTCTGTTGAGTCAATTTCTATCCCAAGAAAGGTGAGTTTTGTGGTAGGGTCGACCACTTTGTTCCAGTTGATTTGAAAACCTAGCTTTCTCAAGAGAAAAATCACTGTGTTCAATGCATGAACACACTCTGCAAAAGTATCTGCCTTTATAAAGAAGTCATCTAAATACACAACAGTGGCTTTAAGTCCACGACGTTTGAGCATACGCCTTACCGCTTGAGTGAGGCGATGGAAAATGCCAGGCGCCAGCCTGGAGCCAAAACAGAGCTTCGTATCTTGGAGCTAGACCGTTCGATTATGAAATTGCCATTTAAGGCCAGTGACATTCTGGCTGTGCTCGCTTATTGGAACTGACCTATAAGCCTGCTTTAAGTCAACTTTTGCCATAAAACAACCTGGTGTAACCAGCTTGGCAGCATCATCAACCCTGGAGAATTTTTGTTTCCAGTCAGCAGTGCAATAGTCATTGACCGCAAGGCCTTCAGGCTGAGAACAGTCATGAATCAGCCTGACACCACCATCCGGTTTTGGGATAGCACCCATTGGACTGATAATGTCAGGTGGATCCGCAACAACTTTATAGTTGCCCATTTCAATCTCTTTTAATACCTGAGCTGTTGCCGCCTTGTAATATGGACTGCCTGGCCTTGCTGACTTATGATTCTCACACTGCACAACTGCTGGACAAGCCTCTGAGTCAATGATGTCAAACCCATTACGCAGGCCATTAAGAATGAAAACTCTGTCCTCATCATTTTCCATCTCCTCCTCCCAAGCAGCTAAGCATAACCCACTTGGCGAGTCAGAACGGGCGCTTGTTAGTTTTTTGTCTTATTATGAGTCACCGCCGCATGTGCTTGGTGACAGCCTGTATATGAACATTGGTGAACATAGCGACAATTCTTATAATGGCAGCCTGCCTTGGTGTTAAACACTTTGCATATGATTTCCCCATCCAGGGTGTGGGGCCCTTGGGTAGCTAGAGCTCTGTTGGGCTGGATAGGATTAATCTTAGGGGATTGAGTATTTGTCAGCTTAGGCTGTCTTGGGATAAGATAGACAGTCTGCAGGTGTGGGATGTCAGTGCCCCACCTGAAACCATATTGGGCTTGGAGCTGACGGTAGTCTCTGTCATACTGTAATACAGAGACTAAAGTATAGCGCTGCATAACTCGCAAATTTTTGTGCCATAGGAAATATAATCCGTGACGTTATTTGAGTCGAGTTTGGACTCAGAGACCAGCTTATATAATATGGCATTGTTTGCGACACACCACTGGGCTAAGGTCACACTTTCTAATTTGGGCTTTTTCGGGCCAGACTTAATGACCACCTGCTGTTGGTCATTACCTCCTACAATGATCTCCTCTTCTACATTTCCTGTCACAAAATCAGTGATGTCATAATGAGAAGGAGGGGACTTACCCAAAGCTGCCCTTGATAAATGAATCTGCGGGTCTCTCCAAGACTGAATCACTGGCACATTATGTTCTCTAGTCTGTGACTGCACACAATTGTTAATATTCAGTGGTTCCGTATTGATCACTGATTGACCTGTTGGCACTGATGCTTGTCCCGACTGTAATTGTCTAAGAGCTTGAAGATTTGGAGTCCCATCTGCTAATGCAGGCTGCTCTGCCCGGATGCTGCCTCTAATATCTTGGCCCATAAAATCAACCTCAGATTGGTCTGCCGCCTGTCTCCCCTGCGGATCGCCTTGCCTCTGCACACTAGATAACTGTGCGGATAAGTGAGCATAAGAATAATGTGCTGCCTCTTCTGCTTGCCCTGCCATGTCGCCATAATTCAGCTTATGAACCGAAGCTATTATCAGCTTCTTTTGTCCCTGGCTTATTTTTGTCTTTGATAAATCCGCTGGCTCTAACAATTTAATTGCATCAAGAGAATTGAAGCCTTCATCAAACAACTTTGAAACAGCATCATCACAAATTTTGTGCTGTACAGCCCAGGCTTTGGCTATTTCTTCTCCTGACATTGTCCTACTTTTCACAATTAAGGTTTGAACTGTTCCTTTTCTCTCATTATTTAAGAACACTGTCTGATGGATTCAACTCATACGGCAGTGGTTTCCACAACACACAGGCAACACATGCCTCAGCCTTGAGGCCCTCACGGTAGTCCAGAATACTAGCCATAATAATTGTTTTAGCTTTTGAAAACAAGCTTAGGCCATCTCCCCAGTACTTTTAAACCTAGTTCAATGTAACAATCCATCTTTAGGTAGCATTATCACTTTTCTAATATTTTCCACAATATGAACCCATAACTATTCTTCACAGATACCGTAAAATCTCTAATAGACGCCCGGGCGTTTATTAGAATCATGACTTTTCCCGGAGAAGGGGGTGGGCGTTTATTAGAGGCTCTAGTGTTTGTCAATTACGTATGAACGTCCAAAACGATTATTTTCTCCGGACTGCTTTCCAATGGCCGCCATCTTGTTACTCGGAAAAGGACTAGTGATTCAATACGCAATTTCCCGCATTGGGCCTCTTTGCGGTTCTGTGCATAAAAAAAAAAAGTATGAGCTATCTGTTTTGCAAATTATTGTTTATTCTGTATACATCTGACACAAACCAGCTGAGTTACCCGAAGTCAATTAAAGCCGATATATAGTCTTTCAAAACAGGTTTTGATTGTTTACTTTTGCCAGAGACTCGCTGCCTCTTTTGTCTTTTATCTCCGTAATCATCACCCCAAAAAAAAGATGTAAACAAAAATTACCGTGATTGTAGGTAATAGTGTCCAGTTTAATCCTTTTGTCAGTATCCAATTGATCCTATCACTCTAACAGTATGATCATTTTGACACATTTTCCCATTCATAACTTACGTAAATATTCGAACATCTTTTGGAACATTTTTTTTGTGTGTGTGTATATCACATTTTCACTTTCGGGAAGTTTCATTATTTTGTTGACATACACTGCAGATCCTGATCACACTGCTCCAATGAGCTGTCTGATCTGGGTCTACAAAATTTACTCAGCAATTACTGTCCGATTATTCAGTGTATCTCCTTTTTATGTCACCGATAAAATAATTTGCCTAGACTTCAGACACGTGTCAATTTCTTTGATCTTTGATGACAACTGCTGTTGAAAATCTGCATGCTTTTTTCATTCTCGCCTTGGGGCAAAACTGGGTCAGGGCAGAATGATAAATAAAGAAGTCATGCACTGGATGCATGGTCACTAGGGTCACGTCAATAAGTAAGTCAATTAGTTAACTGCTGAAGGAAAGTTCGTTCCAGGTGAAGGACTGGAAATTCCCTGTGTTTACCATTTATTTACCGAGAGAAAAAAGGACTAATGTGTTTCGCGATTAGGCGACAAATTGGGAAACTTACGGCATAAGGTAAGGTCGGTTTTCTTTCCCATTTTCCAGTGGGCGTTTATTAGAGGCTGGTCCTTTTCCGAGAATTGTCCAAAAACTCGCCAGTTTTAACATCAAAATCGGGGAGATGGGCGTTTATTAGAGCATGGGCGTCTATTAGAGATTTTACGGTATATCATATAACTAAAATATTTTAGAATTCACAATGAAAATAATGTTGCCTGCTGCACCACAGATTTGAAACTGATAAAGATTCAAATCAGTCCCTCATATTTGATTGGTTCTGCTTCATCCCAGCTGGACAGTGATTGGTCAACACAGGCATCAGCAACAGACAGCTTAATTAATTAGAGCTGTCTGGGAGAAGGGGTTGTGTAATGGGAAACCTGATATAGGGAGATAAGAATTCCATTGAGAAACTGCAAGATTACCTGTGGGGCTGAACTAGATGAAAGATAATACTTGCATATAAGTTTAAGTGTCTTGGAGCAGCAGGAAAAGCAGCTACTGACCACTACAGAATTAATAACAGATTAAACTTATTAATCAATACTATAGCAGTGTGTATTAGGTTGAGGCTGTGTGTCTTATATAAGAATAATTGCTCCCCCTTCCTTATTTATGGAGGTACATCCCTTTGATTAATTTCTACGGCTATTCTTGGGCAAGTCATTACTAGGTAACCGTATGGAATATCTTGAGGAAACTTTATAGCAATGTGTATTAGGTTGATACAGTATGTCTAATAAAAGAATAATTGCGTCCCCATCCCAATTTTTTAGTTACATCCCTTTGATTACTTTTTTGAGGCTTTTCTTTTGAGAACCTTAGTGTTTGGAATATCTTGATAAACTTGATAGCAATGTAGACAAGGATGAAACGGTGCAAAAAAACCATTCAGAAACGGGCGTATATTGCCCCGCTTGCGGAGCTCTTGTTTTAAATATTTGAACACATATTGGTATATAGATGTGCATTTGTGGTTGTCATAACATGTATGCTGTGTAAAAATGTAAAACTTAAATGACAAAGCTGCATGCCTAATTGTTGAACGCGGGGGGTATTTAGTAAGCCATGCTTACTGCCACCTCTAGTTAATGGCAGTTTTTAGCTCACCTGAGCACATAGTGCTCAAGGTGAGCTATTGTAATCAATATTTGTCCGTCCGTCGTCCATCCGTCCGTCCGTCCATCCATACGTCATCAACAGTTTCTTCAAATGACATCCCCTCCTAGACCAGCAAGCTAATTTCTAAATAATTTCACTCAAATGTTTCTTTCTGTGTTAGCCCTGAGCCTCTGAACAAACTGGCTCCCAGAGCTAAAAATAGATATCTGAGAATGACTCAGAGGGCACAGTTCTGATCCAATCATCATCAAACTTTGTCTCAATATTTATCTTAATGAAATCTAGACCAAGTATGAAACTGGATCATGTGGGTAAAAAACTAGGTGACTAAGTCAAATCTAAGAAAAACCTTGTGTACACTGTAAAGGGCACAATTATAATCCAATCTTCATGAAATTTTGTCAGAATGTTTATTCTTATGAAATCTAGGCTGGGATTGAAACTGAGTCGTGGGGTCAAAAGCTAGGTCACAAAGTCAAATCTTAGAAAAACGTCTGTACACTCTAGAGAGCAGTTATAATCCAATCTTCATGGAACTTTGTCAGAATGTTTATCCTTATGAAATCTAGGCCAAGATTAAAACTGAGTCATGTGGGGTCAAAAACTAGGTCATTATGTCAATCTTAGAAAAACCTGGTGTACATTCTAGAGCACAGGGTATAATCGATTCCGCTAATTTTCGCTTCCTGCAGAGACTGTACCTCATATTTGGCTTCCGCCAAGACTGTCCGTGAACTCTTGCTTCCTGCCGAGACTTCTGAACTTGATAAATGGCTTCCTGCAGAGACTGTTCGCATGATTCTGCTTCATGCCGAGGCTCTGGGCAGGAAGCAGTCACGCTGACAGTCTCGGCAGGAAACCATTTTTCGAGTACAGTAGTCTCTGCAGGAAGCAAGAGTTAGCGGACAGTCTCTGGGGAAGCCAAATATGATGGAAAGTCTCTGCAGGAAGCGAAAATTGGCAGAATCGATTATAACCTGTGTAGAGGGCACAGTTTTGAGCCAATCTTCATGAAACTTTGTCAGAATGTTTATCTATATGAAATCTAGACCATATTTGAAACTTGGCCATAACATTACAAACACTAGGTCACTAGGTCAGATCTTAGAAAAAACATGTGAATGCTCTAGAGGGCATGGTTTTATTCCAATCTTCATGAAACTTTGTCAAAGTGTTTATCTCCAGCAAATCTTGACCAAGGGTGCAACTGGGTCATGTTGGGTCAAAAACTAGGTCACTAGGTCAGACCTTAGAAAACATTGTGTACACCCTAGAGGGCACAGTTTTGATTTGAAATTCATGAAACTTTTTCAGAATGTTTATATTTAAGAAATCTAGACCAGGTTTGAAACTGAGTCATTTTTGGTCAAAAACTAGGTCATCAGGTTAAATCTTATAAAACCTTAGGTACACAATAAAGGGTTCATTTTCCATTGAATCATTGTGAAACTTTGTCTCTCGTACTTACGGATGTCTCTCAGGTTAAGTTCACAGGATACTCAGGTGAGCGATCCATGGCCATCATGGCCGTCTTGTTTTCTATGCCCCCACCTTGAAGAAGTTGAGGGGGCATATTGGTTTGGGCCTGACCGTCCGTCCCTCCATCCTTCCATCCGTCCGTACGTAGCGCCTCATTTTCTCAAGAACCGTAACTGCTGGGGCCTTGATATTTCATAGGTGGGTAGACTATCAAAAACTAGAGGTTGCATTTTTTTTTTCTTGTCAATCAGCCTTGTACTTGCAGAGTTATGCCCCTTTTTCAAAAAAATAAACGAAAGTTTGTTCCCAAAATCCTGGGAAAACCGTTTGAGCTAGGATTCTCATATTTGGCAAACTGCTAGGGGCTAAGGTGTAGATCACCTGATTAACTTTTGGGCAAATTCCGTCAAAAAATGACTGAATTATGCCCCTTTGTTGAATTTGGCATTTTTCCAATTTTTGAACCGTTTGACCTAGAACCCTAATTTTTGGTATACTAGTATTTGATGTGCTGATCATTCTGATGTTGGTTGCCTTATGATGCATCCACTTTTAACAGAGTTATTTCCCTTTTCTCATCTGTATAAAGCATAATAAAAGGTGTATGACCTTGAAACTTGGTATGTAGCTTTGGGCACTCAAGCCCATCATAGTTTATACAAATGATCGTGCGTTGACCTTGACCTAATTTATGCACTGTCAACTTTGGTACATTATGTAGTCTTTTATATGGGAAAATGCCTAAACAGTGGATTTTTCAGAAACTATTTAAGTCTAAGGTTCAATATATTGTATATATGGTTGACTAAATGACCAGACGAAGATATTTTGTCGTTATAGGTCAAGGTCATTCTTTGACTTTTGTACAAGGTCATTGAGATTCTGTCACCCGTCAACATTTTCAAACATCTCAGAGGCCACTAAGGTCAATTGAAGCCATATTTCATATGGAGCTTCATCGGTTTAAAGGAACCATAGTTTGTTCATTTCATATACAAATCATGACCATGCGTTGTCCTTGAATTAATTTACGGCATGGTCAACTCTGGTACGTTAGGCTTTTATATGGGAAAACGCTTAAACAGTGGATTTCTCAGAAAATATTTAAGTTTAAGGAACAATACGAGGTATACATGGTCGACTAAATGACCAGATGAAGATATATGTCACTAAAGGTCAAGGTCATTCCGTCGGACCATCCATCGTCAAGATTTTCAAACATCTTCTCCTCTGAAACCACTGGGCCGATTGAAGTCAAATTTCATATGGAGTCTCAGTGGGATGGGGGAATGAAAGTATATACCCGGGGTCTGGGTCACATGACCAAGATGGCCGCCATACCCATATATGGTAAAAACCCTTCAAAAATCTTCTTCTCCAGAACCAAAAGGCCTCTGACCTTGAAACTTGGTATGTAGCATCGGGCATGCGGGCTTATCATAGTTTATGCAAATCATGACCTTGGGTTGACCTTGACCTAATTTAAGGCATGGTCAACTTTGGTACGTTAGGCTTTTATATGGGAAAATGCTTAAACAGTGGATTTCTCAGAAAATATTTCAGTCTAAGGTACAAATAAGGTACAATGCTTGGTATACATGGTTGACTAAATGACCAGATGAAGATATTATGTCATTAAAGGTCAAGGTCATTCCTTCGGACCATCCGTTGTCAAGATTTTCAAACATCTTCTCCTCTGAAACAACTGGGCTGATTGAAGCCAAATTTCATATGGAGTCTCAGTGGGATGGGGGAACGAAAGTTTATACCCGAGGTCTGGGTCACATGACCAAGATGGCCGCCATGCCCATATATGGTAAAAACCCTTCAAAAATTTTCTTCTCCAGAACCAAAAGGCCTATGACCTTGAAACTTGGTATGTAGCATCGGGCATGCAGGCCCATCATAATTTATACAAATCATGACCTTGCGTTGACCTTGACCTAATTTACGGCATGGTCAACTTTGGTACGATAGGCTTTTATATTGGTAAACGCTAAAACAGTGGATTTCTCAGAAAATATTTAAGTCTAAGGTACAATACTTGGTATACATGGTCGACTAAATGACCAGATGAAGATATTATGTCACTAAAGGTCAAGGTCATTCCGTCGGACCATTCGTTGTCAAGTTTTTCAAACATCTTCTCCTTTGAAACCACTGGGCCGATTGAAGCCAAATTTCATATGGAGTCTCAGTGGGATTGGGGAACGAAAGTTTATACCTGGGGTCTGGGTCACATGACCAAGATGGCCCTGATGCCCATATATGGTAAAAAGCCTTCAAAAATCTTCTTCTCCAGAACCAAAAGGCCTATGACCTTGAAACTTGGTATGTAGCATCGGGCATGCGGGCCCATCATAGTTTATACAAATCATGACCTTGCGTTGACGTTGACCTAATTTACAGCATCGTCAACTTTGGAAAGTTAGGCTTTACTGTATATTGGAAAATGCTTAAACAGTGGATTTCTCAGAAAATATTTAAGTCTAAGGTACAATACTTGGTATACATGGTCGACTAAATGACCAGATGAAGATATTATGTCACTAAAGGTCAAGGTCATTCCGTCAGACCATCCATCGTCAAGATTTTCAAACATCTTCTCCTCTGAAACCACTAGGCTGATTGAAGCCAAATTTCATATGGAGTCTCAGTGGGATGGGGGAACGAAAGTTTATACCCGGGGTCTGGGTCACATGACCAAGATGGCCGCCATACCCATATATGGTAAAAACCCTTCAAAAATTTTCTTCCCCAAGAACCGAAAGGCCTATGACCTTGAAACTTGGTATGTAGCATCAGGCATGCAGGCCCATCATAGTTTATGCAAATCATGATCTTGCGTTGACCTTGACCTAATTTACGGCATGGTCAACTTTGGTACGTTAGGCTTTTATATGGGAAAATGCTTTAACAGTGGATTTCTCAGAAAATATTTAAGTCTTAGGTACAAATAAGGTACAATACTTGGTATACATGGTCGACTAAATGACCAGATGAAGATATTATGTCACTAAAGGTCAAGGTCATTCCGTCGGACCATCCGTCGTCAAGATTTTCAAACATCTTCTCCTTTGAAACCACTAGGCCGATTGAAGCCAAATTTCATATGGAGTCTCAGTGGGATTGGGGAACGAAAGTTTATACCCGGGGTCTGGGTCACATGACCAAGATGGCCCTGATGCCCATATATGGTAAAAGCCTTCAAAAATCTTCTTCTCCAGAACCAAAAGGCCTATGACCTTGAAACTTGGTATGTAGCATCGGGCATGCGGGCCCATCATAGTTTGTACAAATCATGACCTTGCGTTGACGTTGACCTAATTTACAGCATCGTCAACTTTGGAAAGTTAGGCTTTACTGTATATTGGAAAATGCTTATAAACAGTGGATTTCTCAGAAAATATTTAAGTCTAAGGTACAATACTTGGTATACATGGTCGACTAAATGACCAGATGAAGATATTATGTCACTAAAGGTCAAGGTCATTCCGTCAGACCATCCATCGTCAAGATTTTCAAACATCTTCTCCTCTGAAACCACTAGGCTGATTGAAGCCAAATTTCATATGGAGTCTCAGTGGGATGACCAAGATGGCCGCCATACCCATATATGGTAAAAACCCTTCAAAAATCTTCTTCCCCAAGAACCGAAAGGCCTATGACCTTGAAACTTGGTATGTAGCATCAGGCATGCAGGCCCATCATAGTTTATGCAAATCATGATCTTGCGTTGACCTTGACCTAATTTACGGCATGGTCAACTTTGGTACGTTAGGCTTTTATATGGGAAAATGCTTTAACAGTGGATTTCTCAGAAAATATTTAAGTCTTAGGTACAAATAAGGTACAATACTTGGTATACATGGTCGACTAAATGACCAGATGAAGATATTATGTCACTAAAGGTCAAGGTCATTCCGTCGGACCATCCGTCGTCAAGATTTTCAAACATCTTCTCCTCTGAAACCACTAGGCCGATTGAAGCCAAATTTCTTATGGAGTCTCAGTGGGATGGGGGAACGAAATTTTTTACCCAAGGTCTGGGTCACATGACCAAGATGGCCGCCATGCCCATATATGGTATGACCATGAACAAAATGAAACTTCACACATTGGCAGAGGACAATGATAGGAAGTGCAGTGCACAAGAACAGTAACCCTCTCTTAAGTATTTACAAAGTTAGCTCCCTTTCCAGCTTTTTTCAATATTAAGTTTGTCTGGTGCATATCTCCAAAAGTATAAATGGGAACTTAATGAAACTTCACACACTAATAGAGGGCAATAAATGAAAGTGCAGAACACAAGAACCATAACTCTATCATAAGTATTTATGAAATTAGCTCCCTTCTTAATTTTTGCTTTATTTTGCTTGTATGGAGCATATCTTAGGAAGTATTGAAGGAAGCTAAATGAGATTTCACACATCGATAATGAAAGGAAGTGCAAATCATAAGAACAATAACATTTTGGAGTTACTTCCCTTTTTATTTTTTCTCAGTTGTATGCATGTCTAGAGCATTGGTCTAAAAAGTATTGAGGAAAATTTTTTTTTTCATTTTGAATTGCATTTAGTTTACTCCTTCACCAGGATCCATATTGTCCTATTCCAAGCCTTCAGGGAGCATCCATCTGTTCCACAGATTTTCTTGTTCTTTGACTTTTGACCCAGGTCTCTCACATTTCGAATATTTCAAACAATCTGCTCAAAAGACAATGTGCCAATTCTGACCAAATTTCATATAGAAATTTCAGGGGTTGAGGGAATGCAAAATTGTTAAAATGGTCTGGGTCACATGACACCAAACCTTTAAAATCTTCTGCAGAACCAATGGCCTTGAAACTCTTTTCGTAGATTTTTAGCTCACCTGAGCCGAAGGCTCGCAGGTGAGCTTATAGTATAAGCAGGCATCCTTCTCCTGCAGAAATGCTTGGCTCAGATGCTTGAAATTTGGTATGTAGCATTGCCTAGTGGTCTTTTATCCAAGTTTGTTCAAATAGTGGCCATTGGGTTCAAATTGCCCCGCAGCAGGGAGTTCCGTGTTTGAACCATAGAAATATAGAAAACTACTCAAAAAATCTTCTTAGAACCACTTGATTAAGGTGCTTGGAATGCTTAAAAATCTTCTTCTCCAGAACTGCTTGGCTCAGATGCTTAAAATTATGTATGTAGCATTGCTTAGTGTTTATTTACCTGGTGTGTTCAGATGGTGGCCCCTGGGTCCAAAATGACCCAGCGGCAAGGAGTCCTGCATTTGAAATATAGAAATACATAGAAAAATACTTAAAATCTTTAGAACCACTTGGGTCAGATGCTTGAAATTGGGTATCAAGCATTTTCTAGTGGACCTCTGCCAAGTTTGTTCAAATGGTGGCCCTGGGGTTCAAAATGGCTCCATCCCAGGGGGTTCTGGGTTTGAACCTTAGAACTACATAGGAAAATATTCAAAAATCTTCTTCTTCAGAACCACTTTGCTCATATGCTTGAAATGTGGTATGGTAGGGGTTGAGCAAACCAAAATTAGTTTAAGTGGTCCAGGTCACAAGACCAGCATGGCGGCCACACCCATATAATGGTAAAAAATCTTTAAAAATCCTCTGCTCCAGAACCAAAAGACCTATTGCCTTGAAACTTGGTATTTAGCATTGAGTACTGGAGTTCTACCAAAATTGTTTAAATGATGACCATGGGTAGACTCTGACTTTTTTACGGAAAGGTCAAATTCCCTTTCTGGTGGTTTTATATGGGACAATTCTTTAACATAAGAGTTCATGGTAATTATAGAAGATTCTTGTTAAAAAATTTGATAAATGCAGTCTGACAACTAAATGACTACTTGAACTTTTTGAGTAACAGCGGTTAATATCATTCTTTGACCTTAAACCAGTGTCTCTCATATTGTGACAGTTTCAAACTATCTGGTTTACAAGTGCAAATGATGACCCTGGTTTGGCATTTGACCTGTTTGCTGAGGTGAACGATTCAGGGCCTCTTGGCCCTCTTGTTTTCAAATGTCATATGGGAAAACTAAAAGATGCATTAGTTTAATGTGGCACTACAAGATATAAAATCTACCTTCGGAATAACATTTGATATCTCAGTAAAATCAATAAAATCCATAAATCAAACTTTGGGTTGGAAAATAACATCTTGACTGTTATGTAATTAAGTGGCATAAACAAGGACGAGCTCTGCTGTTCAGATACAGTTCTTGTGTAAATTCACGGGCACTATATGGAATTGAAAGCTCAACAATCAGTAAGTATATCATTAGAAACATGAGCAAAAAAGTCATCCAAAATATACCTTCCAGTGTGGAATTTTGTTCTTACGTCTTCAATTTAAATACTTATAATTTCGTGAATTAAGGGCATATAATTCATGTTTTGATATGCCTAGGATAGTTTTCTTATAATTCTGTAATGCACACTATCATATCAATATAATTACAAAGTTTCCTTTGTGTATCTGGACAAATAATGAAAAATTGAGGTTTTTCATAAAGTTTGAGAAGCAAAATAAAGTAAAATTCCTGTTACCACATATAAGCTCATAACAGGATGAGCTCTGCTGTCCAGTTACAGTTCTTGTGTGATATCATGGGCACTTTATGGAATTTAAAGCTTAACAGCCAGTATAATATTAGAAACATGAGCAAAAGAGTCATCAAAAATATACCTACCAGTGTGGAATTTTGTTCTTTCATTTCAAATTGAATTACTTATATTTTCTTGAATCAAGGGCAGATAATTCAGGTACTGATATGCCTAGGATAGTTTTCTCATAATTCTGCAATGCATACTATCATGTCAATATAATTACAAAGTTTCATATATATATCTGGACAAATAAAGAAAAATTATGGTTTTTCGTAAAGTTGGAGAAGCAAAAATAAGTAAAATTCCCTGCTACCACTTATAAGCTCATATATTGGTATTGAATAAGCTATATAACCCAATTAATTAGCATATATGCCTGTATTATTTCAAATTATAATGGTAAATCAGCCATTAATACTTATAGAGATAATTGAAAAAAATGATACATGGTAAGGTCTGGGGTGGAATTACCCCACCCACTTTGACACTCCGCTTCACTCAAAATACACTTTCGATGAGATCAGTATTTCAATATATGAAAGCCAACACTTACAAGTAGAGATTGGTGAGTTTTGGTGAAAATCCATTTGTAACCAGAAAATGGCTCTTATGGAGACCCCCCTTTGAAATTTTAGATTGGTTTAGTCTCTTATTCTATATCATCGTCTTTTATATTATTTGAACCCTTTTTGTTGCACCTGCTTTTGCAAGGTGCGATATAGGCGTCCGGTTTTCCGTTGTCCATCCATCAGACCGTCCATCCATCCGTCCATTCACAATTTACATAGACTCTAGCGTTTAGTCCATTCAAAAGAATTATCCTCTGAAACCACTGCATCCATAGTTCTCAAATTTCACATGCAGCATGATCAGACTGCAGGGCTTCAGAATGGTAAAATTCAGCCAGGTCAGGAATCTAAGATGGCTACTATTACTAAAATAGCAAAACCAATAAAATCGACTTTTTCTCCAAAACCGCTTGGTATATTTGGCTGAAATTTTGTGTGAAGCATTAATGGAATCTTGGTATTTAGAATTATCAAAATGAAAAAAATCTGTAGGGGAATTAGGTCACACTGACCTTACGTCTGCCCTAGCATAATTTACGTCAACCCTAGCATTTAAGTCCATTCCAACGGCTTATTCTCTGTAATCACTGCATCCATGGTTCTCAAATTTCACATGCAGCATGACCAGACTGCAGGGCTTCAGAATGGTAAAATTCAGTCGGATCGAGAATCCAAGATGGCCACCATTACTAAAAATAGCAAAACCAATAAAATCAACTTTTTCTCCAGAAACGTTTGGTTTATTTGGCTGAAATTATGTGTGAAACATTAATGGGACCTTGGTATTTAGAATTATCAAAATGAAAAAAGTCTGTGGAGGAATTAGGTTGCAGTGACCTTGTGTCAACCCTAGCATAATTTAAGTCGACCCTAGTATTTAAGTCCATTCAAATGGCTTATTCTCTGAAACCACTGCATCCATGGTTCTCAAATTTCACATGCAGCATGATCAGACTGCAGGGCTTCAGAATGATAAATTCAGCCGGGTCATGAACCCAAGATGGCCACCATTACTAAAAATAGCAAAACCATTAAAATCAACTTTTTCTCCAGAACCCCTTGGTATATTTGGCTGAAATTTTGTTTGAAGGATTAATGGGACCTTGGTCTTTAGTATTATCAAAATGAAAAAGATCTGTAGTGGAATATGATCACAGTGATCTTACGTCGACCCTAACATAAATAACGTTGACCCTAGCATTTAGTTTTTCATGTGAAGGCACATAGCAGATGCAACATAGCATTCTGCAGAATTCTTGTTTATACTAATCAGTCTTTGAATCAACTGCCCAAATAAAATTAAGAAATTACAGTATGCTTTTCTCTGGTTTCGTCACCAGATATTGTCAGGGTCACTGATAAGGCTTTATTAGCTGAGACTATGTAGTCTGGCCCATGTTCCTTCTTCTGAATGTGTTCTCTACTCTTGAAGGAACTCTGTAAGATTTTAATTGCACAGGAATTAAAAACATATAAAACCAGAACAACAGTTCTTTAAATGGATAGGCCATACATTTATGTATTTTGTGAGTGTGAGGCACTTTCGCTTACGGGTCGATGGCATAACCAAACCAAAACAGCTGGCTTATTATCCCCCGCCGAAGGCAGAGGGATATAGTTTTCTCCATGTCCGTCCTTCCGTCTGTCTTTCTGTCCGTCCGTCCGGAGCCATAACTATGTAACCACTGGTTGGAATTTCATGAAACTTAGAATGAATATGTATCACCAGAACCTGCTAATGCACTGGCTTCAGTAATGCATGAGGAATTGCCCTTAAATTGACTTAAAATTAATAAAATCAGCCATAACTAAGTAACCAAGTACCGAAACTTCACGAAACTTAAGTATGTATGACCATAATGTGGTTATGCACATAAAGTTTCATCAGTATGGCTTTGGTAGTACATGAGTTATTGCCCTTGAATTGACTTAAAATCAGTAAAATGAGCCATAACTAAGTAACCAATTGTCGAAACTTCATGTAACTTAAATTAGATATGTGTCACCATATCACAGTTACGCACTTAAAGTTTCATCGGAATGATATCAGTTTTGCAAGAGTTATTGCCCTTGAATCAATTTATAATTGACAAATTCAGCCGTACCTAAGTCATCAATGAATAGAATTCTATGAAACTTATTATACATAAACAACAATCAGAGCCACTTCGGCGAGGGATATAAATTCACCGAATTTACTTGTCATCACAAAATTTGCCAGACAGATTCTATGAATTTGGGGTGAAAGTAAGTGGATTTGAGCAGATTTTGGTACTAAAATGTCTGCTTGAAATTAAAACTGACATTCTGTGAAAAGCCTTTGTTGTCTGTGGAAGGGACCGTACCATTTTTTTTTGGCTACAATTTCACGAGAAAAATAACAGAAACATGCAATAAAGGGACAACAGTGACGCAAATTGGATTTAAAGCCGCATATGATGGCTTACCTGAAACAACTGCCCATTTGGGAAAACATGCCAATAAAAAGGATTAACTTGTCTACCGGAGATATGTTCTCCGAGCCGAAACACAAGCTGATGAAATAGTGCACAAGCAGAAGGTTTCCCTATGATAAGTGCAAGCAAAGGTCTGTAAATTAGGAGAGATATATGAAAAATGCAGTATTCAGGTCAATCTTGCTCCTATTATCCCCTTGGTTATGAGAGACTATACAGTCTATCACTCTCCCCTTTATTTACTTCCAAATCATGGACGTAATTATGTTCCCCCACCAAAGGTGAGGGGGGACATATTGTTTTCAGTGCGGATCCCGGGCATCGGCATCCCTGTGACAGATTTCTTGTATGCGCGATATCTCTTGAACCAATGGATGGAATTTCACCAGACTTGCATGGATACATTATTGGGACAAGTTTAAGAGCTGATTAGATTTTGGTGACCTTGACCTCATTTTCAAGGTCACTGGAGGACAAAGATGTTAATTTCTTGTGTGCGCGATGGAATTTCACCAAACTTGCATGGATACATTATTGGGACAAGTTTAAGAGCTGATTAGATTTTGGTGACCTTGACCTCGTTTTCAAGGTCACTGGAGGACATATATGACAATTTCTTGTACCCACTATATCTCCTGAACCAATGGATGGAGTTTCACCAAACTTGCATGGATACATCATTGAGACAAGTTTAAGAGGTGAATAGGTTTTGGTGACCTTGACCTCATTTTCAAGGTCACTGGAGGACTTACATGAAAATTTCTTGTACCAGTGATATCTCTTCAACCAATTGATGGAATTTCACCAAACTTGCATGGATACATTATTGGGACAAGTTTAAGAGCTGATTAGATTTTGGTGACCTTGACCTCATTTTCAAGGTCACTGGAGGACATAGATGACAATTTCTTGTACCCACTATAACTTCAGAACCAATGGATGGAATTTCACCAAACTGGCATGGGTACATTATTGCGACAAATTTAAGAGCTGGTCAGATTTTGGTGACCTTGCCCTCATTTGCAAGGACTGGAGGACTTAGATGACAATTTCTTGTATGCACTAAAATCCCCTGAACCAATGGATGGAGTTTCACCAAACTTGCATGTATACATCATTGGGACAAGTTTAAGAGCTGATTAGATTTTGGTGACCTTGACCTCATTTTCAAGGTCACTGGAGGACATAGATGACAATTTCTTGTACCCACTATAACTTCAGAACCAATGGATGGAATTTCACCAAACTGGCATGGGTACATTATTGCGACAAATTTAAGAGCTGGTCAGATTTTGGTGACCTTGCCCTCATTTGCAAGGACTGGAGGACTTAGATGACAATTTCTTGTATGCACTAAAATCCCCTGAACCAATGGATGGAGTTTCACCAAACTTGCATGTATACATCATTGGGACAAGTTTAAGACCTTGACCTCATTTTCAAGGTCACTGGAGGACTTACATGACATTTTCTTGTACCCACTATATCTTCTGAACGAATGGATGGAATTTCATCAAACTGGCATGGATACATCATTTGGACAAGTTGAAGAGGTGATTTGATTTTGGTGACCTTTACCTCATTTTCAAGGTCATAGTCATCTATGTAGGATATATTAAGAACCAGTGGATGGATTTTCTCCAAACTTGTCTAGATATTTTACTTGTTCAAGCTTTTTATTCATTAGAGGGGATGGGAATTGAGCTGGTGGGGGGACATCAGTTTTTCTCTGAAAAACATTTCTAGTTTAATATCATGTGTATTTGATATGTGTGCTTATCAGAGTTTAACAGCTGTTTGCTGGGGAAAGTGACATACTGTATAAATTTTTAGCAGATGATTGTAAATATTTTACATTTCCTTATTATTAAAACAATTATATTGCCTATACACATGCCTAATTAATGAAATTGTGTAAATAAAGATTACGCTTTTTAGCTCACCTGGCCTGAAGGGCCATAGTGAGCTATTGTCATACCAATGCATCCGGCGTGCGTTGTGTGTCGTGCGTCGTCACGGAATTTGTCCGTCAACACCTAAAAACAAATATTCAAACATCTTCTTCTGTAAAACTCTGGTCCCATGGTTCTCAAATTTCACATGGAGCATGACCTGACTCCAGGGTCTGAGAATTGTAAAATTGGGTCAGGTTGAAAATCCAAGATGGCCGCCGTTACTAAAAATAGCAAAAACAACAAAATAAACTTCTTCTCCAGAACCACTGGGTATATTTGTCTGAATTTTGGCATGGAACATCAGTGAAACCTTGGTATTCAAAATTGTAAAAATGAAAAAATCTATAGCGGAGTTTTGTCACAGTGACCTACTTTCTGTTCACGTGTGCAATTTTGCTCAAATGCCAATGTCAAAAAATGACCTATTTAAACAACTTGAAACAACTTCTTCTCTAAAACCACTGAGCCCATGGATCTCAAATTTCACATGGAGCATGACCAGACTGCAGGGTTTCAAAATTGTAAAATTGGGTCAGGTCAAGAATCCAAGATGGCTGCTGTTACTAAAAATAGCAAAAACAACAAAATCAACTTCTTCTCCAGAACCAGTTGGTATATTTGGTTGAAAGTTTGCATGGAACATAAGTGGGACCTTGGTATTAAAAATTGTAAAAATAAAAAAAATCTATAGCGGAATTAGGTCACAGTGACCTACTTAGCGTTTACAAGGCCGATTTTGCTCAAATGTCAATATCTAAAGAAAATGCAACCAATTCTGACCAGATTTGGTCAGAATTGGTTCTTGAATGGAATTATTTCAATTTTGTGCCAGTTGACTATCCAAGATGGCCACCATGGGGGCCGTTACTAAAAATAGCACAAACATAAAAATGACAATTACTCAAGAATCCTTGAATGGAATTGGACCAATTTTGTGTCAGAATGTTCCTTGCATGAAGCCGTTTCGATTAATTGCAATTTGGCATTCCAAGATGGCCGCCATCTGGTGTTACTAAAAATAGCACAAACATAAAAATGACAATTACTCAAGAACCCTTGAATGGAATTGGACCAATTTTGTGTCAGAATGTTCCTTGCATGAAGTCGTTTTGATTAATTGCAATTTGGCATTCCAAGATGGCCGCCACCTGCCGCTACTAAAAATAGCACAAAAATGAAAATGACAATATCTCAGTAACCGCTGAATGGATTTTGACGAAATTTGTGTCAAAATGATTCTTGCATTGAGATGTTTCAAAAATATCTAACTGTAGACCATTCATATTGGCCTCTGTTACTAAAAATAGAAAAATGTGAAAATTAGAAAATCTCAAGGGAGTTGGATTAATTTTGTTTCAGAATGGTCCTTTCATTAAGCTTTTTCGATTTTTTGCATTTTGGCATTCCAAGATGGCCGCCATTTGCCTTTACTAAAAATAGCACAAAACATGAAAATGACAATATCTCAGTAACCGCTGAATGGATTTTGACGAAATTTGTGGCAAAATGATTCTTGCGTTGAGGTGTTTCAAAAGTAAATATATAAAGACCAGGCAAGTGGGCCGCTGTTACTAAAAGTAGCAAAATGTGAAAATGAGAAATTCTCAGTGGAATTGGACCAATTTTGTATCAGAATGGTTCCGTTGCACAATAGCCAGGTGAGCGATATCAGGCCCATTTGGGCCTCTTGTTTACTATACACATGCCTAATGAATGAAATGATGTAAATAAAAATTATACATATGTCTGTTATCAGAGTTTTTTATTGTCTTGACACCAGGCACAGATATGTACATTTATCAGTTTATTTGTTGTCCCCCGCCTTTTTATCCCCTGACTGAAAAGTCAGGCCATATAGCGATGAGCCAGGCATCCGTCTGTCTGCCCATCCCTCCCTCTGTCCATCTGTCCATCCTTAAACATTTTATTGTCCGCTCTATATCTTGAATAGCCTTTGGAATATTTTCATGAAACTTCACAGTTATGTAGAACAGATCATGACGATGTGTTGCGTACAAGAATGGTAACTCTTCCTATTATACTTTTTAAGTGATCTCTCCTTTGGTGATTTTTTGGCAGATTCCTGTACGTCCGCTCTGTACCTTGAATACCCTTTGAAATATTTTCATGAAACTAGAACAGGTCATGACGATGTGTCACGATCAAGAATGACAACTAATGCTTTCTTTTATACTTTTCAATGAATTATAGAGATTTCTCGGTGAAATCGAAACTGATAATCTCACTGTTTCAAACAGTGAAATTATCACTTTCGATTTCACTAGTTCAGAAATAGGATTTATGTGAAATAGCCTTGAAGTTTTTGTTGATTAATTGGCTAAATCTTATCTGGCCTGACAAAAATACGTCACACATGTTTGCACGTCATTACAACGTTAATGATGTCACTTAAAATGCCAACATAACATTGTTACTGCATGCTACGTCAGGCTGCCTAAGTCTCCTGTAGACTTTCTTGGCAATTTTTAGCTAACCAGAGCCGAAGGCTCCGGGGGAGCTTATAGGATAGGCAGCTGTCCGTCGTCGTCGTCGTCGTCTGTCGTATGTCGTATGACGTCGTCCGTCAACACTTTCAAACAACATCTCCTCTAAAGCCACTGAACCGATTTGGCCCAAATTTCATCTGTAGCATCCTTGGGCTGGGGGATTGAAAGTTTGTGTTTTTTATGAAAATCTATTCTTTAGTTTGGTTGCTATGGCAACTTAGATTTCCCATAGACTTATAATGGGGAAAATTGAAAAATGGCATTTACTGCCAAGCCATTGCAGATATTTTGACAAAACTTGTACAGAAACATTCTTTGAGAAGTCTTCTATCAGCCATATGTTCTTTTGACCAATTGCACTTTTTATTGGTTGCCATGGAAACCAAAATGCAAAAATTTAACGAAAAATTACTTAAAAATTATTTCCTCTGAAGCCATTGGACCGATTTGGCCCAAGTTTTATCTGTAGCATCCTTGTGCTGGGGGATTGAAAGTTTTTGTTTTTTATGAATATTGGCTTTCTAGTTTGGTTGCTATGGTAACTTAGAGTTCCCATAGACTTATAATAGGGAACATTGAAAAACGGCATTTACTGCCAAGCTGTTGCAGATATTTTGACAAAACTTTTACAGAAATGTTCCTTGATAAGGCTTCCATCAGCTATATGTTTTTTTGGCCCATTGCTCTTTTTATTGGTTGCCATGGAAACCAAAAAAAAAAAAAACAAAAAAAAAACTTAAATCATCTCCTCAGAAACCATATGCTCTATGAGGCCGACACTTCATAGACATACTAATCATCTTAGTCTTTTCAGATTTTATCGTCTCAATTGTCATTGTTCAAAGGACATGTTTGGTATGGCAATTTATAGTGGAAAAACAAAAAATGGCCTTCATTGCTAAGCAATCCCAAATAGTCTGAGCTCTCTTTTTCAGAAATATTCCTTGAGTGGTTTTCTATCAGCCCTATGTTTTTTTCTGCACACTGCTCATTTCAATCAGTTGCCATGGCAACCAAAAGGAAAAAATAGTAAATAGTAAAAATCCTTTGAAAATGATCCTTTTTTGTTGTCATGGCAATCAAATGTGGACAATAGCTATGTATTTTGTAATCAATTCAACAGACTCAGACTGAGACTTTGTAGTTGTATATTTTGTATAAGCCTGTACAATTTTAAGCCTATACAAATGTGATAGCAATTTTGAGCTAGAGATCTGGTGAGCTTTGTGGCCCGTGGGCCTCTTGTTTTGAGATCTGTTTATCAAAATGATATTTGAAGCTAGTTTTCAGTTGCAAACTTGTTTCCAACCAATATTATACCCAATAAACACACTGGAAGCATCAAATTTGAAGCAAAACAGCTAGAAAAAAAGTTGTGTTTCTGTCTTGATGGCTGACACTCTTAAATAAACAGAATTATTGGGATTTTCAAGCATAAAAGAAAAAGAAAATTTGACTTTTTCAGTGTAAGTTGAATTTTTATCCCCCAAATGAAAGGTTCGGGGGGATAAAGCGATGAGCCTGGCGTCCGTCTGTCCGTCCATCCGTCCGTAAACATTTTCTTGTCCGCTCTAAATCTTGAATACCCTTTGGAATATTTTCATGATACTTCACAGTTATGCAGAACAGGTCATGACGATGTGTCGCGTACAAGAATGGTAACTCTTGCTATTGTACTTTTTGAGTTATCTGCCCTTTGGTGATTTTTTGTCAGATTTGTGTCCGCTCTGTAACTTGAATACCCTTTGGAATATTTTCATGATACGTCATATAAATGTAGGACAGGTCATGATGATGCATCGCGAACAAGAAGGACAACTCTTGCTTTCTTACTTTTTGAGTTATTTCTCCTTGATAGTTTTAGGTGTGATTTTTTGGCAGATTCGTGTCCGCTCTATAACTTGAATATATATAAACCCTTTGGAATATTCTCATGATACTTCACAAATATGTAGAACAGGTCATGACGATGTGACACGAACAAGAATGACAACTCGTGCTTTCATACTTTTTGAGTTATTTCCTCTTGATCATTTTAGGTGTGATTTCGTGTCCGCTCTATAACTTGAATACCTTTTGGAATATTTTCATGATACTCCACAGATATGTAGAACAGGTCTGACGATGTGTCGTGAACAAGAATGACAACTCCTGCTTTCTTACTTTTTGAGTTATTTCCCCTTGATGGTTTTAGGTGTGATTTTGTGTCCGCTCTTTAACTTTAATACCTTTCGGAATATTTTCATGATACTTCATTAGCTGAAACTGCGTAGTCTGGCCCATGTTCCTATTTCTGTATATATTCTCTGCTCTTGAAGGAACTTTTTAAGATTTTAATTTTACCTCACTGCAGCTGGTGTTGTGCCGTGTGGAGGCCGTAAAAAGTCTCCCCGTACATCATCCATAGTGCAGATTATATTTCATTTACATCCTTCGAGATCGGAGGATAGATTCTGAGAAAGCTAAAATTTGAGATCGATTTAGACTATTACTCTAGATCGTCGTCTTTTATATTATTTGGATCCTTTTGAAACTAATCAGTCTTTGAATCGACTGCCTAATTAAAATTAAGAAATTACAGTTTGCTTTTTTTCTGGTTTCGTACCAGATATTGTCAGGGTCACTGACGAGGCTTTATTAGCCGAAACTGCGTAGTCTGGCCCATGTTCCTATTTCTGTATGTATTCTCTGCTCTTGAAGGAACTTTTTAAGATTTTAATTTCACAGATATGTAGAACAGGTCATGATGATGTGTCGCAAACAAGAATGACAACTCTTGCTTTCTTACTTATGGAGTTATTTCCCTTTGATGATTTTAGATGTCTGCCCCATAGCTTGTATACCTTTTGAAAAATTTTCATGATACTTCACAGATATGCAGCACAGGCCATGACAATTTGTCCCATACATGAATGATAACTCTTGCTTTCATACTTTGTGAGTTATTTCCCTTTGGTAGTTTGAGCTGCTGTTTGAGTCTCTGGCCCATATCTGTATAACCCTGGCCTGCTCCAGAATTTGAATAACCTTGTACCTTTTAGAATATCGATGATCATGCTATGATATCTTATCAGTGTTCCTAACTCTCTCTGACCCCTCCACATTCCCGCCTTGCCCCCTCCTAAAAAAATGTATATATTTTTTTTCAGATTTGGATTCTTTGTCCAAATTCACTTATAGTCCAGGCAAACTGGCGATTTTTTTCCCTAAACCCAAAACAAATTGCAACAAAAGCTTTTTTTGCATTTTTGTTGAGGACTAACATTCACATATGACATATCAAAAGTAGGATAAAATCGGAAAATGCAAAATTTATTTTTTACTGCATTTTTACATGCGCCTATTTGCGACTTAAATATACCAATTATTTGTAATGTTTTATGTGACATAACATTATTGCTGTGTGTTTTATTTCTTAAAACCTATTCTGCCTCTGCCAGAATTGAATCTAGAAGCTTAAGATTCAATTTGGCACATTTTCTTGTTGAATATAAAGCCACCTAGGTCTAAAAATGGTATAAATTACCCCACCCACTTTATTCTGCCTTAAAATCTGAAGTAAATTTTTGAAGGTCAGTAACTGAACTGCAACAAGAAATATATCATACTGATGACTTTGCTTTGCATAAACATGCTTCAATTTAGAATACTGATCTCTGAAGGCATGAGAAGCTCAAAACAAAGGCACAAAGAGCAGAATACTACATGCATAATAACACAAACAGTGCAACATACAAGTTTATGAATAGTCTTTGTAAATCTCCTCGGCAGGATTTATGAACGGAACCACTAAACATTGCTAAGTACTAAATATGTAAGCTCTGGGCCTCATGGTTTCAGAGAAGATGATTTTTTTAAAGATTATTCCCATTATAAGTCTATGGGAGCTAATGACCTTTGGGGCGTGGCCAATTTGGGTCCCAGGGGCATGGTTAGCAGGATTATTTTACTTGACAACTAAACATTGCTAAACGCTAAATATGTAAGCTCTGGGCCTCATGGTATCAGAGAAGAAGATTTTTGAAGGTTCTTTAGCGATATAGCTCTATATAAACAAATGACCCCCCTGGGGAGGGGCCAGTTTGGACCCCAGGGGCTTGATTGGCAGGAGTTATGTAGGGGACCACTAAACATTGCTACATACTAAATAAATATATAAGCTCTGGGCCTCACGGTTTCAGAGAAGAAGATTTGTTTAAGTTTTTCCCATTATAAGTCTATAAGAGCCAATGATAGATCCGGGGGATGGGGGGGTGGGGGGTGGGGCAATTTGGATCCCAGGGGCATGGTTGGCAGGATTTATGTCTGTGACCACTAACTATTGCTAACCATTGCTATATACTAAATATGTGAGCTCTGGGCCTCATGGTTTCAGAGAAAAGATTTTGAAGGTTCTCAGCTATATAGCCCTATATTAACAAATGACCCCTGGGGTGGGGCCAGTTTGGACCCATGGGCATGGTTGGCAGGATTTATGCAGGGGACCACTAAACAACGCTACATACTAAATGTTTAAGCTCTGGGCCTCATGGTTTCAGAGAAGTTTTTTTTGAGGGTTTCACTTCATAGGACAATGGGAGCTAATGCCCCTGGGGCGTGGCCAATTTGGACCCTAGGGGCATGGTTTGCAGGATTTATGTACGTGACCACTAACAATTGCTACATACTAAATATGTGAGCTCTTGACCTCATGGTTTCAGGGAGGAAAATGTTTGAAGGTTCTTTAGCTATATAGCCCTATATACACAAATGACTTCCTGGGATGGGGCCAGTTTGGACCCCACGGGCATGGTTGGCAGGGTTTGTGTATATATATATCAGCTCTGGGCCTCATGGTTTCAGAGAAGAAGATTTTTAAAGTTTTTATCATTATAAGTCTATGGGAGCTAATAACCCATGGGAGTGGCCAATTTGGACCCCAGAGGCATAGTTGGCAGGATTTATGTACGTGACCACTAACCATTGCTACATATTAAATATGTGAGCTCTGGACCTCATGGTTTCAGAGTGGAAAATGTTTGAAGGTTCTTTAGCTATATAGCCCTATATAAACCAATGAGCCCCTATGATAGGGCCAGTTTGGACCCCCAGAAGATGGATTGGAAGGAGTGATGTGGGGGACCACTAAACATTGCTACATACTAAATATATAAGCTCTGGGTCTCATGGTTTCAGGGAAGAAGATTTTTTAAGTTTTTCTCATTATAAGTCTATGGGAGCTTTATGTTGCCATGGCAACCAGAGTTCCAATCTGATCTGCCCTATAACCTTATGCAGTCAATCCCCCACCCCAATAATGCTACACATAAATTTTGATCAAGATTGGTTTAGGAGGTATGTTTTTAAGTGTGGAAGACGACGACGGACTACGGACCAAGGCTATACTTTAAGCTCACCTTGATAGGTGAGCTAAAACCTCAAAGAAATCCCATATTTTAACATGAAATTTCCAGTTCCATGACCTAGACCTCAAGGTCACTGAGGGGCAAGGATGTAAAACGTAAGACCATTATCTAGCATAAGTGAAAGTATCAACTTAGGCTATCAATGGGTTAAGAGATATGGGTGTTTAAATAACCTATAACACCCAAAAGGTGGACATGGACGCGGGTGCAAACGCGGAGGCCGACACCGGGGTGACAACAATCGTTGTTCAGGCGAGCTAAAACAATGAATTCTTTCCAGAGGTGTGGACTGGGTGGGGAGGTGGCTGTAAGGCGGGAAGGAGGTATAATTTGTAAATTTTGAACTAGCAAAGTAAACATTTTACCATTTGTGAATGCAAAAAAGTCATGGAAGTCATCACCTAATATCCCAAAGCATGTCCAAGTTATCTTATGTGGCTTATCAGAGGGCCTCAAGGAAGATTGGTTCGCCAATTGAGTTACCCTCTTTAAATAAAGACCTTACTTACTTTACTTTCTATCTGCATATTTAACCCTCTAGTGGATTATCCTTTCAACACAAGAAGTATTTAGCCGGGCCACATAGTGCAGTCGGTAGCGCGTCTGACTCAAGAGCCAAAGGTCCTGTGTTCGATACCTGGTCCGGCTACTTACTTCCGTTTCTCCTTCCGCTGATTCAGGAAGGAAGTTGTCAGTTACTGGCCAATGTATGTGCACTTAGTACTGCTTAGCCGCATAGGAGGTCTTAGCCAGCGATAGGTTAATTGACCGTCCCGACATGACCATGTCTGTTTACCGTGGACGTGAATCAACAAAACATCACTCTGAGATGTCCTGTCATTTGATAAATAGGAGTTACATAAAGCTGTTTTCTTCTATTTTTTCTGTCACAGTCTTCATTTAAAAACATTGATTCTGTTTACTATCTTCATTACGATCCATATTGTCCATCTGAACAGAGGTTATGGTAAAAGCAAAGTTTGCACTTGTGGGTGGGGTAAACCAATAGTAATATACTATATGATCGACCGGTTATGCAAAATCAGCAAATTTAATGGTAGACAAAAGCTAAAGAACAGTATATAACTGTTTTATCAACGACTTGTATGGATTTAACTTGTTTAGAAATGCTGTTTAGAAGTGACTTTCGGACCCAAAGTAGCCCCTTTGAAAACAAGACATATGAAAAAAATCCGATTTTGTCCTACTTTTAGTATGTTAAAAATGTAGGTCTTAGGAGCTTATTACTGCAAAGAAACCTTTTGTTGCAATTTGTTTTAGGTTCCCACACAATTTGACTGGACTATTACTAGAGAGCTCAAAATTAGGTTTGTAGGGCTTGTACTTTAGATGTTATACACACATTTTGAAAGTTGAATGTATCATATGCTATACATTTGTGTATATGGTGGCTGTTTGAGATATTACCTCTTTTTAGCAGTCAAGCATACTGTTAGATAATCATGCATCTGTTAACAGATAATGTCAAGTGTCATGTGTTTTGAAGTGCACCCTTTTTACCAAGGCCCATGGGGGTCTTCGGTTGGGGGATTTGCCATCTCCTCTGATGGCTATTTTTATTTCACTTATGAACACCAAAAGCGGTATGTTCATTCAGTGAAATAAAAATTGATCTTAAACTGAAAAAGTCAAATATCCTCTATTTCTTACTTTTTGAGTTATTTCCCCATGATGGTTTTAGGTGTGATTTCATGTCCGCTCTATAACTTGAAAACCTGTCAAGATATTTTCATGATGCTTCACAGATATGTAGAACAGGTCTTGACGATGTGTCAGGAACAAGAATGACAACTCTTGCTTTCTTACTTCTTGAGTTATTTCCCCTTGATGGTTTTAGTTGTGATTTTTGTGTCCGCTCTATACCTTGAATATCTTTTGAAATACTTTATTGATACTTGACAGGTATGTAGAACAGGTCATGACGATGTGTCGCGAACAAGAATGTCAACTCTTGCTTTCGTAGTTTTTTAGTTATTTCCCCTTGATGGTTTTAGGTGTGATTGCATGTCTGCTCTTTAACTTGAATACAGTATAATGGAAAATTTTCGTGTCGCCAAATTTTCGCAGAGTTGCTCCAAAAACATGAGGAATAATTTTTAGCTCACCTGAGCCTTTAGGCTCAGGATGGGCTATTGTGATCAAGTGTCCATCGTCCGTCGTGTGTCCTGAGTCGTCAGTCGTCAACAATTTGCTATAAATGACATCTTCTCTGAAACCGCTAGGCCTAGGGCTTTGATATTTGGTATGAAGCATTGTCTAGTGGACCTTGGCCTAAATGGCCCTGGGGCAGGGGGTCTTGGGTTCGAAACTAAAAAAATACTTAAAAATCTTCTTCTCCAGAACTGCTTGGCTCAGATGCTTGAAATTTGGTATGTATCATTCTCTAATGGTCCTCTACCAAGTTTGTTCAAATGGTGGCCCCAGGGTCCTAGGGGGTCTTGGGTTCGAAACTAAAAAAATACTTAAAACTCTTCTTCTCCAGAACTGCTCGGTTCAGATGCTTGAAATTTGATATGTAACATTGCCTAGTGGTCCTCTACCAAGTTTGTTCAAATGGTGGCCCCAAGGTCCAAAATGGGAGTCCCAGGTTTGAACCAAAGAAATACTTAGAAAAATATTCAAATCTCTTCTTCTTCAGAACCGCAAGGCTTAGATGCTTGAAATTTGGTATGATGCATTGCCTAGTAGTCCTTTACAAAGTTTGTTCAAATGGTGGCCCCAGGATCCAAAATGGCCCCGCTGCAGGGAGTCCTAGGTTTGAACCATGGAAATACATAGAAAAATATTAAAAAAATCATCTTCTTCAGAACCACTTGACTCAGATGCTTGAAATTTGGTATGTTGCTTCGCCTAGAAGTCTTTTACCAAGTTTGTTCAAATGATGACCCCAGGGTCTAAAATGGCACCTCCCCAGGGGATCCTGGGTTTGAACCATAGAACTACATAAAAATATTCAAAAATCTTCTTCTTCAGAACCGTTTGGCTAAGATGCTTGAAAATTACTATGATGCATTGCCTTATAGTCCTTTATCAAATTTGTTCAAATGATAGCCCCAGGGTCCAAAATGGCCCTGCAGCAGGGAGTCCTGAGTTTGAGCCATAGAAATACATAGAAAACTTTTCAAAAATCTTCTTCTTCAGAACCACTTGGCTTGAAATTCGGTATGATGCATTGCTTGGTTGACCCCTACAAAGTTTGTGTTGTACAGTGTGCGTCGGTGTCATGCATCCTCCTTCGTCCGTCATCAACAATTGCCCCAAAAACATAAATTTTCAAGTCTTTTATCATATACTTTCACTAGTATTGCCCTTGATACTAGACATTTGGCCCAACCATTATAGCCCTGTCAGAAAGCGCTGTCCAGCCCTGTTGTCCAAAAGCCAGGTGTAGGGCCGAGATCACCTCACGTGTAGGGCGGGACAGAAATATCTCATCCCTTGTATCGGCCCTCAATTTTGGCGCCAACGTCAAGTATTGTCGACGACGTCATCAAAACAATTCAGCAGGCTAAAAGACGTCTGCCGCCATGTTTTATTGCCGCACATCGCCTGGCTGAAAGTGAACAAGCAGAGGCTTCGTAGTTTGTTCTAAAACCAGAAAACCATTCTCGGTAAGTTTTATTTTGTAACCTGAGCCATTTACAATTAAAATATCAAACAATTTTGTTGTGTTTTCTTCATTTTGTGCTCATTTGTACTTCCAGCTGAAAGAAAAATGGCGGCGTGGCTCACCAACCATGATCTACCGACTTGGTCATCTTCATGTTATTTCATACAATAAAAAGAGAAAAAAACCACACACACATTTTATTGGAACAAAAAATATTGCAATGTTTCTTACAGAAGTTTAATTTCTGTAAGAAAGTATATGATATAAAATTTCCTTTTAAAAGGAAGGCTTGCACAGCTAAACAGTGAAATTTTCATGAGTTGTTATTGAAGTGAACCCGATTGTTAGTGCACTTTCTGTTGCTTACTTTTATTTAGCAAAGTATTTAATTTCTAACTTCTTGACTGGTGGCATTATCCATGGGTGTAAGGTAAAAACAAGTGTAGAATTTATTTGAAAAACAAATTGAGGAAATATTCACACACACACACGTCACACACAACAACAACAAAAACAACAACAAAAAACAGTTTTCCAACACTTTGGCCGGCCGGTAGTCATGTCTCAAGGAAAATAACTATATGGACCTATTTCAAGTCTTTTCTTTACCTGTTTACGGCTGTAGAGTCACATTTAGTCTGAATCAAAATTTTAGGAAAAACTGTTTCAACCCCATGTCTATGGAATCTTGGCACATCTGAACTCGGCATCAAAAGAAGAAATAAATTAATATTTACAGAAGTTTATTTTTGGTTTAAGTGGCATCAGTGGCGGTGACTGGAAAACATTTTGGACACTCTGAGAAGAAAATGCATGCTGTTATTGTTTGGACAATAACTTGCTTTACACCATTTGGGAACAATAAAGCACGGAACCTATTGCGTTCGTATTTCCATGAACTCCCGACAAATGAAATTTGTCTGTTCTATTCATGCTATGTTTTTACATCAATTTTTTTACTCATTCGTGAAGTTCTGACTAATTTAACGCCAAGCAAAGGACGAAAAATAGTTATTAACCAACGTGTTTGGTAATGAAGTAGCCGTTACTATGACATGGCGTATAATTATCAAACGTTACGTCGGCCAGTCATCTATTTGAATTATCCGTGACGTTGCTTACGCGTAAGATTGCATGAATGTGTGTTGTTCGTGGATGTATGAACATCGTCAGCCCAGTATAGGTTCATCTAAGGAAATCGTCGACGAGTGTAAATATTTCTCTGTACATTAAATTTTGTATAGCTGAACTAAGAAGGCAACATTAGAGAGTGTTGTAAAAGCAAGAAAATGTCCACACACCCCAACCCACACCTACTGCAAGCACAGTAGGCGGGCCTTGTTCTACTATAATCCAAATAAGTAGGACGCCCCAGCATCATCTCACCAACCAACCAACCCATCCTTTGTCATAAAGCTGTCAATGAATCCCTAACAGTTTCAAATTTTAACAATTCTGAGTTTCAATTGTTAACAATTCTGAATTGTCCCCTTGTCCTCTTTTTCTGTATCATTGTTCAGGCTATTCATGAACATGTTGATGGCCAAAAGGAAATTTATCAGATGCTAAAAATGCGTACATAATATATCGCTTTGTGCCATGGAAAGGCCTGTTGCAATGCGGAAGCGTTAAGTACTCACCAACATTACCGACTTTTACATACATAACACGGTTAGTTCTACATATAAACAACCACACACATAGACAGATGGAATAAAAAAAATCAGTGAATGTGATAAGGGAAGAAAATCTTCAAAAGCGCTTGTTTCTAAATCTAAACAATAAAATGAACTCTGCTCTTTCAGTTTTTACAGATACACAGATCAGCCCACTACGGCATAAGCGCAGTCTTATCAGTCTATCCTCAGCATAAAAGATGTCTACATCATGGATCATCATGAAGAACATATATGCCGAAAAAGACTGATCAGATCCCATGAATGCACCGGCGCTGGACAGTGTGCCGGCTGCTCTGACCAGTCAGATTATGCGATGTCCTAAGGCCTATTTTTCGCGACGCCGCTGCATGATTTTTGTAAAAACTAATGCTTTGCGCTATTGCTATATATAAACACTGCTTCATACACAGGTTTTGGTATATTTCTTCGGATGCAAAGCCAAATACTTTGCATTAAATTCAGAGTTTCATTTTTAATGGAGTCAGTTTATAAAAAGCAAAAGAAATGTAGCCAATTCAAGGCACTTGTAAAAGAAAAACCTGCTTTTTAACGGAAATATTAAAAAAAGTACATGTACTATCAAAAATTAGAATAAAGTCTCATCTGTTATTTTTAGCAGTGGGTGGGCGGAAAAATTTTGTCATGGCGACTGCAAGCAATGAAGATTTTTTGAAACTGACACAAATTATACAACGAGTGGCCAAGCGTGGGTATACTCAACAGCCATTGGATTAAAAGAGATGTAACCAAGATCTGATTGGCCACTCCTACTAATTTCCGTTAATTCAAATCAAAACAAAAATCCACCAATCTGATTGGCTTATCCAGTCACGTGTCCCGGAAAGACTTCAAATTCTATTAAGTTATTTTTTTTGATAAAAGCTTCCGAAACGGCCTCAATTTAAAAATAGAAAATGTGTCAATCTTCTACATTGTTAAAGAAAACACAGTAAGGAAAATATAAAGACCAGGAAATCATTTACTGATTTCCTGCCCACCGATTGGCTGGTCAGGGCATGTGACCATTCAACTTAAACAATCTTAGCAATTGCATATAATCTCATTCCCCCCTGAGAGGCGCTCTCAAGGGACATAACCATTGTGAGAAACACATATCAAAAATTAATGGAACAACAAGCTCGAATGCAACTTACGGTTTACATTACCCCAAGTGGGTAGGGTAATGTAAACAGACTTTTGCTCTGTGGATTTAAAAACAGTTTAACAGGTAATCTGTATATTGTAATCTGTATATTAAATCCACTTACGCAAGGTAAAAGACAACACCATCCAGACTCAGCATTGCTATTGAATCTGCTAGGTGTTGCCCGACCAAACCGCTCTTCATATCTGCCTTAGATACTTGGTGTGTGCAAGGAAACACAAGATTTCGTTCTGGGAATTCGAAACCATATAATTGAAAATTTCTTATAAAACATACATGAACATATAAGCAATGTATATGATATGTCATACCGCAAACATGAAAGAAACTAGATTTCTTCACTGGTTAGAAAACCTCCAAACTCCCAATTTGTAGGTGTAGGCAGTAGAAAGTAGAGTGACTAGTGAAAAGTACATTATATACATAGAGACAACACACATCAACATTATACGATGGTAATTACAAACATAGACTGGGGTCCTATCGGGTGACCACTGATGCCCATAGCTTAAGCCTACTATGGCCAATCGACAACAACTTGATACTGTGATTTTGTTCCCCTATTGCTGATATGTCAATGATGTACTTACTGAGGCCCCCAAAGTTTGTGCCACCTTTTTCCTTAGCTCAAGGGAGGGTTGTAAGTAACGCTCAAATTTTGATCAGGTCGACCGGCAAACCACATTGAAGTGCCCAGCAAGCGCCGCCTCTGTGCAGGCTATGCCCAGAATACTTTGACGCATCCAGTCCTAAAGCGACCAGACAGGCATGGAGTTTATCCGTGAATTGGGTCTGAGTCAGGGGGACATTACTGGCACCCACCCATGAGTAACGGAAAAGGGGTACAGGACGGGAGCAGGGAGGGCACTCTAAAGTAAGGTGAAGTAAAGCAGTAGATGGGCAAAAGGGGTAATTAGGGATCTTTGGCAAGGGTATTTGAAGAATGCCTTCTCTGAACTGAATAACCTTTGACCACCTTACAGTAAGAATAACCCCATCCTCATTGAACTGAACATCAGTGGACATTGAACTGAACATCACTAATAAGTTGAAATCTTTGATAAAAATGCCATCTTACCGTTTCTGTTGTCAGAATACTCAAAATGAATTAGAGCTTTCACTTAAATCACGCTTCCGCCGCCATTTGTGTTGACTATATAGTCACGTGACATTTGGTTATCACAAAGACTTGAAATTGGGTATTTTTTGGACGAATTTATTTTTATCAATATTTAATGACAGCAATAATTTACTGAATATTATTTTAGGGCAAGGGAATAGGAAATTAAAAATAAAATAAAAAGACAATAAGCTAATGACCCATTCTACAAAAATGAAACTAATGCATGAAGGATTTATTCTCTTAAACCACTGCATCCATTGTTCTCAAATTTCACAGGCTGCATAATCAGACTGCAGGGCTTCAGAATGGTAAAATTCAGCGAGGTTGAGAATCCAAGATGGCCGCTGTTACTAAAAATAGCAAAACTGACAAAATTCACTTTTTCTCCAGAACCACTCGGTATATTTAGCTGAAATTTTTTAGGAAGCATTAGTGGGACCTTGGTATTCAGAATTATCAAAATGAAAAAAATCTGTCGTGGAATTAGGTCACAGTAACAGTTCTTAATTTACGTCCACCCTAGCTTATATTTACTTCGACCCTGACATTTAACTCCATCTAAATTACTTATTCTCAGAAACTGCTGCACCCATGTTTCTAAAACTTCACATGCAGCATCACCAGACTACAGGGCTTCTGAATGCTAAAGTTCAGCCTGGTCACTACCAGTTAGAACTCAAATGACTTAACCCCTGCAGGTGCGACACCACTTTCCGCGGATTTCTTGTTGTATTTAATAGTCCCAAAACATCCAAAACGGAAAGTAGGCTGTAGCACGTGAATGGTGTTGTGCTTTAAAGCTGGGGGAGGTTTAAACATGGAAACAAGTAGAATCTCAGTAAAAACAAGAATACCAGTTAAAGAAATTTACAAGCATGCATTCACTGCGTTATATTCTATAAGACTGCATTCAGCAACAATGAAGTTATTTTGAAAAATACTAACCACAAAACAATCGTTGTAATGGAATTCCCGGTATTTCCTGTGACGCGAAAACCAAGTGATCATCCACCATGCAATGGATGTTTTCCAGTGGTGTATAATGTACTGGTGAAGAATGATATATAGGACCTTTTAGGAAATAAATCTTATTCTTTTTTCAAATTCTGTATATACCAAACTCAGCAGAAATTCTGAACTTAAAAACTTTTCAAGAGAGCCACAATGAATAAAAATGTGTTTGCATTATGCTTTTCAACAGGGAAATGTGTTTTGTAAGATTCCTTAATATTTATATGCCTATGCTATCAAGGGCTACGGACACGACAATTTTAACATCTTCTGAAATGTGTCCAATAACATGCTAATGACACTATTTATAACCAAATTATTATGTTCAAATTATAAATCTAGTTTTAATTTTGATCAAAGCAAATGATTTAAAACCTGATCAGACTACTCCTGACTGTAACAGAAGGTGGTTTGACATGGCTGACTGTCACTGCAGTTGGTTTGATGTGGCTGACTCTCACTAAAGTTGTTTGACATGGCTGACTGTAACAGGAGCTGGTTTGACATGACTGACTGTCACAGGAATTTGTTTGACATGGCTGACTCAGTGTCAATAGGGTTGATTGATTGATTTGTTGCTTTACGTCCACAGTAAAGAGCTATGGTCATATCGGGACGGTCAGTTAACCTAACCACACTATTCCTGGACAGGCTTAGACCTCCTAAGTGGTTAACCAGTACTAAGTGCACATACTTTCGCCTGTAACTGACAACTATCAGCGGAAGGAGAAACGAAAGTATGTGGCCAGACCGGGTATCGAACCCAGGACCTCTGACTTATAGTCAGGAGCCTTATCGATGCCCTAAGCGGCCCGGTGTCAATAGGGTTGAGTTGACACAGCTGACTGTCACTGAAGCTGGGCTGACATTGCTGACTGTCAGAGGAACTGCTCTGCCATGGCTGACTGTCACATGAATTGGTTTGACATAGCTGTCTGCTACAGGAGTTGGTTTGACATGGCTAACTCTCACTTGGGTTGGGTTGCTGCACCTGACTGTCACTGGAATTGGGTTTAACATGACTGGCTGTTACATAAACTGGTTTTACATCCCTGACTGTCACAGGAGTTTGTTTGACATGGCTAGATATCACCACTAGATGTCAGAATGCTTTCAAACTGGCTGGCCTCTGCTGAAGTTGGGAACTCAATTCGCCTGGTTTTCGCAGACAAAGGAAGTACTTTGAGATATGTTTCTGTCTCTTTGAAGATAATACACAAGTCGAGATCAGTCATGTGGAGAAAAGCTCAAGACAGTATGATTAAGGCAGGGTATCTATAGTTAAGGAGAGTTGAATTGACAAATAAGGTAGGCCCTTCTCAGTCTCCCTCATAAGTGGTCTGATCAGGTTCTACACCATTTGTTATTAGATTCCTCTCTTTTTAATTTAAGAAGGATATAATATGGACAAATAACGTAGGCTCTTCTCAGTTTTCTTCAGGAGTAGTCTGATCAGGTTCTACACCATTTGCTATGACACATCTGTCTTGTTCAGACATGGTATCTGTATGTAAAGAGAGTTGAAAGGACAAATAATGTAGGCCCTTCACAGTCTCTCTCAGGAGCAGTCAGGTTCTACACCATTTGTTATTAGACTGCTCTCTTGTTATCCCCAGCTGAAGGTTGTCAATAGCCACTTTCTAAATATAAAGCATCGTCGGACAAGAACAAGAACAGTAACCACACATACAATTTTAACAGAATTTTGTCTCTTTGTTACTTTCAGTATGGAGATCTTGTCGGCTCTGTAACACTAAAGCCATTGAAAATATTTTCACAAAACTTGGTACAAATATAATGCATCATCAGATGATCTGCAAAGAACAAGAATAATAACTCCATCTACATTTTTGATGCCGGAACTATGTCCCATGAACACTTTCTTAATTGAAATCATGTCCCCTCAATAAGTTTCAAACCGTCATCCATATTTTCATAAAACTTTGTACAAATATAAAGCAGCATCAGACGAAGCTAGTAAACAAGAACCTGAACTCCACCTACATTTTTACAGAATCCTGTCTCTTTGTAATTTTAGTATGGAAACTGGTCCTCCCTATAACTTTAAAACTGTTGCAGATATTTTTGGAAAACTTGGTACAAATATAGAGCATAAGAAACATAACTTTACCAAAAGTTTTATGAGGACTCTAGCTACGGAAAATAACAGAAACATCAAGTGTGCATTGAGATGAGTTGCTCTTTAAAACATTTGTGGTGAGTTGGGTCGGCAGGCCAGGAAAAAGATCAGATTGACACTAATTATAGAACATTCAGTACATTTGCCAATGAAATAAATGACAAATAGAAAGGAAGCAGGGTCCATTACATAAAATGGAATATTTTCATAGTCTATACATGTCATGTTTTTATGCCCCCGCCACGAAGTGGGGAGGGGCATATAGTTTTGCCCTTGTCCGTCCGTGCATACGTACGTACGTACGTACGTACGTATGTCACACTTTGTAGTACTGTTCTTGTCTCCGCAACTCCTCCTACGGTATTTGATGCAGGGAGTTGAAACTTGCAACACAGTTCAGACATGCATTGAACATGTGCATAAAGGAAACATAACTTTGATTAAGATCTTTATTGCAGAATTATGTCCCCTTGAATAATAAACATATTTTGACCATATTTCACATCTGAGTACTGTTCTTGTCTCCGCAACTCCTCCTACAGTATTTGATATAGGGAGTTGAAACTTGCAACACAGTTCAGACATGCATTGAACATGTGCATAAAGGAAACAGAACTTCGATCAACATCTTGGTTGCAGAATTATGTCCCCTTGAATAATATACATATTATAACCATATTTCACATTTGAGTACTGTTCTTGTCTCCGCAACTCCTCCTACAGTATTTAATGTAGGGAGTTGAAACTTGCAACACAGTTCAGACATGCATTGAACATGTGCATGAAGGAAACAGAACTTTGATTAAGGTCTTTATTGCAGAATTATGTCCCCTTGAATAACATATTTTGACCATATTTCACATTTGTAGTACTGTTCTTGTCTCTGCAACTCCTCCAGTTGTATTTGATGTAGGGATTTGAAACTTGTAACACAGTTCAGACATGCATTGAACATGTGCATAAAGGAAACAAAACTTTGATCCAGGTCATTATGGCAGAATTACATCCCCTTGAATGACATGCATATTTTGACCATATTTCACACTTTGTAGTACTGTTCTTGTCTCTGCAACTCTTCCAATAGTATTTGATGTAGAGATTTGAAACTTGCAACACAGCTCAGACATGCATTGAACATGTGCTTAAAGGAAACAGAACTTTCAGTCAGGTCTTTATTGCAGAATTATGTCCCCTTGAATAACATACATATTTTGACCATATTTCCATAGCTTAAATACAATCTCACCTTTTATCGTCCCTCTAGCGGCCTCATTTATTAACAGATTTTGGCATTACGTCACAGCTTTATTGGGTATGACAGTACCTCGAACAACTTTGCGTTTCAGGTTTGTAGGATGAAGGTCAAGGTCACAGTTGCTATTTTCAGATAAACTAGGGCATTGCTCCAGCGCTTTCATTTATAGCTCGATTTTGATGTAACTTCACATAAATGTTAAGTATAACAATATCTTGAATAAATTACTGTTTCAGTACCGCCGGTCCAAGGACAAGGTCACAGTTGCTATTTTTAGAAAAAAACTTTATCATTCCTCTACTCCTCTATTCATTGACAATTTTGATTTAACTTCGCTCAAATGTTTAGTGTGACAATATCTTGGACAAGTTTGTGATCCAGAATTTCGGGGTAAAGGTCAAGGTCACATTTACTATTTTAGAAAATATGCTGTCATCCCTCTGGAATGATTTTGGCATAACTTGACACAAATATTTAGCTTGACAATATCTGGGACAAATTTACGTTTCATCATTGTAGGTCCAAGGTAAAGGTCACAGATGCTATTATAGGTACATGTAAATCTTTGTCATGGTTCTAGCGCCTTTATTTATTAACTGATTTTGATAGAACTTCACACATATATTAAGTATGACAATATCTTGGACAAGTTAACCTTTCAGGTTTTATAGTTCCAAGGTCAAGGTCACAGTTGCTATTTTTAAGAAAAACTCAGTCATCCCTCTAGCACCTTTATTTATTGACATATTTTGATGTAACTTCACAAAAATATGTTTTAACACATTACTCTTTTAGTGAGGCATATGGCGGGGGCATTCATCACCTTTAGTGATTGTCTAGTTTATATTATTATTTTCTCCCAATGAAAAAAAATACTATGCTGATTATGGATGGGAACTCCTTCCTTTTCTAGTTTCAGTTTTGGATGGAAATACCATCCTTAAGTTTACCAATAATTTTGGATGGAAAATCACTCCATTAAGAAAGGATGGGTAATCCATCCAAATGCTTGATTTGTAACTTCGGATGGATACCCGTCCTGGACTAAACTGTTGACTTATAATGGGAAAAATTGAAAAAATGGCATTTGCTGCCAAGCCATTGCAGATATGTTGACAAAACTGTTATAGAAATGTTCTTTGAGCAGTCTTCTATCAGATGTATGCTTTTTGGTCCACTGCTCCTTTTATTGGTTGCCATGGAAACCAAAATGCAAAAAAAAAAAAAAAAAAATAGAGAAAAAAAAATACTTAAAAAATTATCTCCTCTGAAGCCACTGTGCCGATAAGGCCCAGATTTCATCTGTAGTATCCATAGGCTTCTTTTGTTTGGTTGCTATGGCAAATAAGAGTTGCATTGACTGACGATGGGGAAAATTAAAAAAATGGCATTTACTGCAATCAAAAGATGGAAAATAGATACATATTTTGTTATCAACTCAACAGACTCACTGTCAGACTGAGACTTTGTAGATGTATATTTTGTATTAGCCTGTACAAATGTGACAGCAATTTTGAGCCGTTACAAATTTGATAGCAATTTTGAGCTAGAGATCTGGTGAGCTTTGTGGCCCATGGGCCTCTTGTTCCAACTTTTGAACCGTTTGAGCGAGAGAGCTGAAATTTGGTAAGCTATTAGCATTTGATAAATTGAGTATTCTGATTATTGTTAGAATATATATGCTAAATTTATCAGTGACAGAGTTGTTCCCCTTTCATGGATAATAGACATTCACCTAAAGGTAAAGGGATAACTCCATAATTATTCATATTTTCATAAATGCATTATTCATTTTTCATCAGATTCATATTAGGAGGATTATGGCCCTTGTCATTTTGTTATTGGGTATACAATCTTGATGCTTTGGGCATTCTGTAAGGGCCTAAAGTTTCAGTATTTTACACATATACGCCCTGTTCTGAACTTAAAAGTGTTTTATAACCTCACAGAGGCCCAGTAATTAGCTCGCCTGAACGAAAGTTCAGGAAGAGCTATTGTTGTCACCCTGGCGTCGGCGTCGGCGTCCGAAATGGATGTTTTGGTTAAAGTTTTTTTATGTGATGGGCAATGCGCTGCAGGCGAGCTATCCTGTACGCGGACAGGTCTTGTTGGGTATATGTCTTTGCTTATGCCTCAGTTATTTGCTTACCAGGTTCTGTAATACACATATTTTCTGTTTTTGGCCATACAGTTACTCTGAAATGGAATAAAGGGCTGCAGTTTGTGACATATTTCAAACGTCAGGTGACACTTGGCCGATGGCCTTAAATTTAAAATCAGCCATTAAGAAAAACTTAATACATGCATTACTATATATATTGTTTGCATTGTATTTTCAGAAATTACCAAGAGACTATCAAAACTGTTGAAAGGACAAATGTGCAACAAAGAACAGAGAGAAACACTTTGGACCATTGAGCTGGTATATCATCTTTTGAAAGAGTTAACCATGAATCAGTAATATGTCATTGATCACTATTCCAAGGAGAAAACAAACATGTTTTTGTGGTGAAGATATAACTGGACAGTTTGGAGATTTCAGCAAAGGTAATGTAAACATTATTTATTATGTTAAGCGAAATTATGAGGGTTGACCAATAAATAGCTAAAAATGTTTGACACATACAAACTTACCCAGGACATTTGACATTCTCCAGGGGCATATGTCGTAAAAAAGGGGTCCCGTGAGCAGGAATGTTAATTTTATGCTCTTATCATCGTCACTTAGGACAGTCTTTTGGAAGTTGTAAAATGGTTGTTGCCATTTTTTCTTTCATCACTTTACCTAGAATGTGGCCAAGTAGTGGGTCTCCGTGTCCATCCTTTTGTAAACAACCTTGTTCAGTCTATAACTCCTTCTGACTTGACATTAAAATGGGTGTATTATGTGCCGCTTGCGAAGCCCTTGTTGAATATGCTAATAATTTTGTCCTAAAATATTGGTCAGCTCTCATGATATATTTGTAATGTATATAACTGTAACCAAAAATTCAAATGAACTATGAGAGTTATACCAAATTGGTGGAATGAAGTTTATATATGTGGTCCTTAATGAGTATAAGATATCACTTCCTCCTCTTATCTTTTAAATAATTTCTTGATATGGGCATGTTCAAAAAAATGTGACTAAAGTGTGACATTGGAGGTCAAAAATAACCACTCTGCCATAGGTTTGATTTTTATTCCAGACTTACCCCGGTATCTACAGTGCTTCCAGTTTACAAAACTGTATGAATTTTAATAATACCATTACTAACAAAAATTTTATGATAATTTTTGCGAAGAAATTTATACAAACAATTCTGTTAAAATGACTAAATTTTATGAAAGCTTTGGAAGCTAAAATCATAATCATAACACTTTAACTTCCTATTATTTGTTGCAGGGCAGAGCAGGGCACATCCCACCCCCACACAACACACACTAAAACACTTGTGGTCACTGCCAAATATAATACTTGTCATTATTATAGTATGCTTTAAACTGCCTTAAGCTGATTAGATCTTCAGACATTATAGCAGTAGACCTGCTCCTGCTCAGAAAATTCCAATCAGTGTATTGATTCAGCCATCATCAACCTCATGCATGTTTACAACAATTTGTTGTGTCCATGTCAAGGGTTAACGATGATTAGGCTGCCAAAATTTCATCAGGTCATCAAGACATCAGCAATTGGCCGCCAGAATTCACGCCAAACCAACATTACTCCAGCCTATAGCGACTCTCCTTTCTCCACCCTGCATCCTGAACTGTTCTTATGTCACTTGAATATATGCTTGTGTTAACATTTGAGGAACCCAGGGATGAAAAAAGCTGTCTGTGTTCAATAGCCAGAGAACATCTCTCAACACCAGATATTGGATAGCAATAGCTGTAACATTAGCCTGTAATGGAAAGAAAACTTAGGCAGTATCATATTCTAAGCAACTGTTCCCTGTATATCTAAGTCTGTTCAACAAAAAATTGCTACATATAAAAATAAGGATAGTAAAGCACTAACTGCTATTTACCTAAGGTGACAATAAAATGTGTCATATCAAAATATGAAAGTATATCAATACTAATATTTATCTGAAGTGGGAAGTATTGAGGAAATAATTCAGGAATAAAGCAGGGCGTGGTGGGTGGGTATTTGAAAATACTGTTAAAGTGTTATTGAACGCTGACTTTGCAGTTTGCTTCCCAATTGGATATGTTCGGTCTTTATCTATGAAGCGGTTGTGCTTATATCAATCGTAACTTAACCTGATGGATCCTCAAAAGAACCACATGTGCGAATCGCAAATAGCCGAACTTTTGGCTGGAACTTACACCAGTCATGATTCACCACAAATAGGACTCCAAAAGAACCAACCGCGTGCGAATCTTGAATGACCGAACTTATCGCACAGAAACTTCACTTCCGGAATAAACAAACAGTGAGTGCCCAAAAATAAATTGGGTTATTGCAATTCTGCAATAACCCGGATTATTTTATGAGGCACAGATTCAAAACAACACATACTTCTATAAAATGATTTATCAAATAACTATAAGCACATGTAAAAATATAAACATACAAAGATAACATCATATTAATCTCCTCAGTCTGTGGAAGTGCTGTGGCCGCCAGCTGGAGTTCTAGCGGCCAAAAGCCGATGTCCTGTGACATGTTACAAGTCGGCAATAGCCAATACTTCACATAACTGTAAACTTGGGCATACTTTTGCCCTGTACACAACATTTAATGAGCTGTCATAAGCATAACAGCAAAAACACATCATCTGACACCATAACTGGCCTTAACTCTTTAAGCACCAAAAAGCAGACAAAATTTACATCTGCAAAAATTAAAAAAAAAATGCCTTGTCCAAGAAATTTCAAAGTGAGAAGTCAAAGACTAGAGGGCAAACAGTGTAGATCTAGATGAAGTGGCTCATAATGAGCTCATTATTAGCTTGCCTGAACAAAGTTCAGGAAGAGCTATTGTACTACCCCCAGCGTTGGCATTAGGGTATGCGTCGGCGTTAGCAAAATGTTAAAGTTTTACGTTAAAGTTTTTTAGGTGATGGGCAAGGTGCTGTCAGGAGAGCTATCCTGTCCCGGTGACAGGTCTTGTCATCTATGCTGTTTGCAAATTTTGTTAATTTCATCACTGGGGCTTAAAGAGTTAAAACTCATTTTATATTGTATGTAAACCGCAATATTCTTCAGTGACGTCACTGCATTCCATTCTCACCACAGGTTCTGAAATCTATTATTAACTAGTGTTAATTCAGCTCTTGTTCTGTTATTCACTCAACAGCAAAAGAAACTGCATATTTTCTGTGTCTTGTTTTGCCTCATTAAATGTAATGATATTTTACTTTTAACATAATACAGTAGAACTTCAATGCCTCGAACAGGCTTGGGACCATGAAAATTAGTTCCAGCCAAGGGTAGTTCTAGCCATCCAGGGTTAGTTTCTATATAAAGTGACCTCTAGGGACCCAGGAAGGAGTTCTAGTCAAGCAGGTTTAACGAGTCATCAGGGTTCGAGCCATTGAAGTTCTACTGTACTAGGATTTGTCTAAACGTGGCCATAAGTTCTGCAGCATTTTCTTGTCACAATGCAATTCTTCGAAAAAAAAAGAGAAGATTTTTGTCAAAACGGCAAAAATCACAAAATTTCTGGCTCACAGTGGCAAAAATTAAAGTATTAATACGATTTAGCTGCACGTGTGTTCAGCATGATGTAACCAACTGGAATATAGTATAAAACTTAAAAAAAAAAGGTTCTTATACAGTTAAATTGCACCTGCAAAAGTCTGCAATTTTCCAAAGTTTATCTAAGTTTTTGAAAATCGTCTGAACCATCAAAGTATTAGAAAAATCTGGTAATTTGGGATTCAAAATGAGTAAGGCTATGGGTAAAGAGCCCGTTTAAAACAAATTTTGGTTTGAAATGAGCAAAGAAATTACTCATTTCCAGTTTGAGTTACAAAATTTAAGAGCCGATAAAATGTTTTCCTGGAAAAAAATCTTGTCTTCCGATAAAATCTTGTCTTCCGATTTGCTTACCGTAGACTGCATTTTATGATAAAGATGCTGTTTGATTTTCAATCAGTTTTGCCCAGTGATTTCAAGGATCCAGCGCCCGAAAGTTCAATCTGTGGTTGCATTATTGGGAGGACGTACAGAGTTACTTCCCTTTGTTACATATATTCCATTTGATTGTGACCACTTACCCTTTTATTTAACCCGAATTGGAAATGGATTTCAATTCGGTTTGCTGAAAAATCCACAAAGTTTTCTTTTGCCATTGCAACACTTGCCCACTTGACGGGTTTTGCAGAAAGGGGCATAACTTTGTTTGTAACGAGTAATGCTGAAATTCTTGTTGCTGTTTCTGAGACATTGTAGCGACCTAGATAAGGAGGGCTTCAGTTTGGGAACCAGGCACAACTCAGTTCAGGACACTGATTGAACTGATCAGTATTTGTGAATTTTGAGATTGACCCCTTGATTATTTACGCTTTCATCAATTTAAATTTCAATCAGCTGGCAACGAAGTGTACTCCATGCATTGATAATGCTTTCCCTGTTTTGCAAATTTCAGCAGATTTTTATTTTGACCTGAAAATACCAAAAAGAAAAGAATGCATTACTTTTATGCCCCCGTGACGATAGTCAGGGGGCATTAAGATTTGCCCCTGTCTGTCTGTCTATCTGTCCATCCATCTGTCTGTTCTTCACGCTTTATAGTATAGAGTTTGTGTAATCAACTCCTCCCACAGTTTTCAATGGATCTTTTTCAAACTTTCCATACATGTTGTGGACATATTGAAAATGTGCATGTGGATTTTTGATGAAGCTAAAATTAATTTTGACAGAATTACGGCCTATTGAACTTAGTCATTTTAGGCAAATTTTTGTATTGTAGGGTATAGAGTTTGTGTAATCAACTCCTCCCACAGTTTTCAATGGATCTTTTTCAAACTTTGCATACATGTTTGGGACATATTGAAGATGTGCATGTGGATTTTTGGTGGACCTAGACTTAATTTTGACAGAATTACGGCCTATTGAACTTAGTCATTTTAGGCAAATTTTTGCATTGTAGGGTATAGACTTTGTGTAATCAACTCCTCTCACAGTTTTTACTGGATCTTTTTCAAACCTTGCATACATGCTGTGAATGTATTGAAGATATGCATGTGGGTTTCTATTGGACCTAGAATTAATTTTGACAGAATTACAGCCTTTTGAACTTAGTCATTTTATTCAAATTTTTGCATTGTAGGGTATAGAGTTTGTGTAATCAACTCCTCTCACAGTTTTCAATGGATCTTTTTCAAACCTTGCGTACATGCTGTGAATGTATTGAAGATCTGCATGTGGGTTTTTGTTGGACCTAGAATTAATTTTGACAGTATTACGGCCTTTTGAACTTAGTCATTCTAGGGAAATTTTTGCATTGTAGAGTATGGAGTTTGTGTTATCAACTTGCTCCACAGTTTTCAATGGATCTTAATCAAACCTTGTCTACATATTGCGGACATATTTGAAGGTATGCATGAGGCATTTTGATAGTCTAGAATTAATTTTTACAGAATCACAGCCTTTTTAACCTTTTTCATTTTGGGCAATTTTTTACATGGTAGGGTATGTTTTCAATGGATTCTTTGTAGGTGCTTTATGGATATACATGTCATGTCACAGGCGCTGCACGGGGGCATCATTAGTGTCTTACAGACACAATTTTCTAGTTGCTTTTGAGTATATATGGGAACTGAGGCAAGTGTAGTATGGCTATAGCCCCTATGTTCAATATATCCCCTGCAAAGGAACATAGGGTCTGGTAACTTACATTTGAGATTTTTCCTAAATCTTCCCCAGCGACCTTTACTGACCTTTGTCCAGCCCCTTATACCCCCATTCCACTGGATGACGCTTTGACTGCGCTCTTGGCGATCACTGCGCTTCTCCAAAATTTCCGAAATCGTAGGCATTTGCCAAAACTTGGAACTTGTGCGCTTCCGGTACGGTTCTAATATGATCTCGCCACACTAGTCACGATGTTGCCGCGATTTAGCTGCGCTTCTGCCACTCTCAACGGACTTCGAGGGCGCTTCTAATACCCTGCTACTACGGCAAAGGATTTCAAGCTACGCTTATTATGATGCATTTGCGATCGTGCTACGACCTAAGTACCGGAGCTGCGCTCATGCTGTGCTTGTGCTGCGCTTTGTAACTGCTTATATGTAAATCGGCGGAGAATCGGGTCCAGCAGAAGTTAGACACCAGCCTTCAAACAATATTGATAATATAAAAATTCCAGTGGCCATGGCCCAGCTGACAATCATGAACTAGTGACTTCGAACAACTGGTCTTGTTCTTCTTGCTGTTCAGGCTCAACTGGGGCCTCTGCTCAGCGTTCTATAGGGCGCCTATCTGGCTCAGTTTAGAGAGCAAGAGCCTGGCCCCCTTCCAAAAGCAGAAGGCGAAATCCACATCCAGGCCTGGTCAGGAGACTATTTTCACGCAGCCTTTACCGCAGGAGACGGTATTCCAACTCCTGCTCCTGGCAGCCTGCATCTTGAATGAAACGTGAGAATTGAGTTATGAAACGTCTTGGAAGCGCAGCGTTTTCATGCCCAGATCACCATAAGAGCAGAGGAAACGCAGATAAAGCGCCAAAAGCGCAGCGGAAACCTTGTGGTCATGCTATTCATAAATAATAGAGTTGCAGCGGAAGTGGCAACAGCGCAGTGGGAATGCAAAGAGCGTAGCAGAAGCGTAGCTGGGTTGCAGACGAATTTCACGGCGCTGTCGGCAGGATCCCGCTGCGCTGGTGCTGCGTTGCTCCCGCTGCTGCTGCTTTCATGAATTTCGAGCTACGTTCTTACTACACTTTCATTGCGCTTTGAGTCCACGGCGCTTCCGCTATGTAAATTTTGAGCAGAGTCAAAACAAGCGCCATGACTTGGCGATCATGCCGCTTCTGATACGCTTTCACTGCGACCTAGAAGCTTCTCCTGCGCTGCTTGCACTTCTGCTACGATTCATGGCGCTTTGTCCAAAATTTCGGAGCGCTGTCCAGTGGAATGGGGCTATAATTATGCTGCAGTGGCAGATGTTTATGTAAGCAACAGTTTGAAGAACAGATGGTGAATCTGATAAAGCCAATGTTTTTTTTTTTATGCCCCTGTGACGATAGTCAGGGGGCATTAAGATTTGCCCCTGTCTGTCTGTCTGTTCATCACGCTTTATAGTATAGAGTTTGTGTAATCAACTCGTCCCACAGTTTTCAATGGATCTTTTTCAAACTTTGCATACATGTTGTAGACATATTGAAGATGTGCATGTGGATTTTTATTGGAGCTAAAATTAATTTTGACAGAATTACGGCCTTTTGAACTTAGTCATTTTAGGCAAATTTTTGTATTGTAGAGTATAGAGTTTGTGTAATCAATTCCTCTCACAGTTTTCAATGGATCTTTTTTTGGCCCAGGTCACATGACCAAGATGGCTGCCATGCCCATATATGGAAAAAAAACTTTTAAAAATCTACTTCACCAGAACCACTAGGCTGATTGCCTTGAAAATTGGTATGTAGCATCTTAGATTCTAGTACTACAAAGTTTATATAAATGATGACCTTGGGTTGACCTTGATCTATTTTATGGCAAGGTCAAATTGGGTCCCTTAGGCTTTGAATGGGAAAATCTGAAAAAAGTGCATTTTTCTGTTGCTGTTGTGCTCTGTGATACGGAAATGCAGTCAATTTCAACACCTATGGTTATTAGAGGTCAAGGTCATTTAGTGACCTTGGCCAAAGGTCATCACTCAATTTGGAATCAACTTTTTAGCTCCCCTGAGCTGAAGGCTCCGGGGGAGCTTATAGGATGGTAGTCTCCGGCGTCCGGTGTCCGTCGTCCGTCGTCAACATTTTCAAAGGTCTTCTACTCTGAAACCACCGGGCCAATTTCAGTTAAACTTCATATGCAGCCTCTAGGCAAAGGGGGAAAGAAAGTTTACATATTTGGTCCAGGTCACATGACCAAGATGGCCGCCATGCCCATATATGGTAAAAACCTTAAAAAATCTTCTTCTCCAGAACCACTGGGCCGATTGCCTTGAAACTTGGTATGTAGCATCTGGGACACAAGTACTACAAAGTTTATATAAATGAAGACCCTGACTTGACCTTGACCTATTTTATGGTAAGGTCAAATTTGGTCCCTTTGGCTTTTGGATGGGAAAAACTGAAAAAGTAAGTTTTTAAGTTGCTATTGTGCTATGTAATATGGAAATGCATTCAAATTCAACCCCTATGAACAGTAGAAGAAACTCCCCCGATCGGGAATCAATGACCTTCGGTGAACTTCGAGAATTTGACAGGTAAATGTTACTAAAATTAGTAAATTGTCACTTGATTGGGAACATTTCAGTCATTTTTATAGTGCCCTCACAAAACTCAAAAAATGTGTCACAGTTTTCATTTAATCTGCATGAAACTTTACCAACTTAAAGATGAATGATATATCTAGATTTCTACCGCGCAGAATTTTTTTCAAGTTCTTAATTTGAAAGTTATTGAATTATGAAAATATGATTTATTTAAAAATAATTCTGATTCCCAATCGGGAACTGAAAATGTTTAAGATGCCTGATCAGGAATCATTTAACAACATCTAAACTCAGTGTTCCTAATTGGGATCATTTTGCAGAATATTTTCATTTCACCTTAAAATATAGGCATCCAGTACCAACAAAATGTGATGAAATGCAATGAGCATTTTGATTCTGTCAGCCCATCTGAAGTCCTACCAAGGCAAAACTATTTCTATATCTTTTTGTTCTTTTGATTTGTCAAAAAAGTGAAACAAAGGTTACAGAGGTTCCAAATATAATGAATTTTGACTATTAGTGCTTTCTGTTATGAAACCACCAATGCCTGATTCCTGTTTGAGAAAAGATTCTTCTTAAGTAGTCAGCTGCACAAGGTGTAAAACATTGCTAATGAACAACATGGCTGGTCGTTTTGAAAAAAAAACCCCTGTGGAACTGCTTGTTTTCATCAGGAATGGGATATTGATTATCAGAAAATCATTAACGCTGTATCGTCTGCAACTTTCAGCAGTTTATTCGGGAATAAATATTTATAATTTTCAAGAAGGTAAAATTTGAGCCCAGATGGCCATGAAACACTCGTAGTATTAAATTACAAACCTTAGCCAGTTACCGCTACAAAAACAACAGTAATTTAGGTAAACTATTAACTGTCAAGGATTTCATTCGGTCCGAACTAAATCATTTGAAAGCTAAAGGCTTCAGTTTTCACTTAAGTTTTTGTCTCGCCTGCGAAGCAGAAGCGAGACATAGGTATTGCTTTTCAGGTGTCGGCGGCGGCGGCGGCATCGGCGGCGTAAACTTTCATCGGGTTTGTGCGTTTAGGTCATTTTCTCAGAAACTATAAGGGCTAGAGCCATGAAACTTGATTCATGCATACATCTGGAAGAGTAGATCTCAAAGCCATCATCAATACTGAGTCTTGACCTACATTTTACGGTTGACTGACTTTGTATTTTTCATCGGGTTTTTGCGTTTAGGTCATTTTCTCAGGAACTATAATGGCTAGAGCCATGAAACTTGGTTCATGCATACATCTGGAAGAGTAGATCTCAAAGCCATCATCAATACTGAGTCTTGACCTACATTTTACGGTTGACTGACTTTGCAATTTTTCATCGGGTTTTTGCGTTTAGGTCATTTTCTCAGGAACTATAATGGCTAGAGCCATGAAACTTGGTTCATGCATACATCTTGAAGAGTAGAGCTCAAAGCCATCATCAGTACTGAGTCTTGACCTACATTTTACGGTTGACTGACTTTGCAATTTTTCATCGGGTTTTTGCGTTTAGGTCATTTTCTCAGGAACTATAATGGCTAGAGCCATGAAACTTGGTTCATGCATACATCTGGAAGTGTAGAGCTCAAAGCCATCATCAATACTGAGTCTTGACCTACATTTTACGGTTGACTGACTTTGCGATTTTTAATCGGGTTTTTGAGTTTAGGTCATTTTCTCAGGAACTATAAGGGCTAGGCCATGAAACTTGGTTCATGCATACATCTGGAAGAGTAGATCTCAAAGCCATCATCAATATTGAGTCTTGACCTACATTTAACGGTTGACTGATTTTGCTATTTTTTGTCAAGTTTCCATGTTTAGGTCATTTTCTCAGAAACTATAAGGGCTAGAGCCATGAAACTTGGTTCATGGTTGCTTCTGGAAGAGTAAATCTCAAAGCCATCATCAATATCGAGTCTTGAGGTACATTTTACGGTTGACTGACTTTGCAATTTTTCGTATAGTTTTCACATTTGGGTCTGTTTCTCAGAAACTATAAGGGGTAGAGCCATGAAACTTGGGTCATGCATTCATCTGGAAGAGAAGAGCTCAAAGTCATCATCAATATTGAGTCTTTACCAACATTTTACGGTTGACAGACTTTGCAATTTTTTGTCAAGTTTTCACGTTTAGGTCTTTCTCAGAAACTATTAGGGCTAGAGCCAAGAAACTTGGGTCATACATACATCTTTGCTGATTTAGCTCTGTTTTGTGACAAAGCCCTAGCAGGCGAGACACCGCATTCCGCGGAATTCTTGTTCATATTTTTTATACATTTAGCAGGGGCAATAAATAGATTTATGATAAAAACTTACTTTCACTTAACTTTAACAAAAGGTAACTATAATGTTTAAAATTTACCAGAAGGATTAAAGTTTGCAGACAATATAACTTTAATCGAAGTTTCATTGGGAAATCTATTCTGGGAACACTAGACAAGATAGTTAAAAGTGATAAGCATTCTACAAAGTTTTGTAAAAGTAACTGCCAGTTGTACAGAGTCTGGTAAAACTAAAATTAGTGGTAAAGACAAAGGCATACAAACAGAATTAAGTCTTTGTGCCTTTGCTAACTGCAGAGTCACAGACTGACGCTTCCATAGAGGGATATTTAGAGAGTATACTGCAAGAGTCTAAATTCTCTTTTTAATCTAGTAAGTGATTTTTCATTTGGTGATTCTACACATATAATTAAACAGAGTGAAAGTATTTCTTAATAACAAGTTACAACTGAGTTTTGATACAGTGTACATGTCAACTGAGTGAGGAACTGACTGAATCAGATCCCAAACCTTATCCCTTACATCAAAGGGAAAGATTGACATATACATTCAAACAGACAACAAAATCACAGGTGATAAGCCGAGTTAGCAGCTCTTTCCAAAATACGTGGCAACTCAGTTACCTTAACTGAACTAGATAATTTAGACCTACAGAATAGTTAAAATGAAAACACTTTAAGCCGAACAGTGCAGAACACAAAACATGTGTATAACCACAACAAATTAGGGACCGGCTTCGGACGGTCAGTAGCTCCAGCAGTGTTGTGTTATTGTTTAACGTCCACGGCAAACAGCTATGGTCATGCCGGGACGGTCAGTTAAGCTAACCACACTATTCCTGGGCAAGCTTAGACCTCCTCAGCGGTTAACCAGTCCTAAGTGCACTTACTTTCACCGGTAACTGACAACTGCCCTTCTTGAATCAGCTGAAGGAGAAATGAAAGTAAGTGGCTGGACCGAGTATCGAACCCAGGACCTCTAGCCTATAAGTCAGACACCTTACCGATTACGCTACGCGGTTCAGCCTAGCGGATTTCAAGTTGCTACAATAATAGGAACCGGAAAATCTACCCCTTACAAAAATCTTAACCTTGCAAAATTAGCCTACGGTAAGTCCGAAGTCAGTTTACCGTGACATATGGATCATCATGAGCTAATGATTGTATATTCCTGTTGTAATTATAGATATTAATGGTCATACAAAATTTCAAGTTGCTACAATAATAAAAACTATGAAATCTACCGCTTACAAAAGTTTTAACCTTGCAAAATTGGCCTAAGTCAGAAATCAGTGGACCGTGACATATTGATAATCATGATCTGATTCTTGTAATTTCCTGTAGTACTCATAGATATAAATCCTCATACATAATTCAAGTTGCTACGATAATAGGAACCCTGAAATCTACCTGTAACAAAAATGTTAACCTGAGTCTAACAGGATCACGTATGTACAGACGTATGGACGGACATATGGTCGGATGTATGGACGGCCGTACGTAATAACGTACACACGTACGCACGCCCAGATCACTATATGCCCCCGGCCATGTCGATGGCAGGGGCATAGAAATTACACTTGAATTAATCTGTACACTTGGCTAGCATAATCCAAGCTCAGTGGCTTACTCTTCTTTTTTCAGTTAAATAAATAGGTTATTTAGAAACAATAGGTACACTATATGACAGCTGGACTGGTACTGCGTGTATCACTTTGATGACAGTTAGGATGCTATTTTGATTGCACTTGAAGCATTTATGTGGTTACAATTTCATTGCTGTTAGGTCGGAGTTAAGTAAACAGCATAGAAATAATTGTGAATTACATTGGCTAAACTTGCATTTACATCTTGCAGAATAGCTGTCTGTGCTTTTTACTTTTTATGAAACCTCTCTACACCATAATTTATCCTTTGTAGCTTGTTGTGAACGACTGCACAGAATAAGGCTCTATCTTAAAAAGTATTGACTTGCTTAAATCTCTAGATATAGATGTCTTTCTGAAGAAACAAAACAAAGTTCTACTGTATGTCTTGAATGGAATAAAAGACACTACAGGACCAGACCAGTTACTGGCAAAGTGTGTTACGATCGAACAAATATACAATTTGAGCTCTCCTTCTTTGGTAGTCTTTTACTAAAAATGTGCTGCAATATCAGGCTTCTCTCAATCTGAATTGACATGAATGGAATGGTAGGATTTTGTAGAAGTTACCCAATAGTGTCAAGTTGGTTGGCTTCACAAAGTACACAACCCATATCATTTCCTTTATCTGACTGTTACTGTGAATGTTAGCTGTTACCTAATGATTCCCAATCAGACATCATAAACATTTTTAGTCCCAGATCGGGAATCATACTTATTTTTAAAAAAATCATATTTTCATAATTCAATAACTTTCGAATTAAGAAATTAAAAAAAATTCTGCGCGGTAGAAATCTAGATATATCACTCATCTTTAAGTTGGTAAAGTTTCATGCAGATTAAATGAAAACTGTGACACAATTTTTTTAGTTTTGTGAGGGCACTATAAAAATGACTGAAATGTTCCCGATCGAGAGACAATTTACTAATTTTAGTAACATCTACCTGTCATATTCTCAAAGTTCACCAAAGGTCATTGATTCCCGATCGGGGGAGTTTCTTCTACTGATGAAGTTCTAAAGGTCAAGGTCATCTAATGACCTTGGCCAAATGTCACCTGTCTGTTGTCGGTCAACATTTTCAAAGGTCTTCTACTCCGAAACTACCGGGCCAATTTCAATTAAACTTCATATGCAGCCTCCAGGTAAAGAGGGAAAGAAAGTTTATATATATGGTTGAGGGCACATGACCAAGATGGCCACCATGCCCATATATGGTAAAAATCTTAAAAAATCTTCTTCTCCAGAACCACTGGGCCGATTGCCTTTGAACTTGGTATGTAGCATCCAGGACACTAGTACTACAAAGTTTATATAAATTAAGACCCTGACTTGACCTTGACCTATTTTATGATAAGGTCAAATTTGGTCCCTTAGGCTTTTGAATGGGAAAAACTGAAAAAGTAAGTTTTTACGTTGCTTTTGTGCTATGTTATATGGAAATGCATTCAAATTCAACCCCTATGAAGTTCTAGAGGTCAAGGTCATCTAATGACCTTGGCCAAAGGTCACCTGTCTGTTGTTGGTCAACATTTTCAAAGGTCTTCTTCTCTGAAACTACTGGCCCAATTTCAGTTTAACTTCATATGCAGCCTCTAGACAAAGGGGAAAGAAAGTTTATATATTTGGTCCAGGTCACATGACCAAGATGGCCGCCATGCCCATATATGGTAAAAACCTTAAAAATCCTTCTTTTCCAGAACCACTGAGCCGATTGCCTTGAAACTTGGTATGTAGCATCTGGGACACTAGTACTACAAAGTTTACATAAATGAAGACCCTGACTTGACCTTGACCTATTTTATGGCAAGGTCAAATTTGGTCCCTTTGGCTTTTGAATGGGAAAAACTGAAAAAGTATATTTTTATGTTGCTATTGTGCTATGTTATATGGAAATGCATTCAAATTCAACCCCTATGAAGTTCTAGAGGTCAAGGTTATCTAATGACCTTTGCCAAAGGTCACCTATCTGTTGTCGGTCAACATTTTCAAAGGTCTTCTTCTCTGAAACTACTGGGCCAATTTCAATTAAACTTCATATACAGCCTCCAGGCAAAGGGGGAAAGATAGTTTATATATTTGGTCGACGTCATATGACCAAGATGGCCGCCATGCCCATATATGGTAAAAACCTTAAAAAATCTTCTCCAGAACCACTGGGCCGATTGCGTCGAAACTTGATATGTAGCATCTGGGACACTAGTACTACAAAGTATATGTAAACGAAGACCCTGACTTGACCTTGACCTATTTTATGGCAAGGTCAAATTTGGTCCCTTTGGCTTTTGGATGGGAAAATCTGAAAAAGTACATTTTTATGTTACTATTGTTCTATGTTATATGGAAATGCATTCAAATTCAACCCCTATGAAGTTCTAGAGGTCAAGGTCATCTAATGACCTTGGCCAAAGGTCACCTGTCTGTTGTCGGTCAACATTTTCAAAGGTCTTCTTCTCTGAAACTACCGGGCCAATTTCAATTAAACTGCATATTCAGCCTCCAGGCAAAGGGGGAAAGAAAGTTTATATATTTGGTCCAGGTCATATGACCAAGATGGCCGCCATGCCCATATATGATAAATACCTTAAAAAATCTTCTTCTCCAGAACCATTGGGCCGATTGCCTCGAAACTTGGTATGTAGCATCTGGGACACTAGTACTACAAAGTGTATATAAATGAAGACCCTGACTTGACCTTGACCTATTTTATGGCCAGGTCAAATTTGGTCCCTTAGGCTTTTGAATGGAAAAAACTAAAAAAACGGAATTTTCTGTTTCTATTGTGCTCTTTGATATGGAAATGCATTCAAGTACAGCCTGTATGAATTCTAGAGGTCAAAGTCATTAAGTGACTGTGGCCAAAGGTCAAGTATCTGTCATTATTTTCAAAGGACCTCCTCTGAAATGTCTGGGCAAATTTCAATTAAATTTCATATGCAGCCCTCAGGCAAAGTGGGAAAGAAAGCTTATATATTATGTCCACATCACATGACTGAGATGACGGCCATGCCCCTATATGGTTAAAACCATAAAAAAATTCTTCTCCAGAACCACGGGGTTGATTGCAAGTTGGTATGTAGCATCTAAGACTCTGGTACTGCAAAGTTTATATAACTGATGATCCTGAGTTGACCTTGACCATTTATATGGAAAGGTCTAATTTACCCCCTCAGGCTTTTAAATGGGAAAAGCTGTAAAAATGCGTTTTTCTGTTGCTATTAGACTCTATGATATGAAAATGCATTGGCTCAATTCCTTTGAATTTAAGAGGTCAAGGTCATTTAGTGACCTTGGCCAATGGTCACTTGTGTTGAATATTTAAAGTGATTTTTCTCAGAAACTATTAGGTCTGGTTGTTTTGCTCATCACCATTTTGGCACTGTTATTTTATGTCTACAAAAGATCAGTAAATTCATAGCGAAAACAAATAACCAAAAGTTCATATCACATTAAAGTCTCAGGGCTCAGGGGAGCGTTCAGGACCTAATGGTCCTCTTGTTAAACATCTTTTGCTAAGAAACCATTGGGCTGATTGAAGCCAAATTTCATATAGAGACTTATCAGAATAGGGGAATGAAAATTTAATTATTTTGGCCCAGGTCACAAGACCAAGATGGCCGCCATGCCCATATATATAATATGGTAAATACCTTAAAAAATCTTCTTCTCCAGAACCACTTGGCTGATTGCCTTGAAAATTGGTATGAAGCATCTTAGATTCTAGTACTACAAAATTTATATAAATGATGACCTTATGTTGACCTTGACCTATTTAACTGCAAGGTCAAAGTTAGTCCCTTAGGCTTTTGAATTGGAAAAGCTGAAAAAGTGCATTTTTTTATGCTTTTGTTCTCTGTGATATGGAAATTCAGTCATCCTTAACCCCTATGAATACTATAGGTCAATATACTATACTATAGGTTAGAGAAGCGTGGTAGCTCAGTGGTTAGCGCACTTGCCTCTGATGCTAAAGGTCCCGAGTTCGAACCCGGGTAACGGCGTTTGAATTTCGGTGTCCGAACACGCTTCCTTAATGTCATTTGCAGGGATGACATTACAAAGTGTGCCGTCCTTCGGATCGGGACGTTAACTGGAGGCCCCCTGTGCAGGGAGAGACATCCCCTGTGCAGGTTAAAGATCCCTTCTGTAGTTACATGGCTACAAGGAGGTTTATCCTGCAAAACTGGAGTGTACATCGTACACCTGCTCATAATCCTCGAGAGAGGGTGTAGCAGTATACAAAGAAAGAAAGAAAGGTCAAGGTCATTGTCGTCGTCGTCCATTGTTGTGTGTCAACATTTTCAAAGAACTTCTCCTCAGAAACCACTGGGCTGATTGTAGCCAAATTTCATATGGAGCCTTAACAGGATAAAGGAACATGATGGCCACCATGCCCTTATATAGTAAAAACCTTAAAAAATGTTCTTCTCCAGAACCACTGTGCGGATTGCCTTGAAACTTGGTATGTAGCATCATGAACTCTAGTACTACAAAGTTTATATAAATGATGACCTTGGGTTGACCTTGACCTATTTTATGGCTAGGTCAAATTTAGTCCCATAGGCTTTTGAATGGGAAAATCTGAAAAAGTGCATTTTTCTGTTGCTATTGAGATCTTTGATTTGAAAATTCAGTCAGGTAATTTCTAGAGGTCAAGGTCATTTAATGACCTTTGCCAATGGTCATTTGTGTGTTTTTGTCAACATTTTCAAAGGACTTCTCCTCTGAAACTACTGGACCAATTACAATTAAATTTCACATGCTATTAGCCTACCTGAGCCAAAAGCTTACATCTGGTCCAGTTGACCAGAGAATATTATGGCAGGTGAGCGATCGTTGCCCTTGGGCGATTTGTTATGGTTATCCTGTGCAAGAAATTGGCAAATTAGAGATTTTTTTATGCCCCCATGACGATAGTCAGGGGGCATTATTATGCCCCCATGACGATAGTCAGGGGGCATTAAGATTTGCTCCTGTCTGTCCGTCCGTCCGTCCGTCTGTCCGTCCGTTCGTCACACTTTACGGTATAGAGTTTGTGTAATCAACTCCTCCCACAGTTTTCAATGGATCTTTTTCAAACTTCACATACATGTTGTGGACATATTGAAGATGTGCATGTGGGTTTTTGTTGGAGCTAGAATTAATTTTGACAGAATTACGGCCTTTTGAACTTAGTCATTTTAGGCAAATTTTTGCATTGTAGGGTATGTAGTTTGTGTAATCAACTACTCCCACAGTTTTCAATGGATCTTTTTCAAACCTTGCATATGTGTTGTAGACATATTGAAGATGTGCATGTGGGTTTTTGTTGGAGCTAGAATTAATTTTGACAGAATTGCGGCCTTTTGAACTTAGTCATTTTAGGCAAATTTTTGCATTGTAGGGTATGTAGTTTATCGTCAGGGGGCATTAAGATTTGCTCCTGTCTGTCCGTCCGTCCGTCCGTCTGTCCGTCCGTCCGTCTGTCCCTCCGTTCGTCACACTTTACGGTATAGAGTTTGTGTAATCAACTTTTCCCACAGTTTTCAATGGATCTTTTTCAAACTTCACATACATGTTGTGGAGATATTGAAGATGTGCATGTGGGTTTTTGTTGGAGCTAGAATTAATTTTGACAGAATTACGGCCTTTTGAACTTAGTCATTTTAGGCAAATTTTTGCATTGTAGGGTATGTAGTTTGTGTAATCAACTACTCCCACAGTTTTCAATGGATCTTTTTCAAACCTTGCATATGTGTTGTAGACATATTGAAGATGTGCATGTGGGTTTTTGTTGGAGCTAGAATTAATTTTGACAGAATTGCGGCCTTTTGAACTTAGTCATTTTAGGCAAATTTTTGCATTGTAGGGTATGTAGTTTGTGTAATCAACTTCTCCCCCAGTTTTCAGTGGATCTTTTTCAAACTTTGCATACATATTGTGGACATATTGAAAATGTGCATGTGGGTTTTTGTTGGAACTAGAATTGATTTTGACAAAATTACAGCCTTTTGAACTTAGTCATTTTAGGCAAATTTTTACATTTGTAGGGTGTGGACTTTGTGTAATCAACTCCTCCCTCAGTTTTCAATCGATTTTTTATTAAACTTTGCATACATGTTATGGACATATTGGAGATGTGCATGTGGGTTTTTGTTGGAGCTAGAATTAATTTTGACAGAATTATAGCCTTTTGAACTTAGTCATTTTAGGCATATGTTTGCATTGTAGGGTAAGTACTTTGTGTAATCAACCCCTCCCACAATTTTCATTGGCGGTTTTTCAGACATTGGAGACTTGTTGTGGACATAGTGAATATGTGCATGTTGGTTATGATAGGAAAAAAATAATTCTGAAGGAATTATGGCCTTTTAAACTTAGTCATTTTGGGCTGCATTTTGCACTGTAGGGTATAAAGTTTGTGGATTCTTTGTAAATAGCATTTGTGCTTGAAAGGTGCTTTAGGGATGTACACATGTCCTGTGACAGGCGCTGCATGGGGGCATCATTAGTGTCTTACAGACACAATTTTCTAGTTTCTTTCTTCATTAGCCCTTCTTGTGCTTATTGCGTACATATACACTTTTGTGGGGGTATGTCACTTTGTGAGCCTGTCAGGCACGCTAGACACCAAGTATACCCCAACAATGGTGGTTGTCCTACGAAGGAGGGATTGTGCTTTCTATCAGAGCAAGTTTTTACCCACACCACTGGTATTGAGAATGACTAAACATCAAAAATACGTAAAAACTTATAAATTTCTCGATATATCCTTTTTCTCCAGGCACTTCCACACTTACTTGATCCCGATTTTGTTCAAACAAGACTTGATCCATCTAAACCTATACTATCAATAAATGTTCAGCAATAATCCTTGCCCCCAGGGAAGCAATCACTTTGTTCCTACGAAGCATATATTAGGGGCTAATATCTTGAATCTTTCTTTTTTTCTTTTTTTTAAAAGTCTTGAATGAACACCGGTTAGTCACGTGACCACCATATGGATGTCACGTGACAGTCTGACCCATGCAAATGGCAACTTACATATTATTGTAATTGAGTACAAATTTCAACACTATCAGTGAAAGTTTATGGAATTTATGGCTTCTTAGGTAAGGGTACCCCCTTTTTAGTGTCAGATGAGCTGAAAATGTAACCCTTTTATAGAACATATTAATTGCAATACAACTGACTGCAGGGTAGTTGGATATACCATCAGCTCTTCTAATTTGGTGTGGTTTAAAAAGTGGAATGGAATGGAGTGGAACAATTTCAACCACTGTCCCACGCTCTTGGAGCAAATTGTAACAGATGTCATCCATTCCCTTCCATTTCAGATTTCAAACTATGCCCTAAAATTCATGGAGAAACAAAAACTAATTGATTTCTGGGAGTGATGGAGATAAAGATCTGTGTTAGTCTAATGGACACTTTATGGCACTTCTAATGTTGCATTGATTAACTCAAGAATTTTGTGAGAAGAGCATCAAATTGCAAGCTTATTGCAGAGCCTATTCTGAAAGTTACCTGGTGAATCTGACCACCAGAGTAGATATGCAGTCTCACCTCAATCTATAGCTATTGAAAATATTCAGGAAAGTAAAATATGCTTTAAGTAGGAGACTTGTATAAGTCTATAATATACAGATTCCACTGGAGCAAGGCTATTTAAAGACTATTTAAATGCTTTCCGATTGCATAATACCCTAAAGACCTTCTGCTCAGAGATAAGATCTTGTAGGAGACTTTTGACTGAAGTACATGTAGAGAGACGCCAGATAAAGGGCAGTGAGCTGTCTAAAAATAAGAGAAAATATTGTGACAGATTATAATTGGATCAGACTGTCTTGTTTAAGACCCACATGGAACTTTAAAAAAATACCATAATTTGCTCAAAGACTTATGGTTTTTATATAGGCTCAGGGTGAGCTATTGTGATCACCCAGTGTCCGTTGTCCGTCGTGTGTTGTGCGTCATCTACAATTTGCTTTAAATGACATCTTATCTGAAACCGCTAGGCCTAGGGCTTTGATATTTTATATGAAGCATTGTCTAGTGGTCCTCTACCAATTTTGTTCAAATGGTGGCCCCAGGGTCCAAAATGGCCCTGGGGCAGGGGGTCTTGGGTTCGAAACTAAAAAGTACTTAAAAATCTTCTTCTCCAGAACTGCTTGGCTCAGATGCTTGAAATTTGAAAATCCTCTACCAAGTTTGTTCAAATGGTGGCCCCAGGGTCCAAAATGGCCTTGTGGCAGGGGGTCTTTGGTTCGAAACTAAAAAATACTTAAAAATCTTCTACTCCAGAACTGCTTGGCTCAGATGCTTGAAATTTGGTATGAAGCATTGCCTAGTGGTCCTCTACCAAATTTGTTCAAATGGTGGCCCCAGGGTTCAAAATGGCCCTAGGGCTGGGGGTCTTGGGTTCGAACTAAAAAATACTTAAAAATCTTCTTCTCCAGATCTTCTACTTCAGAACCGCAAGGTTCAGATGCTTAAAATTCGATATGTAGCATTGCCTAGTAGTTCTCTACCAAGTATGTTCAAATAGTGGTCCAAGGGTCCAAAATGGCCCCGCGACAGGGAGTCCTGGGTTTGAACCAGAGAAATATATAGAAAAATATTCAAAAATCTTCTTCTTCAGAACCACTTGGCTCAGGTGCTTGAAATTTGGTATGTAGCTTTGCCTAGTAGTCTTTACAAAGTTTGTTCAAATGATGACCCCAGGGTCTAAAATGGCCCCGTCCAAGGGGGTCCTGGGTTTGAACCAAAGAACTACATAGAAAAATACTCAAAAATCTTCTTCTTCAGAACCACTTGGCTCAGATGCTTGAAAATTGGTATGATGCATTGCCTTGTTGTCCTTTATCAGGTTTGTTCAAATGATGGCCCAGGCTCCAAAATGGCCCTGCGGCAGGGAGGTCCTGAGTTTGAGCCATAGAAGTACATAGGAAACTGTTAAAAATCTTCTTCTGCAGAACCCCTTGGCTCAGATGCTTGAAATTTGGTATGATGCATTGCCTGGTGGACTCCTACAAAGTTTGTGTAAATGGTGGCCCGCAGGATCCAAAATGGCCCTGAGGCGGGGAGTCTTGGGTTTCGAAATTAAAATGTACTTAAAACCCTTCTCCTCCAGAACCCCTTAGAGCAGATGCTTGAAATTTTGTATGATGCATTGCCTAGTAGTCCTTTACCAAGTTTGTTCAAATGATGGTGCCAGGGTCAAAAATGGCCCTGCCTGAGGGGGTCCTGGGTTTGAAACATAGAAATACATAGAAAAACATTCAAAAATCTTCTTCCTTAGAACCACTTCGCTCAGAGGCTTGAAATTTAGCTTTTAGCATTGCCTAGTGGTCCTTTACCAAGATTATTTAAATGATGGCCCCAGGGTCCAAAATGACCCAGCCCTAGGGGTCCAGGGTTTGAACCATAGCAATACATAGAAAAACATTAAAAAATCCATTTGGAAATGGTTGCAAACTATCAGGTTTGTTCAAATTATGACCCTAGTTTGACCGTTGACCTTTTTGTTCAGGTGAGCGATTCAGGGCCTCTTGGCCCTCTTGTTAGCTCACCTGAACGAAAGTTCAGGAAGAGCTATTGTTGTCACCCTGGCATTGGCGTCCACATCAGCGTCCGCGTCCGGATTTGATGTTTAGGTTAAAGTTTTGTAAAGACCAATATCTCCTTAACCCATAGATGGATTCTTAGATACTTGCATTGTAGTTAGATATTGGTACAAAATTACCACCCAACCCCACTCAGTGATCTTGATGTTAAGGCCATGGACTTAGAAATTTTGGACTGGATGTTTTGGTTAAAGTTTTTTAAAGCCCAATATCTCCTTAAGCCATGGATGGATTTTTTTTTTATACCTGTACTGTAGTTAGATATTGGTCCAAAGGTTACCAAGGTACTTCCCCCACCCCCTTGGTGACCTTGATGTCAAGGTCAGGGACATAGAAAATTGTCTTTTTAGCTCACCTGAGCCGAAGGCTCATAGGTGAGCTTATAGTATAGGCAGGCATCCGTCGTCCGTCGTCCGTCGTCCGTCCGCCGTCGTCAACATTTTCAAACGACTTCTCCTCTGAAGCCATGGGGCCGATTCTTTCCATATTTCACATATAGCATCTATAGGTGGGGGGAACGAATAATTGTGTTTTTTGTTCCATTGGCATAAGAACTCTGGTTGCTATGGCAACTTATAGTTTCCATTGACTTATTAGCTCACCTGAGCCAAAGGCTCAGGGTGAGCTATTGTGATCACCCAGTGTCCGTCGTCCGTTGTGCGTCGTGCGGCGTGCGTCGTCCGTCGTCCGTCGTCCGTCGTCAACAATTTGCTTTAAATGACATCTTCTCTGAAACCGCTAGGCCTAGGGCTTTGATATTTGGTATGCAGCATTACCTAGTGGACCTCTACCAAGTTTGTTCAAATGGTGGCCCCAGGGTCCAAAGTGGCCCTGGGGCTGGGGGTCTTGGGTTCGAAACTAATATATACTAAAAAATCTTCTCCTCCAGAACTGCATGGCTCAGATGCTTGCAAGTTTGTATTTAGCATTGCCTAATGGTCCTCTACCAAGTTTGTTCAAATGGTGGTCCCAGGGTCCAAAATGGCCCTGGGGCAGGGGGTCTTGGGTTCGAAACTAAAATATACTTAAAAATCTTCTTCTCCAGAACTGCTTGGCTCAGATGCTTGAAATTTGGTATGTAGCATTGCCTAATGGTCCTTTACCAAGTTTGTTCAAATGGTGGCCCCAGGATCCAAAATGGCCCAGGGGCAGGGAGTCCCAGGTTTGAACCATAGAAATACATAGAAAAATATTCAAAAATCTTCTTCTTCAGAACCGCAAGGCTCAGATGTTTGAAATTTGGTATGAAGCATTGCCTAATAGTCCTTTACCAAGTTTGTTCAAATGATGGCCCCAGGGTTCAAAATGGCCCCGCCCCGGAGGTCCTGGGTTTGAACCAGAGAAATACATTGAAAAATATTTCAAAATCTTCTACATCAGAACCGCAAGGCTCAGGTGCTTGAAATTTGGTATGTAGCATTGTCTTATAGTCCTTTACCAAGTTTGTTCAAACAAAGGCCCAAGGATCCAAAATGGCCTCGTGGCATGGAGTCCAAGGTTTGAACCATAGAAATCCAGAGAATAATATTCAAAAATTTTCTCCTTCAGAACCGCAAGGCTTAGATGCTTGAAATTTGGTATGTAGCATTGCCTAGCAATATTTTATCAAGGTAGTGCAAATGGTGGCCCCAGGGTCCAAAATGGCCTTGTGGCAGGGAGTCGTAGGTTTGAACCATAGAAATACATAGAAAAATATTCAAAAATCTTCTTTTTCAGAACCACTTGGCTCAGATGCTTGAAATTTCGGTATGTAGCATTGCCTAGTGGTCTTTTACCAAGTTTTTTCAAATGATGACCCCTGGGTCTAAAATGGCCCCGCCCCGGGGGGTCCTGGGTTAGAACCATAGAAATACATAGAAAAATATAAAAAAATATATGAAAAAATCTTCTTCTTTAGAACCACTTTTCTCAGATGCTTGAAACTTGGTATGTAGCATTGCCTTGTAATCCTTTATCAAGTTTGTTCAAATGATGGCCCCAGGGTTGAAAATGGCCCCGCGACAGGGAGTTCTGAGTTTGAACCATAGAATTACATAGAAAAATATTCAAAAATCTTCTTCTTCAGAACCAATTGGCTCAGATGCTTGAAATTTGGTATGATGCATTACCTGGTGGACTCCTACACAGTTTGTAAAAATGGTGGCCCTGGGATCCAAAATGGCCCTGGGGCAGGGGTCTTGGATTCGAAACTATAATATACTTAAAAATCTTCTTCTCCAGAACAGCTTGGCTCAGATGCTTGAAATTTGATATGTAGCATTGCCTATTGATCCTTTACCAAGATTATTCAAATGATGGCCCCAGGGTCCAAAATGGCCCCGCCTCAGGGGGAACAGGGTTTGAACCATAGCAATGCGTAGAAAAATATAAAAAAATCCTCTTCTTCAGAACCATTTGGAAATGGTTGCAAACTATCAGGTTTGTTCAAATGATGACCCTGGTTTGACCTTTAAACTTTTTGTTCAGGTGAGCGATTCAGGGCCTCTTGGCCCTCTTGTAATGGGAAAAGTGGAAATTGGCAATTTTTGCTGCCTCACTGCAGTTATTTAGAATTTGTTTCAGCAGAAATGTTTCTTGAGTAGTCCTCTACGATTCATATGAATTTTGTTCAAATCGCTGAATTTGATTGGTTGCCATGGCAAAATAAAGGGTAAATTTTCGAAAATATATAAAAAAATCTTCTTTTCAGAAGCCATTAGAGGGATGAAGCTGATACTTTGCATATATGTTAATGACATTAGCCTCTACATAAATTGTGTTTTTTCTTCCAATCCCATAAGAACTCTGGTTGCTATGGCAACTTATAGTTTCCATTTACTTATAATGGGAAAAGTGGAAATTGGCAGTTTTTGCTGTCTCACTGCAGTTATTTGGAATTTTTTTCTGCAGAAATGTTTTTTGAGTAGTCCTCTATGATTCATATGAATTTTGTTCAAATTGCTAAATTTGATTGGTTGCCATGGCAAAATAAAGGGTAAATTTTCGAAAATATATAAAAAAATCTTCTCCTCAGAAGCCATAAGAAGGATGAAGCTGATACTTTGCATATATGTTAAAGACATTAGCCTCTACATAAATTGTGTTTTTTCTTCCAATCCCATAAGAAGTCTGGTTGCTATGGCAACTTATAGTTCCATTTACTTATAATAGGAAAAGTGGAAATTGGCAATTTTTGCTGTCTCACTGCAGTTATTTAGAATTTGTTTCAGCAGAAATGTTTCTTGAGTAGTCCTCTATGATTCATATGAATTTTGTTCAAATTGCTAAATTTGATTGGTTGCCATGGCAAAATAAAGGGTAAATTTTCGAAAATATATAAAAAAATCTTCTCCTCAGAAGCCATAAGAAGGATGAAGCTGATACTTTGCATATATGTTAAAGACATTAGCCTCTACATAAATTGTGTTTTTTCTTCCAATCCCATAAGAAGTCTGGTTGCTATGGCAACTTATAGTTCCATTTACTTATAATAGGAAAAGTGGAAATTGGCAATTTTTGCTGTCTCACTGCAGTTATTTAGAATTTGTTTCTGTAGAAATGTTTCTTGAGTACTCCTTTATGATTATATGAATTTTGTCCAAATCGCTTAATTTGATTGGTTGCCATGGTAAAATAAAGGGTAAATATTTGAAAAAATATTCAAAAATCTTCTCAGAAGCTATAATAGGGATGGAGCTGATACTTTGCATACATGTTAATGACATTAGCCTGTACGTAAATTATGTTTTATATTATCATTGCCCATGTGAACTCTTTGCTATGGAAACTTAAATTTTCCATAGCCTTATGATGGGGAAAGTGGAAATTTGGCATTTATTTCTGTGATACTGCAGATATTTTGACAATTAAGCTTTACAGAAATGTTCCTGGAGTAGTCCTCTACCAGCCATATGAATTTTGCCCAAATCCCTGATTTTGGTTGGTTGCCATTGCAACCGAAAGGCCAAATTTTCGATTTTTTTTTTTTTTGCCGAATCTTCTCTGAAGCCATAAAGGGGGATAAAGCTGAATCTTTTTTGCATAAATGTTGGTGATATTATCCTCTACATAAATGGGTGTTTCATTGCTATTGTGCATGTGGTTTTGTTGCTGTGGCAACTGAAAGTTTTTTCAGCATAACCTCAGTGCTCAGGTGAGCTACAGGACCAATGGTCCTCTGGTTATTAATTGGATGTTTTGGTTGAAGTGTTTAGCTCACCTGAGCCAAAGACTCACAGGTGAGCTGATAGTATAGGCAGGCATCCGTCTGTCCATCCGTCAACATTTTCAAACGACATCTGAAACTACAAGGCCCATTGTAACCAAATTTCATATATAACATCTATAGGCAGGGGGAACCAATAAAACTGTTTTTTGATGAAATCGCTTCAGAACTTTGGTTGCTATGGCAACTTAAAGTTTCCATTGACTTGTATGGGAAAAATAAAAAAATTGCATTTATTGCTATGTCACTGCAGATATTTTGACAAAACTTTTACAGAAATGTTCCTTATTTAGTCCTCTATCAACCACATGAAATTTATGTCAATTGCACAATTTGGCTGGTTGCCATGGCAACCGAATGATTAAAAATAGAAAAAAATATTCAAAAATTAACTCCTCAGAAACTATGTCACCAATAAAGCCCAAACTTCACAGAAAGGATCTTAGTACTGGCTTCTATAAAAGTGCTGTTTTTCTTGGCAATTGCTCTAGCAGTTTGGTTGCTATGGGAACTTAAAGTTGCCATTGACTAATAATGGCAAAATAGAAAAGTTGCATTTATTGCTACGTCACTGCAGGTATTTTGACAAAACTTTTACTGAAATGTTCCTTGAGTAGTCCTCTATCAACCACATGAAATTTATGTCAATTGCACAATTTGGCTGGTTGCCATGGCAACCGAATGATTAAAAAGAGAAAAAATATTCAAAAATCATCTCCTCAGAAACTATGCAACCAATAAAGCCCAAACTTCACAGAAAGGATCTTAGTGATGGCTTCTAAAAAAGTACTGTATTCCTTGGCAACTGCTCTAGCAGTTTGGTTGCTATGGGAACTTAAAGTTGCCATTGACTTATAATGGCAAAATAGAAAAGTTGCATTTATTGCTATGTCGGTGCAGATATTTTGACAAAACTTTCATAGAAATGTTCCTTGAATAGTCCTCAAGCAGCCTTATTAAATTTGTGCAAATTACAGAATTTGGCTGGTTGCCATGGCAACAGAAATATTGAAAAACTATAAAAAATCATCTGAAAAACTATGCAACCGATACAGCTCAAACTTTACAGAAGGGGTCTTAATATACTCAGCGTCAGTGAAAACGCACCAGTTTGGAACTTATGGCACATTATGTTCGTTTAATGTTTGGTTTTATATAATAGACAGTTTGGTTAATCTTTATTTTCTTGTATTGAGAAAGAATGTTTGCAAATTAAATTTCGTTCATCAGTGGGTGCTATCAAGCGTGACGTCAATACTGACGTATTTGAAAACAGTCGATATCAAATGACACATTTAAAGCATAATAGATCCATATTTCGTGCTCTGCCAGACTCATGATTGCAAATGAATCGTTTATTGGAAGGTCTCTTCACATAAAATCCACTTTTCCTCCATTCAATTATGACGCGGTTCGGCGAATAAGGGTGACGTTATCCATGTAACGTCATGCTCTGGCTGGTTAACGGTTGACGTTTGCTCCACAGAACTTCTGAAATTTTGTTTCTACTACTTATCTCAGCATTTTGGGTTGCAAAAAGTATCAAATTTACCTTTAGTTACTTTTGTCAGCCCTTGTTTGATGAACGTGACAATAAATTGACGTTCGAATCCAAATCACTTTGTTGCATTCGGTGGTCTTGATTTCTTTTTATGGCGTTTTGATAGGGTATCTATACTCTAGCAAAATCCATCATTGAGGAATTGCCGCTATGTGAAATCATGGTAGAATTCCGTTTTTCTTGATTTCAGAGCTTATGTTACGTCACTCACTGCGTATACTAGCCTCTATAAAAATACTGTTTCTCATGGTTGCTCCAGTAGTTTTGTTTCTGTTGGAGCTTTAAGTTGCCATATAGTTGAAAATTTTCATTCATAGCTATATCGCTGTAGATATTTGGACAAAACTTTTACAGAATTGTTCCTGGAGTAGTCCTCTAGCAACCACATGAAATTTATGCAAATGGCACAGTTTGGCTGGTTGCCATGGTAACCAAATGGTTAAAAACAGAAAACGTACTCAAAAATCATCTACTCAGAAACTAATTGGACGATAAACCTGAAACCTAATAGCCTCTATTGAATTACTATTTTCTATTATTGTTGCCCATGTGGTTTGTTGCGATGGCAACTTAAAGTTTCCGTAGACTTATAATGGGAAAAATGTAAATTAGCATTTATTTCTGTGTTACAGTAGATATTTTGACAAAAGTTTTACAGAAATGTTCTCAAGAAGCAGACTTCAAAATTCTGTCATATTGTAAAATTTGCCTTAGAGTTACTTACCCCTGAGTGCTGAAGATGAATGGACTCAGGTGAGCTACAGGACCAATGGTCCTCTAGTTTATAGACCCATATCTGCTGAACCCATGGATGGATTCTTTTGATATATGCACTGTAGTTAGATTATTAATCCAAAGTTTTACAGGCAATTTTGGTCTTTATTAAAGTTTTCCAATTGCATACTGATTCACTATGCTTGGCATAGATTAAGTATACACTTAAACTGATGTTAGATACTTTTTTCAGTTTTTTTTTACAAAACACTATATACTTTACCCACTAGATGACCTTCAAGTCAAGTCGACTTTAAGAATTTTGTCTTAAAAGATTTTGGTTAAGTTTTATATTTATGAAGACATAATTTCACATTGCCATGATGGACTCAGTTGATACTAATACTTGAACTAATGTTAGATAATGGTTCAGGGTTTTGATACATCCTGCCTCGCCCTACCCCTCAGTTCTTTGATGTCAAGCTCATGGACTTTATATGGCTTTTGACATCATTTGGATGCTGCTGACCTATGGTAAAGATCACAGACTTTTTGTAAACTTGTATGTTTTGTATTAAGTTTCTTCTTTTATATTTCCAATATCCTTTGATGGAACCTTTTGATATTTGACTAGATTTAGTTTTAGGTTCATAGCTGCTTACCAAAGGTCAAAGTCACAGACATGTATATTTAGGATAAAGTTTTGGGTTATTCATTCTTTGTTTAAAACATCCTTTGATGAAACCTTTTGATTTATGATTAAGTTTATTTCTATGTGTTCATGCAGATTAGCTGATATCACTTGGATGCTGCTGCTAACCAAGGTCATGGATGGATGACTTGTGATTTTATTGTCTCGCCTGCGAAGCAGAAGCGAGACATAGGTATTGCTTTTCCTGTGAAATTTAATTTTGAGGAGGAAATAGAATTGTGCATTTAACAGGTATTTAAACACAAGAACTCAGTGGTCTGTCTGGGCATTGTCATAAAACAAGTACCAGAAAATTTAGCAAACGTTAACAAAGACTGCTGATGATTTCAAACCATAATTCAGATCAGTAGGTTAGGAGATGCGGAAGCTTTCACCAGGAATATTTGACAAGGTAACTTGAATGTAGGATTACTAAAGATTTTAATAATGGCTAAGATTGCAGAGAATTTCAAAGCATAGATAAAAATCACAAATCATCCATCCATCATTGTCCTAAATATAATTACTTCAAAGTGAAAGGCTCATGTTTTCACAGAGTTTATGACCTTTTAATGCATTTGGCAGATGGATTGAATAGATTTATGATGAGAACTAAATCTTTCTCAACTTTTTGCATGTGGCTAAAAATCATGGGGGTAAAGCTTTAGTGAGTGATCCTATAGGAGCGATCCAATAACCACATTTTTTTTTTCGAGGAGAGGGACCATGTAGAGCAAAATCTTCTACAAAGATACGTTTTTAAGCTTATTCAAAATTGAAAATCCCAAAAGACTACATACATGTCATTAGCTCACCTGGCCCAAAGGGCCATAGTGAGCTATTGTCATATCAAAGCGTCCGGCGTTTGTTGTGCGTCGTGCGTCGTTCGTTGTCCGTCAACAAAACAAATTATTAAAACATCTTCTTCTATAAAACTACTGAACCCATGGTTCTCAAATTTCACAAGGAGCATGACCTGACTCCAAGGTCTCAGAATTGTAAAATTGGGTCAGGTGGAATATCTAAGATGGCCGCTGTTACTTAAAATAGCAATAATAGCAAAATCAATCTTCTTCTCCAGAACCACTGGGTATATTTGTCTGAAATTTGGCATGAAACATCAGTGGAACATTGGTATTCAGAATTGTAAAAATGAAAAAAATCTGTAGTGAAGTTTTGTCGCAGCGACCTACTTTCTGTTTACAAGTGTATTTTTGCTCAGTTGCCAATGTCCAAATATAACTAATTTGAACAACTTCAACCAACTTCTTCTCTAAAACCCCTGTACACATGAGTCTCAAATTTCACGTGGAGCATGACCAGACTGCAAAGTTTCAAAATTGCAAAATTGGGTCAGGCAGAGAATCCAAGATGGCTGCCATTACTAAAAATAGCAAAAACTACAAAATCAACTTCTTTTCCAGAACCATTTGGTATTTTTGGTTGAAAGTTTGCTTGGAATATTTGTGGGACGTGGGAATTTGAAATTATTAAAACGAAAAAAATCTATTGCGGAATTAGGTCACAGTGACCTACTTAGCTTTTAGAAGACCGATTTTGCTGAAATGCCAATATTTCAAGAAATCTTAAATGGATTCTGGTCAGATTTGGTCAGAAATGGTCCTTGAATAAAATTATTTCAAATTTGTGCCAATTGACTATCCAAGATGGCCACCAGGGGGACTGTTACTAAAAATAGCACAAATTGAAAAATGACAATTTCTCAAGAATTGAATGGAATTGAACCAACTTTGTGTCAGAATGCTACTTGCATGAAGCCATTTTGATTAATTGCAATTTGGCATTCCAAGATGGCTGCCATCTGCCATTACTAAAAATAGCACAAAACATGAAAATGACAATATCTCAGTAACCGCTGATTGGATTTTGACGAAATTTGTGGCAAAATGATTCTTGCATTGAAGTGTTTCAAACGTAACTAAATACAGACCAGTCATATTGGTCTCTGTTACTAAAAATAGCAAAATGTGAAAATTAGAAAATCTCAATGGAATTGGACTAATTTTGTGTCAGAATGGTGCTTTCATGCAGACTTTTCGATTTTTAGCTCACCTGAGCCGAAGGCTCACAGGTGAGCTTATAGTATAGGCAGGCATCCATCGTCCGTTGTCCGTCCGTCTGTCCGTCCGTCCGTCCGTCAACATTTTCAAACAACATCTCCTCTGAAACTACAAGGCCCATTGTAACCAAATTTCATATATAGTATCTATAGGCAAGGGGAACCAATAATACTTTTTTTTATCCAAATTGCTTCATAACATAGGTTGAAAATTTGCATTTATTGCTATGTCACTGCAGATATTTTGACAAAACTTTTACACAAATGTTCCTTGAGTAGTTCTCTATCAACCACATGAAATTCATATAAATTGCACAGTTTGGCTGGTTGCCATGGCAACTGAATGGTTAAAAATAGAAAAAATATTCAAAAATCATCTCCTCAGTAACTATTCAACCAATAAAGCTCAAACTTCACAGAAAGGATCTTAGTACTAGTCTCTATAAAAGTACTGTTTTTCTTGGCAATTGCTCTAGCAGTTTGGTTGCTATGGGAACTTAAAAGTTGCCATTGATTTATAATGGCAAAATGGAAAATTTGCATTTATTGCTATGCCACTGCGTATTTTGACAAAACTTTCATAGAAATGTACCTTGAGTAGTCTTTAACCAGCCATGTGTTAAATTTATGCAAATTGCTCAATTTGGCTGGTTGCCATTGCAAGCGAATAGTTAAGAATAGAAAAATATTTAAAAAATCATCTCTGCAGAAACGGTGTAGCCATTAAAGCTCAAACTTTACAGAAAGAACCTTAGTTCTTGCCTCTATAGAATTAATGTTTTTCATGGCAATTGCTCCAGCAGTTTGGTTGCTATGGCAACTAAGAGTTTCCATTGACTTATGGAAATTGGCAATTTTTGCTGTCTAACTGCAGTTATTTAGATTTTTTTTCTATAGAAATGTTTCTTGAGTAGTCCTCTACCATTCATATGAATTTTCTCCAAATCCCTGAATTTGATTGGTTGCCATGGTAAAATAATAGGGTAAATTTTCAAAAAAAAAAAAAAAAATCTTCTGCTCAGAAGCCATATATATGGGGGATGAAGCTGATATTGTGCAAAAAATGTGTTGATGACAGTAGCCTCTACATAATTTTTATTCTTTTTCTTCCAATTCTATAAGAACTTTGGTTGTTATGGCAACTTATAGTTTCCATTGACATTATGGGAAAAATGAAGCCATGAGGGGTCAATTACATTACAAAATGGGCTGTAATCATGATTACTTTATGATTACATTTTGATTACTATGATTCATTTTCAGAAATGAGAAAAGAAGAAGAAGAAAAAAGAAACTTGCTTTTCTTTATAATAGTTAAAAGAAAACACTTGTACAAAATAATAGCAGAAAGCAGTTGATTACTCAAAATGTCTTCAGACTGAATAAGACAGAGAAAAAACTGATCTAATTTGTCTACAAAAGGCAGCAGACCAAATTCAGAAACTGACAGAATTCCGTTTATACTCTTTAATTTAGGGAGTAAAATTTAAGCTTTTACCCATTTATGACTGCAAGGCGGTAGTTCTGTTGTGGTTCTCTGTTGCCTGTTTTTGGTGTCAGAGTTTCTGTGATGTTTTACCTTATGTATGTTCTTATTATTTTTGGTTCGGTTTGGGTTGCTGAGTGGCCACCTTTTGGGAACAAGCTGCTCACTCGGTTGGCCATATGTTCTCTGTATCTTGATTATTTGTAATCTTAGTTGTTTCCAACTATGGTTTGAGGGCTGGATTTGGATTTTGATTGTTTCAGTTCCTGGTCTTTGCATACTTTTTACTTCTTGTATCCTTACAAATTGGATAAGTGGCAGACTCTTGAATCCTTACAAATTGGATAAGTTCATTTAGCAGTTTAGGGTGACTGGCGTATTTTTAGCTCACCTGAGCCGAAGGCTCATAAGGTGAGCTTATAGTATAGGCTTGGTCCGTCGTACGTCGTACGTCCACACGTTTAAACATTAATATCTGTTAAGTAGCTGGCCAATCTTGATCAAATTTTATGTGTAGCATGGTTGGGGTGGGGGATTGATTGCATATAGTTTTTGGACAGATTGGTTTGAAACTCTGGTTACCATGGCAACTGAAAGGTCCCATAGACTTATAATGGAGAAAATGTTGTCCGAGCCTTAGCGTCTTCAATTTTGATCGCAACTTCTTTTAACTTGCAGGTATCCAGGACAGTCAAAAAATCTCGAACCAGTTCGAATTTGGGCCAGGTTGGATCATTTTTTTCAGAGTTACTTGCCCTTGAGCGATAAAATATTTTCCCATAGACTTACAATGGAGAAAATGTTGTCCGAGCCCTAGCTTCTTCATTTTTGATTGCAACTTCTTCAAACTTGCAGGTATCCAGGACAGTCAAAACATCTCGGACCAGTTCGAATTTGGGCCAGGTTGGATCATTTTTTTCAGAGTTACTTGCCCTTGAGCGATAAAATATTTTCCCATAGACTTACAATGGAGAAAATGTTGTCCGGGCCCTAGCTTCTTCATTTTTGATCGCAACTTCTTCAAACTTGCAGGTATCCAGGACAGTCAAAAAATCTCGAACCTTTCGAATTTGCTCCAGGTTGGATCATTTTTTTCAGAGTTACTTGCCCTTGAGCGATAAAATATTTTCCCATAGACTTACAATGGAGAAAATGTTGTCCGGGCCCTAGCTTCTTCATTTTTGATTGCAACTTCTTCAAACTTGCAGGTATCCAGGACAGTCAAAACATCTCGAACCAGTTCGAATTTGGGCCAGGTTGGATCATTTTTTATGCCCCCAACTTCGGAGAAGTTGAGGGGGCATATTGGTTTGGGCCTGTCCGTCCGTCTGTCCGTCTGTCTGTCCGTCTGTCCGTCCGTCCGTCTGTCCGTAACGCTCTTTTGGCAGCTGGGAAACTTAAGAACCGCTTATGATAGGATCTTGAAATTTTATATGTGGCATGTACATGAAAAATAAGTGGACCCGTATTTTTTTTTTCCTCCGCTGGTCTTGTCGTTCAGGAGTTATGCCCCTTTTTCGACTTAGCCTGTGGAACCTTGTGAACAAAATATCTCAAGAACCCCTGATGCTAGGATCATGAGGTTTTGCAGGATGAGAATGCCCAAGGTGTAGATGACCTGATTAACTTTTGAAACAAATTCTTGAATTTTTGACCGAGTTATGCCCCTTTTTCGACTTAGTGCATTGTAAGCCTATGGAACCTTGTGAACAAAATATCTCAAGAACCCCTGGAGCTAGGAGCATGATTTTTTGCAGGAAGATACTGCCTGTGGTGTAGATGACCTGATTAAATTTTGAAAAAAATTCGTGAATTTTTGATCGAGTTATTCCCCTTTTTCGACTTAGTGCATTGAAGCCTATGGTACAAAGGTACCCTTACATATAGTCAAGAACAATAAGAGCTAGGAACTTGAAACTTTATACACATGATCAGTATGGAAAATAAGCAGATGCGTATTTTTTTATTTTTCCGCCGGCAATGTATTTTCAGAGTTATGCCCCTTTTTCGACTTAGCCTGTGGAACCTTGTGAACAAAATATCTCAAGAACCCCTGATGCTAGGATCATGAGGCTTTGCAAGATGAGAATGCCCAAGGTGTAGATGACCTTATTAACTTTTGAAACAAATTTGTGAATTTTTGACTGAGTTATGCCCCTTTTTCGACTAAGTGCATTGTAAGTCTATGGAACCTTGTGAACAAAATATCTCAAGAACCCCTGGAGCTAGGAGCATGATTTTTTGCAGGAAGATACTGCCTGTGGTGTAGATGACCTGATTAGATTTTGAAAAAAATTCGTGAATTTTTGATCGAGTTATTCCCCTTTTTCGACTTAGTGCATTGAGGCCTATGGTACAAAGGTACCCTTACATATAGTCAAGAACAATAAGAGCTAGGAACTTGAAACTTTATACACATGATCAGTATGGAAAATAAGCAGACCCGTATTTTTTTATTTTTCCGCCGGCAATGTATTTCCAGAGTTATGCCCCTTTTTCGACTTAGCCTGTGGAAACTTGTGAACAAAATATCTCAAGAACCCCTGATGCTAGGATCATGAGGTTTTGCAGGATGAGAATGCCCAAGATGTAGATGACCTGATTAACTTTTGAAACAAATTAGTGAATTTTTGATTGAGTTATGCCCCTTTTTCGACTTAGTGCATTGTAAGCCTATGGAATCTTGTGAACAAAATATCTCAAGAACCCCTGATGTTAGGTGCATGATTTTTTATGCCCCCAACTTCGGAGAAGTTGAGGGGGCATATTGGTTTGGGCCTGTCCGTCCGTCTGTCCGTCCGTCTGTCCGTCCGTCCGTCTGTCCGTAACGCTCTTTTGGCAGCTGGGAAACTTAAGAACCGCTTATGATAGGATCTTGAAATTTTATATGTGGCATGTACATGAAAAATAAGTGGACCCATATTTTTTTTTTCCTCCGCTGGTCTTGTCGTTCAGGAGTTATGCCCCTTTTTCGACTTAGCCTGTGGAACCTTGTGAACAAAATATCTCAAGAACCCCTGATGCTAGGATCATGAGGTTTTGCAGGATGAGAATGCCCAAGGTGTAGATGACCTGATTAACTTTTGAAACAAATTCTTTAATTTTTGACCGAGTTATGCCCCTTTTTCGACTTAGTGCATTGTAAGCCTATGGAACCTTGTGAACAAAATATCTCAAGAACCCCTGGAGCTAGGAGCATGATTTTTTGCAGGAAGATACTGCCTGTGGTGTAGATGACCTGATTAAATTTTGAAAAAAATTCGTGAATTTTTGATCGAGTTATTCCCCTTTTTCGACTTAGTGCATTGAAGCCTATGGTACAAAGGTACCCTTACATATAGTCAAGAACAATAAGAGCTAGGAACTTGAAACTTTATACACATGATCAGTATGGAAAATAAGCAGATGCGTATTTTTTTATTTTTCCGCCGGCAATGTATTTCCAGAGTTATGCCCCTTTTTCGACTTAGCCTGTGGAACCTTGTGAACAAAATATCTCAAGAACCCCTGATGCTAGGATCATGAGGCTTTGCAAGATGAGAATGCCCAAGGTGTAGATGACCTGATTAACTTTTGAAACAAATTTGTGAATTTTTGACTGAGTTATGCCCCTTTTTCGACTTAGTGCATTGTAAGTCTATGGAACCTTGTGAACAAAATATCTCAAGAACCCCTGGAGCTAGGAGCATGATTTTTTGCAGGAAGATACTGCCTGTGGTGTAGATGACCTGATTAGATTTTGAAAAAAATTTGTGAATTTTTGATCGAGTTATTCCCCTTTTTCGACTTAGTGCATTGAGGCCTATGGTACAAAGGTACCCTTACATATAGTCAAGAACAATAAGAGCTAGGAACTTGAAACTTTATACACATGATCAGTATGGAAAATAAGCAGACCCGTATTTTTTTATTTTTCCGCCGGCAATGTATTTCCAGAGTTATGCCCCTTTTTCGACTTAGCCTGTGGAAACTTGTAAACAAAATATCTCAAGAACCCCTGATGCTAGGATCATGAGGTTTTGCAGGATGAGAATGCCCAAGATGTAGATGACTGATTAACTTTTGAAACAAATTAGTGAATTTTTGATTGAGTTATGCCCCTTTTTCGACTTAGTGCATTGTAAGCCTATGGAATCTTGTGAACAAAATATCTCAAGAACCCCTGATGTTAGGAGCATGATTTTTTATGCCCCCAACTTCGGAGAAGTTGAGGGGGCATATTGGTTTGGGCCTGTCCGTCCGTCTGTCCGTCTGTCTGTCCGTCTGTCCGTCCGTCCGTCTGTCCGTAACGCTCTTTTGGCAGCTGGGAAACTTAAGAACCGCTTATGATAGGATCTTGAAATTTTATATGTGGCATGTACATGAAAAATAAGTGGACCCGTATTTTTTTTTTCCTCCGCTGGTCTTGTCGTTCAGGAGTTATGCCCCTTTTTCGACTTAGCCTGTGGAACCTTGTGAACAAAATATCTCAAGAACCCCTGATGCTAGGATCATGAAGTTTTGCAGGATGAGAATGCCCAAGGTGTAGATGACCTGATAACTTTTGAAACAAATTCTTGAATTTTTGACCGAGTTATGCCCCTTTTTCGACTTAGTGCATTGTAAGCCTATGGAACCTTGTGAACAAAATATCTCAAGAACCCCTGGAGCTAGGAGCATGATTTGTTTGCAGGAAGATACTGCCTGTGGTGTAGATGACCTGATTAAATTTTGAAAAAAATTCGTGAATTTTTGATCGAGTTATTCCCCTTTTTCGACTTAGTGCATTGAAGCCTATGGTACAAAGGTACCCTTACATATAGTCAAGAACAATAAGAGCTAGGAACTTGAAACTTTATACACATGATCAGTATGGAAAATAAGCAGATGCGTATTTTTTTATTTTTCCGCCGGCAATGTATTTCCAGAGTTATGCCCCTTTTTCGACTTAGCCTGTGGAACCTTGTGAACAAAATATCTCAAGAACCCCTGATGCTAGGATCATGAGGCTTTGCAAGATGAGAATGCCCAAGGTGTAGATGACCTGATTAACTTTTGAAACAAATTTGTGAATTTTTGACTGAGTTATGCCCCTTTTTCGACTTAGTGCATTGTAAGTCTATGGAACCTTGTGAACAAAATATCTCAAGAACCCCTGGAGCTAGGAGCATGATTTTTTGCAGGAAGATACTGCCTGTGGTGTAGATGACCTGATTAGATTTTGAAAAAAATTCGTGAATTTTTGATCGAGTTATTCCCCTTTTTCGACTTAGTGCATTGAGGCCTATGGTACAAAGGTACCCTTACATATAGTCAAGAACAATAAGAGCTAGGAACTTGAAACTTTACACACATGATCAGTATGGAAAATAAGCAGACCCGTATTTTTTTATTTTTCCGCCGGCAATGTATTTCCAGAGTTATGCCCCTTTTTCGACTTAGCCTGTGGAAACTTGTGAACAAAATATCTCAAGAACCCCTGATGCTAGGATCATGAGGTTTTGCAGGATGAGAATGCCCAAGATGTAGATGACCTGATTAACTTTTGAAACAAATTTGTGAATTTTTGACTGAGTTATGCCCCTTTTTCGACTTAGTGCATTGTAAGTCTATGGAACCTTGTGAACAAAATATCTCAAGAACCCCTGGAGCTAGGAGCATGATTTTTTGCAGGAAGATACTGCCTGTGGTGTAGATGACCTGATTAGATTTTGAAAAAAATTTGTGAATTTTTGATCGAGTTATTCCCCTTTTTCGACTTAGTGCATTGAGGCCTATGGTACAAAGGTACCCTTACATATAGTCAAGAACAATAAGAGCTAGGAACTTGAAACTTTATACACATGATCAGTATGGAAAATAAGCAGACCCGTATTTTTTTATTTTTCCGCCGGCAATGTATTTCCAGAGTTATGCCCCTTTTTCGACTTAGCCTGTGGAAACTTGTAAACAAAATATCTCAAGAACCCCTGATGCTAGGATCATGAGGTTTTGCAGGATGAGAATGCCCAAGATGTAGATGACCTGATTAACTTTTGAAACAAATTAGTGAATTTTTGATTGAGTTATGCCCCTTTTTCGACTTAGTGCATTGTAAGCCTATGGAATCTTGTGAACAAAATATCTCAAGAACCCCTGATGTTAGGAGCATGATTTTTTATGCCCCCAACTTCGGAGAAGTTGAGGGGGCATATTGGTTTGGGCCTGTCCGTCCGTCTGTCCGTCTGTCTGTCCGTCTGTCCGTCCGTCCGTCTGTCTGTAACGCTCTTTTGGCAGCTGGGAAACTTAAGAACCGCTTATGATAGGATCTTGAAATTTTATATGTGGCATGTACATGAAAAATAAGTGGACCCGTATTTTTTTTTTCCTCCGCTGGTCTTGTCGTTCAGGAGTTATGCCCCTTTTTCGACTTAGCCTGTGGAACCTTGTGAACAAAATATCTCAAGAACCCCTGATGCTAGGATCATGAGGTTTTGCAGGATGAGAATGCCCAAGGTGTAGATGACCTGATAACTTTTGAAACAAATTCTTGAATTTTTGACCGAGTTATGCCCCTTTTTCGACTTAGTGCATTGTAAGCCTATGGAACCTTGTGAACAAAATATCTCAAGAACCCCTGGAGCTAGGAGCATGATTTTTTTGCAGGAAGATACTGCCTGTGGTGTAGATGACCTGATTAAATTTTGAAAAAAATTCGTGAATTTTTGATCGAGTTATTCCCCTTTTTCGACTTAGTGCATTGAAGCCTATAGTACAAAGGTACCCTTACATATAGTCAAGAACAATAAGAGCTAGGAACTTGAAACTTTATACACATGATCAGTATGGAAAATAAGCAGATGCGTATTTTTTTATTTTTCCGCCGGCAATGTATTTCCAGAGTTATGCCCCTTTTTTGACTTAGCCTGTGGAACCTTGTGAACAAAATATCTCAAGAACCCCTGATGCTAGGATCATGAGGCTTTGCAAGATGAGAATGCCCAAGGTGTAGATGACCTGATTAACTTTTGAAACAAATTTGTGAATTTTTGACTGAGTTATGCCCCTTTTTCGACTTAGTGCATTGTAAGTCTATGGAACCTTGTGAACAAAATATCTCAAGAACCCCTGGAGCTAGGAGCATGATTTTTTGCAGGAAGATACTGCCTGTGGTGTAGATGACCTGATTAGATTTTGAAAAAAATTCGTGAATTTTTGATCGAGTTATTCCCCTTTTTCGACTTAGTGCATTGAGGCCTATGGTACAAAGGTACCCTTACATATAGTCAAGAACAATAAGAGCTAGGAACTTGAAACTTTATACACATGATCAGTATGGAAAATAAGCAGACCCGTATTTTTTTATTTTTCCGCCGGCAATGTATTTCCAGAGTTATGCCCCTTTTTCGACTTAGCTTGTGGAAACTTGTGAACAAAATATCTCAAGAACCCCTGATGCTAGGATCATGAGGTTTTGCAGGATGAGAATGCCCAAGATGAAGATGACCTGATTAACTTTTGAAACAAATTAGTGAATTTTTGATTGAGTTATGCCCCTTTTTCGACTTAGTGCATTGTAAGCCTATGGAATCTTGTGAACAAAATATCTCAAGAACCCCTGATGTTAGGAGCATGATTTTTTGCAGTAAGATACTGCCTGTGGTGTAGATGACCTGATTAACTTTTGAAAAGAAATCATGAATTTTTTATTGAGTTATGCCCCTTTTTCGACTTAGTTCATTGTAAGTCTATGGAACCTTGTGAACAAAATATCTCAAGAACACCTGATGCTAGGAGCATGATTTTATGCAGGAAGATACTGCCTGTGGTGTAGATGACCTGATTAACTTTTGAAAATAATTTGTAAGTTTTGGATTGAGTTATGCCCCTTTTTCAACTTAGTGCATTATTTGCCTATGGAAGCTTGTGAACAAAATATCTGGAGAAACCCTGATGCTAGGATCATGATTTTTGCAGGTTGATATTGCCCAAGGTGTAGATGATCTGATTAACTTTCGAAAACAATTCGTAAATTTTTGACTGAGTTAAGCCCCTTTTTCGACTTAGTGCATTGTAAGCCTATGGTACAAAGGTACAAGCATTATTGGATGAACCTTCTCTAGAGACAAGCATATGGTTGGGGGCATAGTGTTTCATAAACACATTTTCTAGTTTTAGAGTTACTTGCCCTTGAGCGATAAAATATTTTCCCATAGACTTACAATGGAGAAAATGTTGTCCGAGCCCTAGCTTCTTCATTTTTGATTGCAACTTCTTCAAACTTGCAGGTATCCAGGACAGTCAAAACATCTCGGACCAGTTCGAATTTGGGCCAGGTTGGATCATTTTTTTCAGAGTTACTTGCCCTTGAGCGATAAAATATTTTCCCATAGACTTACAATGGAGAAAATGTTGTCCGGGCCCTAGCTTCTTCATTTTTGATCGCAACTTCTTCAAACTTGCAGGTATCCAGGACAGTCAAAAAATCTCGAACCAGTTCGAATTTGCTCCAGGTTGGATCATTTTTTTCAGAGTTACTTGCCCTTGAGCGATAAAATATTTTCCCATAGACTTACAATGGAGAAAATGTTGTCCGGGCCCTAGCTTCTTCATTTTTGATTGCAACTTCTTCAAACTTGCAGGTATCCAGGACAGTCAAAACATCTCGAACCAGTTCGAATTTGGGCCAGGTTGGATCATTTTTTTCAGAGTTACTTGCCCTTGAGCGATAAAATATTTATCCATAGACTTACAATGGAGAAAATGTTGTCCAGGCCCTAGCTTCTTCATTTTTGATCGCAACTTTTCAAACTTGCAGGTATCCAGGACAGTCAAAACATCTCGGACCAGTTCGAATTTGGGCCAGGTTGGATCATTCGTTTTAGAGTTACTTGCCCTTGAGCGATAAAATATTTTCCCATGATAGACTCACCATGGAGAAAAAGTTGTACGGGTCTTAGCTTCTTCATTTTTGATTGCAACTTCTTCAAACTTGCAGGTATCCAGGACAGTCAAAACATCTCAGACCAGTTCGAATTTGGGCTAGGTTGGATAATTTTTATGCCCCCAATTTCTGAGAAATTGTGGGGGCATATTGGTTTGGGCCTGTCCGTCTGTCCGTCTGTCCTCTATCTCAAAAACCATAAGAGCTAGGAGGTTGAAACTTTATGCACATGATCAGTATGAAAAATAAGCCAACACGTGTTTTTTCTTTTTTCCCCGGGTCACATATTTCAAGAGTTATGCCCCTTTTTCGACTTAGCCTGTGGAACCTTGTGAACAAAATATCTCAAGAACCCCTGATGCTAGGATCATGAGGTTTTGCAGGATGAGAATGCCCAAGGTGTAGATGACCTGATTAACTTTTGAAACAAATTCGTGAATTTTTGACCGAGTTATGCCCCTTTTTCGACTTAGTGCATTGTAAGCCTATGGAACCTTGTGAACAAAATATCTCAAGAACCCCTGAAGCTAGGAGCATGATTTTTTGCAGGAAGATACTGCCTGTGGTGTAGATGACCTGATTACATTTTGAAAAAAATTCGTGAATTTTTGATCGAGTTATTCCCCTTTTTCGACTTAGTGCATTTAGGCCTATGGTACAAAGGTACCCTTACATATAGTCAAGAACAATAAGAGCTAGGAACTTGAAACTTTATACACATGATCAGTATGGAAAATAAGCAGACCCATATTTTTTTTATTTTTCCACCGGCAATGTATTTCCAGAGTTATGCCCCTTTTTAGACTTAGCCTGTGGAACCTTGTGAACACAATATCTCAAGAACCCCTGATGCTAGGATCATGAGGCTTTGCAAGATGAGAATGCCCAAGGTGTAGATGACCTGATTAACTTTTGAAATAAATTCGTGAATTTTTGACCGAGTTATGCCCCTTTTTCGACTTAGTGCATTGTAAGCCTATGGAACCTTGTGAACAAAATATCTCAAGAACCCCTGAAGCTAGGAGCATGATTTTTTGCAGGAAGATACTGCCTGTGGTGTAGTTGACCTGATTAACTTTTAAAAAAAATTGGTGAATTTTTGATTGAGTTATGCCCCTTTTTCGACTTAGTGCATTGAGGCCTATGGTACAAAGGTACCCTCACATATAGTCAAGAACAATAAGAGCTAGGAACTTGAAACTTTATACACATGATCAGTATGGAAAATAAGCAGACCCGTATTTTTTTATTTTTCCGCCGGCAATGCATTTCCAGAGTTATGCCCCTTTTTCGACTTAGCCTGTGGAACCTTGTGAACAAAATATCTCAAGAACCCCTGATGCTAGGATCATGAGGCTGTGCAAGATGAGAATGCCCAAGGTGTAGATGACCTGATTAACTTTTGAAACAAATTCGTGAAATTTTGACTGAGTTATGCCCCTTTTTCGACTTAGTGCATTGTAAGCCTATGGAACCTTGTGAACAAAATATCTCAAGAACCCCTGAAGCTAGGAGCATGATTTTTTGCAGGAAGATACTGCCTGTGGTGTAGATGACCTGATTAACTTTTGAAAAAAATTCGTGAATTTTTGATCGAGTTATTCCCCTTTTTCGACTTAGTGCATTGAGGCCTATGGTACAAAGGTACCCTTACATATAGTCAAGAACAATAAGAGCTAGGAACTTGAAACTTTATACACATGATCAGTATGGAAAATAAGCAGACCTGTATTTTTTTATTTTTCCGCCGGCAATGTATTTCCAGAGTTATGCCCCTTTTTCGACTTAGCCTGTGGAACCTTGTGAACAAAATATCTCAAGAACCCCTGATGCTAGGATCATGAGGCTTTGCAAGATGAGAATGCCCAAGGTGTAGATGACCTGATTAACTTTTGAAATAAATTTGTGAATTTTTGACCGAGTTATGCCCCTTTTTCGACTTAGTGCATTGTAAGCCTATGGAACCTTGTGAACAAAATATCTCAAGAGCCCCTGAAGCTAGGAGCATGATTTTTTGCAGGAAGATACTGCCTGTAGTGTAGATGACCTGATTAACTTTTGAAAAAAAATTCGTGAATTTTTGATCGAGTTATTCCCCTTTTTCGTCTTAGTGCATTTAGGCCTATGGTACAAAGGTACCCTTACATATAGTCAAGAACAATAAGAGCTAGGAACTTGAAACTTTATACACATGATCAGAATGGAAAATAAGCAGACCCGTATTTTTTTATTTTTCCGCCGGCAATGTATTTCCAGAGTTATGCCCCTTTTTCGACTTAGCCTGTGGAACCTTGTGAACAAAATATCTCAAGAACCCCTGATGCTAGGATCATGAGGCTTTGCAAGATGAGAATGCCCAAGGTGTAGATGACCTGATTAACTTTTGAAACAAATTCATGAATTTTTGACCGAGTTATGCCCCTTTTTCGACTTAGTGCATTGTAAGCCTATGGAACCTTGTGAACAAAATATCTCAAGAACCCCTGAAGTTGGGAGCATGATTTTTTGCAGGAAGATACTGCCTGTGGTGTAGATGACCTGATTAACTTTTGAAAAAAATTCGTGAATTTTTGATCGAGTTATTCCCCTTTTTCGACTTAGTGCATTGAGGCCTATGGTACAAAGGTACCCTTACATATAGTCAAGAACAATAAGAGCTAGGAACTTGAAACTTTATACACATGATCAGTATGGAAAATAAGCAGACCTGTATTTTTTTATTTTTCCGCCGGCAATGTATTTCCAGAGTTATGCCCCTGTTTCGACTTAGCCTTTGGAACCTTGTGAACAAAATATCTCAAGAACCCCTGATGCTAGGATCATGAGGCTTTGCAAGATGAGAATGCCCAAGGTGTAGATGACCTGATTAACTTTTGAAACAAATTCGTGAATTTTTGACCGATTTTTGCCACTTTTTCGACTAAGTGCATTGTAAGCCTATGGAACCTTGTGAACAAAATATCTCAAGATTCCCTGAAGCAAGGAGCATGATTTTTTGCAGGAAGATACTGCCTGTGGTGTAGATGACCTGATTAACTTTTGAAAAAAATTAGTGAATTTTTGATCAAGTTATTCCCCTTTTCGACTTAGTGCATTGAAGCCTATGGTAAAAAGGTACCCTTACATATAGTCAAGAACAATAAGAGCTAGGAACTTGAAACTTTATACACATGATCAGTATGGAAAATAAGCAGACCTGTATTTTTTTATTTTTCTGCCGGTTTTGTATTACCAGAGTTATGCCCCTTTTTCGACTTAGCCTGGGGAAACTTGTGAACAAAATATCTCAAGAACCCCTGATGCTAGGATCATGAGGTTTTGCAGGATGAGAATGCCCAAGGTGTAGATGACCTGATTATCTTTTGAAACAAATTCGTGAATTTTTGACAAAGTTATGCCCCTTTTTCGACTTAGTGCATTGTAAGCCTATGGAACCTTGTGAACAAAATATCTCAAGAACCCCTGATGTTAGGAGCATGATTTTTTGCAGGAAGATACTGCCTGTGGTGTAGATGACCTGATTAACTTTTGAAAAGAAATCATGAATTTTTGATTGAGTTATGCCCCTTTTTCGACTTAGTGCATTGTAAGCCTATGGGAGCTTGTGAACAAAATATCTCAAGAACACCTGATGCTAGGAGCATGATTTTATGCAGGAAGATACTGCCTGTGGTGTAGATGACCTGATTAACTTTTGAAAATAATTTGTAAATTTTGGATTGAGTTATGCCCCTTTTAAATAATTTGTAAATTTTGGATTGAGTTATGCCCCTTTTTCAACTTAGTTCATTATTTGCCTATGGGAGCTTGTGAACAAAATATCTGGAGATCCCCTGATGCTAGGATCATGATTTTTGCAGGTTGATATTGGCCAAGGTGTAGATGACCTGATTAACTTTCGAAAACAATTCGTAAATTTTTGACTGAGTTAAGCCCCTTTTTCGACTTAGTGCATTGTAAGCCTATGGTACAAAGGTACAAGCATTATTGGATGAACCTTCTCTAGAGACAAGCATATGGTTGGGGGCATTGTGTTTCATAAACACATTTTCTAGTTTTTAGAGTTACTTGCCCTTGAGCGATAAATATTTTCCCATAGACTTATAATGGGGAAAATATTATCTTGGCCATAGCTCCTTCATTTTTGATCGCAGCTCCTTGAACTTTGCAGGTATTCAGGATGGCCAAAACATCTCGGACCTTTTCGAATGTGGGCCAGGTTGGATTATTATCCCCTTGCACAACGAAGTTGTGGAGGGGATATAGGGTCTGTCCCGTATGTACGTTTGTATGTATGCATGTATGTTCACCTTTTGTCATCGCTCTAGCTACCTCATTTATTATATAAGTTTGATATAAGTTCACACAAATATTGGGTATGACATTACCTCGAACGACTTTGCATTTCAGCATGATGGAGTCAAGGTCAAGGTCACAGTGGCTATTTTTAGAAAAACTTTGTTGTCACTCTAGGGCCTTCATTTGTGGACCGATTTCGATATAACTTCACACAAGTGATAAGTATGGCAATATCTTAGACAAATTTGCATTTCAGCGTTCTGGGGTCAAGGTCAAGGTCACAGTGGCTATTTTCAGAAAAAACATTGTCATTGCATTAGCGCCTTGATTTATGGACCAAATTCGATTTAATTTCACAAAAGTGATTGGTATTACAATATCTTGGACAAGTTTGCATTTCAGCGTTCTGAGGTCAAGGTCAAGGTCACAGTGGCTATTTTAAGAAAACTTTGTCATCGCTCTAGCGCCTTCATTTATCAGCCGATTTTGATTAAAACTTCACAAAAATGTTTAGTATGACAATATCTTGAATAAGTTTGCGTTTCAGCATCCTAAGGTCAATGTCAAGGTCACAGTGGCTATTTTTAGAAAACCTCTGTCATCATTTTAGTGCCTTCATTTATGGAATGATTTCGATTGTACTTCACAAAAGTGATAAGTATGATAATATCTTGGACATGAACGGGTTTTAGCGTTCTGGGGTCAAGGTGAAGGACACAGTGGCTATTTTTAGAAAAACTTTGTTATCGCTGTAGCATCTTCATTTAAGGATCAAATTTGATTTAATTTCACACAAGTGATTGGTATTACAATATCTTGGACAAGTTCGCGTTTTGAGCATTCTGAGGTCAAGGTCAAGGTCACAGTGGCTGTTTTTAGAAAAACTCTGTCATCCCTCTAGCTCTTTCATTTATTGACCGATTTGGATTAAAACTTCACACATATGAACAAGCTCGCATTTCAGCGTCCTAAGATCAATGTCAAGGTCACAGTGGCTATTAATAGAAAAACGTTTTCATCGCTCTAGTGCTTTCATTTATGGACCATTTTGGATTTAACCTCACACAAGTGATAAGTATAGCAATATCTTGGACAAGTTTGCGTTTCAGCATTCTGGGGTCAAGTTCAAGGTCACAGTGGCTATTTTTAGAAAAACTTTGTCATCGCTCAAGTGCCTTCATTGATGGACAGATTTTTTTATGCCCCCGTGACGATAGTCTGTCTGCCGTCTGACCATCTGTCCATCCTTTTGTCACACTTTGTGGTATAGAGTTTGTGTAATCAACTTCTACAGTTTTCAATGGATCTTTTTCTAACTTTGCATGCATGTTGTGGAGATATTTGACAGTTTCAAACTATCAGGTTTGTTCAGTTGATGATCCTCATTTTACCTTTGACCTTTTACTCACGTGAGCGCTTGTTTTACATCTTTTTATACAAACTGTTAAAAATGTTTTGCAAGCAGTGAAGATCCTGATCAAAATGCTGCATTCTGAGCATCTGATCTGGGTCTGCACTGTCTAGCTGTCTCGTTTTATGGGATGCTAGGCATACATATTTAAGGATGTAAAATTGTGAGATTTTTGTACACTTGAATGCAGGGTATTTCAGCTGCCTTGGTTGACTTATATTACATGATTTATCATCTTTACTTTGTTTTGGCAGGCAGGTTCAAGTGTTAAAGATGTTTTTCAAACATACTGACTGTTTTGTGTTTATTGGTGCACAGCTGAGCAGTACATTTTCACACCTTCTTTGTGGATTGAGCTTACTGTAACATCTGTCTACCTTATGACACCTGTGTATTGCATACAACAAAAAGCCAATACTTTAATTCCTTTCTTTCCCATTTATGGGCCTACTTATTAACTTTGAAGTTTTTGCCAGACTGAGGGTGGCCAAGAAAAAGATGAAAATGAAAAATGAAATATATACAGTGATAGTTAAAACGAGTTGAAATGAATAAATTTACAGCTTTGAATTAGTCTTTCACAAGCAATTTTATGACATTGGAGACAAGGTAGAATCATATTTCTGATGTTTGAAAGAAACAGGTTAAATAAGTGATGGAGATAAATTATTGACATAGCATTTATTGAATTTCTCAATTTTCATAAAAAGCATACAGTCATTGTATGCACATTACATGTAACTGCAGATTGCTAAATAGTTATTTCCATCTAACCTATTAGCACACGTGTAAGCCACCAATTATTTGCTGATTTAGGTAAAATTAGTCTTTTTGAATATAGAGTTTTTTCACTATCACAGTAATGATAATTCTGTACACTTGTATAATGTAATCACGTGCAATCATAAAGTAATCATGATTACTTTGCAAAGTAATTGTAATTGTAATCAGTTACATTGAGAACAAGAAAAACTATAACATGAAATGTCATGTTATATTGGGCGTTTGATTTTACTTCTCAGTTTATGCAGGTTAGAAGTAAATGTCGCAATGATTGTTGAAATGCAAGTTGAATCTCTCAGACTGATGAGGCTTCTTCCGTGTTGTTTTCGACCCCAACAAATTTCCTTACTTCGATATAGCCACGCAAAAAAATTAGTTTTTGGATGTATTAATTTTGTTAAAAATGACCACACTACATATCTTTGATCATAAGATTTGGAAGCTAGTGCAGAATACTAGGCTAACACAATTTTTACTTAAGACTTGCATTTTAAGGAAAAAAGTAATAAATAAACCTGAGTAACCTTTTGTTCATTTTCTCTATTTTCTCTATATACTATTAAAGAATGATGCATGGTCATGTAAATCAGAACAATATGTGGACTAAAAGATCTGTAAAAAGACCTTAGTGCAGCTAAAAAGTTGAAGTATATGGACCTAACACAGCATTTTTATTTTGAATAAAATTCAAAAAGTATCGATGTCCTACGATAGCCCAATTACCTCTCTTATTTCACAATTCTGAATTTCAAATTCTGAATTCCGAAATTCGTAGTACAAACTGAGTGATAAATTAAGATGAATGAGATTTATGTTAGTTGCAATACAATAACAATTGGTTTTAGGCCCGATTTCACGTCACAGTTATCACGCTGGTATGGCATTCAACACAGGCAACGAGGCAACATACTTTAAAACACGATTATTTCGCATACTTCTTACATTAATTTCAAACTATGATTCTTACGGACCCAGCAGTTTCTTAGACCTCTTAGTCAGACCAGATTTAGGAAGAAATTCCATCTAGTATAAATGCAGTGCTTGAATAAGGTTATACACCAATTCGTTGGCTGGTCGTTGTAGCCCAAAAATTGTTTTCAAGCATATCTTGAATATGCATATCAATTCAGTAAAACTTTTGAGTCCTATTTCAAGAGTAGGGGTCGGATGGTCCGTGAGACTATACTTCTGAAACAAACTTATCCTGATGAGCAGAACCAGCAGGTTCCTTGTACGTTGTCTTCGTTGCCTGTGTTGAATGCCAGACCAGTGTGGTTATAACTCGTATTAACTAGTCCGTGGTCTATTTTACCGTAAGGCGCAATGTAAAACTTTGGTGTCGCGAATGCTAATCTATGTACTAAGTTTGAAGTGAAATCGGGCCTTAGTATATAAAAATCTGAATAAAATAATTTCACTAAAAACAATGAACTATGTGAATATGCTGATCATTGTCGCATGCAAAGGGACCTTCTATATCTAGTATAGGTATATAAAATATCATATAAGATATCTTATATACTATATAAGATATCTAGTATAGGTATATAAGATATCTTATTTGACTTTTCCATAAGACACAACACAATATATGTTATCTGATATAGCATTTAAGATGTCTTATATCACATATAAGATATCCTATTTTGTAAATCAGATATCAATATCAGATATAAGTTATCTTATATAGGTTGTGAGATATCTTATTTAAATATATAACATATCTGATATATCAGATATCTGATTTATTATATATGATATCTTACATGCTACATAAGATACCTTATATATTATATAAGATATCTGATATATTATATAAGATATCTTATATGAAAATTGGTTAGGTATACAATATTATATAAGATATCTTATATGAAAATTGGTTAGGTATACATTTCTAATAATATATTAAACAAAAGAAAAATAATGTAACTGTCTGGATTATTCTCACACTGTCCAAATATTTTCTGTTGAAAAATCATTGTTTTCCATGACTAGCCTGTTGACAAGCAATAGCTATTTTTCTGCCATATTGTGAAAGACGTAGTCTTCCTACTTAGACCCAAAAAAGTTTCTCTTTGGTCCCAGATAATTTGTTTTTGTACATGCAATCTTACACTGGTATAGTGTGACAGGTTGTAGTCTGGGTGGTCTTGGTCTGACTCCCAATATATTTAGCTCTATACTGAATAATAGTGTCTACTATCAGGTTAGCCATAATGAGAGATGTTATCTCCAAAAAAAAAAAAAAAAAAAAAAAGGAAAAGGAATTTCACTGGAGATTATTTTACAAATGATATTTAGGCGCCCTGACAATTGTAACCTCAGATTATAGTGCAAATGAAAATTTATATCCTGGCCATGCCAATGCAAGTCAGTTCAGATTATTTTATAATTATTCCCTGAGCATGCTGAAAGCATGTAAGCTCATAACAAGTAAACAACTCATGTTAGACAGTTGTTGGTCTGTAAAGAAGTACATACTGGTTACATGTGGGTACAGTTATTTTGACCCAGATATGTTATACTGGGTAGTTTTAGACCTTGCAGAGGCAAGATACTGTTTTATGTTTACCCATATAACTAGTATCTATCTTGTAAACTAGAAGTCATTTTTAGTGTCAGAATGGCATTAAATTGAGACATGTAAGGAGAGGGATGAATTCCGCCTTTCATAATCTGTGCCAAATATACAGTGGGCCTTTCACCCCCACTGCCCCTAAGGCCTTTAGGTCTTGGGAATCTTTACCTTATATTGTGTTCAGCAGTTTTGTATGAGTTTTCCTACAATAATAATTAGGTTTCCTGTTATACATTGACAGGTTAACCTGTATAATTGGCAAGAATTCTGCAGAATGCAGTATTTTGCCTGTTTGTGCAGTGACACAAAACAACTCAACTAAGATTATATGTCGACAGGGGAAAATTATTTCCTATGTCTTATTTCTGCTTGTATAGCAGGTGAGAAAAACTGCTGTATTCACTTCAAAATTATTATAGTACAACTTATGTAAGAGTTGAAGCCTATATCATATCACTTTTCTTGGTTCATGAAGATAAATGTTTGTACTGAGAAATTCTCAGGCTCAAACAAAATAAATGAAATAAAGATGATCTATAATTAATAAATTGACACATGATATAATAATAATATATGAATAAATAATAGAAAAAATAAATAAATAAATAAATAAAAAGAAAAATAAATAAATAAATAAATAAATAAAAAGTAATAAATAAATAAAAAGAAAAATAAATAAATAAATAAATAAATAAAAAGAAGGCATGAATCCTATAATATCGTGCCAGAGATTGGTTTTACATAGTACATGTCTACATACATGTACATACAGCAGCAAATGTAGATTTCTTCCTCATAGATAGTCGTTGGTTGGTGTGTAACAGATCACAATAATACCAGTAAAAAATAATTTATATTATCAGAAAGTTGTGATGATGCTTTCTGTTCTTATCAAATTTGAAAATGAGCTCAGTCTTTGAGGCATTTTCTCTGTCTGGACTAGAAACAGAGATGTTAATAGTTGATTTATACTGTTACATCATTGAAGATGAAGAAATAAAAAATAACAATGATAAACATGATCACAAGAATAGTGATATCCAAGTATTTGGAATAATACTTCTAAAACAATCAGAGATGTTTAACTGTTATTATACACAGAGACTGACACTTTATGTTGTCAGCTGATGTGTAGAGTTCAAAAAGAATACTGAAGGTGGTCATTTCCATCACATGGAACTCATATTGTTCAATGTGATTTCCATTCTATGTATTTTTGTGTTTGAGAAATATTGGCCTTCTTGCCACAAACAAGACAGTAAGTCCTGATGGTTGTTTTTACTGTTTGGTGATAATTGATCAAAAATCTTTATTTAAAATACCATATTTGTCTGTTCATTATTACAACAACGGCAGTATATTTTTTCTCTAGATCATGGTCAGCGTAATGACACAACATTCACATTTCTGCCACAAGTCCATTAAGCATTAAAACAGAAGAATTGCAGGTTTATTGTTCATTATGAGTTGATTAAATATTCATGATAAATGATGTCAGTATAAAAAATGAGTATTACAGAGAAAAGAGAGACCTATTTCCTCTTGTTTCTGGTTTTGTTAAGAATTTTCATTTCTTTATGGTAAATACGGTTATAACAAGCCTTGCAGTTTACAGGCAGTATCATATTAGTGATAAGCAAGATTTAATTAAAGGAAAACACTCACTTAAATATGAGCAGACTTTAAATTTTAGATCTTGAATAGCAATTAAATTTGGTGAAAATTTCATGAAAATCGGACTTAAAATAAGAAAGATATGAAGATTTTTAAAAAATGAAAATGGCGGTCTCGGAGGCCGCCATCTTGGAATTTCATGTCAAGTGATGAATATTTAAGGTGAGGTGGGAGTAATTGACAAAACACATGATTTTATTCACACTTCCCTATATTGTACATTTTCAGTCCCTCTTTCAGAAAATGTAATAAAAAAGGGGGGTCGCCGATGTCGTTTTCAAGATATCTGACCTCGAAAACGTCATTTTTTCCACGTTTTTGACCCGACGTTATAATGGCGTTCTATGGAAAATGCGCTTTTTTGCTCGTAACTCTTGGATAAAAAACCTTCATTCTGAGAAAACAAAACATTTTTTTCTTAAAAAACTAACACAATATGGCCCAGTGATAGAAGTTAACATTAAAGCAATAAAAATAGTAGGTCGCCGACTTAACTTTCGAGTTAAAGTGAATAAAATGCCCAGCCTGCCGTCTCTTTAGACTGAAATGTTGACGTTGCGCATGGTGACGTTAACGTTATTTAACTTTTCGCGCCACATATCAACTATCGCTTTTTGTAGGCTATCAGCAAAATTTGTCTGGAACTTTCATCACTCATTATTGTCATTGTCTGGAAAGTGCAGGATGAAGGCAGCTGTAATACGTTTCTCTCAATCTCTGCATAAGCCTTTTTTTATTAAGTATTTTTAATTTCAAAAATCGAAAGCTTTGCTATTATGCCCTCCCATACAGATGATGGGCACCCGAGTTGGAGCGGGCTTCAACGTGTTATGACATTTGAACAATTCCCTTGTCCACTTTGCTTTTGTACAGTGTAAGCGAGTCAAGTTTTCCAGTTCCTGACCCGACCCAAGTAAAAGCCTATACTATTCTGCACTATAACCTAGCGTTCCAACGACTGGACTTCGGCGACTCTCCCTCTCTCTCTGTGTAAAAATGATAGGCAGCTTTGATTCACTTCAGCGTCCAGGAGATACTTTGATATACACTTGAAACAGAAATAAGAAAAAAAAAAAAAAAAAAAAAAAAAACAGAAAAGTGAAAGAAAGGCAAGGAAAAAGAAACGCCACATTGCTTTTAGCTTATTGACAGAACAGATCGTTTAATTATCGTATCAACGTCGAAAAACGATTCTGACGATATTGTGTCGACGTTGATAAGGCTGCCTGGCGTTGTTCAAATGCTAGGGACAGCCTAAGAATTTTTATATACACTGAAATTTAGCATAGCTTTTGCTGATTAGTATTTTAAGTCTGGGTGGTATCACAGTATCCGAACTACATGTACAATCTCTTCCGGTTTTCATAGCGTTGAATCGAGAGTACAAACATTCGCTTATAACCAGTAGTCGGAAATCATTATGTTTTGAGATTTTATCCGGAATCTGCTGCGTCATTTATAGCTATTCAGCTTTGAAAATGTAAAGAGGTAAGTTTAATATAATTTGCTCTTCGGTCGTTTACTTTATTACCCTGTACAATGTCGTGTATGGGTGGGTAGTAATTGGTACAGTATTCAAATCGCCCTTGGCATGATTCTTAAACCATTTTGAGCATTTTCTTACATGTTTTATAAAAAATCTTTAGAATAAACGGAATGCGTTATCAATCTACAGTTTGTTAGTTTTGATAAAAGAATGATAGCTAAGTTTTGCACGACACAATCTCGTGTTAAATTAAGCTGTTCGGGAAAAAAATCTGCGACGACAAGGAGTTTTTCATTGTACAGGGCAATAAAGAAGAAGACCGAAGAGAAAATTATATTAAACTTACCTCTTTACATTTTCGAAGCTGAATAACTATAAATGACGCAGTAGATTCCGGATAAAAACTCAAAACATAATGATTTCCGGCTACTGGTTATAAGCGAATTTTGTACTCTCGATTCAACGCTATGAAAACCGGAAGAGAGGGTACAGTGCGTTCGGATACTGTGGGTATGATAACGACTACATATGGTTGCTACCATGTTAACTGTTAAGTACGTGGTGGAAGTGATTTGACTAGTCATTAAAGATTCTGGATTCAATTTCACGAGGCTTTGTTGTTGCAACTCAACAGCTGCGAACTCCGTCTAACAAACTGATTAGAAACTGTCAGAGAACAGCTTTCTCCCCAGGAAAACTAGCTATTTTTTCAGTTTCTTCTCTACGGCACTTTCTATTCCCTTTACTTGTCGTATAAAATCTGTGATAAAATTATTGCAATGCAGTAGCTGCGAACTCCGTTTAATAAACTGTGAAGAAACTGCTAGCTATCCCACAAGTAGTCTTCCGCACTGAAAACTATCTTTTTTCAGTTTCTCCTCTACGGCACTTTCTATTTTCTTTTTAAATTTTGCCTAACGCCCAGTCTCCTTGCATTTTGTGAGCAGACCCTGAAGTGATCACAGAAGCGGCTAACGTTGACGCCATCTTGTTTTTATCAAACGGAACGTTCGATGTCATTACGTAACGTAGTGACAGAAACTGCCGCATGGCGGCGCTGAATTACTCCCACCTCACCTTAAATCTAGAATAAGAGCATAAATTGCTTACTTTTACAGTATTATTTAGTTTTAATTGTTTTTTTATGAAGTAAAACATAGAGTTATGCATTTTATTTATCTACAGTTTGTTTCAAACTAAAGTTATTTAGGATTTTCAATTTTGACTGTGAGTTTATGACGTCATCAACTCACAGATTTGCTGGTTCCCAGCTCAACATTTTAATATCTTTAAACTGTTATAACTGTCTTATTTTAAGTCCGATTTTCATGAAATTTTCGGCAAGTTTCGTGTTCTATTAGAATCTTCAATTTGAGTCCAACATACATTTTAGTGAGTGTTTTCCTTTAATATTTCCTGTTACAGAAGAGTTTGATTTATAGAAACCATATAACATGATGGTTAAAAATATATTGTTTCAATTTTGGTTTCATGACAGTTTGCTTTTATAGAAATTTTTTGCATGTTTTGTCCGAATGTTGAGAGTAATTTTGGTAGTCAAATGCTTCATACCATACAATATGAACCAAAAGATTGGTAATAAGTATTTTATACTGTACTGTTCAATGTACCAGTAAAGATATATTTTAAACTTGAAGTAGTTATTTAAGGAACTTACAAGTATTCAGCAAAAATAAATTAAATAAATAAATAAATAAATAAAGCAGCTTTTAAGCTGTCAGAAGCTACTTATATTATTCTTAGTGGCTGAATCTGTAAGATCTGTGTAAATTAGAAACATTACAAGATCTTTTCTGTCTCTAGGAGTCTCCATGTGCTTTAGTTGTAAATAGATAAATAAATAAATAAATAAAAATCTAATCAGTTGTGTCAGCATAACTGCATATGAGTTTATGCCTGTATAGTAAGCAAGTAAAGTCATTATTTTACGAGGGTGACAACATTTAGCAATACAACTAATCTTCCATAGAACTTGTTTTTTTATTTTATCACTTCAGGCAGTAAATTGCTGTTGTCTTTGCACACAGTCCTTTTCATTCAAGTGTATTATTCTCTGAAAATGAAGTTCATTATACTTGCTCATAATTATTACTTTTATTGTTATAAATTATCATCATTATTAAAAAAAAAAAAAAAAAAAAAAAAAGAATGAAAGTTAAATCTGTTGTACCAACAGTGGAGACATTAATTGCTGTATGCCTATTGTACAGACTTTACTTATTCAGGATTCCTTTTGGGGCTATAATGTGAGACTTGAATGGGTATGAATTTAGTCCTCAGTTAAATTTGAAAAGTAGATCTTATCTGTGTTTTCTATTCATTACTGGTGCACAGACAGATGTACATGTATTTATCAGCTGTACTTATTAGATATATAATATACCTAGGAAGTTTATTAAAAGTTTCAGAATTCAAATTATTAATGAATAATATCTAGTTTATGTAAAACAATTTATGATAAATTAGTTAAGAATTGTAAAATAAATAAAATGATTTTGTGTATTAGATGCTGCTGAAAATTCAGTCAATTTCTGAAAGAGGTAACAGTTGTATCTTTAGATTTTTACACTCATACACAAAAAAAAAAAAAAAAAAAAAAAAAAAAAAAAGAGAAGTGAAATCTCTGAATCTAAAGTTTTGTGTGATATTTGCATAATGCAATCGTAATATATTACCTATTTTATATTTGTATGGGGAATTTACCAGTATAGCCTGTGTTGGGAAGTTCTGTCAATGGTTTTCCACAAACGTGTTTTATGGTGTTGAATTTTTTTTTTCTAATCTTAAGATAGGTCTATGCTCTTTAATTTTCCATTATGATGTTATTCTTTTAAATGAAAACATTTAGACAGTTGCAGCTGTCAGTCTTTTGCAGAAACAAAAAAAAAAAAAAGAAAAAAAAAAAAGGTTCAGAAGTGTTCCTGGATATATTGTTATCTTGTAGTATTATCCTGATTTTGAGATTTTTATATATTTTTTTTTTAGTATGTTTGTTAATTGAGATTTGTATGTTATGGGTGTAGAATTTTTAAAAGTGTATGCCAGCAGGTGTTCTGCTTTGTATAATGCAGATACAGATATACACACATTATTATATATTTGATTCACCAGATTTGAGTCATTTGGTTTACAAGTAAATATCACAAATAAATTTCCATTTTAACACAAATTTCTCCAGAAAGACTATCATTATCTGTTTTTGATGATTAATACATTTACTGGCACATCAAAACTTTCTTCATGGTTTTATATGCCTAATGTTTTGTTGCCGTTAAAAATGCTATCTCATACTTGTGAAAGCTGAAGGCTTTATGAAAATAATGCACCCTCATCCAAGCTTTAGTGCAGGATGAAGGTCATTATTGGAATAAAGCCAGAGGCTGAGCAAGTATGCACCCACCCATAACACGGTTATCAAATATTAAGAACATATTATGTAATAACATTATTGATAGAATTACATTTCATTGAACCCTCCCAGTTATTTTCATGCAACAAAACATACATCTTTAAAATATGACCTGTTATGGTGAATACCTGCTTTATATAGGTGTGGTCACATGGTATTACCAGATTTACTCTCTTTGAAAGGGCGTTGCACAGTGAGCTACACTGCCAAGGATATGCTATCTCATACTTGCTCAGCCTCCGGCTTTATTCCAATAATGACCTTCATCCTGCACTAAAGCTTGGATGAGGGTGCATTTTCTTCCGAAGTCCCGTAAGTAAACATAGTCCAAAAATGGTCTCCCTTTTTAAGACACTATACATGAATTCATGAACTTCAGAGATAACTGACCAAAGTTTTGATCACAGCTGCCTAATCATTTTCACAATGCTACTTGGACTGGGATTCTTTTTATTTTTCTCCTTCAAAACACTGTATTGGTGGGTTTCAAACTTCTCATGCAAAACTTCAAAAAAGACTTGAAACAAAGTTATTTTTCCACAATTTATTAGAATTATAGGTTGTCCAGGGGGCAACCTTCCAAGACTATCAGGTTGCCCCCCAGCAAATTTAACCTGTGTCGGGCAAGTGGGCAATTGCTTATTTCTAACACTGGACACTCTCAAAGTTGCCTATTCATCATGCACCATTAACCTTTACCCTACTAGAGGCGACTATAGTCGCCCAAGGTGGGTAGGTCATTTTGAGAGCCTGTCAGGCACACTAGACATCAAGGTTGCCCAAGTAGCACATCAGGCTCTTGGGTTGCCCCATCATTTGCGGTTGTCCTATGCAGCAGGGAATCTGCTTTCTCTTAGAGCAAGGTTTTACCCACCTAACTGATAAGTTGACTTTAAAACTCGGAGAAAACGTCAAAAATATATGATATTTTCAACATCAACTTTTCAGGTGGCTACCCCTACTTAGTTGATCTCGATTTTTTGAAAACTAGACTTCATCCTTCCAAACTTTCTCTCTTGATAAATATTTAGCAATAACACAGGGCCTCAGACAAGCAATCACTTTTATCATACAAAGCATATAGCTGGCGCTAATATCTTGTATTCTTTTTTTTTTTTTTTAAGGTCTACATATCAGTTCCCAGGGTATCATGTGACATCCAAATATGGCAGGTCACGTGACCTTGGTAACTTCCAGAAAATGGCAGCTCACACATCGGTTTCATTGAGTGAAAATTTCAAGAAAATTGCTCAGAGTTTGTGGAAGTTATGGCTTCTGAGATACCCCTACCCCCAGTTTAGGGCCAGGTGAATTATTTTTCTAGCAGTGTAAGGGTTAAACAAATGCAAAAGCAAACAGGATTTTTGTCGGTACTTGATAATGTAGCGAATGCGTTGTGATGTAAAATTAAAATCTTAATGAGTTCCTTCAAGAGCAGAGAACATATTCAGAAGAAGGAACATGGGCCAGACTACGTAGATATGCCCCCACCATTTAAAATGGGGGGCATATAGTATCACCCCTGTCCGTACGTATGTAGCGTACGTACGTACGAAATGGTTTCCGTTCAATATCTTTTGAAAGCATTGATGTATTGAATTCATATTTCATATACAGCTTTATAATCATAAAACAGGTCAAGTTCGATGTTGGGTAAAATCCTTTGATTATTGTGGGAGTTATGGCCCTTTTTCGACTTCTGTTTCTATGAAGAAATGGTTTCCGTTCAGTATCTTTTGAAAGCATTGGTGTATTGAATTCATATTGTATACACAGGTATATAATCATAAAATACAGGTCAGATTCGAAGTTGGGCAAAATCCATTGATTATTGTGGGAGTTATGGCCCTTTTTCGACTTCATTTTGTATGAAAAAATAGTTTCCCTTGGATATCTTTTGAAAGCATTGGTATATTGAATTCATATTGTATACACAGGTATATAATCATAAAATACAGGTCAATTTCCATGTTTGGTAAAATCCGTCAATTATTGTGGGAGTTATGGCCCTTTTTCGACTTCATTTTGTATGAAAAAATAGTTTCCCTTGGATATCTTTTGAAAGCATTGGTATATTGAATTCATATTGTATACACAGGTATATAATCATAAAATACAGGTCAATTTCCATGTTTGGTAAAATCCGTCAATTATTGTGGGAGTTATGGCCCTTTTTCGACTTCATTTCATCCAAGAATGGTTTCAGTTTGTTAGTTTTTGAAAAGTTACTTGTTTCCGGGCTATTTCATTTGGAAAGTTGCATGGCATCCATTTCTGTGATAAGATACAGAATGTCATCGCATATCAGTCATGACCCTCCCCCCCCCCCCCACCCCCCCCACCCCCCATGCACTTCTGTTGATCCAAGAAGCACAATACATCTGCCCAAGGAAAACAATAAAACATGTACCACAGAAGTCTGCCTTTGTGATCCTAGTTATGCTACAAGTGCCATCTTACTTAGGGCACTAGGCGGGGGCATCCGTGTCGTATGGACACATTTCTAGTTTAGGCTAATAAAGCCTCATCAGTGACCCTAATAATATCTGGTGACGAAACCAGAAAAAAAAGCAAACTGCAATTTCTTAATTTTATCTGGGTAATCGATTCAGCGACTGATTAATATCAAAAAGAATCCAAATAATATAAAAGACAATGATCTAGAATAAGAGGCTAAACCAATCTCAAATTTCAGATTTCTCAGAATATATCCTATGATCTCAAAGGAGGAAAATAAAATATAATCTGCACTGTCGATTATAAGTCTGTTAGCTCATTTAACAGATTGAACGCTGTTATGTATACAGACGTATTCAGAGATAGCTTCTTTAAGCATCGCCTGATAACATTTGCGCAAGCGCAGTTCTAAAGTGACATACATCTTTATATCATACCCCTGTTATCAGGGGAAGTTTGCAGCAGATGCATGATAAAAATCAATAGCTTATCCTGTCCCATCTCTTGTCGACACCTAGATACTTAAGGCCGATTTATCAAATCTATATTAAAGGTAACCCCAGGGTTAGCCAAGCATTTTCTGTGACCTAAAGTCGTCACGATCTTAAAATAGATTTACTCTTTAAATTTGAACAATATACCTTAATGGTTGCATGCTACAGAAAGTTCAGAAAACAGACATAAATACTGACCCAGAAACCCCCATTCTGAGAAGCACAATGCTTGTAGCAGTTATCCCATACGTTCCGTCTGATGATTTCCATAGATATTCTTCTTACACCTTTATTTTTTAGCGTAGCCCATAAAATTATTATTGGGGAACTCGTCATCAAAATTATACTTATGGTCTTAATATTATACAGTTAGACAAGCACTGAAGTACATACGGACAGTAGAAAGTCTGTAAATGGAAATATTTTCCAAATATGTGTCGTCACATACTTTGTATCACAAAGGATGAGATTTTAGCAAGCATCCCACTTTAAACATTGTACTTTTAATTATAATTTGGCCACCTGCTGAAAGTTAAATCTGTATAGCACAAACTGAACTATAACAAAATATAATAATGATGAAAACCTCCAACTTAAGTTATGGTTTTATGCCAAGCTGTGTAAATTTTTTCCTGTCCGGAAGTCAGCTTAATTTTGAACTCCCCTAAGAAAACATACTTAATGCATTACCCCCTTGAAAATTGTCAGAAGGCTCCTCAGTTGAATACACTGGGGTATCAAATTACACATATTCGTGGGAAAGTTTATTCTGGAATTGACTGTACTTGCATATAGTTGTGGAAGCAGATCAGGACAGAGTTATATAGAATGAATAAGAATAGGATAAAGAAATGGAAAATTCAAATGTAAGGATTTATACAGTACTTAGAAAAAATATTTATATTGTGTTGTGAGTTCATATGGCGAAGGACGCACATGCTTATGAGTGGGTCTCTGCCATATGAACAAGTGCTGAATATTTCACAATATAAATTCAATAACCTTTTTATCCACCAACCAAAAAGTTGGGGGATATAGCGATGAGCCTGGCATCCGTCTGTCTGTTCCTCTGTCCGTCCGTAAGCATTTTCTTGTCTGCTCTATATCTTGAATACCCTTTGGAATATTTTTCATGAAACTTCACAGTTATAAAGAACAGGTCATGACAATGTGTTGAGTACAAGAATGGTAACTCTTTCTATTGTACTTTTTGAATAATCTCCCCTTTGGTGATTTTCTAGCAGATTCATGTCTGCTCTGTATCCTGAATACCTTTTGAAATATTTTCATGGTACTTTACAAATATGTAGAACAGGTGATGGCAATGTATCACGAACAAGAATGATAACTCTTGCTTTCTTACTTTTTGAATTATTTCCCCTTGATGGTTTTAGGTGTGATTTCATGTCGTGATACTTTACAGATATGTAGGACAGGTCATGGCAGTGTGTCGCGATCAAAAATGACAACTCTTGCTTTCTTCTTGAGTTATTTCCCATTGATGGTTTTAACTGTGATTTTGTGTTTGCTCCATATTTTGAATACCTTTTGAAATACTTTTATCTCCCTACCGAAAGGTTCGGGGGATATAGCGATGAGCCTGCCGTCAGTAATTACTGGGAATTCCCGGGAATTACTGGGAAATTGGGTTATCACAACTTGAAAATGTTTAATATTCAACTTTGTGCAAAGCAAACCATTAAAAACTTATTGTGTAAACAGCTTTTTTATTTAAATCATTAGAAAAGATTCTCAGTGTAGCATACAAATATTCCATTTGTTTAAATTTAAACTTGTTGCTTAAATTAAATGATACTTTCGTATTGAAGAAACTGCAGCTTCAGTTGTCTCTGTGTGTATCAATAAGCTTTATAACACACTGAGATTTAAAGTACCGTCTGTTGAATCTAGACAATTATTTTTCACATCTTTACAAACATGGTCATTATTTACATAAGAAGGTATTGTTAGTCAAACATCCATGCATCTTGTATATTTGTTTGAGAAGCTTTGGGGAAAAGGACTTTGCAGACTTCATCAGGTAATCATTAGACCACACTTTCCTCACACCATTGCATTGATCAGTCAAGTGACAAGCTCAAGAAACTGGAGTAAGGTACAAATTCTTCTGCCAAATGGCTATGAACCTGAACCTAGTTTTGAAGCCCTTGGCATTTTCATATGATCAAACTATGATACAAACTAGCCTATAGAGAGGGCTATGATCTTCTGCAGGGATTAACCTGACACAGAGATTTAAGTAAAACTAAAGCTCAGTTAATATGACAATAAACAAATTCATAAGGGAACAAAATGATAAAAGAACTGCTGTTTAGAACACAGTTAAGTGATAAAAAAAGATTTGTCAGCCTGTTATTTATATGAAATATAATTAATTTAAAAGGCAGTGTTCTTCCAATTCATAGCCTTTGTAACATCCAAGAATCATCCTCTGTGTCCTCTAACAAGGACCAGTCCTGGAATTTCTATCCTTTTCTGGATGATATGTACAGAAATAACAAGAAACACATATGCCAGGGTGGCCACAAGCTCTGGAAAACAGGGAAAACAGGGAAAATGATGAAAAAAAATTTCCTGCAGGGAAAAATCAGGGAATTTGAAAATTTGGTGAAAATCAGGGAAAAATCAAGGAATTTTAAAAATTCTATTTTGATAACATGAAACTTTTCAAGCAGGTATCATGGTTACTGGTGGTTTCTTTCTGCAATAAAATAAGTGTAAGTCTCCTTCTGACAACTGTATGATATACATGTACATGTACAATTTAAGAGAGGCTGACTGTAACCATCGAGCATTAGCTCATAATAACGTGGAAAGTCGAAAATTACGGATTTAGCTCATATTGATATATACCAGGCTTGTTTGTGTTTCACAAGTTTTTAGCGGTCAGCGTTCGGCCGTTTCCATGGTAACCAGGATTCCATTTTGAAAATGTCAATATTTAGACCTGAATGTAATATTCCCTCGCTAAAAACTGAACAACAAATATTATTCTATTCTTTTTTGTTTGCGTAGTTTGACAATACATAGCTGTGTAATTAGATTACATAATATTAATGTTTTCTGTCCCATATTATCAACGGAAGAGCTTTTACTGGAAAAAATAGACCCAATTTTGAGTGAAAAATAGGGGTTTTATTCGCCTCTTACCCAAAAATGGCAGTCACATTTGAAAATTTTGAGTGAAAAATAGGGGTTTTATTCGCCTCTTACCCAAAAATGGCAGTCACATTTGAAAATAAGGCCATACTTACATGATAGAGCAAGGTTCAAAGTTTAAGAATGTCAAAAAATTAGGTGTAAACCCGCACAGTTTTATTCATCTTTGAAATGTGTCAATGTTGTAAAATAGTAGCAAGGGAGTTAAGTCAATCTGGGATTATCTTACCTCCCTTGACGATAACAAATGTGCGAATACTAAAGGTAGTATCAATGATCTTTCATTATAAAAGATAGTATCTTTAAAAGAATTAGATAACTGTCAACAATGCTCACCATGACCTTTTAAGATCTATGAAATAGGTCCATTCACCAAGACTGCAGTTGCAGATATATTTGATGACACGAGTTGTCACGAGCAAAACGTCTGCAGAAATCACGGAAGAGTAGAAGGGAGTAAAAACATTTTAATTGCAGCAATGTGTTTGCTGTTTCTTTATTTTATGTTGAAATTAATAAATTTACCAGTTTTTCTTCAATAAAATGCTTCTTTGAAGAAGGTAAAACACAAAAAAAGACATTTTCAGGTTAGAAAATGGAGTAGGCCTACTCGAGTACAGTGCCTATTCACCGGAGGATAGGCTGAAATGTTCTGTGACCTATGATCGTGATACTACATAGAGCCGCCAAGAATTGATGCATGAACGACTTACAGTTTTACATCCTTTTAACAGTAGTTCAGTCATATCTTGGCGACTGGAGGAAAACCTCTGTGTGTGTGGGGTGGGTGGGTGGGGGGGGGGGGCTATGAAGAGCTGTGTGTGTACAATGGAGACCCATTGGCGGTTGGAAAGTTTTTTCGCCTCCAGCAAGTGTCGAGCCTGGAATTACTAGACCAGCAGGCCAGAGGTTAACCTACTGTGCTATTGGGGCTCCTGGAGCAGCCAAGAAAGTATTGTAATTTAGGTAATCCTGATAGGGTGCCATCTAAAGTATACGTGTACACGAGTGATTTACTCATCCCATCCACCCCTAATTTCATCCACTTTTCTGTAGCTTAATGAGTGAAGCGGGGACCTGCTAGGCTAGCAGTCCTTGTTTGAATCTCAATTTCTGAAGGCAGAATTCTTTTTTCATAAACGTGGTGACATTGCACACAGTCTGTCAAAATCATCTATGCCTTGTCGCATGACTAAAGAAATGTTTAAAGGGCCATAAAACTACAAACATGCCATTAATCCTCTTCGTTTTACAGTGCCATCTAAATTTTAATTTTTGGTGCCATAAAAATGTTTAAGCCGATTTTATGATGAAATTACAATTGGTTTGGCATTTGATTTTTCGAACCATAAAATTGAGCAAAATGAAGCTCGATGCTTACAGTCAGCTTTTCTTAACTCACTCCGGCTTCGCCCTCGAGAATTAATATTTTGCGACTTGCACTTCAACAGCATGTTTCAACCAGCGATTACTCACTGGTAAAAATATATATATGAGCCGTTCTCTGTGAAAACCGGGCTTAATGACATTACGTAGTAATTACATTGTGAACGGATGAAAAACACAAAAATTAATGATTTTTCGGACCTCTCTTTATTTCCATGAAAATACCTTAGGCGTTGAGATATAACAAAAGACCTATGAATTATGTCATTTGTTGCCATGACAACGCTTATTCCACGGTAACTCCAAAGCCTTGAAAACAGATGGTATACCATCACAAAGACCTATCATTTGAGAAAGAATGTTAAATCATGCAAATTGTCATGTCTGTGCTATGAAATACACATTGAAAATGAGCAAACACTTTTTGTCCGAGTTATTTTGTGTAAAAAGTACCGAAAGCTCGTTCAAACAAACTTAATGACGTAGACGTCAAAACATACTTACATGACATTAATAACGTCACATAAAGAAACTGCACTACCTGTATACTTCTAAAGTCTATATCTTAGTTATAAATAGTGGTAACCATCTCAAATTTTCAGGAAATGTTTAGAAAAGCTAATACTTTTCAGAGATGTAGTTAGTTAATTTTCTATTTCTATGTCATTAAGCCCGGTTTTCACAGAGACTGGCTCATATCTTAACTAGTACTATATCATACTTTTTTCCCATTTGTACACTCTTTCTCTTCCCAAAATGGTGATATCGCTAGTGCATAATAAATTAGTGGGTGGGGTATCTTAGCAGCACTTTAAATTTGTTCATTAAAAAAAAATGAAAATAAGAGATACAGAACTAGTATTGAACTACTTTTAAAACATATCGATTCTAATGCAAATTAGGAGGTGTATATCAGTTACATGGTTTTAGGTTTGTTTTGAACTGATTTAACACATTTTTTATACGCCCATTTGAAAAATGGGACGTATATTGTTATGGCGCTGGCGTCCGTCCGTCTGTCCGTCCGTCCGGCGTAAACTTTTCGTTTCCGGATAACTCCTCCTACAGTTTACATCCGATCAAGCTGAAACTTGGTATGTAGTAAGACTATGAGGTGGACCAGCGCATATTGTTTCGAGGTTACGCTCCAATGATTTTTAACGGAGTTACAGCCCTTTACTTAGAAATTTTGGGGTGTTCATTTCCGGATAACTCCTCCTACAGATTTCATCCAATTAAGCTGAAACTTTGTAAATAGTAAGATTACGATGTGGAGTAGTGCGTATTTTACAGAAATTTACCTCTGATGATTTTTAGCGGAGATACTGCCCTTTGAAAAAACTCGTCTATGGCAGTTTGTATGGCAATTCTTTAGCATTCCATAACTTGGTTACTCTTTGGAATATCATGATGAAACTTTATACCAATGTTTATGAGGTTAAGACAACATGCCTCATACAAGAATGGTTACTCCCCTTGACTTAGATTTTGAGTTACCTCCCTTTGATTATTTTGTGAGACTATATTTGTACACCTCATATCTAACTAACTTTTTTGACTATTGTGATGAAACTTGATAGTGATGTATATTAGGTTGACACAATATGTCACATATAAGAACGATTGCCTCCCCTTACTTATTTTTGGAATAACCTCCCTTTGAATATTTTCTAAGGCTATTCTTATGCAAGCGATAAGTAGGCAACCGTATGGAATATCTTGATGAAAATTTATAGCAATTTGTATTAGGTTGAGGCTGTGTGTCTTATATAAGAATAATTGCTCCACCTTCCTTATTTATGGAGTTACATCCCTTTGATTGATTTCTACTGCTATTCTTGGGCAAGTCATTACTAGGTAACCGTATGGAATATCTTGACGAAACTTTAAAGCAATGTGTATTAGGTTGAGACAGTATGTCTAATACAAGAATAATTGCTTCCAGGGCTCGAAATTTACACTCGTCCGCTCGTATTTACGAGTAGCTGATTGGTAAGGACGAGTGGAAATTGTCACTGACTTGCCCTGCCGGACGAGTAGGTTTTTCCTCCATGAAAATTGTCTAATCATGCCGTTCAGGAAAAGCACTTTACAAATCGATCAAATTACAGCAAACAAATATTGACTGTAACGCAAAAAGCATGAAATCCCGCATCGTGTAATCTAAAAATGAAAACAGAAATGGCAAACTGTAAATAAACGGTGCGCCTGCGCATATCGAACATCGACCCGATGAGGATTCGCACCAACGCGGTTTCGCCTAAGTTGTTTGCCCTCTATAACTGCACGATTACAAATGCATAATCCAACTCAAATAGTTGTATAGGACATTATTTTCACGTCCTCTCTTGAATAAAGCAGAAAAAATCTACTTTGGTGCAGAAATCTTTATTAACGAAACCTCTTTGGCAAAACCTGAATTGGGACGAAACCATATACCTACGGAAAGTACCGGAAATAACCGAGTGAAAATGAAACTGAAAGTAGAATACATTCGAGGGAAAAATGAGTGATATCAGACAGTTTTTAAGGACGAGTAGATTTTTGAAAGGACGAGTAAAAAATTGAAAGCACTTGCCCTGCAGGACAAGTATGTTCACAAAAAAATTTCGAGCCCTGGCTTCCCCTTCCTTTTTAGCTCACCTGAGCCAGCGGCTCCGGGGGAGCTTATAGGATGGTAAGGCTCCGGCGTCCGTCGTCCGTCCGTCCGTCCGTCCGTCCACAATTTCAAACGACTTCTCCTCTGAAACCGCTGGGCCAATTGTTACAAATTTCATATAGAGCCTCCTGGGACCTTAGGAACGAAAAGTTGTTCAAACTGTCCTGGTCACATGACCAACATGGCCGCCACGCCCATATATGGTAAAAACCTAAAAAAATCTTCTTCTCCAGAACCAATAGGCCGATGGCCTTGAAACTTGGTATGTAGCATCGGGTACGCGAGTACTACCAAGATTGTTCAAATTATGACCTTGGGTTGACCTTGACCTTTTTTACGGCAAGGTCAAATTTGCTTCCTTGTGCTTTTATATGGCAAAATGCCAGAACATAAGATATCTTGGAAACTGTTGCAGATTTTGGGCTAAAAACCAGTATCTACAGTCATCTTAATGAGTACGTGAAGATTTATGACTTTAAGAGGTCAAGGTCATTCTTTGACCTTTGACCCTGAACTCTCATATTTTGACAATTTCGAACAATCTCCTCAACAGCCACTGAGCCAATTGAAACCAAATTTCATATAGAGCCTCCCAGGGTTGAGGGAACAAAAATTTATTCATACTGTCCTGGTCTCATGACCAACATGGCCGCCACGCCCATATATGGTAAAAACCTTTAAAAATCTTCTTCTCCAGAACCAATTGAACGATGGCCTTGAAACTTGGTATGTAGCATTGGGTACTCGAGTACTATCAAGATTGTTCAAATTATGACCTTGGGTTGACCTTGACCATTTTACTGCAAGGTCAAATATGGGAAAATGCTAGAACATATGATTTCATGGAAAGTTTTGAAGAGTAAGGCCTAAAATTGGTTAATGCAGTTGAGTACATGAAGATTTATGACTATAAGAGGTCAAGGTCATTCTTTGACCTTTGACCCAGAACTCTCATATTTTGACATTTTCAAACAATCTTCTCCAAAGCCACTAGGCCAATTGTAACCAAATTTCATGTAGAGCCTCCAGGGGTTGAGGGAATGAAATTTTGTTCAAAAGGCCCAGGTCACATGACCAACATGGCCGCCACGCCCATATATGGTAAAAACTTTTAAAAATCTTTTTCTCCAGAACCAGTTGACCGATGGCCTTGAAACTTGGTATGAAGCATTGGGTATTCCAGTTCTATCAAGAGTGTTCAAAATGATAACCTTGGGTTGACCTTGACCATTTTACGGGAAGGTCAAATAAGGGAAAATCTAGAACATAAGATTTCATGGAAAGTTTTGAAGATTTAGGCCTAAAAATTGGAAAATGCAGTCATCTTAATGAGTACATCAAGATTCATAAGTACAAGAGGTCAAGGTCATTCTTTGACCTTTGACCCTGAATTCTCATAGTTTGACAATTTCAAACTTCTTTTTAAAAGCCAAATGTAACCAAATATTATATAGAGCCTTCAGGGGTTGAGGAAACGAAAATTTCTTCAAATGGTCTGGGTCACATGACCAACATGGCCGCCATGACCATATATGGTAAAAACCTTTAAAAATCTTCTTCTCCAGAACCAGTTGACCGATGGCCTTGAAACTTGGTATGTGGCATTGGGTACTCCAGTATTATCAAGATTGTTCAAATTATGACCTTTGCTTGACCTTGACCTTTTTATGGCAAGGTCAAATATGGCAAAATGCTACAACATAAGCTTTCATGGGAATTTTTGAAGATTTTGGCCTAAAAATTGGTATATACAGTCATCTTAATGAGGTCATGAAGAATTATGAGTACAAGAGGTCAAGGTCATTCTTTGACCTTTGACCCAGATCTCTCATATTTTGACATTTTCAAACATTTCCTCAAAAGCCAAAGGGCCAATTGTAGTCACATTTCATATAGAGCCTCCAGGGGTTGATGGAACAAAAATGTGTTCAAATGGTCCAGGTCACATGACCAACATGGCCGCCATACCCGTTTATGGTATAAACATTTAATATTTTTCTTCTCCAGAACCAATATGCCTATGGCCTTGAAACTTGGTAAGTAGCATGGAGTACTAGAGTACTTCCAAGACTGTTCAAATGATGACCTTTGGTTCACCTTGACCTTTTTTTGCAGCATGGTCAAATATGGGAAAATGCTAGAACATAAGATTTCATGGGTTTTTTTTTAAGATTTTGGTCTAAAAAATGGTATATATGGTTGTCTTAATGAGCATTAGCACATGAAGATTTATGAGTACAAGAGGTCATGGTCAGTCTTTGACTTTTGACCCTAGACTCATATTTTGACAATTTCAGACATAAGAAAAAGCAACTTTGCCAATTGCTCAGGTGAGCGGATCAGGGCCTCATGGCCCTCTTGTTTTTAGTTACATCCCTTTGATTACTTTCTACTGCTATTCTTGGGCAAGTCATTACTAGGTAACCGTATGGAATATCTCGACGAAACTTTATAGCAATGTGTATTAGGTTGAGACAGTATGTCTAATAAAAGAATAATTGCTTCCCCTTCCTTTTTTTTTTAGTTACATCCCTTTGATTTCTTTTTTAAGGCTTTTCTTTTGAGGACCTTAATGTTTGGAATGTCTTGATAAACTTGATAGCAATGTAGACAAGGATGAAACGGTGCAAAAAAAAACCCATTCAGAAACGGGCGTATATTGCCCCGCTTGCGGAGCTCTTGTTTGTGTATTGTAACCATAGAAACAACATTTACAGATACGTTTCTACATCGTTATTTGCAAAGATGGGATATAACAAGACTCATTATTTGTTTTTGTAGCAAATTCAGTTTGGCAGTGTGGTGATTAAGGCAAAAATCTAGAAAACTGTTGTTTTCTGTAAAATTGGAATTACAAGAGGGAAGCCATTTGCACGTGCATTTATGCTTTAGTCAGTGAAAGTTTTTGTTATGAACTGTCCTTATGTTGATGTTTCAAGACATGTAAACGGCTTATTCAGGTCAGGCTGCCATTTTCAATAATCTTGATTTAAAAAGTGCTATTTTCACAAATTTTATATTTTCTCCGAATATATGTACTTTCAGTTGCCATGGTTTGGTTTAAACATATTTCAAATTTCATATAATTCAACTATACATTGTGAATATATAAATTTAGCAGGATTGGAACGGAAGCATAAATACTTATTTGCCATGGTTTCAACAAGTGCAGTGGCCGATGCTTTGAAGGTGCAGAAAATAATAATTACATTTAGTCCTAAGCACCATACTAGTCAAGTATTTGATACTTGCATCAGGAGAGATACATTTTCCCTTTGAAATTCTTGCAAATAAGTAAAATTGGACCGGCCTAAAAGGTTGCCATGGCAACAGTAATTGCTTAGATATCTCGAGAACCGTTTGACATATTTAACTAATTTTTTCACCGATCTACATCTTTCGTCGAGGGCTTTAAACCACGAAATTTTGAGCAAAATACAAAATTTTGAGTTTCCATCCAATGCTCGATGCTTACAGTCAGCTTCTCTTAATTAGTTTAGGGGTATAGTGCGAAGTATTGAATTAGCATTTTCCTTCCATAGGTTTTGAACTTTGTAATGAGCATTTATATGAAAGCAATGATTAGTAAAAATCTTAATACAATAAAAGAGATTTTTCTGTAGTGGAGAATTGAAAAACAATCTAAATTGAAATATGAATGTCCAGTTTGTGTGGTTACGGTCATGTGTGTTACATAATTCAGTATTGCATGCTTCTCTGAATTAGCATTGTATGCTTACCTACTTATTTCTTGAAATTATAAAGCTATTTTTGAGCTAACAAACAGTAGTTTTAGGAAAAAAACACTGAAAGTATTCTATGAGCAGCAAGTTTTCAGCTACATTTATATGCATGTGTTTAATTACTTTATGGTTCAAATAAAGTATAAAATAATGTGTATGGTAGACTGTCAAATAACCAAATGTTGACATCAAATGATCCTTGATGCTAAGTTACTGACACCGTAATTTGAGGAAAAATTAAGTATAATTCTATAAAGTGTTAAGTATTGTTTGTGCCTCTAAGTTCAGTTCTAAGTAATCTATACACCAGAAATGTGTAAGTTATAGAACATTTCACACCACTGGTTTAATGTTGTGTAAGGAAACATTTTGTATTGTCTGAAATCCTAGGGTCATCTTAATAATAGTTTAATAAGTTTCAAATGGTCTTTTTTATTGTCTTCAGGACTCAGCTTAGGGCTCCAGAAAGGGAGAAGCTCGCTGAATATCTTTGAGAAATATGGACCAAACTTTTTGTCTTCCCTTCTTTTCCATACATATTAGCTTGTAAATTCTCTGAACTGAAACTCAGAAGGAGGAGCATTTCTTTTTGGCTCCATTACCCTCAGGCTGAGCCTTGGTCTGTGTTTGCACAACACTGCTGTTAGCTTGGAAATGGCAAAAATGTTTAGACAGTCTACCATGTACCAAAAAAAAAAAAAAAAAAAAAAAAAAAAATAAAATAAAATAATAAAATAAGACAAAATAAATGATTAAAAACATTAAAACAGTAATGCTTGTAACATTCATTCGGAGGTGAAGGTATGGCTATGAGGGAAGGTTGGAGGCCATATAAATATTTGACCAATTGATTTTCGTTACCATGTAAGTAAATTGAAAATTATTAACATTATAAAGGCATTATATATCATAGGATACTTTCTGTCATAATGACTTCAAAATGAAGGCTTTTGTGACAGTATCAGGAAATTTCATCAGGGAAAATCAAGCCAGATCAGGGAAAAAATCAGGGAATTTGATTTCCAAAATTTTGCGGCCACCCTGATATGCTATCAAGTTAAATTTATAAAAAAATGACAGAATATGTTGTCTTAAACAGCATTAAAATTTCATATTTTCCAGTATTTCCCACTTTTGCCAAATTTGGAGTATTTCGCAGGACGGTAATTACCGTTATTTACCACTGGGAATTCCCGCCACCGGTATTTCCTGGCCAACCTTGTTCACAGTAATGCAGAACGTGTAGTGTACAAGGATGGTAACTCTTACTATTGTAATTTTTGAGTTATGGCCCCTTTGGTGATTTTTTGGCAGATTCGTGTCCGCTACATAACTTGAAAACCTTTTGAAAAATATTTTCATGATACTTTACAGATATTAGAAAGTCATGAAGATGTGTCGTGAATAAGAATGACAACTCTTGCTTTCTTACTTTTTAGCTCACCTGAGCCTTTAGGCTCATAGGTGAGCTTATAGTATAGCCAGGCATCCGCCGTCCGTCCGTCGTCCGTCCTTCGTCCGTCGTCCCTCCGTCAACATTTTCAAACATCTTCTCCTCTGAAACCACTGGGCCGATTGAAGCCATATTTCATGTGGAGCCTACCTAGGTCAGGGGAACGAAAGTTTGTTCCGGGTATCATGGTCACATGACCAAGATGGCCGCCACGCCCATATATGGTAAAAAACCTTCAAAAATCTTCTTCTCCAGAACCAAAAGGCCTATGACCTTGAAACTTGGTATGTACCATCGGGCATGCGGGCCCATCATAGTTTGTACAAATCATGACCTTGCGATGACCTTGACCTAATTTACGGCATGGTCAACTTTGGTACGTTAGGCTTTTATATGGAAAAATGCTTAAACAGTGGATTTCTCGGAAACTATTTAAGTCAAAGGTTTAATACTTGGTATACATGGTCGACTAAATGACCAGATGAAGATATTATGTCACTAAAGGTCAAGGTCATTCCGTCGGACCATCCGTCTTCAAGATTTTCAAACATCTTCTCCTCTGAAACCACTTGGCCGATTGAAGCCAAATTTCATATGGAGCCTCCATGGGTTGGGGGAACGAAAATTTGTTCGGGGTATCTGGATCACATGACCAAGATGGCCGCCACGCCCATATATGGTAAAAAACCTTCAAAAATTTTCTTCTCCAGGACCAAAAGGCCTATGACCTTGAAACTTGGTATGTAGCATCAGGCATGCGGGCATATCATAGTTTGTACAAATCATGACCTTGCGATGACCTTGACCTAATTTACGGCATGGTCAACTTTGGTACGTTAGGCTTTTATATGGAAAAATGCTTAAACAGTGGATTTCTCGGAAACTATTTAAGTCAAAGGTTTAATACTTGGTATACATGGTCGACTAAATGACCAGATGAAGATATTATGTCACTAAAGGTCAAGGTCTTTCCCTCGGACCATCCGTCTTCAAGATTTTCAAACATCTTCTCCTCTGAAACCACTGGGCCGATTGAAGCCAAATTTCATATGGAGCCTCCATGGGTTGGGGGAACGAAAATTTGTTCGCGGTATCTGGGTCACATGACCAAGATGGCCGCCATGCCCATATATGGTAAAAACACTTCAAAAATTTTCTCCTCCAGAACCAAAAGGCCTATGACCTTGAAACTTGGTATGTAGCATCGGGCATGCGGGCCCATCATAGTTTATACAAATGATGACCTTGCGTTGACCTTGACCTTATTTACGGCATGGTCAACTTTGGTACGTTAGGCTTTTATAAGGGAAAATGCTTAAACCGTGGATTTCTCAGAAACTATTTAAGTCTAAGGTACAATATGTTGTATACATGGTCGACTAATTACCAGATGAAGATATCATGTCACTAAAGGTCAAGGTCATTCCCTCGGACCATCCGTCGACAAGTTTTTCAAACATCTTCTCCTCTGAAATCACTGGGGAGATTGAAGCCAAATTTCATATGGAGTCTCAGTGGGATGGGGGGACGAAAGTTTATACCCGGGGTCTTGGTCACATGACCAAGATGGCCGCCATGCCCATATATGGTAAAAAGCTATCAAAAATCTTCTTCTCCAGAATCAAAAGGCTAATGACCTTGAAACTTGGTATGTAGGATTGGGCATGCGGGCCCATCACAGTTTATACAAATGATGACCTTGCGTTGACCTTGACCTAATTTACAACATGGTCAACTTTGGTATGTTAGGCTTTTATATGAGAAAACGCTTATATAGCGGATTTCTCATAAACTATTTAAGTCTAAGGTACAATATTTGGTATATATGGTCAACTAAATGACCAGATGAAGATATTATGTCACTGAAGGTCAAGGTCATTTTGTCGATCTGTCCGTCATCAAGATTTTCAAACATCTTCTCCTCTGAAACCACAGGGGAGATTGAAGCCAAATTTCATATGGTGTCTCAGTGGGATGGGAGAACTAAAGTTAATACCCGGGGTCTGGGTCACATGACCAAGATAGCCGCCATGCCCATATATGGTAAAGACCCTTCGAAAATCTTCTCCAGAAACAAAAGGCCTATGACCTTGAAACTTGGTATGTAGCATCGGGCATGCGGGCCCATCATAGTTTATACAAATGATGACCTTGCATTGACCTTGACCTAATTTACAAAATGGTCAACTTTGGTACGTTAGGCTTTTATATGGGAATAAGCTTATACAGTGGATTTCTCAGAAACTATTTAAGTCTTAGGTACAATATTTGGTATATATGGTCAACTAAATGACCAGATGAGGATATTGTGTCACTGAAGGTCAAGGTCATTTTGTCGTTCTGTCCGTCATCAAGATTTTCAAAACATCTTCTCCTCTGAAACCACTGGTCTGATTGAATCAAAATTTCATATGGAGTCTAAGTGTGATTGGGGAGTAAAAGTTTGTTCTCGGGGGTCTTGACCAAGATGGCCGCCATGCCGGTATAAGGTAAAAACCCTTCAAAATCTTCTTCTCCAGAACCAAAAGGTGTATGACCTTGAAACTTGGTATGTAGCTTTGGGCACTCAGGCCCATCATAGTTTATACAAATGATCGTGCATTGACCTTGACCTAATTTATGACACTGTCAACTTTGGTACGTTATGTAGGCTTTTATATGGGAAAATGCTTAAACTAGATTTTTCAGAAACTATTTAAGTATGAGGTACAATATTTGGTATATATGGTTAACTGAATGGCCAGATGAAGATGTTTTGTCGTTAAAGGTCAAGGTCATTCTTTGACTTTTGTACAAGGTCATTGAGATTCTGTCACCCGTCAACATTTTCAAACATCTTCTCAGCGGCCACTGGGGTCAATTGAAGCCATATTTCATATGGAGCTTCACCGGCATAGAGGAACCATAGTTTGTTCAGATGGTCTTGGTCACTTGACCGAGATGGCCACCATGCCCATATATGGTAAAAACTCTTCAAACGTCTTTTTCTCGAGAACCGAAAGGCCTATAACCTTGAAACTTGGTACCAGTATGTAGCATTGGGCACTCAGGCCCATCTTAGTTTATACAAATGATTACTGTATTTCATATGAACCTTTATACTGGGTCAAAGGAATCAAAGTCTGTTCAGATGGTCATGGCCACATGAACATGGTGGCCACCACACCCATATATGATAAAAACCCTTCAGAAATCTTTGTGCAGAACCAAAGGCCCAGTTACCTTGTGGCTTGGTATATAGAATTGGGACTCAACATTAATCCCCAAGGGAGGGGGTTATCTGCCCCTGCCCTGGTGCTATATACATGTATAAATACCAGGACCAAGTGTCAGGTGAGCTACAGGACCATTGGTCCTCTGGTTTAGTTATTTCCCCTAGGTGGTTTTAGCTGTGATTTTGTGTTGATTTTATGTCTGCTCTATAACTTGAATTCCTTCTGAAATATTTTCATGGCACAGTTATGTAGAACAGGTCATGAAGATACCCCCCGCCCCCCAAAAAAGAAAAGAAAAAAAACAAAAACAGATTTGGATTTTTTGTCCGCTTTGCCCCCCCCCCCCCCCCCCCCCCCCCCCCCCATTAAAAAAAAATGAAACACAATCAGATTCGGATTCTTTGTCCAAATTCACCTACTAGAGAGCTCAAAATTAGATTTGTAGGGCTTGTACTTTAGCAGTTATTCACACATTTTGAAATGTTGAGTGTATCATAATATATCATATGCTATACATTGTGTACATGGTGGCTGTTTGAGATTTTACCTCTTTTTAGCAGTCTGGCTTACTGTTTTGGTCTGGGTGATAGATAATTATGCATTCATTAAATTGATAATGTCAATCAGAAGCATAAAAGGATGACAATATATTACTTATATGACTGTGTTTGAAGTACTTCATGTTTACCAAGGCACAAGGAGCCTTTGGTCGGGGGATTTGCCATCTCCTCTGATTGCTATTTTTATTATATACCTTTCATATTAATTTTCTAGTTTCATAGAATGCTCTATATAAAAAATCAAAGTATTCTATACAAACCCACAAATTGCTTTAAATTTGAAATCAATATTATGTAAGTTATTGTATTCGTACATGCTATAAACCAATGGTTCAAAAGAGAAGATGACATTTAGCTATTGGACGTGACGTCAATAAACAAACGTTGATGTTAGCAACAACTGGGTGCCATTTTCCAGTCTAACTTGCTACTTCTCTTCCAAAAATCTCCATTATTATTCACAGAATATGTTTTAAAAAAGTGGCAGGTCAGAGGTAAAGCATATGTGTGTATATCACATTTTCACTTATGGGAAGTTGCATTATTTTGTTGACATACACTGCAGATCCTGATCACACTGCTCCAAGGAGCTGTCTGATCTGGGTCTACAAAATTTACTCAGCAATTACTGTCCGATTATTCAGTGTATCTCCTTTTTATGTCACCGATAAAATAATTCGCCTAGACTTCAGACACGTGTCAATTCTTTTGATCTTTGATGACAACTGGTGTTGAAAATCTGCATGCTTTTTTCATTCTCGCCTTGGGGCAAAACTGGGTAGAATAATAAATAAAGAAGTCATGCACTGGATGCATGGTCACTAGGGTCACGTCAGTGTAACTGCTGAAGGAACCGTTCGTTCCAGGTGGAGGACTGGAAATTCCCTGTGTTTACCATTTATTTAAACCCCGAGAGAAAAAAGGACTAGTGCGTTTCACGATTAGGCAACAAATTGGGAAACTTACGGCATAAGGTAAGGTCGATTTTCTTTCCCATTTTCCAGTGGGCGTTTATTAGAGGCTGGTACTTTTCCGAGAATTGTCCAAAAACTCGCCAGTTTTAACATCAAAATCGGGGGGATGGGCGTTTATTAGAGCATGGGCGTCTATTAGAGATTTTACGGTATGTCGCAAAATTTCTCTTTGATGAGTAGAAGTGCCATTTGGAACATTTGTTCAAGTAGGTCCAAAGTCAAGGTGACACTTGAAGGTCAAATGATAAAATGGCCATAAATTGATCTTGTCGGAGCCATTACTTCTACATTTACGTATGGATGGCAAAAGAATTTGGCACAATTGTTCTTCTTGATGAGTGGAAGTGTCAAGTGACATACCTGTTTGGGTAGGTCCAAGGTCAAGGTCACACTTGAAGGTCAGATATTGTAATTGTCATAAATTGAGCTTGTCTTGGTCATCTCTTCTACTTATTTTCCTTTGTGAAAGTTGAAAAAAAGAAGAAAATGCTGGCTAAGTATGATGTTGTTTGGCTTCTTTCTAGAGTGACGCAGTTACTTAGGGTATAATGTATTCAAACTTGTCATTTGGGGAGGTAAATCGTTGGTTTTATGGTCCGAAATTTCGTTTTACGGCGACGCAATAATTTTCAATATAGTTATCCCCATTTTAATGCACTTTTTCACATTTTCACCTTTCAAAATATACTTCTTTGTACCCATTGTAAGCGCTTTCAGCAGCGTAAAACCAAACGTCAGCCAATGAGAAGCGACGTTTTATAAAAACGTCGGGTTTGCGACATTATATCGCAGAATATACTGTCGCAAATTTTTGACGTTATCCAATCAGATGTCGCGTTATATTTGTAAGTGCATTAGAATTAGTCTTTACATACTTATAGGCCACTATAACAAACAGCGGGCTCGACCAGTTGTCCCTTGACAACCTTCTAGTTAGATTTTTGTGTCCCAAGTGCAACACTTGAAGGTTGGTTGAAAAATGACTGATGGCTCGTTCACCCTGCCTGGCTGGAACCCTTTTCTTGGTCCTTAGAGGTCACTTTATATGGAAACTAACCCTTGATGGCTAGAACTACTCTTGGCTGGAAGTTGGGTAAATTACCAGCTGTTTAATAGTTTGAACTCTTCATAACTCAACATAACACTTTGTCATTAACAACATGCAATACATCTAGTACTTATGATGTGAGAAAAGTTATTTGTGCAAAGTCAAAAGAAGTTATTTTCACTGTATTTTTAGCTCACCTGAGCCTTTAGGCTCATAGGTGAGCTTATAGTATAGCCAGGCATCCGTCTGTCCGTCGTCCGTCGTCCGTCAACATTTTCAAACATCTTCTCCGAAACCACTGGGCCGATCACACTGGGCCGATCAAAGCCAAATTTTATATGCAGCCTCCATGGGTCGGGGGAACGAAAGTTTGTTCGCGGTATCTGGGTCACATGACCAAGATGGCCGCCACGCCCATATCTGGTAAAAACCCTTCAAAAATCTTCTTCTCCAGAACCAGTAGGCCTATGACCTTGAAACTTGGTATGTAGCATCGGGCATGCGGGCCCATCATAGTTTATACAAATGATGACCTTGCGTTGACCTTGACCTAATTTAGGGCATGGTCAACTTTGGTACGTTAGGCTTTTATATGGGTAAACGCTTAAACAGTGGATTTCTAAGTCTAAGATTTAATTCTTGGTATACATGGTCGACTAAATGACTAGATGAAATATTATGTCACTGAAGGTCAAGGTCATTCCGTCGGACCATCCGTCGTCAAGATTTTCAAACATCTTCACCTCTGAAACCATTGGGCCCATTGAAGCCAAATTTCATATGCAGCCTCCATGGGTTAGGGGAACGAAAGTTTGTTTGCGGTATCTTGGTCACATGACCAAGATGGCCGCCACGCCCATATCTGGTAAAAACCCTTCAAAAATCTTCTTCTCCAGAACCAGTAGGCCTATGACCTTGAAACTTGGTATGTAGCATCTGGCATGCGGGCCCATCATAGTTTATACAAATGATGACTTTGCGTTGACCTTGACCTAATTTACGGCATGGTCAACTTTGGTACATTAGGCTTTTATATGGGAAAACACTTAAACAGTGGATTTCTCAGAAACTATTTAAGTCTAATGTTTAATACTTGGTATACATGGTCGACTAAATGACAAGATGAAGATATAATGTCACTAAAGGTCAAGGTCATTCCGTCGGACCATCCGTCGTCAAGATTTTCAAACATCTTCTCCTCTGAAACCACTGGGCTGATTGAAGCCAAATTGCATATGCAGCCTCCATGGCTTAGGGGAACGAAAGTTTGTTCGCGGTATCTTGGTCACATGACCAAGATGGCCGCCACGCCCATATCTGGTAAAAACCCTTCAAAAATCTTCTCCTCCAGAACCAAAAGGCCTATGACCTTGAAACTAGGTATGTAGCATTGGGCATGCGGGCCTATCATAGTTTATACAAATGATGACCTTGCATTGACCTTGACCTAATTTACGGCATTGTCAACTTTGGTATGTTAGGCTTTTATATGGGAAAACGCTTAAACCGTGGATTTCTCAGAAACTATTTACGTCTAAGGTTTAATACTTGGTATACATGGTCAACTAAATGACCAGATGAAGATATCATGTCACTAAAGATCAAGGTCATTCCGTCTGACCATCCATCGTCAAGAATTTCAAACATCTTCTCCTCTGAAACCACTGGGGAGATTGAAGCAAAATTTCATATGGAGTCTCAGTGGGATGGGGGAACGAAAGTTTGTACCCGGGGTCTGGGTCACATGACCAAGATGGCCACCACGCCCATATATAGTAAAAAACTTTCAAAGATCTTCTTCCTCAGAACCAAAAGGCCTATGACCTTGAAACTTGGGTATGCGGGTCCATCATAGTTTATACAAATGATGACCTTGCATTGACCTTGACCTAATTTACGACATGGTCAACTTTGGTATGTTAGGCTTTTATATGGGAAAACGCTTATATAGTGGATTTCTCAGAAACTATTTAAGTCTAAGGTACAATATGTGGTATATATAGTTAACTGAATGACCGGGTGAAGATATTATGTCACTGAAGGTCAAGGTCAATTTGTCGGTCTGTCCGTGATCAAGATTTTCAAAACATCTTCTCCTCTGAAACCACTGGTCTGATTGAAGCAAAATTTCATATGGAGTCTAAGTGTGATCGGGGAATAAAAGTTTGTTCTCAGGATCTTGACCAAGGTGGCCACCATGCCCATATATGGTAAAAACCCTTCAAAATCTTCTTCTCCAGAACCAAAAGGCGTATGACCTTGAAACTTGGTATGTAGCTTTGGGCACTCAAGCCCATTATAGTTTATACAAATGATCGTGCGTTGACCTTGACCTAATTTATGACACTATCAACTTTGGTACATTATGTCGGCTTTTATATGGGAAAATGCTTAAACAGATGATGTTTCAGAAACTATTTAAGTCTAAGGTACAATATTTGGTATATATGGTTGACTAAATGACCAGATGAAGATATTTTGTTGTTAAAGGTCAAGGTCATTCTTTGAGTTTTGTACAAGGTCATTGAGATTCTGTCACCCATCAACATTTTCAAACATCTTCTCAGAGGCCACTGGGGTCAATTGAAGCCATATTTCACATGCAGCTTCACCGGCTTAAAGGAACCATAGTTTGTTCAGATGGTCTTGGTCACTTGACCAAGATGGCCACCATGCCCATATATGGTAAAAACTATTCAAACATCTTTTTCTCGAGAAACGAAAGGCCTATAACCTTGAAGCTTGGTACCGGTATGTAGCATTGGGCATTCAGGCCCATCATAGTTTATACAAATGATTACTGTGTTTCATATATTATGGAGCTTGAATACTGGGTCAAAGGAATCAAAGTTTGTTCAGATGGTCATGGTCGTATGAACATGGTGGCCGCCACACCCATTTATGATAAAAACCCTTCAGAAATCTTTGTCCAGAAACAAAGGCCCAGTGACCTTGTGGCTTGGTATATAGAATTGGGACTCAACATTAATCCCCAAGGGAGGGGGGTTATCTGCCCCTGCCCTGGTGCTATATACATGTATAAAAGCATTAAAATATATACCAGGACCAAGTGTCAGGTGAGCTACAGGACCATTGGTCCTCTGGTTTTTAATAGGGGTATTTTCATAATTTGTTATCTTTGAACAGGTAAACAGAACAAAATGTATGCAAATTATATTGTAAACTCTGAGTTACTTAATGGTATTTGACATCCATGTATTTGTTTTTGACATAATGGAACATACCCTTTTTGGAAAGCATTTGAAAATGAGGGAACATTTCAAATGTCAGGCAAAAACCGTTGCACTTGAGACAAATTTGGGTATATTATTCATCATAACTTCGGACCTAATGTGTCAATTTTGATGACACTTTGCTACAAGATTTACACCAATATAACACACATTTTTGGCACAAACAGAACTTAGTAAGTTTAAAGCTTATCAGCTGAGCTTGAATTAAAAAAAGAACTTCACTTTTTTTGAAAATCACCCTCTGACTTGTCTGTTTAGCTCACCTGAGCCATAGGCTCTGGGTGAGCTATTATGATCACTCAGTGTCAGTTGTCCATCCTGCATCAAGCGGTGACAACAATTTTCTTTAAATAACTCTTCCCTGAAACTCATAGGCTTAGGGCTTTGATATTTGGTATGAAGCCTTTTCTAGTGGACCTTAATTAAGTTTGTCCAAATGGTGGCCCCAAAGTCCAAAATGGCTCTAATGGCAGGGGGTCCTGGGTTTGAACTGTGGAAATGCATAGAAAAATATTCAAAAATCTTCTTCAGAACTGCAAAGCTTAGATGCCTGAAATGTGGTATGTAGTATTGCCTAGTAGTCTTTATCAAATTTGTTCATATGGTGGCCCTAGGGTCCAAATTGGACCCATGGCAGGGAGTCCTAGATTTGAAACATAAAAATAATTAAAAACTATTCAAACACATTCTTATTCAGAACCACAAGGCTCATATGCTTGAAATGTAGTATGAAGCACTGCCTAATAGTCCTTTACCAAGTTTGTTCAAAATGGCCTCATGGCAGAGGGTCCTAGGTTTAAACCTTAGAAATACATAGAAAATATTAAAAACATCATCTTCTTCAAAATCGAAGGCTCAGCTGCTTGAAATGTGGTATGTAGCATTGCCTAGTAGTCCTTTATCAAATTTGTTCAAATGGTGGCCTCAGGGTCCAAACTGGCCCCACGGCAGGGGGTCCTGGGTTTAAACCTTAGAAACACATACAAAAATATTCAAAAGAATCTCAAGGTTCAGATGCTTGAAATTTGGTATGTAGCATTTCCTGGTAGTCCTTTACCAAGTTTGTTCTAATGGTGGCCCCAGGGTCTAAATTGGTGCAATGGCAGGGAGTCCTTGGTTTGAACCATAGAAATACATCTATAGAAAGACAGTCAGAAATCTTCTTCTTCAGAGCCTCAAGGCTCAGATGTTTGAAATATGGTATGTAACATTGCCTAGTAGTCCTTTACCAACTATTTTTCAAATGGTGGCCTCAGGGTCCTAATTGGCCCTGTGACAGAGGGTCCTGAACCATAGAAATACAAAGAAAAAAATCTTCCTCTTCAGAACTGCAAGGCTCAGATACTTGAAGTTGGCTAAGAAGCATTTTCTAGTAGACCTCTACAAAGTTCGTTCAAATGGTGGCCCCAGGGTTCATAATTGCCATGCCTAAAGGGGGCTCTGGGTTTGAACCATAGAAATACATAAAAAAAAATGTTCAAAAGTTTTCTGCTTTAGAACCGCAAAACTCAGATGCTTGAAATGTGGTATGTAGCAAATGCCTAGTAGTCCTTTAATAGTTCAAATGCAGGTCTATAAGGATAAAAAATGGCCCTGCAACAGGGAATCCTTGGTTTGAACAATAGAAATACATAGAAATTATTTTCTAGAAAACAACACCAGTGTCAACATTTTACTCTCTTCTCATAATTTAAAATTTATCAGATTACTTTAATAGACATAACAAGACACTATATCAAATATAATTAATAATGATACATACACATTATTATAATAGTAACTTGATCCGGCGTACTGTATCACGTCGAGTGGATGAGCTCATTCCATCGGATCACTCGAGACGCTTGCGTCGAGGGTGATCCAATGGTACAAGCTCATCCACGAGGTGTAATACAGTGCGCTAGATCAAGTTACTGTTATATTAATTTGTTTATTATATACAAGGGGAGTTCAATAAGTTCATAGAACTGGGTATTTTTCTATACAATACAAGATTTCTTTTTTCAATTTTGTGCAGTGTAAACCTTTGTCAGTGGAATGATAACAGCCATTCAGTCAACTTGTACATGTTTTGCTCTTACTTTTTGTTTGAAAACCTATACCCATAGGCAAAAATGGAAAGTCAGAATATTGAGTTCAGAGCACAAGTCCAGAGTTGCACAAGCGGCTATTGGTGAGTGCAAGTTCGAGAAGTTAATTCACCCGCCATACAGTCCAGACCTGGCCCCAAGTGATTATTATCTGTTTCGAAATTAACGTGGAACGAGATTTTTGGATGAAGATGAGCTCAAGGCTGCTACAGAGGCTTGGTTTGAGGACCAAACAGACCAATTTTTATTTCAAAGGCATAGACTGCTTAACAGAAAAGTGGGCCAAATGCATTGAAGTAAAGGAGGGTTATATTGAAAAATAATGTTGAAACCATCTTCCAATCTGTGAGTTAAACCCTGAGTTCTACGAACTTATTGAACTCCCCTCGTACCTTAGGGAACAGTCAACTGTTCATACTTGCCAGCGCTAATGCAGACCTGGATTCGAACCTGCGCGACAGAGGTAAAAGCTAGTCATGAGACAAACGCTAGCAACTGAGCTATCGTTACGCGGCCTTTGACGTGTTTGTTGACATTACGTCACTATAGCCCCGTTTCTCTGGTTCTCGTTCCTGTGATTCACGTTAACAAATGACGCGCTTTAAGCTGGAAATAGTCTCGTTTTACTGGATAGTGATATGGATTCAGAAAATGTCAGTTTGATACGGCTCTCTGTATCAGGTGGCTAGAAACGGGCATTTCAAAGGGTGTATCATTGATAGGTATATAATAAAACAAATTATATGCAGGTACAAGAAGAGGAGATGTCCAACTGGTCAGACAGCAAAATGGACCATGATTGTGCATTGTGCTTCAGGAAATGGATACACCGACTGTGCAAACTGAACTGCAAGGAGATAGTGAAGATGGACAGTTAGCAGTTTTCCAGAGAACAGCACGAGGGATATCTGAGTAGGGGTCTGGAGAAGAAGCGATTGACAACTCGGACACTGACAAAGATTATCAGCCGTCCAAAAAGATGATTTCAACTCACTGGATTCTAACATTTCAGACCTCCCAGAAAGCAAAGTGTAACATAACAGAGGGGAAGCAAGGAAGAAAAAGGAAAGACACGATAAAAAGGAAACTGTTCAAACTTTAAACACATGCAAATGCCGGCCCAAGATCTGAAAGTTAGAATTCAGGGCTGGAAAATTCCACTCATCCGCTTGCCATGATGAGTGGCTCTTGCTGAAGGACGAGTGAAATTTTTGACTGTTTTGGTGTACATTATAGAAATCACCATATCTTTGGTCACGTGGGACGAGTAAAAATTTTAAGAATTTTCAAGCCCTGGAATTAAGAAGATATGAGAGGTCTTATTCACGAGGAGAAGTAGAAGTTCTTAGAAAGGGGAATCTAGTCTCCTAAACCTCACCAAACTGAAGATATGAGAAACATAGAACATCAGTTTTCTACATGACGATGAGGCATCTTCAGATCAGAAATCAGTAAGGTTTATTTGTGAAGTTGAATCAGTCAAAGACTAACTAAATAAATATTCCCAAATGAAAATCATTTTATTCAGAATTGGTAATTTGTTGTAGGCTTAGAGGATCTATGTGACAGATACAAATTAATTAAGGCAAGATGTTTGCTTGCATAAAAGATTCTATTTGGCAAATGTCACTTTGATGCTCACCAGTTTCTCTGAATTTCGTGCATGCATCAGAGTGCTCTTTGACAAAAAGTGACTTGTAAATACATGAGCCTTTCAATGTACAAAAAGTGTTACGTTGGTTAGCATGCTGTGATACACTTAGCCTAGCCACCAGGCGGAGAAGTCATATCAGTCAGCCTTTTTATTTTCCCAGTTCCTACAGCTAGTCTATACTTATAGCTGGACTTCTTCGCCTAGCTTAGAATGACAGTGGTACCTGCAAGATCTAGCAAGGGCATTTATCAGTTTCACATCTACTGTCAAGCATTGGCATTTTTAGCTCACCTGAGCCGAAGGCTCACAGGTGAGCTTATAGTATAGGCAGGCATCCGTCGTCCATCGTACGTCGTCCGTCTTCCGTCCGTCCGTCAACATTTTCAAACGACATCTCCTCTGAAACTACAAGGCCCATTGTAACCAAATTTCATATATAGCATCTATAGGCAGGAGAAACCAATAATACTGTTTTTTATCCAAATCGCTTCAGAACTTTGGTTGCTATGGCAACTTAAAGTTTCCATTGACTTGTATGGGAAAAATCGAAAATTTGCATTTATTGCTATGTCACTGCAGATATTTTGACAAAACTTTTACAGAAATGTTCCTTGAGTGGTCCTCTATCAATTACATGAAATTAATGTCAATTGCACAATTTGGCTGGTTGCCATGGCAACCGAATGATAAAAAATAGAAAAAATATTCAAAAATCATCTCCTCAGAAACCATACAACCAATATAGCTCAAACTTCACAGAAAGGATCTGGGTACTAACCTCTATAAAAGCACTGTTTTTCTTGGCAATTGCTCAGGCAGTTTGGTTGCTATGGGAACTGAAAGTTGCCATTGACTTATAATGGCAAAATTGAAAATTTGCATTTATTGCTATGCCACTGCAGATATTTTGACAAAACTTTCATAGAAATGTACCTTGAGTAGTCTTTAACCAGCCATGTTAAATTTATGCAAATTGCGCAATTTGGCTGGTTGCCATTGCAACCGAATAGTTAAAAATAGAAAAATATCAAAAAATCATCTCCACAGAAACTGTGTGGCCAATAAAGCTCAAACTTTACAGAAAGAACCTTAGTACTAGCCTCTATAGAAATACTGTTTTTCATGGCAATTGCTCCAGCAGTTTGGTTGCTATGGCAACTAAGAGTTTCCATTGACTTATAATGGGGAAAACGGAAATTGGCAATTTTTGCTGTCTAACTGCAGTTATTTAGATTTTTTTTCTACAGAAATGTTTCTTGAGTAGTCCTCTACGATTCATATGAATTTTCTCCAAATCGCTGAATTTGATTGGTTGCCATGGCAAAATATAGGGTAAATTTTCGAAAAAAAAAAAAAAAAAAAATCTTCTGCTCAGAAGCCATATGGGGGATGAAGCTGATATTGTGCAAACGTGTTGATGACAGTAGCCTCTACATAAATTTTATTCTTTTTCTTCCATCCCCATAAGAATTTTGGTTGCTATGGCAACTTATAGTTTCCATTGACTTATTATGGGAAAAATGGAGCCATGAGGGGGATGAAGCTGATACTTGGCATACATATTAATAACATTAGCCTCTACCTAAAGTATGTTTTATATTATCATTGCCTATGTGAATTTGTTGCTATGGCAACTTAAAGTTTTCATAGACTTATAATGGGGAAAGTGGACATTTGCTATCACTGCAGATATTTTGACAAAAGCTTTACAGAAATGTTCCTGGAGTAGTCCTCTACCAGCCATATGGATATTTCCCAAATACCTGATTTTGATTGGTTGCCATTGCAGCCAAAGATCTTCTTCTGAGAAGCCATTAAGTTGGGATAAAGCTATTTTTTCATAAATGTTTGTGATATTATCCTCTACATAAATGGTGCTTTTTATTGCTGTTGTGCATGGTGTTTTGTTGCTGTAACCTCAGTGCTCAGGTGAGCGATATAGGGCCATTGGCCCTCTGGTTAATGGTTTGGTGTTTACACAGATAATTGTTCCATCTGACCATAAACTTATCAAGGTTCAAATCAAAGAACAATATCCTGGTTAGGGAGCTACTTATTGGCACAACATGAGCATGTACCTTAGACCATGTGTGTACCATAGATACTGAAAATAGCCTGCGCATCTGTGTATACTGTTCAGTCTTCACTTATTTGTGTATAAATTTTGTCGGATTTATAAATTGTAAGTGCGAACAAAGAACAATGTGTTGATGTGCAGGTTGGTCCAGTTCTATCCTGTTTGCACATGCCAAACGGCACTTGTTCATGTGACACCAATTATTTAGGATGTGTAGTGAATTTTGCAAGCAGCCTAGATCTTGATGAGGCAGTTCGTCAAGAGCTGCCTCACCTGTATCTACACAGTTTGCCATTTTATCTTTGAATTCTCAATATGATATTGCTTGGTCAAATTATTTTTGAAATTTTGCAAATGTAAATTTTGATGTAAGCTTTTATGGCACTCTAGCTAGGGGTTAAGTATTATTTTGTCTATTGCACACATTGTATGACTGATTCTTTCAAGGATATAAAGGATGACAGTATGCTAGATTTTAATGCAATTTAGATGCTGAGCAGACACACTTTTTGGAAGATTCGACTTGTCCAAGTAAAAGTGATCAAATAACCTAAATCATTTAACAGTTCTAAGCATTGACAAATTCATTGTACTTAGATACACAGACATGGACCCCTATACTGAGTTATTCTTTAAAAATAGTCAATATTATTACTATTATTAGGGACAAGTCATTTATTTTCAGGTGGGGGCTGGGTACATTTGGGGAAGGGGGGGGGGGGGGATTTTTTTTTGTTGTTTGTTGATGTACTTTGTGTGTGTGTTGGGGGGGGTCAGAAAAATCCCCCCACCTGATAATAAATGACTTGTCCCTTATCATCATTATTATTATTTTTATAAGGCAATGGGGTGGGGGATGGACTTGAGACATTTGTATAATTTGCCGCCAATTTTGAGCTAATTCAAATGAAACTTTAGTTTGGATAAATATATACTAGTCATTAAAACATTTGAAATTTTATGCATCTGCTAAATTTGTTGTTCCTGTTCAAAAAACGACAGAAACATCTCTCGATATACTCCAAAATATATTGTCTCCAGGATACTGGCTATTTCTTCCAACTGAATTGAAAAGGTTTTCGTTTTGGAATCTGTAAAACGACTATGTAAATAAATTCTCTGACCTGACCAGCAGAGGAATTAGGAAGGGGCAGTCTGATAGCAATCTAATGGGAAGGTTTGGTAAGGTACTAGTCTGATAATGCATATATCAGAAAAGGAGCAGATTCAAGGTTTATAGACGGCTAGAGAAAAAAAGCAAACAGTAATAAAAAAATAATAATTCTTTTACTATAAACGGTAAACCTTTTCATTATCAAACTAGGGCTAGTCTATGATACACTATATCTAATTGTGAATATTTAACAAGTAAACTACAACTTTAATCTCAGTGAAACTGATAGATAATGAGATATATAGCAATTTAAAATTTCTCAAAAGATTTTATATTGTCATACAGAGGGTCATGTGGCTAAAACAGGTATATATGATATGAAACTGAATAAATCATGTGAATATTCACAAGGTCGGCTGCAAACATAACGTCCAATATGATAGTTATCCTGGCAGGGTCATATTTTTGGCTTGCGGCCCAAAGGCCGCAAGCCTTATAGATTGAAAAGCTCGTTCCGGTTTGAGACTGGATTTGTTCATGTTTTCCTTCACTTATACGAGCGTTTCATCGCAATAATCAGAGAACTCGTCCGATTTTGTCTATTTATATCCATATCAGGTTTACCGCATCTGCTAAAAATAATGATGGAATTTTATTCTATTTTTGGTCGCATTGTCGCCAACAGTCGGCACTTTCCGTATCCACGACTCTCAGCATACAAGTATACGCTTTTCCCAAAAAGCTTGCTGTCTTTATTTTGCAGCGGCGTTGGGCGAAAAAAGGGCCTTAGAGTATTGAGTAATGTATTTACTTAGAGCAGTCACCACACTCGAGCTAAAGCATCTGTGCAGACTGACCAGGGTCTTTCTTTTTCGGCAGATCCAAAAATATATCATGCTAACTGAGGATAGATTTATCAGATTGTGCTGAAGCGTGGGCCGATTTATGTCAAAGCAGAAAAAATCAAAGTCAAAATTTATTGTTTAAATTCAGCAAGCAGGCGCTACTGATTTTTTTCCTCATCACTCATCACATCTTACCAAATAAAGTATACGATCTATCTCTCTGTGTGTGTGGCTAACGTGCACAAATGACCGTGTTTATACATGTACAATTGTTAAGCCGGTGTATAAGTGACGCATATTCATTGTGCTATGTGGGAGATGAAGTTGGAAAATTTAAGAAGACTTACCTTCGAAGAAGGGAAGGTGCAGTTTAGTTGAAATTTCATCGACCACAAGCTCCTTAAGGGGTCACACACCCTCCCACCCAAACCCAAATATTATGCATGATTCTTCATAACACTGGATCAAGATATTGCTTCTGCCTGTGCAGCATTTCTGTTGATCACTTCAACCTTTTTCAAGAATTGGCTGGGAAGCAGTTTGCCAGTGATAATAACGTCATTTTGGTTGTACAGGAATTTCTTGTCATGCAAGAACCTTTGTATGCAACGGAATCCAATCTGCCCCAATAATTCTCCTCACCTCGATATAGTCACGCACGGAACTGAAAATTCAGTTTTTGGATGCAGGGTAGTATTAAGTTTGCAAAAAATGACCGCATAAATATTTCTTTGTTTTTGTTGCAAAATGTATCAAAAGATTTGTAAGATAGTGTAGAATACTAGGATAACACAACTTTTTTTTTCTTACTTTAGATCCGTGCTTTAAGAAAAACGTAGATAACTGAGTAACTTTTTGTTCATTTTCTTTATTTTCCCTATATACTATTAGGAAATGATGGCCATATTACTCAGAGCAAAAAGGACCGCATTAAATGTAAATTTAAAAGTTTGAAAAAAAAAATCTATGGGCAGCTAAAACAGTGCATTATATTGATCTAGCACAACAGTTTTCATTTTTTATTCGAGGAAGACAAAAACAGAGAAAAACTGTCAATGTCCTATATGATTTAATGCTATTTAAGCTCACGCGATATCGTCGTTTACAGGTAGATTATACGGGTCTGAGGAAAAAAGTTGCCCATGCACTGCGGCATCGCTGGCCTGAGAGGGGATTTAGTTAAGAAATAAATTATAACGAGAAATGAACAATAACTACTTCATAATTAGGCTGAATTCATTTCCTTCGGTCCTCAAACGCTAGTTCTTAAAATTCCCATTCTGTTAGTATCAACATACTGTAATGTAAACAAAATGTAAAAACTCGGCAAGCCTTTCCTTTTTAAAAGGAAACTTTATTTGCCTGATTAATCAAAATCCAGACATAGTCAACCAGCTTTCGATTATAATTGATCATCCGACTATCACTAGTAAAAGCCCTTCGAAATCTTGTCCAGAACCAAAGGCCCAATGATGTTTTGGCTTGGTATATAGCACTGGGAACTCAGGCCAGTCATAATTTGTTCAAATCATGATTTGCATTGACATTGACCTTATTTATGACAAGGTCAATTTTAACATGTTACGCTTTCATATGGGGAAATGCTTAAACGATGTAGGCAGTGGATATCATAGAAAGTTTTTTGCTAACCTGGCCCGAAGGGCCTTAGTGAGCTATTGTCATACCAGTGCGTCTGGTGTGCGGCGTGCGTCAACACTTGAAAATAAATATTTAAACAGCTTCTGTAAAACTACTGGGCCCATGGTTCTCAAATTTCACATGGAGCATGACCTGACTCCAGGATCTCAGAATTGTAAAATTGGGTCAGGTGGAATATCCAAGATGGCTGCCATTACTAAAAATAGCAAAAACACAAAATCAACTTCTCCACAACAACTAGGTATATTTGTCTGAATTTTGGTGTGGAACATCAGTGAAACCTTGGTAGTCAGAATTGTAAAAATGAAAAAATCTGTAGTGGAGTTTTTTTCGCAGTGACCTACTTTCTGTTTACAGTGTAATTTTGCTCCAATGCCCATGTCCAAACACAAATTATTTAAATAACTTCAAACAACTTCTGCTATCAAACCACTGAATCCATGGGTCTCAGATTTCACATGGAGCATGACTAGACTGCAGGGTTTCAATATTGTAAAATAGGCCTTCTCTGTAAATCTTCAGCTGGCTCTCATTATTGGTTCCTGGCTTGCGGTTGGTACAGTAGCTGATAATTTTAACATGAGACCCCCCCTCCAATCAGTAAGTGAGGCAATTAAAAAGCTATTATATTAATATGAACTTTTGACTTTATACTTTATGCCAGTGCCCAGGTATGATTGTTCTTTCATATCAAAGAAAAAAATCATGTTTCTTTCTCTCTTATAACTTCAGTAATATCATGTTAACAAATCTATGTTAACATTTGCAAGCTATTAATTCTACCTGTTTTTTTTGTTTTTGTTTGTTTTTTGTTTTTTTTTTACTCTGAAGTGAAAACAGATACATAATTTTTGAAGCTAAGAATTTTATATGTGCATATTCATTTAAGTCCATTCTTTCCAAAAAAAAAAAAATAATATTTTTGTATGTGCATATTCATTTAAAGGGAAATCGCCTCAATGTTCGTGCCCATACATTTTGACACAGCGTCATTGTTTCCTGCTATGGTTATCATGACATCGTTTGCCGTAACGCTAAAACTTTTACGTCACTTTCGAAGACAACATGGGCTCTTATTTTAAACAAACGTAGAAGTTTTTTGCGACAGAAAAATGGTAACTATATACAACTGGAAAAAAAAATACGACAAAAATGGGGCTGAAGAATTTTATACGGAAAAGAGAGTGCCAATGGTTTTGGCGGGTAGTGTGTAATTTTTTAGGAACTATTTGTCAGGTAAAGACAGGCTGTGAAAACTGCAAGCGCGTTTTGAATCTCGTAATTACTTAATGCAAGTATAAATACAAATAAGGACTTAGTACCCTTGGCTTGAGTCATGAAATACCCATGCAAATAGTGAAAGCGGAGATCAGACTGAGCAAATGTGCAGGCTGTTCTAAGAGTTTATTGTTAGCTCATGTCGTTAAGGTAATTATGTTTTGTCTATTTTTAGCTCACCTGAGCACGAAGTGCTCAGGGTGAGCTTTTGGGATACCCTGATGTCCGTCGTACGTCCGGACGGACGGACGTCCGGACGTCCGTCAACTTTTGCTTGTGTACACTCTAGCGGGCACAGTTTCGATCCAATCTTTATGAAACTTTGTCAGAATATTAGTCTTTATAAAATCTAGGCCAAGTTCGAAACTGGGTCATGTCGGGTAAAAAACTAGGTCACTAGGTCAAATCTTAGAAAAACCTTGTGTACGCTCTAGAGGGCACAGTTCTCATCCAAAGTTCATGAAACTTTGTCAGAATGTTTATCCTCATAATATCTAGGACAAGTTCGAAACTGGGTCACGTTGGGTCTAAAACTAGGTCACTAGGTCAAATCATATATAAACCTTGTGTACGCTCTAGAGGACACAGTTTTGATCCAATCTTCATGAAACTTTGTCAGAATGTTTATCTCCATAAAATCTAGGCCAAGTTCGAAACCGGGTCATGTCGGGTAAAAAACTAGGTCACTAGGTCAAATCTTAGAAAAACCTTGTGTACGCTCTAGAGGGCACAGTTTTCATCCAAAGTTCATGAAACTTTGTCAGAATGTTTATCCTCATAGTATCTAGGACAAGTTCGAAACTGGGTCACATCGGGTCTAAAACTAGGTCACTAGGTCAAATCATAGAAAAACCTTGTGTATGCTCTAGAGGACACAGTTTTGATCCAATCTTTATGAAACTTTGTCAGAATGTTTATCTCTATAAACTCTAGGCCAAGTTAGAAACTGGGTCTTGTTGGGTCAAAAACTAGGTCACTAGGTCAAATCTTAGAAAAACCTTGTGTACGCTCTAGAGGGCACAGTTTTCATCCAATGATCATGAAACTTTGTCAGAATGTTTATCCTCATAGTATCTAGGACAAGTTCGAAACTGGGTCACGTCGGGTCAAAAACTAGGTCACTAGGTCAAATCGTAGAAAAACCTTGTGTACACTCTAGAAGGCACAGTTTTTATCCAAAGTTCATGAAACTTTGTCAGAATGTTTATCCTCATAATATGTAGGACAAGTTTGAAACTGGGTCATGTCGGGTCAAAAACTAGCTCACTAGGTCAAATCATAGAAAAACCTTGTGTACGCTCTAGAGGACACAGTTTTGATCAAAAGTTCATGAAACTTTGTCTGAATGTTTATCCTCATAATATGTAGGATAAGTTTGAAACTGGGTCATGTCGGGTCAAAAACTTGGTCACTAGATCAAATCATAGAAAAACATTGTGTACGCTCTAGAGGACACAGTTTTGATCCAATCTTTATGAAACTCTGTCAGAATGTTTATCTCCATAAAATCTAGGCCAAGTTCGAAACTGGGTCATGTGGGGTCAAAAACTAGGTCACTAGGTCAAATCTTAGAAAAACCTTGTGTACGCTCTAGAGGGCACAGTTTTCATCCAAAGTTCATGAAACTTTGTCAGAATGTTTATCCTCATAGTATCTAAGACAAGTTCGAAACTGGGTCACGTCGGATCTAAAACTAGGTCACTAGGTCAAATCATAGAAAAACCTTGTGTACGCTCTAGAGGACACAGTTTTGATCCAATCTTTATGAAACTTTGTCAGAATGTTTATCTCCATAAACTCTAGGCCAAGTTAGAAACTGGGTCATGTCAGGTCAAAAACTAGGTCACTAGGTCAAATCTTAGAAAAACCTTGTGTATGCTCTGGAAGGCACAGTTTTGATCCAAAGTTCATGAAACTTAATCAGAAAGTTTATCCTTATAATATCTAGGATAAGTTTGAAACTGGGTCACGTTGGGGCAAAAACTAGGTCACTAGGTCAAATCATATAAAAAAACCTTGTGTATGCTCTAGAGGACACAGTTTTGATCCAATCTTTATGAAACATTGTCAGAATGTTTATCTCTATAAACTCTAGGCCATGATCGAAACTGGGTCTTGTTGGGTCAAAAACTAGGTCACTAGGTCAAATCTTAGAAAAGCCTTGTGTACGCTCTAGAAGGCACAGTTTTCATCCAAAGTTCATGAAACTTTGTCAGAATGTTTATCCTCATAATATGTAGGACAAGTTTGAAACTGGGTCATGTCGGGTCAAAAACTAGGTCACTAGGTCAAATCATAGAAAAACCTTGTGTACGCTCTAGAGGACACAGTTTTGATCTAATCTTTATGAAACTTTGCCAGAATGTTTATCTCCATAAACTCTCGGCCAAGTTTGAAAGTAGGCCATGTTGGGTCAAAAACTAGGTCACTAGGTCAAATCATAGAAAAACCTTGTGTACGCTCTAGAGGACACAGTTTTGATCGAAAGCTCATGAGACTTTGTCAGAATGTTTATCCTCATAATATGTAGGATAAGTTTGAAACTGGGTCGTGTCGGGTCAAAAACTTGGTCACTAGGTCAAATCTTAGAAAAACCTTGTGTACGCTCTAGAAGGCACAGTTTTCATCCAAAGTTCATGAAACTTTGTCAGAATGTTTATCCTCATAATATCTAGATTAAGTTCGAAACTGGGTCACGTCGGGTCAAAAACTAGGTCACTAGGTCAAATCGTAGAAAAACCTTGTGTACGCTCTAGATGACACAGTTTTGATCCAATCTTTATGAAACCTTGTCAGAATGTTTATCTCCATAAAATCTAGGCCAAGTTCGAAACTGGGTCATGTCGAATCATAAACTAGGTCACTAGGTCAAATCTTAGAAAAACCTTGTGTGCGCTCTAGAAGGCACAGTTTTGATTCAAAGTTCATACACTTAGTCAGAATGTTTATCCTCATAATATTTAGGACAAGTTTGAAACTGGGTCATGTCGGGTCGAAAACTAGGTCACTAGGTCAAATCATAGAAAAACCTTGTGAACGCTCTAGAGGACACAGTTTTGATCTAATCTTTATGAAACTTTGCCAGAATGTTTATCTCCATAAATTCTCGGCCAAGTTTGAAAGTAGGTCATGTCGGGTAAAAAACTAGGTCACTAGGTCAAATCTTAGAAAAATGTTGTGTAAGCACTAGAAGGCATAGTTTTGATCCAATCTTCATGAAACTATGTCAAAATGTTTATTGTCTATATATCTAAGCCCCCTATGAAACTGAGTCACGTCGGCTCAAGGTCAAATCTTAGAAAAACTTTGTGTACACCCTAGAGGGCACAGTTTTGATCCAATCTTCATGAAACTCTGTCAGAATGTTTATCTTAATGAAATCTAGGTAAAGTTTGAAACTGGGTCGTGTCGGGTCAAAAACTTGGTCACTAGGTCAAATATAAGAACGACCTTGTATACGCTCCAGAGGGCACAGTTTTGATCCAATCTCAATGAAACTATGTCAGAATGTTTATTCTTACAATATCCAGGCCAAGTTTGAAACTGGGCCATGTCGGGTCAAAAACTAGGTCAAATGTTAGTATGGTAAAAACTCTTATAAATCTTCACCAGAGCCAGTGAACTGATTAATGCTCAGGTGAGCGATTCAGGGCCACCATGGCCCTCTTGTTTTTCTTTTTGAATAGTTGCTTCTAAGATTTAACGCAAGTGACATAAGACGATCAGCCATATTGTTCTCTTAAGATACAAATTTTACAACGGCTAGGCGGCGACACCCTTATTTTTCAGAAATCGCCCTAGACTTTCCACAGGATTCAAAGATTGTCAATGCGAACAGGGAAAAATTATCAAAATGCACATCCTCCGAAATTAGTCTCATCATTAAATGATAAATTGAAATCATGCACCACGGACCAAGCTTTGTCGATGTTTTTAGCTCACCTGAGCCATAGGCTCAGGGTGAGCTATTGTGATCACCCAGTGTCCGTCGTGCGTTGTCCGTCGTCCATCTTCAACAATTTGCTTTAAATGACATCTTCTCTGAAACCACAAGGTGAACAGGGAAAAATTATCAAAATGCACATCCTCCGAAATTAATCTCATCATTAAATGATAAATTGAAATCATGCACCACGGACGAAGCTTTGCCAATGTTTTTAGCTCACCTGAGCCATAGGCTCAGGGTGAGCTATTGTGATCACCCAGTGTCCGTCGTGCGTCGTCCGTCTTCAACAATTTGCTTTAAATGACATCTTCTCTGAAACCACAAGGCCTAGGGCTTTGATATTTGGAATGTAGCATTGCCTAGTGGTCCTCTACCAAGTTTGTTCAAATGGTGGCCCCAGGGTCCAAAATGGCCCTGGGGCAGGGGGTCTTGGGTTCAAAACTAAAAAGTACTTAAAAATCTTCTTCTCCAGAACTGCTTGGCTCAGATGCTTGAAATTTGGTGTGTAGCATTGCCTTGTGGTCCTCCACCAAATTTGTTCAAATGGTGGCCCCAGGGTCCAAAATGGTCCTGGGGCAGGGGGTCTTGGGTTCGAAACTAAAAAATCTTCTTCTCCAGAACTGCTTTGGCTCAGATGCTTGAAATTTGGTATGTAGCATTGCCTAGTGGTCCTCTACCAAGTTTGTTCAAATGGTAACCCCAGGGTTCAAAATGGCCCTGGGGCAGAGGGTCTTGGGTTCGAAACTTAAAAATACTTAAAAATCTTCTTCTCCAGAACTGCTTGGCTCAAATGCTTGAAATTTGGTATGTAGCATTGCCTAGTGCCTCATTTATGGAATGATTTCGATTGTACTTCACAAAAGTGATAAGTATGATAATATCTTGGACACGTTCTGGGGTCAAGGTGAAGGACACAGTGGCTATTTTTAGAAAAACTTTGTCATCACTGTAGCATCTTCATTTAAGGACCAAATTTGATTTAATTTCACACAAGTGATTGGTATTACAATATCTTGGACAAGTTCGCATTTCAGCATTCTGAGGTCAAGGTCAAGGTCACAGTGGCTGTTTTTAGAAAAACTCTGTCATCCCTCTAGCTCTTTCATTTATGGACCGATTTGGATTAAAACTTCACACATATGTTTAGTATGACAGTATCTAGAACAAGCTCGCATTTCAGCGTCCTAAGATCAATGTCAAGGTCTTAGTGGCTATTAATAGAAAAACTTTTTCATCGCTCTAGTGCTTTCATTTATGGACCATTTTCAATTTAACCTCACACAAGTGATAAGTATAGCAATATCTTGGACAAGGTTGCGTTTCAGCATTCTGGGGTCAAGTTCAAAGTCACAGCGGCTATTTTTAGAAAAACTTTGTCATCGCTCAAGTGCCTTCATTTATAGACAGATTTTTTTTATGCCCCCGTGACGATAGTCAGGGGGGCATTAAGATTTGCCCCTGTCTGCCGTCTGACCATCCTTTTGTCACACTTTGTGGTAAAGAGTTTGTGTAATCAACTTCTGCAGTTTTCAATGGATCTTTTTCTAACTTTGCATGCATGTTGTGGACATATTTGACAGTTTCAAACTATCAGGTTTGTTCAGTTGATGATCCTCATTTTACCTTTGACCTTTTACTCAGGTGAGCGGCTCAGGGCCTCATGGCCCTCTTGTTTTTAATATGTTTGTTTGATATGAAGGGGATTGGCCAGACTTAAAACGAGGTTTATGGTATGGTTTTGAGTGGTTGTGGTTGGTTTATGTTGTTTAAATGTTCGGCTGGAATGTGTACTAACTTAAATTATTTTCTGGTGACAAGAATGATAATTAAGAACATAAAACTCATGTGCCAAAGAAATTTGAGGCCCATTAAACACAACCAAAGTAAGATATAAAAGATAGATATATACTTGGGTACGAGTTGACTCAAGGGCGAGTTGACTTGGGTTGGAGTCGGGGGCGAGTTGACCAGTTACCATGGAATTCTCGTTCGAAATTAGGTCATGCTGAATAACTTGAGAAAAAAATGTGTCTGACTGGTCCAATGAGCAAGGGAGTTTAAGATTATAAGAGTCAAAACGTGCAGTACCAGTATTTTCCATCCTGGGTGACGAAAATGGCGTGACGTCTGACTGAATCGGGTGAGAAATTTGCCGATAGATTCGGTGTCTTGTTATTGCTCTCTAGCTTGTCTTGTTATATCAATTTCTAATAACTATATTGATGGAGAGTAAGACGTTCTGTTGACATAAAAATGGAAGTATTTTATTAATTATGTGGGGATTTCGTGGAGAAATGATTTGATCCAGACCGTTATTGTTAGTGGTAGGCCGAAAAAAAATTAATGCTTGTGTAAGCACTACTGCTGGTATCTGATTTTGTCAAGGTTAACCCTTTTTAGACCGGATACCCGTTTTGGGGACATTATGCAAACAATGCAGACCCAGTTCAGATGCCGCAAAACGCGGCGTCTGATCAGGGCCTACATTGTTTGCTTGCAGGAATTTCTATGCAGAGTACAATAAAAGTGAAAATATTCACCAGAAACCCCTAAAACTAGAAATGGGATTATCTGCATGATAAGAATGGACAAGTCCACTGGTCAAAAAAGGGTTGATATATTGTACACGCTTTACACATGGAAAATGATTCGGTAACCAATTGACTGATCATTTTGTAACGAGTCCTTTGATTGGTCGCTTTTCCGAACACAGTAATTTCGTCCAAAACAGCGAGATTTGTCCTGAATTGTACATCGGACATCCAGTCCGACGGTGGTGAACTATTTGGGAACACTTGGTGAGTACCGCCCGCCAAAACCATATAGCGATATACATGTATTGCGATACAGAGATTCTGTTTTGCAATATTGCAATACATATTGAGGAGGGTGCAGTGGCCTAGTGGTAGAGCCTCAGACTCCGGAGTGAAAGAAGAGCGCCGTAGCCGATTGGTTAGGGCGTCAGACTCCGGAGCGAGAGGTTGGGGGTTCGATCCTCATTGGGGTCGCTGTGTTGTGTCCTTGAGCAAGACACCTTTACTCTCCAAAAGTACTGGTAATACAGAGGAAGCAGTGGCTCCGTCCTGACATGACTGAAAAATTGTGTACTGGGATGTTAAGTCACATGATCAAAATGGCTGCTATATAATTGCTATGTGTGCCTCATGGAACATTTCATAATTATATTGAGTGTCCTGCGGCTCAGCTGCTACCATATATACAGTTACTGACTCTGAAATTAAGTTAATGTCCTCATTATATGTGACTGGTGAGATATTAGCAGTCTCGTTAAAATGACTGCTGCAGTGCAGTCCCATGGAAGTAAATCAAAAACTTCACGAAAAGCGCTTAAGCAAGCAAACCTGTTTGATAAGTTTAAAGACTGATTAATAGTACTTTTTGAGGCATCATTGCCAAGTTCCTATTCATTTTGAAAGCATCATCCGGACTTAAGGCTGTAACAGTAAGAATCCACAGTAGAAACATTTTAGCTGATTCTTATGCCTACAACTTTTGGTTTCTTGCTTGCTTTTTCCCCTCACTTGTAGCATAAATTATTTCACATTGATTGTTCCTGTTTGGGTTGTTGTTGCGGTCTTATCTGTTCGGAACTGTTCCTTTGGCGTTTGGTTCCGCTTTGTTGGTGCTGGGGTCTGCTCTGTTGTGGTTTGTTTCCATAGGTCCTACCATAATGACAGTATCTTGATTGATTGTAGTTTTGATGGAGTCAATGCAGTACTCCCTTAGCTTGGAAATTAACAGAAATGACGAAATCTTTAAAAAAATCTAGATGTTCTCTTTGTTGATATCAACTTGTCCTGCATATTGTATATGGATTGTTGGGTCTGCACCACACACCTTAAAGCAGGGCCCTCTCTTTGGTATATAATAGTTATATATAGTTATATGCATTATATTGTTGGGTCTACACCTCAGATAATGAAGCTGGGTCACGTCTTCAGTATTGGGAGCAACCATCCACATATGCTTTTTGTCGAGTTCATAAAAACGCCAAAAACATGCATATTTACATTTTGCAAAAAATGATTATTTCAAAAATGCGAAAAAATTTACCACTAAAATCATCCTACATTGTACCCTGTGTTATTATTTCTTCTGTTTCTCCACATTCATGCTTTTTCCCCTCATTCTTCCGTTTCTATCTTTTTACATTTCGTCTACTATCTTTTTTCTCTAATTTTCTAGGAGATGACGCAAAATGACCCACAAGGGTTAGTGTGTTATCAAACCCAACACAACAACAAAACCACCTTTTCTGCCAAAGAGAATAGGGAGCAGTTAACTGCCAGTCTAGGAATAGTTTAATATTTTTCAAGACATGCTTTCTACGCATGCAAATGATAGATCTTAACAGGAATTTGAGGAATTTCAATAATTCTCCATTCTTGGAAGTTCAGCCTTCTACCCCCACATACATACTAAGGCCATTTCCTGTCTTGAATGATTACCTGCATGGAAAAATTTGGGCAAGTTTGCTTGGCACTACTGGAATAAAAAGGCGAAGCACTTGACTCTGGATAGAGCGGTGAGTTTGGCTTAATCGCCCTGAAGCTTGACTAGATATCCATATATTTCATATTGTTGGGTCTACTAAACAGACCCTATAGCTGGGTCTTTTCTGTGTTGTTATATATACGTATATCAAAAAAGTAAATAACATAAGCTCATGGATTGGTTTTTAACCACTTTTATTACTGTCGACCGGTTTCTGTATCATCAAGACAATAAATAGCGTTGAATATGCGTTTTTCCTAAGGAACATCACTAGAAAAAAATGTGTACAAATGTGAACACAACGCATATCAAATTTGAAACATCATCAAAATCATGTGCGCATCCAGAAAATTTGGTTGGGGGTTGGTGGGGGGGAAAACCACCTTCAGACCAGGGGAGGTCCAACAAATTCTACCATTGCAAAAACCCATATATATCTGTTGGGAACTGTTCCTTTGGCGTTTTGTTCTGCTTTGTTGGTGCTGGGGTCTGCTCTGTTGTGGTATGACAGTATCTTGATTGATTGTAGTTTTGATGAAGTCAATGCAGTAATCCCTGAGCTTGGAAATTAACAGAAACGCCGAAATCTTTAAAAACATCTAGATGTTCTCTTTGTTGATATCAACTTGTCCTGTACACTGTATATGGATTGTTGGGTCTGCACCACACACCTTATAGCAGGGCCCTCTTTGGTATATAATAGTTATATATAGTTATATGCAAATATCCTGTTGGGTCTACACCTCAGATAATGAAGCTGGGTCATGCTTCGTTGGTGCTGGGGTCTGCTCTGTTGTGGTTTGTTTCCATAGGTCCTACCATAATGACAGTATCTTGATTGATTGTAGTTTTGATGGAGTCAATGCAGTACACCCTTAGCTTGGAAATTAATAGAAATGCCGAAATCTTTAAAACAAATCTAGATGGTCTCTTTGTTGAAACAAAGTCTGAAAACCCAGTTAATTCTGTTGTGTTGCATTTTGAAATTTGGTCCTCAGTGTAGGCTTTGTCACTCACTTCACTGTGTTGGGATGTGTTTATTTGCCTTTTGCTAGGTGTTTCATGGTTATCCTGTTGATGTATGAAGGGGTTTTATGATAGGCCCTTGATTAAGTGTACAGGTCCCTGAGGTAACCAAAGGCAACTTGGTATTGTTACATCACTTAAATTGTCACTAGTATTTTGTTCTGTCACATTATTTACAGAGGAGACAGAGTTGCCCATTTCTTCAGAAGCCATTTTTAGCTCGCCTGACAGAAGTTCAGGGAGAGCTATTGTGCTACCCCCGGCGTCAGCGGCTGCGTTGGCGTTAGCAAAACGTTAAAGTTTTACGTTAAAGTTTTTTATGTGATGGGCAAGGCACTGTCAGGTAAGCTATCCTGGCCCTGTGACAGGTCTTGTTTTTTTTGTGTCAATATACAAGCAGGTATACAAAAATTTTGTTAAGTCACATTTCATAGACTTCTCTCCTAATAGCTGGGCAATAAAACTCAGGATAATAAGCAGCTGCATGTAGGATTTCCTTACATTTTTCAACAATAATCTCTCTTGGTGACAGAGTAAGTACTACATTCTCAATGACTGATAAATCTTTTTCATTTGGACCTGAATTTTGCCAAACTGCTTCTTCCAATTTGTTTCCTGTATCAAGAAGTGTCTTTACAAGTTTAGCACTAATATCATTGTCATGTTCTTGGGTCTACACCTCAGATAATGAAGCTGGGTCATGTCTTCAGTATTGGGAGCAACCATCCACATTATGCTTTTTGTCGAGTTCATAAAAACACCAAAAACATGCATATTTACATTTTGCAAAAGATGATTATTTCCAAAATACAAAAAACACACACTAAAACCATCCTACATTGTATCCTGTGTTATTATTTCTTCTGTTTCTCCACATTCATGCTTTTTCCCTCATTCTTCCGTTTCTATCTTTTTACATTTCCTCTTCTGTCTTTTTGTCGCACCTGCTTTAGCAAGGTGCGATATAGGCGTCCGGTTTTCCGTCCGTCCGTCAGTCCGTCCGTCCGTCCGTCAACTCGTTCGTCCGTCCGTCCATCCGTTCACATCTACGTCGACCCTAAATTTTAAGTCCATTCAAATGACTTTTTCTCTGAAAGCACTGCACCCATGGTTCTCAAATTTCACATGCTGCATGACCAGACTATAGGGCTTCTGAATGACAAAAGTCAGCTTGAATCCAAGATGGCCGCTGTTACTAAAAATAGGAAAAACATTAAAATCACTCTTTTCTCTAGAACCACTAGGTATTTTGGGCTGAAATTTTATGTGGAGCATTAATGAGACCTTGGTTTGAAAAATTATCAAAATGAAAAAAATCTGTAACGGAATTAGGTCACAGTGACCTACTTTCTGTTTACGAGTCCGAGTTTGCTTAAATGCCAATATCTAAAAACCACTTGAACAGATTTAGGTCAAATGTAGTCAGAATGGTCCTTAAATGGAGTTCTTTGAAATTTAAGTGAATGGAGATGATCCAAGATGGCCTCCAGCCACTGTTACTAGAAAAATATGAAAATGACAATATCTCAAGAGCCCCTGAATGGAATTGGACTAATGTCCTTGCATGAAGCTGTTTCATGATTTTTTCAAATTGACCATCCAAGATGGCAACCATCCATCGTTGCTAAAAATAGCGCAAAACATGAAAATGATAATATGCCATAAACTACTGAATGAATTTTGAATAAATATGTTTCAAAATGACACTTTTATCAAGTTCATAAAGTAAAGGTGTTAAGCAGGTGCGACATAGCGTTCCGCGGAATTCTTGTTTCTCTAATTCTCTGGTAGATGACGCAAAATGACCCACAAGGGTTGGTGTGTTATCAAACCCAAAACAACAACAAAACCTCCTTTTCTGCCAAAGAGAATAGGGAGCAGTTTGCCAACCTAGGAGTAGTTTGAATATTTTTCAAGACATGCTTTCTATGCATGCAAATGATAGATTTTAACAGGAATTTGAGGAATTTCAATAATTTTCCATTCTTGGAAGTTCAGCCTTCTACCCCCACATACATACTAAGGCCATTTTCTGTCTTGAATGATTACCTGCATGGAAAAATTTGGGCAAGTTTGCTTGGCACTACTGGAATAAAAAGGCGAAGCACTTGACTCTGGATAGAGCGGTGAGTTTGGCCTAATTGCCCTGAAGCTTGACTAGATATCCATATACCGTATTTCATATTGTTTGGTCTACTAGACAGACCCTATAGCTGGGTCTTTTCTGTGTTGTTATAATTATATATACTGAACAAAAAAAGAAACGTTACATAGATAATTCATGAATTTTAAGCTTAAGAACACTATTTTTGAATAATGCTACGTTATTCTCCAACGTGTCAGACGTCAGACAGCCTTATGAACTAATCGGTTTGCGATTTGCATAAATTGTTACAGAATTATTCCACTTTGACTGAAAATACCATTGATAATGTGAGACGCTCGATGCGCATGCGTAAGCGCTTAAATTTTTGCACTTTCGGATTTGCCTTGTAACCGCCAATAAGAAACCCTATGAACCGTATGACACTTAACCAGCAGCTCAAAGAAATAAGATGTTTAAGAGTATGTGTCTTTGAAATTGTCTCCCTTGCAATTAAAAGTATAGCAAATCATTTCCTCCGATTTACCAGTACGTTTTAATAAAATTTTCAAGTTTAATTCATGGATCTTATTCCAGCTTCTCCAGACAATTGTTCATGATGAAAAAGTTTGATCAAACTGGTTAATTGTCCGTAGTATATCACCTTGCATTGTCTATGGGAGTTTCAGTGCATAGCATGAAAGTCAGAGTCAAGTGTCATTAAAAGCGATATTTCAAGCCTTGTGTTTCACTGATCAACCCTTTGGAAGCGGCGATGGGACCATTTTCGTAACAACTAATGCCTGATAAACGTCTCAGAAGTGACTTGCTTACATGGGCTGACAACTTAAGTGAAACACGGGTCTTCAAAAGGCACCTTAAAATAGCAATTTTAAATTCTGACCCCTCATTGAGTCAAACTGATCTGGAGACATTAATCTCGCAGCTTATGTTGTGATATTCGTTTTCTTAAATACGGATACTTTTTGGCAGTTATATATAAAATAAAATTGGAAAAGTCTTACTTCAGTTCAAAGACAACGTGCATTGAATGTGCATGTAACGTCTCTTTTTTTGTTCAGTATATATATCAAAAAAGTAAATAACGTAAGCTCATGGATTGATTTTTAACCACTTTTATTACTGTCGACTGGTTTCTGTATCATCAAGACAATAAATAGCGTTGAATATGCGTTTTTCGTAAGGAACGTCACTAGAATAAAATGTGTACATAACGTATATCAAATTTGAAACATCATCAAAATCATGTGCGCATCCAGAAAATTTGACAAGGGGTTGGGGGGGGGGGGGGGGGGGGGCACCACCTTCAGACCAGGGGTGGTCCAACAAATTCTACCATTGCAAAAACCCATATATATTTGTTGGGATCTGTTCCTTTGGCGTTTGGTTCTGCTTTGTTGGTGCTGGGGTCTGCTCTGTTGTGGTTTGTTCCCATAGGTCCTACCATAATGACAGTATCTTGATTGATGTAGTTTTGAGGAAGTCAATGCAGTACTCCCTCTTAGCTTGGAAATTAACAGAAACGCCGAAATCTTTAAAAAAATCTAGATGTTCTCTTTGTTGATATCAACTTGTCCTGCATACTGTATATGGATTGTTGGGTCTGCACCACACACCTTATAGCAGGGCCCTCTCTTTGGTATAATATTAATAGTTATATATAGTTATATGCAAATACATGTACATTGTTGGGTCTACACCTCAGATAATGAAGCTGGGTCACGTCTTCAGTATTGGGAGCAACCATCCACATATGCTTTTTGTTGAGTTCATAAAAAACACACCAAAAACATGCATATTTACATTTTGCAAAAAATGATTATTTCAAAAATACAAAAAAAACACACTAAAACCATCCTACATTGTACCCCGTGTTATTATTTCTTATGTTTCTCAACATTCATGCTTTTTCCCTCATTCTTCCGTTTCTATCTTGATACATTTCCTCTTCTATCTTTTTTCTCTAATTCTCTGGGAGAAAATGACCCACAAGGGTTGGTGTGTTATCAAACCCAACACAACAACAAAACCACCCTTTCTGCCAAAGAGAATAGGGCGCAGTAAATTTCCAGCCTAGGAGTAGTTTAATATTTTTCAAGACATGCTTTCTATGCATGCAAATGATAGATCTTAACAGGAATTTGAGGAATTTCAATAATCTCCATTCTTGGAAGTTCAGCCTTCTACCCCCACATACATACTAAGGCCATTTTCTGTCTTGAATGATTACCTGCATGGAAAAATTTGGGCAAGTTTGCTTGGCACTACTGGAATAAAAAGGCGAAGCACTTGACTCTGGATAGAGCGGTGAGTTTGGCCTAATTGCCCTGAAGCTTGACTAGATATCCATATACCGTATTTCATATTGTTGGGTCTACTAAACAGACCCTATAACTGGGTCATTTCTGTGTTGTTATATATATATATCAAAAAAGTAAATAACGTAAGCTCATGGATTGACTTTTAACCACTTTTATTACTGTTGTCCGGTTTCTGTATCATCAAGACAATAAATAGCGTTGAATATGCGTTGTTCCTAAGGAACGCCACTAGAACAAAATGTGTGTGTTGGGGGTGGGGGGGGGGGGGGCTCCTTCAGACCAGGGGTGGTCCAACAAATTCTACCATTGCAAAACCCCATATATATCTGTTGGGATCTGTTCCTTTGGCGTTTGGTTCTGCTTTGTTGGTGCTGGGGTCTGCTCTGTTGTGGTTTGTTCCCATAGGTCCTACAATAATGACAGTATCTTGATTGATGTAGTTTTGAGGAAGTCAATGCAGTACTCCCTCTTAGCTTGGAAATTAACAGAAACGCCGAAATCTTTAAAAAAATCTAGATGTTCTCTTTGTTGATATCAACTTGTCCTGCATACTGTATATGGATTGTTGGGTCTGCACCACACACCTTATAGCAGGGCCCTCTCTTTGGTATAATATTAATAGTTATATATAGTTATATGCAAATACATGTATATTGTTGGGTCTACACCTCAGATAATGAAGCTGGGTCACGTCTTCAGTATTGGGAGCAACCATCCACATAATAATAATAATTATGCTTTTTGTCGAGTTCATAAGAAAAACACCAAAAACATGCATATTTACATTTTGCAAAGAATGATTATTTCAAAAATACAAAAAACACACACTAAAACCATCCTACATTGTACCCCATGTTATTATTTCTTATGTTTCTCCACATTCATGCTTTTTCCCTCATTCTTCCGTTTCTACCTTGATACATTTCCTCTTCTATCTTTTTTCTCTAATTCTCTGGGAGAAGACGCAAAATGACCCACAAGGGTTGGTGTGTTATCAAACCCAACACAACAACAAAACCACCTTTTCTGCCAAAGAGAATAGGGCGCAGTAAATTTCCAGCCTAGGAGTAGTTTGAATATTTTTCAAGACATGCTTTCTATGCATGCAAATGATAGATCTTAACAGGAATTTGAGGAATTTCAATTATCTCCATTCTTGGAAGTTCAGCCTTCTACCCCCACATACATACTAAGGCCATTTTCTGTCTTGAATGATTACCTGCATGGAAAAATTTGGGCAAGTTTGCTTGGCACTACTGGAATAAAAAGGCGAAGCACTTGACTCTGGATAGAGCGGTGAGTTTGGCATAATCGCCCTGAAGCTTGACTAGATATCCATATACCGTATTTCATATTGTTGGGTCTACTAAACAGACCCTATAACTGGGTCTTTTCTGTGTTGTTATATATATATCAAAAAAGTAAATAACGTAAGCTCATGGATTGACTTTTAACCACCTTTATTACTGTCGACCGGTTTCTGTATCATCAGGACAATAAATAGCGTTGAATATGCGTTGTTCCTAAGGAACGCCACTAGAACAAAATGTGTGGGTGGGGGGGGCCTCCTTCAGACCAGGGGTGGTCCAACAAATTCTACCATTGCAAAAACCCATATATATCTGTTGGGAACTGTTCCTTTGGGGTTTGGTTCCGCTTTGTTGGTGCTGGGGTCTGCTCTGTTGTGGTTTGTTTCCATAGGTCCTACCATAATGACAGTATCTTGATTGATTGTAGTTTTGATGGAGTCAATGCAGTACTCCCTTAGCTTGGAAATTAACAGAAATGACGAAATCTTTAAAAAAATCTTGATGTTCTCTTTGTTGATATCAACTTGTCCTGTACACTGTATATGGATTGTTGGGTCTGCACCACACACCTTATAGCAGGACCCTCTCTTTGGTATATAATAGTTATGTATAGTTATATGCAAATATATTGTTAATAATAATAATAATAATAGACTTTATTTCTTGAGGGTGACACATTTAGCAAAAACTAATCTTCCATGAGGCCCTCCCTCAAACTACAAATATGTACATACAAGCAGAAACTGACCACAAAAAAAGACGTAATGCATTATATAAACTTAAACAAAGATATAACAATACCAGTCACACACACACACAGATCCCATCACACAAACTGATAAAGTAATTGAAGTGCAAAAACATACATGTGATGAACTCCCGATGACCATGAGGGAGATTTGGATTTCATTTCAGGGAGATTGAGTTCTCCATCAGGGAGACTTTTTGATGGCAACTTTGATGCGTTGTTTCGCGTACTTAACTTTATTTTTGTGTTATTTTAACACAGAACATTAACTATAGTATAGTTTGTTTAGTTTACTTTTGAGTTACTTCCCCCCCCCCTCCCCCCCAGCCCCCCCCCCCCCCACACACACACACAAAAAAACTCCTTTCTTTAATTATTATAAATTATTCATTTATTATTGTATTACTGTTATTTGTAACATTAGTTTGGTATCTGTCTGGCACAGAATCTAGCTTTTGCAAAAGGGTATACTTGAGATTTCATACAGATTCGCCTCCCTTGAAATTTCTATTTCAGTGCATCTATTTATCTTCTTTCATAAACAAATAAGTTTTGTTTAAAGGTACTCAGAGCTGTAAAAACTGATAAAAATGTATATAGTACAATGTTCAAATTCGTTTTTGACACAAACTATACCCATGCACAAGACAGAAATATCAAAACTTTCATGCGTAACGTTTACACCATTAATGATCAAAGTTGTCGGCCATATATAATAATCCAGATATAGTTTGCACTTCGGGGAAAAAAATTCCTTAAGGAATGAGCGACAAGTGAAGACACCGATCAGCCTGCACCTCTGTGCAGTCTAAACAGAGTTTTGCACCTGTTGTCTATGCGTCTCAGGGAATCTAAGCAGTGAAAACAAGTCTCCGACTGTATTGCACATGTTTATTTTGTGTAGTTGTGAAACAGGGCTATCGGCTTCTTTTCACATGACATATCTTCTTAACATGTGGGTAATTCTTTGAAACATAGCTCCATGTGTTTTCACGGGTCAGTGAGTTTATTAGTGACCTGAATAATGGGATTAATGTCAACAGACATGATATGTTTGTTATTGCAAACAATATCTGATGCTGTGAATACAGGTCAATACACATGTGGATATCTCCTTACTGGCAGGGAAAAAGGGCATGGTGTTGGAAAAGGGGTATCAGAAAAAAATTATAAAGGGAAAACTCAGCATCCGGGAGATTCTGAAGGCTTTCGGGGAGCGCGGGAGATGGACTTCATTTCCGGGAGACTCCCGGATGATCCGGGAGACATCACATGTATGCAAAAAAAAAAAAACAATATATATATTTACATGGAAAATATACAAATAAGTTTACATAAAAAAAAAAGGAGGAAATAATTTTTTATATGTATGTTCAAGTGTTACTTGTTGATGGACATTTCATCCATTTTATACAGTGTTTATGAAAAGAATCAACAGAGTCAGAGTTTTTTAACCAAGCTGGTAAATTATTCCAGATGACTGGTCCAGAGTACATTAAACTTTGCTAAAAAATTTCTTTTTGTGGCCTTGGAGTTTGATAATTTGATGTGTCTACTGACCTGAGAGATAGAAGAGTTTCATTAATAGGTCTAAGAGTGAACATTGCATTAATATAAGATGGTGTGATAGATTTTGAAATTTTATACATAAACTTCGCTTTTCTCAGAAATATTTGTTCATAAATACCGGTATTTAGGATAAAATTTTTAAGTTCATTCATACTGCAGGTAATATCAATATAATCATAATCTAAAATAATTTTATACCCGCTTTTGTAACCTGTAAATTTTATTAAGGTTAGAATGATATGTTCCTCCCCATACTGTGGAACAGTAATCAATGTGGGGTTGAATGTATGTCTTATAAAATTGTACTCGATCTCAAGAGACAGATACTCTTTCAGCCTTGATAAAAGCCATAAATTTGAAGAAATTTTCTTAGCAATAAATTGAATATGTACTGACCATGTTATTTTATTGTCTACAATCATGAACTCCAAGGACTTTATCATTATCAATATTTTTCAAAACATCATTATTGTAAGTTAAATTTAAAACAATATTGTGTAAATGAAGGCATTTCTGTGAAGTGGTTATTAACATTACTTTAGTCTTGTCAGTGTTTAAAAGCATTCCATTGAGTTTACACCAAACAGAAAGTTTTTGTAAAGCTGTCTGTAGACTCTGTTGTATGAAAATCTGAGAGCTGCTGATCTGAAATATTGTCGTATCATCGGCATAAAGATCAGTGAATACATTATCAGTGTAAAGTGGCAAATCATTTATGAACATTAAAAATAACAAAGGTCCCAAAATTGAGCCCTGGGGCACACCACATATGATATTTTCAGTTATTGATTCTATTAATCATTAATGACAACTTTTTGTTTTCTATTCATCAAGTAAGAGGAAAACCAGAGAAGTGTTTCATCTGAGATTTTATAATGCCTGAGCTTTTTAAGCAAGAGTGTATGATCCACTAAATCAAAGGCCTTCCTAAAATCCACCATGACCATACCAATGATTTGACCATTATTTATAGCTTCATGGAATTTATTGATCATCTGAAGTAGGTGAAACACAGGAATGATTGGGTCTAAAACCAGATTGTGTTGAATGAAGGGTGTTATGCAAGACCAAAAAAGACATTAAAGAGTCATGAACATCTTTATCTAATAGGACAGGAAGGACTGAAATAGGCCTGTAATTGTTTGTGTCATCCTTAGGGCCATTTTTGTGCAAAAGCCAAAATTTACCCTCTTTCCATTTGTCTGGAAATTTTGAGTTACTTATGCTTTGATCACAAATATATGTTAAACTGTCTGAAATAAATGGTGCCGCTAATTTTAATAATCTTGGCCCAATGTTAGCCTTTGTGAGGTCAATATTTCTGAGATGTTTTTCCACTTTTTCACGGGAGATTTTTGGTACGGGAAAATAGGTGTCTGCAGGAATCTTTTCATTACAAAACTGGTGCAGCTTTTCGAAATTAGAAGTCTCAATAGGCAGACTTGGGGTCGAATACTTTCAAAAGTATTTGAATACAAATACAAATACTTTGCAAGTTAAGAATACAGAATACAAATAAAAATACTTTTTTTATGAATGTATTCAAATAAAAATACAAATACTTTGCAAATGTATTTGAATACTTTTGAATACTTTTCAATAAAAATGGAAATTTCATTAACCAAAAGTTTATGCTGAACTTCCATATCTCTAGTAGTCCAGACTCTAGAGATTTTACTACATAAAAATAATTTTGATTACAAGAGCCTTTCTTTTGACCTGTCCTAGATATCTTCATATCAATTTTAGGAACCCTTATATTTCTATTGTAGAATTGGATATCTTTCTCTGTTTGCAAATTTTGCATATTTGGTGTAAGGTGATTTATTACCATATTCTGATGCCAAAGCTGGATATCTTCATATTAGTTTGAAAAGCATATGTTTCTTATCTGTGACTTATCCTGGATAACTTCAGAAGCCAGTTGATCTGGATCTACACTATTTGTCATTTTGATTCTAAATATATAGCAATAAATTGCATCAAATTCGAAGTTATCATGGCATTTTAATTTATTCACAGCATAAGGGTTAAGGGCAGTGTCTGTACAGGGTTTTCTTAAATTGTATGAGATTGGGCATTTGTTGTGATTTTCATTCTCTGTTTCAAATTATGTTTGGCTGAAATGAAGATGGGATCATAATTGTGTATTGCAATTGTTGAGAAACAAGTGTCAAATAATTGTACAGGTATGGCATGGCTTAGTTGTCAGTTCTGTGCCTTGTCCCTATTTAATACTGTCCTGGGGCAATCTACTGAAAGATGACATATAGGTGTTATATTTACTAACTTGGCAGTTTAACCTAATGATACCTAGTGCCATAAAAGAGATCTTCACTAACAATGTTAACCAAGATCGGACACTAGAGTGAAGCATATGATCAGGGTTTTCAATGATGGCATCAAAGCAATCAATTAATAAAATTAATATTCTTTGATCTCTTTTATGTATTGTATTTACCTTTGAGATGTAGATAGATTTATAGATGATTTATTAATGCAATAAGCCATACGGCCCATGAGCATATATACATATACAATTACATATCTATATACAGGATAGCGAGCAAGACATAAACGTCTTAACATATAAACTTGCATGTAAACCAAAGAAAAAAATACCATTATGACTATTATCAAATCCCTAAGGGAGAGGTGCTAATACAACTTGTTAACATTTGACAAGCATTTTCTCAATAGATACATATATGTGGCAATCGCTTCGCCAGCCCCCATTAGTGTTAGACATCCCCTATGCAGTTACAGAATTTCTGTTGTTGGACTGGGCTAAAGGAACGTGTGGCGGAAACCAATGTCCAAACAGCACTTCCCGAAGCCCAGTCAACCATGACCCATCTAACCTCCCAGACATATGCCACACAACGATTTGGAAGCGCTTGCTACCTAAATGCTTTCTCTAACATAAAGAAACCTGCATGTAAGTTAGTGATAACTAGAACTATGTAAGCGGCGATTGCTACCCGGGATCTGTCATCGGCGGTCATATGTCCGTGGCGTGATAGTACTTTTCTGGGGAACTGGGTTCTGAAAACGTGTGGCGGAACCAATGTCCAGACAACACTTCCCCGAACCCAGTCCACCGTCATGAACCAGTTTACCACCGGGACATATGCCCAACAATGACAGTGTAACATTCACCACCTGGCTGTATTCTTTGTTTCGAGAATTACATGTATTGTTATTATGTTCTAATAGCAGAAAATTTTTCGTTCGTTTATAATGTGGCAAAAATAATTTCATTTCTTAATGTGAAAGCTTTTTCAACATACATGCTCAAGTTTTTTAATGTGTTAATATTTTCAGTGGTAAACAGCTCTATAAGTTTCAGCATATTTGGCCTATTCCAAAAGTATTTCTTAATATATTTTCTTCTTAATGTTTGAAAAAGCGTACATTCTAGAATAAAATGAAACTCGTCTTCTAAAACATTACAAGATTTACATGTCCTATTATCTAACGGTATTTTACTTGGTTTTGCCCAACGACCCATTTCAATTTCAAGTCTGTGAGAAGATACCCTCAGTCTGCTTAAATTTTTTCTGTACTTTTGTATTTGTAATAAATCTAAATAAGGCTGGTATCTAAAATCTGCAATGTTTAAATAAAATCTCGCTCTTGTGGAGTTTTCTAGTCTAGAATGCCAATCCTGCATGAACGTATCCTTTACTCTAATCTTCAGTAGTTTTATAAACATATTGATATTGCCAACTCCCTGTGCTAACCAGACGACTCCGAAACCTAGCCTGTTTAATAAGTTCCTTACCGACAATGCCCAGTTTTGTTTCTGCGGTCTAATTTCGAGATCATTTAGCATCATATTATATATCAATTTTACATATTTTCTATTATCACTTTGTGTCACTTTTAACCAATATTTAATGATATTAACATATCGTTGGGACTGAAAATCCGTTCTGCCGAGTTCACCATATATAAAGTCATTTTGTGTAGTTTGTTTTACCCCTAATATCTTTTTACAAAATTGTAAGTGTACCGTTTCAATTGCCGTTGATTTATAAAACCCCCATACCTCACTGCCATAATTCAAGATAGGTGTAACCAACTTATCAAATAAATCAAGAACATGTGACGTTTTCAATGATGTAAAATTATACAAATATTTATTGAGCGCAAATATTGCCTTCAGTGCTTGGCCCGACAGTGTTTTTTGAGTTTCGAAACATGAGCCACCTGACGTAAACACAATCCCTAAGTAGGAGAACTTATTTGTAATTTCGATATTTTTATCTTGGTACGTAAATTTTAAATTAGACGAGAGTCTTCCACCTTTTCTGAATACCATAATTTTTGTCTTGTTAGTATTGACTGTCAGTTTCCACCGGCAACAGTAATCCTCTAAAATATTCAATGCGTTTTGTAAGTCTGCTTCTGTTTTGCCAAACAGCACAATGTCGTCAGCATACAGTAAGAGAAATAGTTTAAACATCCCAATATCTACCCCATTTACACCCTTGACAGCCAACTCCTCCTCTAAATCGTTAAGGTACATTGAGAACAAAAAAGGTGAGAGACACTCCCCTTGACGGACTCCAATATTGCATATGAAAGCCTCGCTGACATTATTTTTATACTTAACTTTCGATTTTACTATGCTATACATCGATTTAATTATATCTAACATCTTACCCCTAACGCCAGTTTTAAGTAATTTGTACCACACAATATCCCTTACGACATAATCAAAAGCCTTGGAAAAGTCAACAAAAGCGCAATATAAGTTTTCATTATCATTTAGGCAATGTGTAATGAGCCCGCTGAGAACAAATATATTGTCTATTGTGCTCATATTTTTTCTAAACCCTGCCTGAGCCTCTATATACACGCTATAATCTTCTGCCCACGCATTCAGTCTATTATTTAATATCCGCGTAAACAGTTTACCCAGAGTACTAAGAAGCGTAATGCCCCGGTAGTTTGAAACCTCGTTGCTGTCACCTTTTTTAAATATTGGTATAATGAACCCTTCTGACCATTTTTCCGGAAAATAACCGACTTCGAAAATTTTATTAAACAGATTCTGAATGTAGCCAACCAAAGTAGCTGATCCTTTTTTGAAAAATTCGTTTAAAAATAAATCTGGTCCTGCACTGGCGCCATTACGTAACTGCTTGATCGCCATTTTAATTTCATCCTCAGAGATTGATAAGTTCAACTCTTCGAACATTATCTGGAATTCTCCCCTGACATAGCGCTCATTGAAAAATATGACGTCGTCGTCAGCTTGATAAAATCTATCAGTCGGGTCATTCACTGCTTTAAAGTACTCTGCAAATTGCTCTGAGGTAATATTACTTTGCGAATTTATATTTGCTGCTTGCTTAAGCAATCTCCAATATTCTTTAGCATTTTTATTTCTGGATGCAATTAACCTATCAGTTTTTTGCTTATCGTATGCAAAACGCTTTTGACGTAATATTGTTTTAAAAGTTGTACGCGCATTAACAAGAGTTCTTTGGTTATCAGCCGTTTTCTGACCCCTATATCTATTCAATTCATCGTAATAAGTTGTTCGAGCCCTATGACAATCGTCATCAAACCACGGTTGTTTATTAGATTTTGTCTGTCCGTTGGAGTCGTAATTTGAAGAACTTATATTTTTCGCAAATAAAGGATCGCAAATTTTATCCATTACTTTGGTGAATTTTTCAATGTTATTATCGATATCCTGCGGCGACGAGACTTGCGTTAAATGAAAATTTAGATCTATAAAAGAACTCTCTTCTAAGTGTATGCTATCTCTATACTGGTCCTCTTTTATGTCGCACCAAATGTACTTTTTATTCACAGACACATTCTCCTTCATTGCGCTCGATTTATCAGAACTTATTGTGCACCTACTCGACAGTGAAAATTCGATCGCACAGTGGTCCGATAATATGTTGGGCTCACAGACTTGAAATGTATGAAAAAAATCAAACAAGGAATGACTTGCTATTACGTAATCTACAACACTACAACCTGAATAGCCAACATAGGTGTACTTTCCAACACTTTTATCCACACCGAGCCTTCCATTACAAATACGTAGGCTGCTTAATTTGCAAAAATCCAGTAGTTTCCTACCGTTCGTATTAACATTACTGTCTTGTGAAAAACGTTGCAAATTTTCGTCAATTTCATAGTCATCTGGCAGAAAATCCAGATTTTCAAAGTTCCTACACTAACATTCTTGGACTTTAGTCACATTTATCCCATACTTTATGTAATTTTATGCATTAATGTTTAATGTTCCCTTAAAATGGCAAAAGTATTCATAATGTATTCATAAAAGTATTCATGAATACATGAAATTTGCAATGTATTCGAATACAAATACAAATACTTTTATTCTAAGAAATCCACGAATACAGAATACTTTATGAATACTCAGAAAATGTATTCGAATAGTATTCGAATAAGAATACAGAATACGATTACCCCAAGTCTGTCAATAGGCTCCCTGATTTTTTATGCTACTGTCACAAAAAAATTTATTGAATTCATTTGCAATATCTTTTGGATTTTCAATGACACTGTCATCAATTTTAAGGGAAAAAGTGTCTGCACTCTCTTTCCGTTTACTCGCCCCAATTTCCTTAAATAATTTCCATACACTTGCTGGATTATTAGCATTTTCGTTTAAAATTTCTGAGTACTGGTGTTTCTTGGACTGTTTAATCAGGCTGCAAACTTTATTACGCCAAAACTTGTTCATTATCATTGATAGATTTATACCTTTTACATGTTCTTATAGCATCTATTATTTCCCCAGTAAGCCATTTTGGTTGTTGCTGCCGTTTCACTCGATGCTGTTTTAAAGGTAAGTGTTTGTCAACAATGTCCAAAAACAGTGATGACCAAGTTTGAACTGCTTCATTTGTGTCATCAAACAATTTAATGATGTCCCACGGTATTGATTTTAAATCATTGCCAAATTATTCTTCATTAAAATTTTTAAAAGACCTGTAAGATATGGTAAAATGAGCTTTTTAACAATATATGATGAATTAACTTTTCTGTCAGAATTGAACAGCAAATATTGTTTACTGTCTGTAAGTATGGTATACTTGTCTTTATGTGTTTTGGGTGACAAGAATTGAACGGCAAATATTGTTTACTGTTACAGACAGTAAACAATATTTGCTGTTCAATTCTTGTAACCCAAAACACATAAAGACAAGTATACCATACTCATTAGCTCGCCGAATTAGAAGTATTGTGACGGATGTAAACTCTTTAGAAATAAGAATGAGTTAATTACGGAAAGCTTTAACTAATCAAAGGTACCCCAAAACTGTCATCGAAAAGGGAATTGAGAAAGCAATGAAATTGGATCCAACCCAATTACGAGTAGTACAAGACAAAACTGAGAATGATATAATTACATATGTATCCACCTTCAATCCACAAAATCCAGAACTCTTTCAAACTATTCAATATAATCTTCCCATTTTATATAAGGATGAAAAAATGAAGAAAATAATAGAAGAAACCAATATAATTAAGAGCAAACGACAACCTAAAAACTTAAAAAAGATGTTAACTAGGGCGAAATTTGAAGACAGTATAATTACCCCCGAAGTTACGAAATGTAACAGGTCTAACTGTGGTGTTTGTTATCATTTAATCACAGGAAATAATTTTCTTTTCAAAAATGGTTATAATTTTCAGATAAGATCCAATATGTCATGCGAAAGTAAAAACGTAATTTATGTGATGCGATGCACCGGGTGCGACGAGGAATATATCGGAGAAACAGGGGATACCCTGAGACACAGAGTTACGGTGCATAGACAGCAAATACGGGACATTAATACAAGAATGCTTTATGCGAGTCATCATATAGATGACTGTGCAAGAGGACAAACTATAAAATTTAAAATTTGTCCTCTCTACAAAATGAATTCTGACAGTGTCACTTTAAGAAAATCAAAAGAAAGTTATTTTATATACAAATTTAAACCCAAGTTAAATAGAGCTGTTTAACACACTTATTTATATGATCAACCGACTAGACAGAAGTAACATGACGTCATTTCCTTTACTTGTTGCTAACGTCGTTGCTATTAACGCCAACGTAATTTATCTCCATGTTATTTTAACATTGTGATTGTGTTAATGTTTTTAGCTCACCTGAGCCGAAGGCTCACAGGTGAGCTTATAGTATAGGCAGGCATCCGTCGTCCGTCGTCTGTCGTCCGTCGTCCGTCTGTCAATATTTTCAAACGACATCTCCTCTGAAACTACAAGGCCCATTTTTACCAAATTTCATATACAGCATCTATAGGCAGGGGGAACCAATAATACTGTTTTTTTATCCAAATCCCTTTGGAACTTTGGTTGCTATGGCAACTTAAAGTTTCCATTGACTTGTATGGGAAAAATTGAAAATTTGCATTTATTGCTATGTCACTGTAGATATTTTGACAAATCTTTTACAGAAATGTTCCTTGAGTAGTCCTCTATCAACCACGTGAAATTTTTATAAATTACACAATTTGGCTGGTTGCCATGGCAACCAAATGGTTAAAAATTAAAAAATCTTCTCCTCAGAAACTATGCATCCAATAAAGCTTAAGCTTCACAGAAAGAATCTTAGTACTAGCCTCTATAAAAATACTGTTTTTCTTGGCAGTTGCTCTAGCAGTTTGGTTGCTATGGCAACTTACAGTTGCCATAGACTTATAATGGCAAAATGGAATATTTGCATTTATTGCTATGTCACTGAAGATATTTTGACAAAACTTTTATAGAAATGTTCCTTGAGTAGTCCTCAACCAGTCTTATTAGATTTATGCAAATTGCACAATTTGGTTGGTTGCCATTGCAACCGGAATGGTTAAAAATAGAAAAATATTAAAAAAATTATCTACACAGAAACTGTGTGGTTGATAAAGCTGAAACTTGACAGAAATGATTTGAGTACTAGCCTCTACAGAATGATTGTTTTTCATGGCAATTGCTGTAGCAGTTTGGTTGCTATGGCAACTTATAGTTTCCATTGACTTATAATGGGAAAAATGGAAATCCACAATTTTAGCTGTCACACTGCAGTTATTTGGAATTTTTTTCTACAGAAATGTTTCTCGAGCAGTCCTTTATGATTCATATTAATTTTGTCCAAATCACCAAATTTGATTTGTTGCCATGGCAACATAAAGGAAAACTTTTCGAAAAAATATTCAAAGATCTTTTCCTCAAACCATATTGGGGGATGAAGCTGATTCTTCGCATACATGCCCATGACATTAGCACTACATAAATATTGTTTTATTTATTATTGTTGCCCATATGGTTACTTCACAGATATGTAGAACAGGTCATGATGATGTGTCGCAAACAAGAATGACAACTTTTGCTTTCTCACTTATTGATTATTACCCCTTAATCATTTTAGGTGTGGTTTCGTAGGTTTTTTGGCAGATTCGTGTCCGCTCTGTAACTTGAATACCCTATGGAATATTTTCATGATACTTCACAGATATGTAGAACAGAACATGACAATGTGTCGCAAACAAGAATGACAACTTTTGCTTTCTTACTTTTTGAATTATTTCCCCTTAATCATTTTAGGTGTGGTTTCGTGTCCGCTCTATAACTCATATACCTTTTGAAATATTTTCATGATACTTCACAGATATGTAGAAGAGGTCATGATGATGTGTTGCAAACAAGAATGACAACTCTTGCTTACTTACTTTTTCAGTTATTTCCCCTTGATGGTTTTAGGTATGATTTCGTGTCCGCTCTATAACTTGAATACCTTTTGAAATTTTTATATGATACTTCATAAATATGTAGAACAGGTCATGACGATGTGTCAAGAACAAGAATGACAACTCTTGCTTTCTTACTTTTTGAGTTATTTCCCTTTGATGATTTTAGGTGCCCGCTCAATAGCTTGAATACCTTCTGAAATATTTTCATGATACTTTACAGATATGAAGAACATTTCATGACAATTTGTCTCATACATGAATGATAACTCTTGCATTCATACTTTGTGAGTTATTTCCCTATGGTATTTTGAGCTGCTGTTTGAGTCTCTGCTCCATATCTGTATAACCCTGGCCTGCTCCACAATTTTAATAACGTTATACCTTTTAGAATATTGATGAACATGCTGTGATATCTTATCAGTGTTCCTGACTCTCTCTCTGACCCCTCCAAATTCCACCCCACCTCCCCCCCCCCCCACCCCACCCCACCAAAAAAAAAATTTTTTTTTTTCTCCAGATTTGGATTCTTTGTCCAAATTCACTTACTAGAGAGCTCAAAATTAGGTTTGTAAGGCTTGTAGTTTAGAAGTTATTCACATATTTTGAAAGTTTAATGTATCATATGCTATATATTTATGTATATGGCGGCTGTTTGAGATATTACTTCTTTTTAGCAGTCAACCATACTGTTAGATAATCATGCATCTGTTAAACAGATATTGTCAATCAGAAGCATATAAGAATGACAATATATTACTTATATGTGATTTGAAGTGCACCCTTTTTACCAAGGCCCATGGTGGTCTTTGGTCAGGGGATTTGCCATCTCCTCTAATGGCTATTTTTTTCTTTCTCACCAATTAAATTTATGTCACAGCTTTCTCAGGCGCTACTACAGCTAGGACTTGAATAGCTGTATGATGTAAGAGAGAATCAGCCTCTTCCTGCTTATCATTATCTTTGTTTGTCGATTTTTAGCTCACCTGAGCCGAAGGCTCACAGGTGAGCTTATAGTATAGGCAGGCATCCGCCGTCCGTCGTCCGTCGTCCGTCTGTCAATGTTTTCAAACGACATCTCCTCTGAAACTGCAAGGCCCATTGTTACCAAATTTCATATACAGCATCTATAGGCAGGGGGGAACCAATAATACTGTTTTTTATCCAAATCCCTTTGGAACTTTGGTTGCTATGGCAACGTAAAGTTTCCATTGACTTGTATGGGGAAAATTGGAAATTTGCAGTTATTGCTATGTCACTGTAGATATTTTGACAAATCTTTTACAGAAATGTTCCTTGAGTAGTCCTCTATCAACCACGTGAAATTTTTATAAATTACACAATTTGGCTGGTTGCCATGGCAACCAAATGGTTAAAAAATTAAAAAATCTTCTCCTCAGAAACTGTTCATCCAATAAAGCTTAGGCTTCACAGAAAGAATCTTAGTACTAGCCTCTATAAAAATACTGTTTTTCTTGGCAGTTGCTCTAGCAGTTTGGTTGCTATGGCAACTTACAGTTGCCATTGACTTATAATGGCAAAATAGAATATTTGCATTTATTGCTATGTCATTGAAGATATTTTGACAAATCTTTTATAGAAATGTTCCTTGAGTAGTCCTCAACCAGTCTTATTAGATTTATGCAAATTGCACAATTTGGTTGGTTGCCATTGCAACCGAATGGTTAAAAATAGAAAAATATTAAAAAACGATCTACAAAGAAACTATATGGTTGATAAAGCTGAAACTTTACAGAAAGGATTTGAGTATTAGCCTCTACAGAATAGTTGTTTTTCATGGTAATTGCTTCAGCAGTTTGGTTGCTATGGCAACTTATAGTTTCCATTGACTTATAATGGGAAAAATGGAAATCCGCAATTTTATCTATCTCTCTGCAGTTATTTGGATTTTTTTTCTACAGAAATGTTTCTCAAGTAGTCCTTTATGATTCATATTATTTTTGTCTAAATCACCAACTTCTATTTGTTGCCATGGCAACATAAAGGAAAACTTTTCGAAAAAAATACTCAAAAATCTTTTTTTTTCTTTTTTCCGCTGGTCATGTATTTCTAGAGTTATGCCCCTGTTTTGACAAAGTGCATTGTAAGTCTATGGAACCTTGTTAGCAAAATATTTAAAGAACCCCTTATGGTAGGATCATGATTTTTTGCAGAAAGACATAACCTATGGAGTAGATGACCTGATTAACTTTTGAAAAAAAATCGTGAATTTTTGACTGAGTTATGCCTCTTTTTCAACTTAGTGCATCTAAGCCTATTGAACCTTGTTTATTGCTGTTGTGCATGTTGTTTTGTTGCTGTGGCAACTTAAAGTTTTTGCAACATAGGGCCTAACCTCAGTGTTCAGGTGAGCGATATAGGGCCATTGGCCCTCTGGTTTCACTTCTTCTGATGATCTACATGCAGTAGTGAAACCGGTTAAGAAAATAAAGCGACAGAACTTTCAGGCAGATTTCTTCTTTCTATCTGATATATATATATTTTCAGGCAGATTTCTTCTTTCTATCTGATATATATATATATTTATATATATATATATATATATATATATATATATATATATATATATATATATATATATATATATATATAGGGAGAAATGAGACAAACATCAAACAAAAATCTTCCCGGTAGCACTGGATCCAACAAATGGATTCAAAATGATTGAAATAAGTATATGGTAGGATTAAATCATCAACAGTGCAAAACAATATTTACTGAGCGCTTTCGGCTTTCGCCTTCTTCAGAGTTTACAGGTACAAGAAAAAAATCAAAATTTCAACATTTCTACAGGTAAATCAAGAAAAAACAAAATAATCATGAAAACGTTTCTCAATTTACTATTCAAATTCACATTAAACGACCAAAGAAATTGAAAAAAAGGTCGTTTAACAAAGCAAAATTGCTACAAGGCGGCCGTTTCACGGCCCCAGTTCGAATTTGAAATTGCAAATGGCTGCCAAAATGAGAAAAATCGTATTATGCGATTTGTAGCGGTGTATTTATAGCGATATACATACATTCTGTATACTGGCCATTCAGCTATGATGCAAAACTCACCATAATGAAGGAAAAAGAGAATTTTACATGTAATTACATCGCTACAAAAGCAAGAGTGGAACACTGTATGTCTGGAATAATGCAAGATGCATTAGACGCATCTGCTCGGATGATGAGACTTTTGAGAAAAGATCAAAGGATCTCTGTGAACAGCTCAAACAAAGGGGTTATCAAAAGCAGGTAATTGACCAAGCCATAGAGAAGGTCAGGCACATGGAAAGACAAAATCTTTTGTCGTACAAGCCCAAGCCGACAGCAAACAAAGCTGTTCTGCCATTTGTCTTGACATATCATCCAGACCTTCCTAAAGCCAGGGGTATCGTCGACAAACACTGGTCCATCATAGACTCATCAGACCATCTGAGCACAGTCTTCCCGCAGAAGCCAATCATGGCCTACAGGCGACCAAAAAGCCTCAAAGACCATCTTGTGCGGGCTAGACTGAAGCCAGATCCGACCGATGACGAACCTCTTGGAGAATGTAAACCCTGTGGCAGATCAAGATGTCAGACCTGTAGAATGATAACCCCCTCTCAGACAGCCACATCGTCCAGTGGTGCTCGTGTCAAGCTTAAAGGTGACACCAATTGTAGGACACAGAATGTTGTGTATCTGATCTCTTGTGGCAAGTGTGGAAAGCAGTATGTTGGGGAAACCAAGGGCCCTCTGAATATCAGAATGAATGGTCACAGAGATGACTGGAGACACAAGAGATTTGAAAGATCTCCTACCGCTGAGCACTTTTGCTTGCAAGGACATGACTTTCTCAGTCATGCCTCTGTTTGCTGCTTAGAAAGCAATTCAGAGTGGAAAGACAATGCCAGAAAAAGTCGTGAGAGCTACTGGATACGTCGTCTTAACACTTTGAATCCAAGCGGCATTAACAAAGGAGATTAGCCTCGGTCCCACCTTCAGTCTATTTCTGCAGGGGCATCTTGCATTATTCCAGACATACAGTGTTCCACTCTTGCTTTTGTAGCGATGTAATTACATGTAAAATTCTCTTTTTCCTTCATTATGGTGAGTTTTGCATCATAGCTGAATGGCCAGTATACAGAATGTATGTATATCGCTATAAATACACCGCTACAAATCGCATAATACGATTTTTCTCATTTTGGCAGCCATTTGCAATTTCAAATTCGAACTGGGGCCGTGAAACGGCCGCCTTGTAGCAATTTTGCTTTGTTAAACGACCTTTTTTTCAATTTCTTTGGTCGTTTAATGTGAATTTGAATAGTAAATTGAGAAACGTTTTCATGATTATTTTGTTTTTTCTTGATTTACCTGTAGAAATGTTGAAATTTTGATTTTTTTCTTGTACCTGTAAACTCTGAAGAAGGCGAAAGCCGAAAGCGCTCAGTAAATATTGTTTTGCACTGTTGATGATTTAATCCTACCATATATATATATATATATATATATATATATATATATATATATATATAAAGTAAGGTTTGATGTTACATGTTTAGATTTATTAAAATAAAACTATGCAAAAAATTGTCAATGCATTTCGCTCAGCTCGTCAGGACTGTTGCATGTATATATGAGCCAGTCTCTGTGAAAACCGGGCTTAATGACATAAGAATAAAAAAATCAATTAACTGCACCACTGAAAAGTATGACCTTTTCTAAACATTTCCTGAAAATTTGAGATGGTTACCATTATTTATTACTGAGATATAGACTTTAGAAGCTAACAGGTAGTGCAGTTTCTTTATGTGACGTTATTATCGTGATGCACGTATGTTTTGACGTTAACGTCACTACGTTTGTTTGAACGCGCTTTCTGTGGTTACACAAAATAACTCGGACAAAAAGTGTGTTTGCTCATTTTCAATATGTATATCATAGTACAAAAATGACAATTTGCATGACTTAACAGTCGTTCTCAAAAGATAGGCCTTTATGATGGTATACCATCTGTTTTCAAGGCTTAGGGGTTACCGTGGAATAAGTGTTGTCATGGCAACATATGTCATATTTATGACTGGATTTTGTATGAATTCATGGGCTTTCTGTTATATCTCAACAACTAAGGTATTTTCATGGATATAAATAGAGGTCCGAAAAATCATTAATTTTGATGTTTTTCACCTGTTCACAACGTAATTATTACGTAATGTCAATAAGCCCGGTTTTCACAGAGAACGGCTCATATATATATATATATGGTAAGATTTAGGGAAATACATCTAACAAACACAATATTTCGGTAGCACTGGATCCGCTGGGGATGCTAAAATGATTTGAAACTGATTATAAATGGAGAGATAATCATTAACGGTGCAATTCTCAATTTTTACCTAAGCGCTTTCACCTTTCGGCTTCTTCAAAGGTTTCAAGCAATAAAAAATAGAATCAATAATCAAAAGTATTTTCATCTAAACATAAAAAAGATGAGCTCATAAATGCAAAAAAGAACAAAATATTCCCCTTATCGGGGACCATGCAGTTCAAACTATGAAAACAAAATGGCTGCCCACGCTAGGTGTTATACAATTGTGTTGCACATACAAAATAGTAAACACAACGCTACAAAAATCATTGTATAAAACACGGTTATGTACAAGAGTCAAGTCTCAGTGTGTTGCAGCTTCTGAAACCGTGAAACTGCATAACAACAGAAGTAATGTTTGATTGGTTGTTGGTTGTATTGGATTTGATAGTCCCCAGAGACGGCACATCCGTTCCTACGAAGTTTAACAGTATATGGGAATAGAAACAAAAAAGGATTACCACATGTGCCACAAGCATGCTGTTTCTCAGAAGTAAGGCCGTACATGTTTCTTTCATGTGCTGTGCTATTGTAAATGGTTTACTTCATTTACTATCATGCCAAGCAACACTCTATCTTTTCCCTTCCTTATATATATATATAAACGAAGTATAAAATGACTTCACATGCTCCTTTTTTAGCTCACCTGAGCACGAAGTGCTCAGGGTGAGCTTTTGGGATACCGTGATGTCCGTCGTACGTGTGGACGGACGTCCGTCCGTCCGTCAACTTTTGCTTGTGTACACTCTAGCGGGCACAGTTTTGATCCAATCTTTCTGAAACTTTGTCAGAATGTTTATCTCCATAAAATCTAGGCCAAGTTTGAAACTGGGTCATGTCGGGTCAAAAACTAGGTCACTAGGTCAAATCTTAGAAAACCTTGTGTACGCTCTAGAAGGCAGTTTTTATCCAAAAATCATGAAACTTTGTCAGAATGTTTATCCTCATAATATTTAGGACAAGTTGGAAATTGGGTCATGTGGGGTCAAAAACTAGGTGACTAGGTCAAATCTTAGAAAAACCTTGTGTACGCTCTAGAAGGCACAGTTTTCATCCAATCTTTATGAAACTTTGTCAGAATGTTTATCTCCATGAACTCTAGGCCAAGTTCGAAACTGGGTCATATCGGGTTGAAAACTAGGTCACTAGGTCAAATCTTAGAAAAACCTTGTGTACACTCTAGAAGGCACAGTTTTCATCCAAAGTTTATGAAACTTTGTCAGAATGTTTATCCTCATTATATTAAGGACAAGTTTGAAACTGGGTCACGTCGGGTCAAAAACTAGGTCACTAGGTCAAATCATAGAAAAACCTTGTGTACGCTCTAGAGGACACAGTTTTGATCCAATCTTTATGAAACTTTGTCAGAATGTTTATCTCCATAAACTCTAGGCCAAGTTTAAAACTGGGTCATGGCAGGTTGAAAACTAGGTCACTAGGTCAAATCTTAGAAAAACCTTGTGTACACTCTAGAAGGCACAGTTTTCATCCAAACTTCATGAAACTTTGTCAGAATGTTTATCCTCATTATATTTAGGACAAGTTCGAAACTGGGTCACGTCGGGTCAATAACTAGGCCACTAGGTCAAATCATAGAAAAACCTTGTGTACGCTCTAGAGGACACAGTTTTGATCCAATCTTTATGAAACTTTGTCAGAATGTTTATCTCCATAAACTCTAGGCCAAGTTTGAAACTTGGTCATGTCTGGTCAAAAACTAGGTCACTGGATCAAATCTTGTGTACATTCTAGAAGGCACAGTTTTCATCAAAAGTTCATGAAACTATGTCAGAACGTTTATCCTTATACTATCTGGGACAAATTTGAAACTGGGTCATGTCGGGTCAAAAACTAGGTCACTAGGTCAAATCATAGAAAAACCTTGTGTACACTCTAGAGGACACAGTTTTGATCCAAGCTTTATGAAACATTGTCAGAATGTTTATCTCTATAAACTCTAGGACAAGTTAACAACTGGGTCATGTCGGATCAAAAACTAGGTCACTAGGTCAAATCTTAGAAAAAAACTTGTGTACGCTCTAGAAGGCACAGTTTTCAACCAAAGATCATGAAAGTTTGTCAGAATGTTTATCCTCATTATATGTAGTATAAATTTGAAACTGGGTCATGTTGGGTCAAAAACTAGGTCACTAGGTAAAATCATAGAAAAACCTTGTGTACGCTCTAGAGGACACAGTTCTGATCCACACTTTATGAAACTCTGTCAGAATATTTATCTGCTTAAACTCTAGGCCAAGATTGAAAGTAGGTCATGTCGGGTCAAAAACTAGGTCGCTAGGTCAAATCTTAGAAAAACCTTGCGGACGCACTAGAAGGCATAGTTGTGATCCAATCTTCATGAAACTATGTCAAAATGTTTATTGTCCATATATCTAAGCCCCCTATGAAACTGAGTCAGGTCGGGTCAAAAACTAGGTCACTAGGTCAAATCTTAGAAAATGAGAAATTCTCAGGGGAATTGGACCAATTTTGTATCAGAATGGTTCCGTTGCACAATAGCCAGGTGAGCGATATCAGGCCCATTTGGGCCTCTTGTTCATTTAACAAGACAGTATTTTCGATTCTTTTTTGCTTCTAAGATTGAAAGTAATTATAGTTTGATTATCAGCAGTTACACTTCAGACATAGGAGATAGTGTGATTTATTTAATGAATTGTGTTTTCTGGGGCTCCATAATTTAATTTATTGTAGAAATTTCTTTGTTTCTCTCCATATGACTCAGCTTTCGTATCAGATATATCAGCAGCAGTTGAAATGAGTGGTGTTACGAACTTTTTCCATTCCTCATGGACAGAGTGCTTACTTTTAATATGTCTGTTCATCCCATTCTCACACCCTGAAGAATTTGTGTGATGAGACAAAGTCCAGCAGACTCCCATCAGAAAGAATTGGCCTATGGGGTTTAAGTGTTTTTTGAAAATTTAAATTTTCATCTTTATTGTTCCTTATCCATTTTGGCTTGCCTGAATGAAGTTCAGGAAGAGCTACTATACTACCCCTGGTGTTGGCATTAGCAGCGGCGGCATTAGCAGAATGTTGAAGTTTTATGTTAAAGTTCATAAGAACTGATAGTTTCTAAACCCTTTGATGGATTAGTATTAGGAAGTGTCTCCTGCCAGCCGGCTGGCAGGAGACGTTTTGGTCTCCTGCCAGCCGGCTGGCACTAGACCTAAAAGTCTCCTGCCAGCCGGCTACTGGAATACTGCTGAGAAAATTCCATTTTTCATGACATTATGATGGATAGCTATATTTTCTTGTATGAAACATTTATTTAACTAATCAAAGTTAATTTAAGCATTTTTCTACCTTAAATTTTCATTTTAGTCTGGCTTTCAATATGTAAAATTGGAACATTAATCCCTTTTTGTTTTGACATTAAACAATCTTAAAATTAGCTGGAGACCCCTAATTATACACTATCATTTGTTTATCATTATACTGCTTATTTTTTTTATGAATTTTGTCTTGAAAACAGGTAGGTGTGAAAAGCTCCCTTTGATCTTAATGTGCACCAAATAGATAGTTTTACACACATTTACCAGTTTTCTCACAAGCTGTTCCCCATAGCTGCATTTTTGCAGTTCATTCAGGCAAATTTCTTTATCAGCTAATTCTTTTTACCAGGAAAACTATGCTACAGTTTCATAATATTAAACTACCATTATCATAATGGAAATTATGCAAGCCGAATACGCATATACAATGTCAGTGTAAAAGTTTGAGTTAGTTCCCTTGCAAAGAATAAGTTGAGTTACTTCCCTTGAAAATCTATTTTTAGAATGTCCTCTTACTTATATTTTTTTGCTTGTTTGTTTGCATATATTTTGTTAATGTAATTATAATATTTGTGTCACATCAATTTTAAAAGATACATTTAGATATACCCAAGAATTCTGTAAAATGTGATGTCACTGTATTTATTTTATTAGCATTCCAGTAGCCGGCTGGCAGGAGACTTTTAGGTCTAGTGCCAGCCGGCTGGCAGGAGACCAAAAAGTCTCCTGCCAGCCGGCTGGCAGGAGACCTCGCCTTAGTATTATATTTGGTTTGATGATAGATATAGATGGGCCAGTGAATTCTTATAGAATATTATCCTTTTACTTGTGCAGCTTTTCTATCATTGCTCCAAGGTTTATTTACCTTGATGGCTGTTCTGTAAGTTCTTTTAAGCAGTGTTTCTAATGTGGATTTTTTCTTCTTTCTACACTTCAGTGGTGCCACCCTATAGCATTCCCTCCTGACATCCGTCCTCTCCTCCTCTGGTGAAAGCTTTATATGCCTTCTGGCACACATGGCAAAAGAGAGGGCGCTCAGTCCGATGAACAGAAGAACCATAACTGTATCCCAAGTTATTTTTAGCTCGCCAGAATGAAGTTCAGGAAGAACTATTGTACTACCCCCGGCGTTGGCGTCAGCATTGGCGGCGGTGGTGGCGGCGGCGGCGGCGGCATTAGCAAAATGTTAAAGTTTTATGTTTAAGTTTTTTATGTGATGGCAAGGCGCTGTCAGGCGAGCTGTCCCGGCCCTTTGACGGGTCTTGTTGAGTTCTTATTTTTTCTCTGTTGTTTCAATACCTTTAGATCATTGCTCTAAAGGTATTGAAGAGAATTTATTTTTTCATTTTAAATTGCATTTAATTTACACAGAAAATCACTCCTTCACCAGGATACCCATTCTCCTATTCCACACCTTTGGGGAGCATCCATCTGTTCCACTGATTTTCTTGTTTAATTTGTTGAAGAGGTTTCTTTGTTTCCCTCCATATGACTCAGCTTTCATATCAGATATATCAGCAGCAGTTGAAAAGAGTGGTGTTACGAACTTCTTCCATTCCTCATGGACAGAGTGCTTACTTTTAATATGTCTGTTCTTCCCATTCTCGTTGTCACACCTTGAAGAATTTGTGTGATCAGACAAGTCAGGTAGACTCCCATCGAAAAGAATTGGTCTAAGGGGTTTTAGTGTTTTTTTTGTTTTTTTTATTTATTTTCACAGTTTATTCCTCACAAGCCTTTCAACGTTTCGGCTAATGTCAATAGTGTTTTTTGATAATCTTTTGGCTAATGTCAATAGTGTTTTTGAAAATTTAAATTTTCATCTTTATTGTTCCTTTTCTTATCCATTTTAGTTCGCCTGAATGAAGTTCAGGAAGAGCTACTATACTACCCCTGGTGTTGGCATTAGCAGCGGCGGCATTAGCATAATGTTAAAGTTTTATGTTAAAGTTCATAAGAACTGATAGTTTCTAAACCCATTGATGGATTAGAATTATATTTGGTTTGATGATAGATATCGATGGGCCAGTGAATTCTTGTAGAATATTATCCTGTTCCTTGTGCAGCTTTTCTATCATTGCTCCAAGCTTTATTTGCCTTGATCCCTGTTCTGTAAGTTCTTTTAAGCAGTGTTTCTAATGTGGATTTTTTCTTCTTTCTACACTTCAGTGGTGCCACCCTATAGCATTCCCTCCTGACATCTGTCCTCTCCTCCTCTGGTGAAAGCTTTATATGCCTTCTGGCACACATGGCAAAAGAGAGGGCGCTCAGTCCGATGAACAGAAGAACCATAACTGTATCCCAAGTTATTTTTAGCTCGCCAGAATGAAGTTCAGGAAGAACTATTGTACTACCCCCGGCGTTGGTGTCAGCATTGGCGGCGGTGGTGGGGGCGGCGGCATTAGCAAAATGTTAAAGTTTTATATTTAAGTTTTTTATGTGATGGGCAAGGCGCTGTCAGGCGAGCTGTCCTGGCCCTTTGACGGGTCTTGTTGAGTTCTTATTTTTTCTCTGTTGTTTGTGTGTCTAGATCATTGCTCTAAAGGTATTGAAGAGAATTTATTTTTTCATTTTAAATTGCATTTAATTTACACAGAAAATCACTCCTTCACCAGGATACCCATTCTCCTATTCCACACCTTCAAGGAGCATCCATCTGTTCCACCGATTTTCTTGTTTAATTTGTTGAAGAGGTTTCTTTGTTTCCCTCCATATGACTCAGCTTTCATGTCAGATATATCAGCAGCAGTTGAAAAGAGTGGTGTTACGAACTTCTTCCATTCCTCATGGACAGAGTGCTTACTTTTAATATGTCTGTTCTTCCCATTCTCTTTGTCACACCCTGAAGAATTTGTGTGATCAGACAAAGTCTGTCAGACTCCCATCAGAAAAAATTGGCCTAAGGGGTTTTAGTGTTTTTTGAAAATTTAAATTTTTAGCTCAGCTGAATGAAGTTCAGGAAGAGCTATTGTACTACCCCTGGCATCGAGGTTAGTGGCGGTGGTGGCAGTGTTGTTGGTGTCAGCATTAGCAAAATGTTAAAGTTTTACGTTCAAGTTTTTTATTTGATGGGCATAGTGCTGTCAGATTTTTTTTTTATTTTGGTAAGCATTGAAAACACACCTCATGAACTGAACAAGAAGACTGACTAATGGGTGACTTGGCACATTCCATTTTCCCACCCAAGCAGTCAGCCCTCCATAAATCTTTATTAGTAATGACATGTTTAATTCTAAGAAGAAGAAAAAAAAACTCCTTTCATTCACCTGATGCAATTTTTATGGTATGCATCCACAGTTCCCATAACTTTTAATCTGTCAGGTAAATTACTCCATATCACTGGACCAGAATAGATCAAGCTTAGTTTGAATATTTCTTGTATTGGTCTAAGTTGAAACATTTGATATAAGTTTTCAGTTGGGTAATTTTGTCTAGAAACGGAGGATTTAGATGAAAAAAAAAAAGTGTCAGGTGAGCTACGTTCTGGTTTTAACAACAAATATGTCTAAAAATTTTGATGTTTTTGAGTCATTAGTGCTTCTAAGATTTAAAGTATTTGTAGAGTGATTTTCAGCAGTTACACTTTCAGACATTGGAGATCATGTGATTTAGATAATGAATTGTGTTTTCTGGAGTCCTGGAAAGACTATCATTTAATTTGTTGTAGAAATTTCTTTGTTTCCCTCCATATGACTCAGCTTTCATATCCTGGGGGGATACATGAGCCCCTGCTCACTTGCTCTAGTTATAGTTTGTGCTCATACATTTAACATTTTCCAAACTGAAATGTGTTCCCATGGTATAAAAAGATAAGTTTTCTCCTTAAAATATAAATAATTATTGCTCACTGTATCCCTACTAATGTTCCTTATGGCTTCTTTTTATTAAAGAAATTTTACATGTAATACCATAGTTTCTTCTAAGGCTGATACGCACAGACCTCAAACGGAGCTTCAGAAGCTGGGTGTAGCTTTCCATAGTTGCTATAAAGTGCATTATGTATAGAATCATTTCTGTCAATACAACATTTTCTTGGAGAGATTGTTGATATCGTCTAACTCTGGCGCTGTGGTGTGCTTTGGCTGCTTTAGTCTCCGGTTAAAGGCCTGTGTACGTTTCACTTTTGATTTCCTTTCCTTCTTGACAATAGAGAATCTTCGTTAGCTTTACAGCCAATTCATCGAAGGCTTTTCTTACTTCTGTAAACTGTTACTCACTGTTTTTTAATGACTGATTCTATCAGTCATATAGTGCTGTCACAAGCGTATTTTGGAAAGTGGCTTTCACAGCTGTATTCTTCTGCTCAGAAATGAAGTGATCGTAAGTTCATTTCGCTAAAAAAACAAAAACCAAAAAACAATAATAACGTCTGGAATTGAAAATAAGTTTTGTACAAAGTTAAATGAGAACTTATATAACGTATTCTTGTGCAGGTAAATTTATTTATGTAGTTCTGTAAAATGGTAAGTATCCAACCAATGACATCAGCGGTCATAAAATATAATGAATAGAAATCAATCCGTGGCAAAAATCAGTAGGGTCTGGCCACGTACTTTCGTTTCTCCTTCAGCTGATTCAAGAAGGGCAGTTGTCAGTTACCACGGGGGTAATACCAATGCTTCTACCTATGCTGTCGACCGAGCCGGTACTGCGTATTTGGCTGTCGACCGAGAATTACGGCTTTCGACCGAGCAGTACGGCTGTCGATAGTGTTAGTATCCAAGTTCGGGTGCCTTCTGAGCTACGAAAAATGAAAAAAGAAACATTTTAATCACCGCCGATCGTCAAAGAGGTGTTGAACTTTATATCTGATCTCTTGGTAAGCGTTGGGACACAAAGATCTTTACGAAAATGTACTTGGTATCAAAAACTTCCATTTTCTTCGTTTATTTGCAAAATTTCAGCATTTACAACTGTCAGAGACAAATAAAACTGCCTGGACAGTTTGCTTTGCAAAAGAGCTCTGGCGAACTAATATCATTAGCCTCATTTATTGTTTCTGCTAGATGTTATGAGCGATCTAAAAAAGTTACAATACGGCTGTCGATGACCTATGATACGGCAGTCGATTGTAAAAATATCTGCACGGTACGGCTGTCGATAGTGATTGGAGATGGCATGTTGTGGATTTAAGTCAAAACCAACGCATTTTATGGAATTTTTTTGGTTGAGTCTGTACAAAACGTCACTCAACAGACTATAGTATAAGAACAAGCCACACATTACAGTCCCTTTGTATATATGAAGCACAGGAGTAATGAAAATAAAACTAAGCGTTTAAAGGCGTTCCTAGGCGACGGTTCTGGTGTAATACGTAGTTAATATCACTTGGGGTAGGTAATTTGTATCGTATTTTGCATTGCCGAAGCTGTTGTTATCACGTTTAAAGATTGTCTCCCTCGTTTATTTCATGTTTTCAGAAACAAATATTTTAAGAAAAAACTCGTTAGACAATATGTAATAGTCTCATAATAAACCGTACACTTTTTGAGAAAATGCATGTTTTTTCGATAAATGTGGAATGAAAAATGATCTTCAAATTAAAATGCAAATTACCTTTTTCCTAAAGGCCTATAAGAATATCGATTTTAAACACGTTTGTCATGTGATCATATACAGGTATTTTTCTTATTCGTGCACGTGAGTGTGACGTATGAATAAATTATTTTTGTCCAATAATGCGATTTCCTCCGCGGTCCGCGATAGTTTAAAAATCTATCTTATTTTTTTGTTTAAAGTCACTTTTATCACATATTATTATCTAAACTCTATTTCATATGTATAGTTAGACCATGTCGGAGGTATTGCATGAAATATTTCATCAAATCATTTTTTGTTATTATTATCAAGGGAGTAAATCTTTAAATGTAAGCTTTAGCAGATTTACAACCTCGGCTGGGGAAGAGAGAGCTAATTGTTGTGATATTGATTACTTGTTATTTTGTGGATTTTGTTTGGAGGGGTTTTCTCTTCTTCTTGATGCCTGTGATAGGCTACATCATTTGACTGCAGCACTCTCTGGGCATTTCATTTTACATTTAGCAAATAAAATGTACAGTGTTTGCAACGTATTTTATGTTTCGCACAGCGAAGACTCAGATCTGCTTGGTCATCAGCCCAGTATGATTAGATTCTTCGGAGACTGCATGAAAGAAGTTTAGATCAAATCAATCCATCGAGCGCAATGAACACTCTTATCAAACTGGACGAATCTGATCTAAGTCGTTATTTGGCTCAACATCAATTTGCTTTTTTTGTCCTGCAGCGGCTCGAATACTTTCGTTTGAAGAAGATCTGATATGATTCTACACCGCTTGTCCAGATCCTTCTGGTCATATCTACTCGTAGGATCGTTTCATTATGCCCAGTTGGCTCAACTGCATACGATCTCTCTCTCTCTTTCTCTTTCTTATTCTCTCTCTCTCTCCGTCTCTTTCTCTCTCTCTCTCTCTCTCTCTCTCTCTCTCTCTCTCTCTGTGATGAGATTTTCTCAATTTAACAAATACAACTGATGTTATTATTTTAGTTTTCACAATCAAATGTGATTTAAAATCACATGGAACATAAATGAACTTGTCACAAATCTGTGTCCAGTGGCACCAACCACCGGCCGCCTGCCCAACTTCATAAGCTAGCTGGAGGCTTGAAATCTGAGATGAAGGATGGTGAACCTTTTCAAAAGTTTCGTTATGAAACTTTACAAAAGTTTCGTTATGGAACTTTGCAAAAGTTTCGTTATCCTTCAATCTCATGATTGTAGGCTACTATCGAGGCTATGAACAACGATGCTGTCCTGACTGCGCGGATGCGCATGCACAGGCTGAGCTGTACCTTTGTTATTACAATATGCGAAAAGCAGGTTTGTCATGTATTGATATGCTATTGTTTGCTGGCAAACGTTCCGAATTTATTATCATCTATTCTATTCTGTTCTATCCCATAACCTTACTATGTCGTTGGGGCACCACGGATGATTTCGAAACAATCCCTTTCCACCTTGTCCTGTCTTCAGCTGCCCTAGTTGAGCTGACAAAATCTATCCCTGTCCATACTTAAGTATTGTCTTCCCACCTCTTCTTCTGTCTACCTCTTCTTCAGTTTCCTTTCATTGTGTCCTTTAAAATCGTCTTTGCTAAACCAGAAGACCTTGAGACGTGGCCAAACAACCTTAGTTTCCGTTTCTTGGCCAGCGTCAGGAGTTCATTATATTCTCCAATAGCTGCTTGGATCTTCCTGCCAACCTCCTCATAGGTTATATGGTCCTTCTACGAAATGTTTAGTAACCTTCGGTAGCAACTAATCTCAAAGGCCTGCGTTCATTTCTCTGACTCTGCTGTCAAGATCCACGATTCACAGGCATACAGAAATATAGGAATGACAAGGGAGCGCATAAGCTTCACCTTTGATCCAAATCATATGTTGTTATCTCTCCAAATTGGTTTCAGCTTGGTAAGAGCTGAAGTGGCTTGTGCAGTCCTTGAGAGATTCTCCTGTTTTGAGCCATCATCTGAGACAATTGCCCCAGGGTATTTGAAGCTTGTTACAGTACCCAGCTTCTGCTCTTTTACCTTGATCTCCCTCTAAATGCCATCTGCACCATTTGTTACCAGTTTGGTCTTCTCAGCACTGATCTTCATCTTATATCTTGTGCAGGTTTTGTCGAGACTTTCAACTAGGGCTTCTAGTTCCTGCTTTTCCTCAGCTAGAGCATCTATGTCATCGGCAAACCGCAGATTGGTAATATTTCTGCCGCCTATGCTAACCTTTCCGTCATGTTCTTTCAGATCATCAGACATGATCCGTTCGAGAAAAATGTTGAAGAGGTCGGGTGACAGAAGACATCCTTGTCTTTCTCCAACTGTTGTTCTGAACCATTCTCCTGTGCTGCCGTCCATCAAGAATGCACTTGCAGCCATGTCGTATAGCTGCTCAATGGTGCGAACTAGATTTGCACTGATATTGTACTTCCGCATGGTGGCCCATAAGGCTGCATGCCATACCCTGTCCAAAGGCTTTTTTGAAATTAATGAAGACAATGTACAGATTCTGCTGATGTTTGAGATACTTTTCACACAGGATTCTAAGGTTGAAGATCTGTTCTGTGATGGTCCTTCCGGCTCGGAACCCAGCCTGTGCTTCAGCGACTTTCTCTTCAACTTGTTGTTTAAGTGTGTCCAAGATGACTTTCAGCAGAATTTATTATCATCACATGCGTAATAAACGTGCATTTTTTTGGAAGAATGGACCCAGCAGGCACATGGCGTCGGAATGACGTCATACTGACGTCGATGTGACATAATGACGTCGCATCAACGTCAATACGACGTCTTTTTGACGTCATGTACCCGCTAAAAAGCGTTCACAAATATTGATGATCATTTAAATCCGTTTTGTCAAAACATGCCAGAATGAGTTTCCATTGACGGCATGCGACCTGGTAGAATCGAACCAACCTTGAACAATTATCTTCTTGTGAAAAACGTCCATTTTTGCAACACTCAAGTTTGAAAAATGCAGTCATCGACTGATTTAAAAACTAAACACTTTCTATAATCAACTATAAAATTAAAAAATGCAGTCCTTGCCCAGATCTGCTTTCAAGTTTAAACTTGTAATCACTGACTAGACGTAGTAGACTAAAAAAAAGGCAACCCCTCCCCACCTACTCCCACACCACCAAAACAACAGTAACTTGGAATTGGCTATTTTTCAATTATCAAGGTAAACAAAAGCACTTTTCTTTCCATTTTCTCTTCCTTGGTTACATATTAAGAAGAACTTCGAAAACTATTAACCATCACGGTAACGTAACCCCAGATTTACACCTAACATAATAGTATCAAGAGGGCTGCGAGGCCCTGAATCGCTCACCTGAGTAAAAAGGTTAAAGGTCAAACTAGGGTCATCATTTGAACAGACCTGGCAGTTTTACACTGTCAAAATAGGAGAGTTGTTGTTTTATTGTTTTACGTCCACGGTACACAGCTATGGTCATGTCGGGACGGTCAGTTACCCTAATCACACTATTCCTGGGCAGGCTAAGACCTCCTAAGCGGTTAACCAGTACAAAGTGCATATACTTTCGCCAGTAACTGACAACTGCCCTTCTTGAATCAGCGGAAGGAGAAACGAAAGTATGTGGCCGGACTTGGTATCGAACTCGGGATCTCTGGTTCTTGAGTCAGACGCGCTACCGACTGCGCCACGTGGCCCAGCAAACTATGAGAGACATTGGTTGAAGGTCAAAGAAAGACCCTGATCTCTATTGCTAAAAAAAGCTCATGTACTCATTTGTTTGACAGTATATATTAACTTGTGCACCAAAATTTTCAACAAGTTCCATATATAAACTCTTATATAAAAGCATTTTCCCATATAAAAGCACCAGAAAGCAAATTTGACCTTGCCATAAAATATGTCAAAGTCAACTAAAGATCATCATTTGAACAATCGGTTATTCTTTCATGTAAGAAATTACGAAAAGAATTAGAAGATATCATTCTTCTATAGTACAGCATAACCAGCACTACTGCATTAGCACCAGTTCAGGAGACTTAACCCTCTAGTGCACCGACATCAGCGCCACTTCAGGAGACTTCACCCTCTAGAAGCGCAGCGGCACTAGCGCCACTTAAGAACACTTCCCCCTGTAGTAGCGCAGCGGCATTAGCGCCACTTAAGAAGACTTCCCTCTGTAGTAGAGCAGCGGCATTACAACCACTTCAGGAGATTTCACCCTTTAGTAGCACAACGGCATTAGGGAAACTTCAGGAGACTTTCCTCTCTAGTAGCGCAGCGGCATCAGCGCCAATTCAAGACACCCCCCCCCCTGTAGTAGCGCAGCGGAATTAGTGCCACTTAAGAAGACTTTCCCCTGTATAAGCGCAGCGGCATCTGCTCCACTTCAGGAGACTTCACCCTCTAGTAGTGCAGCGGCATTAGCACCCTTAAAGAATACTTCCCCCTGTAGAAGCGCAGCGGCATTAGCGCCACTTCAGGACACATCCCCATGTAGTAGCACAGCGGCATTAGCACCGCTTAAAATGACTCCCCCCTGTAGTAGCGCAGCGGCATTAGCGCCACTTCAGGAGACTTCACCCTCTAGTAGCGCAGCGGCATTGGTGCCACTTAAGAGGACTTCGCCCTTTAGTACAGCAGCTCAACCTGGGCATTGTTTGTGACCCTTACCAGTTCCCAGGATCAGCTTGACTTCATCTAGTACACTGACCCTGTAGGGAGTTTTGTCCAAGCGGCCTTCGGCCATGATGCTTGCCTAGTGTCCGGCGTCATCAGTAAAGAGCTGATTCGATCATGCTTGATAGTAAGGGGCCACCGCCAAGATGGCTCAGTAATGAACAGCACCGCCAAGATAGCCTTGTCCGAGGAGCCTTTGACCCTCGATCCCGGGCCCTTCGGGCCCTTGCATAAAGATCTTGTTGTAAATGGTTGTCATGTATCAGGAAGATTTGGATTCATTGCTTCCAGAAATTAAGGTGCAGTATCACTGAATAAGCATTGTTGTGACATTCTATGGCCATTTTTTAAGGTGACAATAAGCCTGGTTCAGCTCAACCTGGGCACTGCTTGTGACCCTTCCAGTTCCCAGGATCAACTTGTTTCCACCTGATTGCACTGACCCTGTAGGGAATAAGTCTGATAATGTCTGATAAAAAAGTATAAAGTGTTACCATAAAGATAACATAAATTGTAAATTTTGGCAACTGAGTTATGACTGCGGACTCAGGGATGAATAAAATGCTGAGCTACTGAAAGGTGATGTCTTCTAAAGTCGCACAGTTCCACTGCTTTATTAAAGGTGATGTCTTCTGTACTAGCGCTAGTTACGCTGCGCTACTAAAAGGGGCTGTCTCCTGTAGTAGCGCTAATGCCACTGCACTACTTTAAGGGAATGTCTTCTGAAGTAGCGCTATTGCCGCTGCTCTACTGTAAGGGGAAGTCTTCTGAAGTAGCGCTGTTGCCGCTGCGCTACTAAAAGGGGCTGTCTTCTGTAGTAGCGCTAAAGCCGAAGCGCTACTATAAGGGAATGTCTTCTGAAGTAGCGCTATTGCCGCTGCGCTACTATAAGGGGTGTCTTCTGAAGTAGCGCTATTGCCGCTGCGCTGCTAAAAGGGGGAGTCTTTTGAAATAGCGCTATTGCCGCTGCGCTACTAAAAGGGGCTGCCTCCTCTAGTAGCGCTAATGCCGCTGCGTTACTATTAGGGAATGTCTTCTGAAGTAGCGCTATTGCCGCTGCGCTACTAAAAGGGGCTGTCTCCTGTAGTAGCGCTAATGCCGCTGCGCTACTATAAGGGAATGTCTTCTGAAGTAGCGCTACTGCCGCTGCGCTACTTTAGGGGAATGTCTTTTAAGTAGCGCAAATGCCGCTGTGCTACTGAAAGGGAATGTCTTCTGAAGTGGCGCCATTGCCGCTGCGCTACTAAAAGGGGAAGTCTTTTGAAGTAGCGCTATTGCCGCTGCGATTGTATCAGGGGCTGTCTTCTGAAGTAATGCTATTGCTGCTGCGCTACTATCAGAAGCTGTCTTGTGAAGTAGCCCTATTGCCGCTGCGCTACTGAAAGATGTCTTGTGAAGCAGTGCTTATAAAGGAGCACTATTTTTAATTTTGTAGTTGATCTATCTGTACATTGGCCCACCCACCAACCCTCTTTTCGTGATGGCCTTACATGAAAGATGGATCGAACAAGGTTGGACCAAAATCTTCAAAACTTTCCGTGAAATCTAGTGTTCTAGCATATTCTTATATTTGATCTTGGCGTAAAAAAGGACAAGGTCAACTCAAGGCCATCATTTGAACAATCTTTGTTTTACTCGAGTACCCAACACTACATACCAAAGTTCAAGGACAGTGGTCAATTGGTTCAGGAGAAGAATACTTTTAAAGGTTTTTACCTTATGGTGGCAATGTTGGTCATGTGCTCTGGACGCGCTGAACATATTTTTGTTCCCTCAACTCCTCAAGGCTCTGTATGAAACATGGTGACAATTGGCCCAGTGGCTTTTCAGGAGATGTTTTAAATTGTCAAAATATGAGAGTCCTGTGTCAAAGGTCGAAGAATGACCTTGACCTTTTGTACTCACAAATCTTTATGTACTCGTTAACACTACAGTTTAAATTGCCGAAATATGAGAGACCTGGGTCAAAGGTCAAATAATGACCTTGACCATTTTTACTCACAACTCTTCATGTACTTAGTAATAAAATAATGACCTACACAGTCACAAAGCCGATAATGTGACATTTGCGCCCAGCGAGGTCCTAGATCAGCCTGGACATTGGCCCAGTCTGATCAGAGTCTTTGCTGTGTGCTAAGTGTATAGCTAAGGGCCTACGCCCTTCCTTGCGGGCAGATGATACTCTGATAAAACTGGACGAATGCCCAGGCGGATCTGTGTCTTCGCTGGGCGCAAATGTCACGTTGTTGGTTTTGTCACGGTGCGACTCTGATAATTTCGACGAATGGTCCTAAACTGTACGGAAATAAAGTTATAAAAACGATTTTGTTCCGCTTTATAAATGCACTGCAATCCTCTTGAATCGTCGACATCCGTACCAAGATACATCGACTGCAGTATCAGACACAATATTACCTCATCGACAGCAGTATCACTGAAAACAAAACTCTCCCGGAACATCTTTCCAACGTGCATTTCGTTGCAAACTTGAAACGGTTAACCTTTTGAATGATACTTCCCACATGTTTCAATGGTTGATTAGCAACGAGATAGGCTAAATAACACACTTTTTGCATATTGTGCTTATTTTTTACTTTTTGGGGTTTGACACCGCTTCATATGAAAACAAGCGACACAATCGCTCACCAAGATTTTTCGCAGAAAAGGAAAATATCTTACAACAAAGTCTGACAGAAAAAATATTTAAAAATACCTTAGGATTTCACTAAAGAAACTTCCGTTCGCGTGTTATCCCTCTATCGACAGCAGTACTGCTCGGTCGAAAGCCGTAATTCTCGGTCGACAGCCAAATACGCAGTACCGTCTCGGTCGACAGCATAGGTAGAATCATTGGTATTACCCCCGTGGTTACTGGCAAGAGTATGTGCACTCAGTACTGGTTAACCACTTGGGTCTAAGCCTGCCCAGGAATAGTGTGGTTAGGTTGCAAAGCAATTTTTCTAATATTTTTTTGATTTACACTTTTTAGTGAAACTTATTCATTCCCTTTTATAGGTGTTTTCCAACAACTTGGATGATAGATCATCAAAATTATGATGCATTCCAAAGTACAGGAACCTACCTTTAATATATATAAATAACAACTCCTTTCATCCACCTGATGCAGATTTTAGCTCGCCTGGACGAAGTTCAGGAAAAAAAAAAATACACTTAATGTTTCTCTGTTATATTTAATAAAAAAATGTTTCTCTGTTATATTTAATAAAAAATGTTTCTGTTACATTTAATAAAAAAAAAAAAAAAATGTCCAGCGGGACCAGCAGGTATCTTCAAACTTGCAGGTATCCAGGACAGTCAGAACATCTCACACCAGTTCGAATTTGGGCCAGGTTGAATTTGGGCTAGGTTGGATCATTCTTTTTAGAGCAGAATTCACCCGTAAAATTCGTCTTGCGGAGTACTTTCATAATTGTGAAAATGATGACATGTCTTTGGTAAAAAATAAGAATTATTTTGTACCGCCAAAGAACAGAAATCAAGCTCTTGATGAGTTCGTAAAATCAGTCAAGAGTATTCCTTTAACTGATAATGAAAGGACAGTAAAAGATAATCTGACGAGGCATGAAAGGAATTCAATTAGGTCATTATCTACGAAAAAGCACACATATAGATAATTGTGCCCAGGCAAAGACTCCAAAATATCATATATTCCCTTTCTTTAAAATGCAAACAGATAGTGTTGTAAGCAGAAAACATAAGAACACTGAAGCCGGAACTCAACGCCGAACGTACCGGAAATCAATTCTTGTTATGACGTTACGTTGTTACCCTTGACAACGTCGCCATATTGTTTCTAAACCTCTTGATAATGTTTCACTACTGAAAGCGCTTGAGGAATAAAACAAAATGTGACTTGTTGTGGTGTTTCCGATTTCTCTTTATATATATATATATATATATATATATATATATATATATATATATATATATATATATATATATAAACAACTCCTTTGATCTTCCTGGTGCAGTTTTTAGCTTGCCTGAACAAAGTTCAGGAAAGAAAAAACAGTCAATTATTCAATTATACACTTAATTTTTCTCTGTTATATTTAATAAAAAATACAAAAAAAAAAAAAAAGAAAAACAAAAAAAAAAGTTCAGCGGGACCAGACATGATTTTACATTGAAAAGATCAGTGTATTGGATTTCTATTTTATACACAGGTATATAATCATAAAATACATTGCAAGTTTGATGTAGGGTAAATTCCGTCAATTATTATGGGAGTTTTGGCCCTTTTTCAACTTTATTTTGTACAAAAAATGGTTTCCATTCATTACCTTTTAAAAAGATTAATGTGTTGGTTTCATATTTAATACAGATATATAATTATAAAATAAAGGTCAGGTTCAATTTAGTGTAAAATCTGCCAATTACTTTGGGAGTTATGGCCCTTTTTCAACTTATTTCATACAAAAATGGTTTCGTTTTGTTAGTTTTTGAAAAGTTAATTGTTTCCAGGCTATCCATCATTTCTGTGATACGATACAGAATGTTATCACATATCACAGTCATGAAGCCCCCCCCCCCCCCCCCCCCCCCAAACACACACACACACAAACTTCTCTTGATCCAAACACAATACATCTGCCTAAGGAAGACAATAAAACATGTACCACACAAGTCTGCCTTATGTCCTACAAGTGCCAAAGTGCCAGTACATTAAACAAGGTGCCATCTTACTTAGGGCACTAGGCGGGGGCATCCGTGTCCTATGGACACAGCCTAGTTTTTGTCAGAGATGCACAAATTAATAATTTATTTAATACACTCATGATGTGTACATCCTCTTAGAGAAAAATAACCTAAAATTTATGCCTAACTGATAATCAGACCAGATGTTTTCGCCATCCTCTAATTATCTGGACACTGCAGGTATCAGCTAAACAAGCGTTGTGAACTACTTTTGCCATTATCTCTGGTTCCCGGTTAATAATATAGGTAATTCAAGCATATAGTATTTTTATCAGCGGTGCTACTGCAACCTGATTCACGGTATTAGTGCGCCGATTAAAGAACGCTCTCATAAAATACTCTAGAAAATCGCATGTTAATGATAAAGTTTTGTCTACTTTTATTCTGAATACAGTCAGTGTGTTTGAAGACATATTTTTGAAGTATCACACGAAAATAAGTTTGCAATACAACTGGAACTATTTTTTATAAAGGCTGTAAAAGAGGGAATACTGTTTCGCTGGTTCCCGTGCCATTACAAAATTGTTATGTTACAAAACGCTTAAATTTTAACGTAGAAATCTGTTCAAAACGCCTAAACAACATAAATTTTAACGAGGATTTCGATTTTCTAGTTTATATCACTATTAGGATGCGGGATATTTATGTTTTACTTTTATCTAGAGAAAATCGGTTAACAGCGTTATTTTCACCACCTGGGGCACTGCTACGAAGTTGCATAATTCTGTATCATTTATTGGTATACCGGAGGATTATACGACCAGTTTCATTAGAAACACATGTGAAATCGATACCCCGAGTAACCCGAGTTTATATAGCAGTAAGTCGGGTCGGTCGGGGTCAATTCTCTAAGAGCATGTACACGGCATGGAAAGCATCAAAATAAGTTTTCAGTGTGGTAATTTTGTCTAGAAATTGAGGATTTAGATGAAAAAAGGTGTCAGGTGTGTTACAGGACCATTGGTCCTCTGTTTTTGATAAAAAATATGTCTGAAAAATTTTGATATTTTCGATTCTTTTGTGCTTCTAAGATGGAAAGTATTTATAGTTTGATTATCAGCAGTTACACTTTCAGACATCGGAGATAGTGTGATATATTTAATGAATTGTGTTTTCTGAGGCTCCAGATTTTGATTTATTGTAGAGGTTTCTTTGTTTCTCTCCATATGACTCCGCTTTCATGTCAGATATATCAGCAGCAGTTGAAAAGAGTGGTGTTACGAACTTCTTCCATTCCTCATGGACAGAGTGCTTCCTTTTAATATGTCTGTTCTTCCCATTCTCGTTGTCACACCTTGAAGAATTTGTGTGATCAGACAAGTCAGGTAGACTCCCATCGAAAAGAATTGGTCTAAGGGGTTTTAGTGTTTTTTTGTTTTTTTTATTTATTTTCACAGTTTATTCCTCACAAGCCTTTCAACGTTTCGGCTAATGTCAATAGTGTTTTTTGATAATCTTTCGGCTAATGTCAATAGTGTTTTTTGAAAATTTAAATTTTCATCTTTATTGTTCCTTTTCTTATCCATTTTAGTTCGCCTGAATGAAGTTCAGGAAGAGCTACTATACTACCCCTGGTGTTGGCATTAGCAGTGGCGGCATTAGCATAATGTTAAAGTTTTATGTTAAAGTTCATAAGAACTGATAGTTTCTAAACCCATTGATGGATTAGAATTATATTTGGTTTGATGATAGATATTGATGGGCCAGCGAATTCTTGTAGAATATTATCCTTTTACTTGTGCAGCTTTTCTATCATTGCTCCAAGGTTTATTTACCTTGATGGCTGTTCTGTAAGTTCTTTTAAGCAGTGTTTCTAATGTGGATTTTTTCTTCTTTCTACACTTCAGTGGTGCCACCCTATAGCATTCCCTCCTGACATCCGTCCTCTCCTCCTCTGGTGAAAGCTTTATATGCTTTCTGGCACACATGGCAAAAGAGAGGGCGCTCAGTCCGATTAACAGAAGAACCATAACTGTATCCCAAGTTATTTTTAGCTCGCCAGAATGAAGTTCAGGAAGAACTATTGTACTACCCCCGGCGTTGGCGTCAGCATTGGCGGCGGTGGTGGCGGCGGCGGCATTAGCAAAATGTTAAAGTTTTATGTTTAAGTTTTTTATGTGATGGCAAGGCGCTGTCAGGCGAGCTGTCCTGGCCCTTTGACGGGCCTTGTTGAGTTCTTATTTTTTCTCTGTTGTTTCAATACCTTTAGATCATTGCTCTAAAGGTATTGAAGAGAATTTATTTTTTCATTTTAAATTGCATTTAATTTACACAGAAAATCACTCCTTCACCAGGATACCCATTCTCCTATTCCACACCTTCGAGGAGCATCCATCTGTTCCACCGATTTTCTTGTTTAATTTGTTGAAGAGGTTTCTTTGTTTCCCTCCATATGACTCAGCTTTCATGTCAGATATATCAGCAGCAGTTGAAAAGAGTGGTGTTACGAACTTCTTCCATTCCTCATGGACAGAGTGCTTACTTTTAATATGTCTGTTCTTCCCATTCTCTTTGTCACACCCTGAAGAATTTGTGTGATCAGACAAAGTCTGGTAGACTCCCATCAGAAAAAATTGGCCTAAGGGGTTTTAGTGTTTTTTGAAAATTTAAATTTTTAGCTCAGCTGAATGAAGTTCAGGAAGAGCTATTGTACTACCCCTGGCATCGAGGTTAGTGGCGGTGGCGGCAGTGTTGTTGGTGTCGGCATTAGCAAAATGTTAAAGTTTTACGTTAAAGTTTTTTATTTGATGGGCATAGTGCTGTCAGATTTTTTTTTTATTTTGGTAAGCATTGAAAACACACCTCATGAACTGAACAAGAAGACTGACTAATGGGTGACTTGGCACATTCCATTTTCCCACCCAAGCAGTCAGCCCTCCATAAATCTTTATTAGTAATGACATGTTTAATTCTAAGAAGAAGAAAAAAAACTCCTTTCATTCACCTGATGCAATTTTTATGGTATGCATCCACAGTTCCCATAACTTTTAATCTGTCAGGTAAATTACTCCATATCACTGGACCAGAATAGATCAAGCTTAGTTTGAATATTTCTTGTATTGGTCTAAGTTGAAACATTTGATATAAGTTTTCAGTTGGGTAATTTTGTCTAGAAACGGAGGATTTAGATGAAAAAAAAAGGTGTCAGGTGAGCTACGTTCTGGTTTTAACAACAAATATGTCTAAAAATTTTGATGTTTTTGAGTCATTAGTGCTTCTAAGATTTAAAGTATTTGTAGAGTGATTTTCAGCAGTTACACTTTCAGACATTGGAGATCATGTGATTTAGATAATGAATTGTGTTTTCTGGAGTCCTGGAAAGACTATCATTTAATTTGTTGTAGAAATTTCTTTGTTTCCCTCCATATGACTCAGCTTTCATATCAGATAAATCAGCAGCAGTTGAAAAGAGTGGTGTTATGAACTTCTTCCATTCCTCATAGACAGAGTGCTTACTTTTAATATGTCTGTTCTTCCCATTCTCTTTGTCACACCCTTAAGAATTTGTGTGATCAGACAAAGTCTGTCAGACTCCCATCAGAAAAAGTTGGCCTAAGGGGTTTTAGTGTTTTTTGAAAATTTAAATTTTCATCTTTATTGTTCCTTTTCTTATCCATTTTAGTTCACCTGAATGAAGTTCAGGAAGAGCTACTATACTAAAGCTTTCTATACTATCAGCTTTCATATCAGATATATCAAGAGCAGTTGAAAAGAGTGGTGTTACGAACTTCTTCCATTCCTCATGGGCAGAGTGCTTACTTTTAATATGTCTGTTCTTCCCATTCTCTTTGTCAAACCATGAAGAATTTGTGTGATCAGACAAAGTCTGTCAGACTCCCATCAAAAAGAATTGGCCTAAGGGGTTTTGTGTTTTTTGAAAATTTAAATTTTCATCTTTATTGTTCTTCCCATTCTCTTTGTCACACCCTGAAGAATTTGTGTGATCAGACAAAGTCTAGCAGATCCCATCAGAAAAGATTGGCCTAAGGTGTTTTAGTTTTTTTTGAAAATCTTCATCTTTCTTGTTCTTCTTCTTATTCTTTTTAGCTCGTCTGAATGAAGTTCTCGAAGAGCTATTGTAGTACCCCCGGCGATAGCGGCGGCGGTGTTAAGAAAATGTTATAGTTTTATGTTAAAGTTTTTAAGATGTCATAGTTTCTAAACCCTTTGATTGATTTGAATTATTTTTAGTCTGATGATAGATAATGGTCCAAAATTTTATTCTGCACCATCCCCACTTGATGATATGATTCGCTGACTCTGTGATATTTCTCAGTCTGTGTGTGGGTTAGAGCCATGATACTTGGCACATATCTACATGTGGACAGAACTATTTTAACTTTATCATCCATGTATGGATTCAGCCTATATTTTTGCTTCACTGACTTTATGATATGCTTCACTGACTTTGTTATATTTAGGGCCATGGTACTTGGTACACACTTATATACGGACAAGAATATCTTTATATTTAAGTTACATGCTGATACACTTAATGGCTTGGCCGCAGAGGTTGTGGGTTTGATACCTGATCTGGCTTTCTCCTTTGGCTGATGATTTGAGAAGGCAATTATCAGTAACTGGCGAAAGTATGTGCACTTAGTACTGGTTAACTGCTTAGGAGGTCTAAGCCTGCCCAGGAATAGTGTGGTTAGGTTAATTGACCATCCGGACATGACCATAGCTGTTTACCGTGGACGTAAAGAAAAAATCAATCAATGAATTACCGTAATCGACCCATTTACCGCACATGACCCTATATCCGCACACCATGGCCATTTCTGGAAAAAAACTGCACAAGTGCACACTGCTTTTCCTTTTGAAACTCTCACAAAACCTTACAACCTATCATTACTGTTTCAACAGCGAACTCAAGGCTTGAGTATCATTTTCTGCCCCATAGAAAATATAAACTCACTGTATTTCCAGTCCTACGCCATGTTGTCTCTTTCCAGTCACCCTGCATTTTATTGTTCAGAGTGTGCGCTTATTAGATAGATTTTTAACCACACCTTTTTGTTGCAATTTTGAAAAAATCAAGCGCACAGGGCGGTAAATGGGTCGATTACTGTATACACTTAATGTTTCTCTGTTAAAAAATTGCCATGGCCAGCGGGACCAGACATGATTTGACATTGTATCCAACAGCAGTATGGACATGCAAAAAGATCTTATGTCTGGGTATAGCTGACAAATGTTTGAAAGAGCCTCATTTAGATTCGAGTTCATGCCCGTGAAACAGAACTGTATCATTGCTAACACTGCTTACACCAAGAAAAGTATGATCAATTATACAAAAATCATACACAAATCTTTCAGTGGCAAACACTTGACTCAGACTGTCATCTGCCATTAGCTTAAAACTATTGAAATAATACTCAGTCTTCATCATTATCATACCAGCAAATTTTGGAGACTGCTTCCATACAGTGAACTATGCAAATATTATTGTCAGATAGTACCCAAGCCACGGTGATTAAATCAAAACTGTAATAGAACAATCAGTATGTATACTGTGAACAGTTTTGTAAACATAAATACAATGTACATGTTAACATTTACATAATAATATAACGTATCAATAGAATAGAATTGTATGAACTAAAATCTGTCGCATAAAAAAGAATAATTACTTAGAACAAGGAATCACATGGCAATAGAATAGAACTTTGGGGTTTTTTTAGCTCACCTGAGCCAGCGGCTCCGGGGGAGCTTATAGGATGGTAAGGCTCCGTCGTCCGTCGTCGTCCGTCGTCCGTCCGTCAACAATTTCAAACGACTTCTCCTCTGAAACCGCTGGGCCGATTGTAACCAAATTTCATATACAGCCTCCTGGGACCTTAGGAACGAAAAGTTGTTCAAACGGTCCTGGTCACATGACCAACATGGCCGCCATGCCCATATATGGTAAAAACCTGAAAAAATCTTCTTCTCCAGAACCAATAGGCTGATGGCCTTGAAACTTGGTATGTAGCATCGGGTATGCAAGTACTACCAAGATTGTTCAAATTATGACCTTGGGTTGACCTTGACCTTTTTTACGGTAAGGTCAAATTTGCTTCTTATGCTTTTATATGGCAAGATGCTAAATAATAAGATATCTTGGAAACTGTTGAAGATTTTGGGCTAAAAATTGGTATCTACAGTCATCTTAATGACTACATGAAGATTTACGAGCACAAGAGGTCAAGGTCATTCTTTGACCTTTGACCCTGGACTCTCATATTTTGACAAGTTCTAACAATCTCCTCAAAAGCCACCAAGCCAATTGAAACCAAATTTCATATAGAGCCTGCAGGGGTTGAGGGAACAAAAATTTATTCACACCGTCCAGGTCACATGACCAACATGGCCACCACGCCCGTATATGGTAAAAACCGTTAAAAATATTCTTCTCCAGAACCAGTTGACCGATGGCCTTGAGTTTTGGTATGTAGCATTGGGTACTTGAGTACTATCAAGATTGTTCAAATTATGACCTTGGGTTGACCTTGACCTTTTTTACGGCAAGGTCAAATTTGGGAAAATGCTAGAACATGAGATTTCATGATAAGTTTTGAAGATTTTAGCCTAAAAATTGGTATATACAGTCATCTTAATGAGTACATGAAGATTTGTGAGTACAAGAGGTCAAGGTCATTCTTTGACCCTTGACCCAGAACTCTCATATTTTGACAATTTTAAACAATCTCCTCAAAAACCACTGGGCCAATTGTGACCAAATTTTATATAGAGCCTCCAGGGGTTGAGGGAATGAAAAAATTTTCTAACGGTCATGGTCACAGACCAACATGGCCACTATGCCCATATATGGTAAAAACCTTTAAAAATCTTCTTCTCCAGAACCAATTGACCGATGGCCTTGAGACTTGGTATGTAGCATTGGGTATTTGAGTACTATCAAGATTGTTCAAATTATGATCTTGTGTCGACCTTGACATTTTTTACAGCAAGGTCAAATATGGGAAAATCCTAGAACATAAGATTTCATGGAAAGTTTTGAAGATTTTGGCCTAAAAATTGGTATATACAGTTGTCTTAATGAGGTCATGAAGAATTATGAGTACAAGAGGTCAAGGTCATTTCTTGACCTTTGATCCAGATCGCTCATATTTAGACATTTTCAACCACTTCCTCAAAAGTCAAAGGTCCAATTGTAAACACATTTCATATAGAGCCTCCAGGGATTGATTGAATAAAAATTTGTTCATACGGTCCAGGTCACATGACCAACATGGCCGCCATTACAACTTATGGTATAAATCTTTAATATTTTTCTTCTCCAGAAACAATACACCTATGGCCTTGAAACTTGGTAAGTAGCATGGAGTACTAGAGTACCACCAAGACTGTTCAAATGGTGACCTTGGGTTTACCTTGACCTTTTTTACGGCATGGTCAAATATGGGAAAATGCTAGAAACATAAGATTTCGTAGAAAGTTTTGAAGATTTTGGCCTAAAAATGGTATATATGGTTGTCTTAATGAGTACATGAAGAATTATGAGTACAAGAGGTCAAGGTCATTTCTTGACCTTTGATCCAGATCGCTCATATTTAGACATTTTCAACCACTTCCTCAAAAGTCAAAGGGCCAATTGTAAACACATTTCATATAGAGCCTCCAGGGATTGATTGAATAAAAATTTGTTCATACGGTCCAGGTCACATGACCAACATGGCCGCCATTACAACTTATGGTATAAATCTTTAATATTTTTCTTCTCCAGAAACAATACACCTATGGCCTTGAAACTTGGTAAGTAGCATGGAGTACTAGAGTACCACCAAGACTGTTCAAATGGTGACCTTGGGTTTACCTTGACCTTTTTTACGGCACGGTCAAATATGGGAAAATGCTAGAAACATAAGATTTCGTGGAAAGTTTTGAAGATTTTGGCCTAAAAATGGTATATATGGTTGTCTTAATGAGTACATGAAGATTTATGAGTACAAGCGGTCATGGTCATTCTTTGACTTTTGACCCAAGACTTATATTTTGACAATTTCAGACATGATAAGAAAAAGCCACCATACCAATTGCCCAGGTGAGCGATTCAGGGCCTCATGGCCCTCTTGTTTAGCTCACCTGAGCCGAAGGCTCAGAGGTGAGCTTATAGGATGGGAGTCGAGCCGTCGTCCGTCCGTGCGTGGGTGCGTCAACACTTTCAAACATGAATATCTCAGAGACCAGTGGGCTGATCGCAATCAAATTTTATCTGAAGCATCATTTGGGTGGGGGAAAGGCTGCATTAGGTTTTGGTGCCGATTAGCTCAGAACTCTGGTTTCCATGGCAACAGATAGCCCCCATAGGGTTATAATGGGGAAAACGGCGTCATCACGTTTTCTCGACTGTTTTTGATTAGATCCTTATCATACTTGCAGGTAATGATGACACACACAAGAGCTTGGATGAGTTCGAAATTTGGCCGGATTTGAGCACAGACTACAGAGTTAGCTGCCCTTGAGCATTTGAAAAAAAATCCCATAGGGTTATAATGGGGAAAAAGGCATCATCACGTTTTCTCAACTGTTTTTGCTTAGATCCTTATCATACTTGCAGGTAATGATGACATACATAAGAGCTTGGATGGGTTTGAAATTTGGCAGGATTCGAGCACAGACTTCGGAGTTAGCTGCCCTTGAGTGTTTGAAAAAAATCCCATAGTGTTATAATGGAGAAAACAACGTCATCACATATTTTTAGAAAAACTTTGTCATCGCTCTAGCGCCTACATTTCTCAACAGATTTTAAATCAACTTCACACAAATGTAGGGCATGACAATATCTCAAGCAAGTTCGCCTTTCAGGATGCTGTGCCCAAGGTCAAGGTCACTGTGGCTATTTTTAGAAAAACTTTGTCAGTGCTCTAGCACCTACATTTCTCAGCAGATTTTAAAATAGCTTCACACAAATGTAGGGCATGACAATATCTCGAGCAAGTTTGACTTTCAGGGTGCTGCACCCAAGGTCAAGGTCACTGTGGCTATTTTTTTAGAAAAACTTGGTCATCGCTCTAGCGTCTACATTTCTCAACGGATTTTAAATCAACTTCACACAAATGTAGGGCATGACAATATCTCAAAAAAGTTTGACTTCCAGGGTGCTGCGCCCAAGGTCAAGGTCACTGTGGCTATTTTTAGTAAAAACTTGGTCATCGCTCTAGCGCCTACATTTCTCAACGGATTTTAAAATAGCTTCACACAAATGTAGGGCATGACAATATCTCGAGCAAGTTTAACTTTCAGGGTGCTGCACCCAAGGTCAAGGTCATTGTGGCTATTTTTAGAAAAACTTGGTCATCGCTCTAGCGCCTACATTTCTCAACGGATTTTAAATCAACTTCACACAAATGTAGGGCATGACAATATCTCAAACAAGTTTGACTTCCAGGGTGCTGCGCCCAAGGTAAAGGTCACTGTGGCTATTTTTAGAAAAACTTTGTCAGCGCTCTAGCACCTACATTTCTCAATGGATTTTAAAATAAATTCACATAAATGTAGGGCATGACAATATCTCGAGCAAGTTCGACTTTCAGGATGCTGTGTCCAAGGTCAAGGTCACTGTGGCTATTTTTAGAAAAACTTTGTCATCGCCCTAGCACCTTCATTTCTCCATGGATTTTGAAATAACTTGACACAAATGTAGGGTATGACAATATCTCAAGCAAGTTCGACTTTCAGGATGCTGTGCCCAAGGTCAAGGTCACAGTGGCTATTTTTAGAAAAACTTTGTCATCGCTCTAGCACCTACATTTCTCAGCAGATTTTAAAATAAATTCACACAAATGTAGGGCATGACAATATCTCGAGCAAGTTTGACTTTCAGGGTGCTGCAATCAAGGTTTTTGATTAGATCCTTATCATACTTGCAGGTAATGATGGCATACATAAGAGCTTGGATGAGTTTGAAATTTGGCCAATTTGGCCGGATTCGAGCGCAGACTACGGAGTTAGCCGCCCTTGAGCGTTTGAAAAAAAATCCCATAGTCTTATAATGGAGAAAACAACATCATCACATTTTCATTTTTCATCAGATCCTCTTCATACTTGCAGGTAATGAGGATATGCATAAAAGCTTGGATTAGTTAGCATTTCGGCTAGATCCCACCACTGACTATGGAGTACCTGCCCTGAGCATCCAAAAAATCAATGTTGCCACTTTTTCTTGGTTTCTACTGATCCGATCCTTTTCAAACTTGCAGGTAATGAGAAAATGCATAATATCTAAAACAAGTTCAAATTTTGGCCAGATCAGGCCAACCACTATGAAGTTAGCTGCCCTTGACAGCTCTGTCTATTGTGCTCTTGATCGGATACTTTTTAAACTTGCATATATTAAATGAGGGCATACATAATGTTTTGGATGAGTTTAATTTTCAGCCTGATTGGACCACTGACTGTGGAGTTAGCTGCCCTTGAGCATCTTAAATATCCCTATAGGTTTACAATGTCTCTTAGGTGAGCAATGGTTGCCCTTTGGGCTACTTGTTTCTCAAAAATTACAAATCCGCCAAAATAAAAATCCGCCAAAAGGTCTGTTTAGAAAAGCCGCCAAATTTTGCTGCCGCCAAATATAAGTGTTTTACAGTATTTCAGTCTATATCGGGCCGTCTCCCAAAGAGAGGGAGAAAGAAGAGAGAAATGATAGTGTCCAAACAACCCCCAGCCGCACCTACTGCAAGCACAGTAAGCCCTTGCCCTACTACTATTCAAATAAGCAGGACGCCCCGGCACTACGATGCAAAACAAATCTGTATACAGCGAAACAAAAAAATAACGCTATTTACGGCTGTTCTATGGTAAGTTAGGAGTAATTGGGTGTTCAAAATGCCAAAATCCTGGTTATTTGGTTGTAAAAGATGCTTCCCTCTGAAAAAAATTGGTGGCCCCTTTTCAAAATATTGATGGGCCACTGGCCTATTCTGACAAATTTCTAGATTGAACCCTGGACTAGTCTTATTTCATACTACTATACATCAGACAGATGCTGCTGATGACCTAAGGTCAAGGTCACAGACTTAATCTTTGAATTTGTACATGTATCACAAATTTGCATTGAAGTTGTGTGTTAATATATGCTTTCATTGGGTAATGGCACTGGTTGGGGGGATACATGAGCCCCTGCTCACTTGCTCTAGTTATAGTTTGCTCATACATGTAACATTTTTCAAGCTGAAATGTGTTCCCATGGTATAAAAAGATAAGTTTTCTCCTTAAAATATAAATAATTATTGCTCAGTGTGTCCCTAATAATGTTCCTTATGGCTTCTTTTTTAAAAAAGAAATTTTACATGTAATACCATAGTTTCTTCTAAGGCTGATAAGCACCAACCTCAAACGGAGCTTCAAAAGCTGGGTGTAGCTTTCCAAACTTGCTATAAAGTACATTATGTATAGAATCATTTCTGTCAATACGACATTTTCTTGGAGAGATTGTTATGATATCGTCTAACTCTGGCGCTGTGGTGCGCTTTGGCTGCTTTTATCTTCAGTCTCCCGTTAAAGGCCTGTGTAGGTCTCACTTTTGATTTCCTTTCCTTCTTGACAATAGAGAATCTTCGTTAGCTTAACAACCAATTCATCAAAGGCTTTTCTCACTTCTGTAAACTGTTACTCACTGTTTTTTAATGACTGATTCTATCAGTCATTCAATGCTGTCACAAGCGTATTTTGGAAAGTGTCTTTCACAGCAGCTGCTGTATTCTTCCACTCAGAAATGAAGTGATCGTAAGTTCATTTCGCCAAAAAACAACAACCAAAAAAAAAAAAAAAAAAATGTCTGGAATTGAAAATAAGTTTTGTACAAAGTTAAATGAGAACTTGTATAATGTATTCTTGTGCAGGTATAATTATTTATGTAGTTCTGTAAAATGGTAAGTATCCAACCATTGACATCAGCGGTCATAAAATATAATGAATACAAATCAATCCCTGGCGAAAGTCAGTAGGGCACCTGACTTATAAGTCAGAGGCCCTGGGTTCAATACCCGGTCTCTGGCCACATACTTTCGTTTCTCCTTCAGCTGATTCATGAAATGCAGTTGTCAGTTACTGGCAGAAGTATGTGCACTCAGTACTGGTTAACCGCTTAGGTCTAAGCCTGCCCAGGAATAGTGTGGTTAGGTTAACCGACTGTCCCGACAACACCATAGCTGTTCACTGTGGACGGAAAGCAACAAGTCAATCAATCTATCCACCAATTTTCTTGTTAGGATTTCTGCATGACTATAAGAGTTCAGGTGCAAATGCAGAAACACTTAATGAGACAGGCTATTTTTATGCCCACGCCATTAAAAATGGGGGGTGGGGGCATATAGTATCACCACTGTCCATATGTACATCCTGTCCTGTCCTGTACGTCCAGTACGAAAACGGTTTCTGTTCGATATCTTTTGAAAACATTGGTGTGTTGAATTCATAATTTATACACAAATATATAATCATAAAATACAGGTCAAGTTCGATGTTGAGTAAAATCTGTCTGATATTATACCCCCGGCATACTTCATACCGCTGGCATACAAAGTATGTCGAGGGTGTATATAGTTTTTGTATTTTTGTCTGTCTGTTCATTCGTCCATCCTGTCCTTTACATTTGCTTTAAAGTTTTGCGTTAAGTTTCATGTTTTGCTCTGTTTCCTTGAAGGTCTGTACTGGAACTTGTTCAAATGTGCTAAGAGGGCAATGACAAGAAGTGCAGAGCAGAATAACCATAACAGTATCCCAAGTTATTTTGGAGTTTCTTCCCTTATTTTGTCTCATTTGTATGCATGTCCAGAGCGTTGCTCTAAAAGTATTGAAGAGAATTTAATATTATTATTATTTTAATTTGCATTTAATTTACACAGAATATCACTCCTTCACCAGGATACTCATTCTCATGATTCCAACCTTAGGGGAGCGTCCATCGGTTCCACCGATTTTTAGCTCACCTGTCAAGGTGAGCTTATAGTATAGCCTTGGTCCGTCGTCCGTCGTCGGCGTCGGCGTCGGCGTCGTTCACACTTTACAACATCAATATCTCCTACACCAACTGGCCAATGTTGATCAAATTTTATGTATAGCATTGTTGGGATGGGGGATTGACTTCATGAGGTTTTAAGGCAGATTGGATTGGAACTCTAATTGCCATGGCAACATATAGCTCCCATAGACTTACAATGGGAAAAACTTCAAAAATCTTCTTCTCTGAAACCATGAGGCCCAGAGCTTACATATTTAGTATGTACCAATATCTAGTGGTCCTCTACATAAATCCTGCCAACCATGTCCCTGGGGCCAAAATTGGCCACGCCCTGGGGGTCATTAGCTCCCATAGACTTACAATGGGAAAAACTTAAAAAATCCTCTTCTCTAAAACCATGAGGCCCAGAGCTTACATATTTAGTATGTACCAATATCTAGTGGTCCTCTACATAAATCCTGCCAACCATGTCCCTGGGGCCCAAATTGGCCACGCCCTGGGGTCATTAGTTTCCATATACTTACAATGGGAAAAACTTCAAAAATCTTCTTCTCTGAAACCATGAGGCCCAGAGCTTACATATTTAATATGTACCAATATCTAGTGGTCCTCTACATAAATCCTGCCAACCATCTCCCTGGGGCCCAAATTGGCCAAGCCCCGGGGGTCATTAGCTCCCATAGACTAACAATGGGAAAAACTTAAAAAAATCTTCTTATCTGAAACCATGAGGCCCAAAGCTTATATATTAAGTATGTAGCAATGTTAAGTGGTCCTCTATGTAAATCCTGCCAATTGAGTCCCTGGGGTCCAAACTGGCCACACCCTAGGGGATCATTTGTTTATATAGAGCTATATTGCTAAAGAACCTTAAAAAATCTTCTTCTCTGAAACCAAGAGCCCAGAGCTTACATATTTAGTATGTACCAATGTTTAGTGGTCCCCTACATAAATCCTGCCAACCATGCCCCTGGGGCCCAAATTGGCCACGCCCCTGGGATCATTAGCTCCCATAGACTTACAATGGGAGAATCATAAAAAATCTTCTTCTCTGAAACCATGAGGCCCAGAGCTTACATATTTAGCATGTACCAATGTCTAGTGGTCCCCTACATAAATCCTGCCAACCATGCTCCTGGGGCCCAAATTGGCCACGCCCCGGGGGTCATTAGCTCCCATAGACTTACAATGGGAAAATCTTAAAAAATCTTCTTCTCTGAAACCATGAGGCCCAGAGCTTACATATTTAGTATGTACCAATGTCTAGTGGTCCCCTACATAAAACCTGCCAACCATGCCCCTGAGGCCCAAATTAGCCATGGCCCGGGGGTCATTAGCTCCCATAGACTTACAATGGGAAAATCTTAAAAAATCTTCTTCTCTGAAACCATGAGGCCCAGAGCTCACATATTTAGTATGTTCCAATGTCTAGTGGTCCCCTACATAAATCCTGCCAACCATGCCCCTGGGGCCCAAATTGGCCACGCCCCGGGGGTCATTAGCTCCCATAGACTTACAATGGGAAAATCTAAAAAAATCTTCTTCTCAGAAACCATGAGGCCCATAGCTTATATCAATGTCTAGTGATCTCCTACTAAAATCCTGCCACCCATGCCCGTGGGGCTCAAATTGGCCACGCCCCAGGGTGGCATTTGTTTATATATAGCTATAGCTTAAGAACCTTTAAAAAATCTTCTTCTTTGGAACCATGAGGCCCAGAGCTTATATATATAGTATGTAGCAATGTTTAGTGGTCCCCTACATAAATCCTCCCAACCAAGCCTCGTGGGTCCAAACTGGCCAATCCCCAGGGGTCATAAGCTCCCATAGACTTATAATGGGAATAACTTCAAAAATCTTCTTCTCTGAAACCATGAGGCCCAGAGCTTACATATTTAGTATGTACCAATGTCTAGTGGTCCCCTACATAAATCCTGCCAACCATGCCCCTGGGGCCAAAATTGGCCACGCCCCGGGGGTCATTAGCTCCCATAGACTTACAATGGGAGAATCTTAAAAAATCTTCATCTCTGAAACCATGAGGCCCAGAGCTTACATATTTAGTATTTACCAATGTCTAGTGGTCCCCTACATAAATCCTGCCAACAATGCCCCTGGGGTCCAAACTGGCCACTCCCCGGGGTAAATTAGTTCCCATAGACTTACAATGGGAAAATCTTAAAAAATCTTCTTCTCTTAAACCATGTGGCCCAGAGCTAACTTCTTTAGTACATATGTAGCAACGTTTAGTGGTCACCAACTTAAATCCTGCCAACCATGCCCCCTGGGGTCCAAATTGGCCATGCTGCTCCCATAGACTTATAATGGGAAAGATTTCAAAAATCTTTTTCTCTGAAGCCATGAGGCCCAGAGCTTACATATTTAGTATGCAGCAATGTCTAGTGATCCCCTGCATAAATTCTGCCAATCAAGCACCTGAGGTCCAAACTGGCCACACCCTAGGGGCTTGTTTGTTTATAGAGCTATATAGCTAAAGAACCTTCAAAAAACTTATTCTATGAAACCATAAGGCCAAGAGCTTATGTATTTAGTATGTTGCAGTGTATAGTGGTCCTCTACATAAATCCTGCCAATCAAAACCCTGGGGTCCAAATTTGCCACACCCCATGGGGTCATCAGATCCTATAGAATTGCAGCCTGTTTACTAGCTTACCTGAGCTGGAAACTTACATTTTATAACTCAGGTGAGCGGTCGTTGCCCTTGGGCTACTTGTCTTGTTTTGTTTTGTTTATGTTTTGTGTCCAAACACTTGTATTTAACTCTAAGGGCCTCATGAAAGGTTATTTGTACTGCTAAATTTTGTCACCCTCATAAAATAAAGACTTTAATTACTTAACTTCTTACTTACGAACTTACTTACTAACATATTTACTAAATGAATATGGGAACATACTAAATTAGTTAAGGAGACTGTTAAAAAACATAAAACATGACAGCTTTTAGTCTGATATTTTATTTGAAAATTTCTGAACCCATCAATATTAAACCATCCATCCGGCCATCCAAGGGTCAAGATTACAAACTTTGAAATTTCGTGTATGAAAGTGGCTTTAAAGTTCTGTGTGCTGTTAATATAATTCCTTGTATTTCTGAAATCCATAAACCAAACCTTTTGACTAGCTCTGCTAGGGGGTTTGATAAAGATTGTATGTCGGTTCAAGTAAGTCCTCCCTCACTTGCTCAAAAATAATTATACCCCCGGCATACGAAGTATGTCGAGGGGTATATAGCTTTTGTCTTTCCGTCCGTTCGTCCGTCTGTCCGTTAGTCCGTCCGTCCGTCCGTACGTACGTACGTAAGTTAACATTTGCGTTAAAGTTTTGCGTTAAGTTTTTTATTCTGTTTCTGTTAACAAGAACTTGTTCATAGATGTTTATCATTTTATTAGAGGATGGATGCTGATTAATTTGCATCTTCTAGATGCTGCTACTGCTGTCCTAAGGTCAAGGTCACAGACTTAGAAATTTGTACAATAGCTGCGTTAAAGTTTTGTGTTAAGTTTTTTTGGTATGCTTCTTTTATCATGACCTTGTTCAATGATGCTTAATGTTTTAGCTGAGGATGGATACTATTAGTTTGCATCATCTACATGCTGCTGCTGTCCTAAGGTCAAGGTCACAGACTTTGAAGTTAGTACAATAGCATTAACATTTGCGTTAAAGTTTTGTGTTAAGTTTTTTTCATTTCCTTCAATTCTCCAGACCTTGTTCAATGGCGCTTAGTATTTTAGCTGAGGATGGATACTAATTAGTTTGCATCATCTACATGCTGCTACTGCTGTCTTAAGGTCAAGGTCACAGACATTGAAATTTGTACAATAGCTGCGTTAAAGTTTTTCGTTAAGTTTCTGTTTTTGCTCTGTCTTTCTGAAATCCTTTACTGGAACTTGTTCTTATGTGCTTAATGTTACTACAGGAGAGATACATATTAGTCTGCATCATCTGGATACTGCTGCTGACCTAAGGTCAAGGTCAGATACGTAGGAATTTGTGTACCATTGTTGTTTGTTAAGTTGTACTTTTTGCTTACCGTATATTTCAGTATACTTGATTGGAACTTTTTGCTTTGTTAGTAGGTTTACTGCTAGGTGGAAACTGATCAGTTCAAATCATTTGGATGCTGCTGCTGACTTTAGGTCAAGGTCACAGACATTAGAGTTTTATGTAAATTTGTGTTTAAATTTTATGTTAAATTTGTATATTCTTTTTTTTTATTGCAAATTTTTAATGGAACCCTTTAGTATTTGTCTATAGTCCTTTCACTGGGTATGTTATAGATCGTCCATCTGTCTGTCTGTCTGTTTGGTAACATATGCTTTAATATTAGGCGGTGGCACTGGCCGGGGGTATACGTGAGCCCCTGCTCACTTGCTCTAGTTTCTATTAATTCACTTTTGTATAATTATATACTCAACACCATTTATTTTGTATGTTGATGGCTATACAGTATTACAAGATTTTAACAGAACTTGTAAAATGTTTGTATGTTATTATCGGATTTTTTTTAAGCGCGGGTCCGTTGGCCCGGGCCAGTTGATTTGGCCTCGGGCCAGTTAAATCGCACTGTAGCAGGTCCGTCAGGCCAGTTGAATTTCGGGGAGTCATTTCGGGACATTCGGTTTGTTTCAAACTTGAAGCGAAAACCAGTCTACTTTCGTTTTGCTACGGGTAATTTCATTGGATGATCAGAAATGTTTAATCCAATGAACTTTCTCCATGCCTTGCAAATAGACATCATGGCCGACCGATGAAGTTTGGGGATGAATCTTGGAAGTCGCATGTAAAAAAAATGGACCCCAAAGGATTTCTGCGCTTATTTCAACACCCGCCTCCTAAAAAACAAAAACAAGAAAAGAAAGCCACCCGGGACAAATACGAACAGTCTGGCCGCAATCTGTCCTTTCAACCCGGGTGGCTGACTGAATTCAAGTGGCTCGAGTATGATGATGCCCTGGGAATGAAATGTTTGATTTGTAAAACTAGGGACACGGTTGGCTCTTATTATACCCCCGACATACGAAGTATGTCAGGGGGTATATAGTTTTTGTCATCCGTTCGTTCGTTCGTCCGTCCGTTCGTCAACTTTACGTCAAAGTTTTGTGTTAAACCTTTTTTGATTGCTCATATCTTTGTAACTACTCATCAGATTCTTTTCATATCTGGTTTATGATATCTCTATAGCATTGCCTTTGGTGTGAACTATTTTAGCCCCTGGGTCAGGCCCCAGGGTGGGGCAAAGGGTCAGTAATTAGGACTTAGGCATTTTCATTATGTCAAAGTTTTGCGTTAAAACTTTTTGATTGCTCATATCTCTGTAAGTGCATTGAAGATTTCTTCCGTATTTGGTTCATTATATCTATAGCATTACTTTTGATCTGGATTACCTACATTGCAGGATCAGGCTCATGGGTGGGGCCAGAGGTCAATAACTAGGACTTTGCCATTTGTTGAATAGTTATGGGTTATAGTTCTAATGTACTTGAATGGAGCCTAATGATACATGGCTAGGTTTATTGTCCCCCGCCTTTTCGAAGAAAAGCGGAGGGACATAGTTTTCGGCTTTCAGTCCTTCCGTCCGTCCTTCCGTCCCCCTAAAGTAGTAGGTACCTTGTGTGCGCAACTCCTCCTACAGTTTTACGCCGATTCTTTCGAAACTTTACAGATGTTTTTGTCATGGTCTGAAGATATGCATGTGGTTTGGATGTAATCCTGAGATTATTTTTTGTCACTTTTTTCACAAGTTGAACTTAGTCATTTTTTAGGCTTTTTTACTATCAAAGTGACTAGGTAGTGGTACCTTGTGTGCGCAACTCCTCCTACAGTTTTATGCGGATGCCTTTGAAACTTCACAGGTGTTTTGGTAATGGTCTGAAGATATGCATGTGGTTTGGATATAATCCTCACATTATTTTTTGTCACTTTTTCCAAAAGTTGAACTTAGTCATTTTTTAGGCGTTTTTTCTATCATAGTGACTAGATAGTGGGTACCTTGTGTGCGCAACTCCTCCTACAGTTTTATGCCGATTCCTTTGAAACTTCACAGGTATTTTGGTCATGGTCTGAAGATATGCATGTGGTTTGGATATAATCCTCACATTATCTTTTATTACTTTTTGTGCAAATTGAACTTAGCCATTTTTTACATACATTTTTACTGTCAAAGTGAATAGATAGTGGGTTCCTTGTGTGTTCAACTCCTCCTACAGTTTTATGCCCATTCCTTTGAAACTTCACAGGTGTTTTGATCATGGTCTGAAAATGTGCATGTGGTTTGGATATAATCCTCACATTATTTTTTTTATTACTTTTTTCACATTTTTAACTTAGCCACTTTTCCAGCTCAAACGCTTAGTGTGTATACAGTGGAGACATAGTTTCCAAGGCGGGGGACATAAATTCGTTGAATTTGCTTGTTTCATACTAGTTTACACATATGGATGCTGCTGCTGACATAAGGCCAAGGTCAAAGACATTGAATTTTGTACATGTATAACATTTGTATTGTAGATTGTAGCTTTGTGGTAAAGTATGCTTTCATTAGGCGGTGGCACTGGTCGGGGGTATATGTGAGCCCTTGCTCACTTGCTCTAGTGTTAATGGATGCACCAATTACAAGAAAACCTCACTGCTATATCATGATGAGGTATCAGACTTGCATATTGAATATGTTTAAGAAGCACAATGCCTCGATTAACCCTGAATCAACACAAGCTGCCTGTTTTTATTGCAGGGAATCGCATACATTTTAATGGTGCTTTATTTTATTGAATATAATTAGTCCTGATATTCCGCATTGGAAAAATAGTCGGGCCAGTTGAAAATTTGGATGGGCACTGGCCAGTAGATTTTCAGGCCAGGTGGCCCTGCAGGCCAATGGCATTTTGGTCCCTAGGGAAACCCCTGATTATGTGATAAATATGCTACCCAAGGTTCTTAGATATATTTTAACACATTATGCCACTTATTCCCTATATCAAATCGTTAATTAGTAAAAGCTAAGTAAAATATACATCAGACATATTAAGTTTTGAAAATAAAAATGAGGGAGACAGCACTTGCGAGTCAGTTTTGCAAGCACCAACGGTGCGAAGTCTTGCTAGCGGAGTCCAGGGGCATGTACCCCCCGGAAAAATTTTGAGAAAAGGGTACAAAATGGTGCATTCTGAGAGCTATTTTGAGCACTTTTCTTTAGACTACTGTTCATGGGTAATTATTCCTTATGGAAAGCCTTCTCCGACTAATCTATGACGGTGACCAAAGCTCAGTGTAATACTGAGGTCAATTTCATAGCAGAAGTAAGACAAAAGTATTTGTCCTTGTAAAATCTTGCCAGTGCTGGATATTTCAGAAAAGGTTTGACTTAGACTAGTCTGCACAGATATGCATGCTCTTTTCAGTATGCAGTAAGGTACGTTTTCACACCACCCCAGTATAAGCGAGGACGAATGAGTGTGGTCCGAATGTCATAATACACAGTTTAGAAAATATAGCTATCTGTGGTGAATTCATTACGGTAATTACCACTGTTTTCTTTTTCCTGGGTCGTAAAAGATACAGAAGCCATGAATCTTTCGTAAAAGCTCTGAAAAGGCAAGCAGACGAAAGTAATCTCATCACAGTTTGCATCGTGGTCAAACACAACGGAAACGAAAGTAAACTGTGCAAGATTTGTTACGAACATTTCATTTGGACCAATGTTTTAAGGATATCTTATCTACCAATCAAAACAAGTCTCATAACAACCCAGTTCAAGCGTCTATTAAGATTGATTGACATTTGGTATACTTCGACATTTTCTGCTGAATTTTACAAGCGCAGCTTTTCAAAAAATTGAAAAAAATCAGGATTTTCATTTTTTTTCCCGAATTTTGTGAGGCCTGAGAAAAACTATTTTTTCGGGAGTCTCTGGCGAATTATGGGAGACTTAACATGTCTGTATACATCACAATCAACATAGTTTATACTTACGGTTTATAGGTCTAGTGTAATACATACCGTAATCGACCCATTTACCGCACCGTGCGCTTAACTTTTTCAAAATTGCAACAAAAAGATGTGGTAAAAATGTATTTAATAACCGCACACTCAGAACAATGAAATGCAGGGTGACTGGAAAGAGGCAACATGGGTAGGACTGGAAATACTTTGTGTTTAAATTTTTCATGAGTTCCCTGTTAATTATTGGGTTTTGTGAGAGTTTCAAAGAAAAAGCAGTGTGCGCTTGTGCAGTTTGTCAGGAAATGGCCTTGGTGTGCGGTTATAGGGGCATGTGCGGTAAATGGGTCGATTACGGTATTATGAAGTATGACCAAACAGCTTTATCTTAAATGAAGATTTTGATTTTGGGAAGTAGGCTAAATGATAATTGAAAAAAAGAAAACTAATGTGGTAATTTATTTATTTTTAGCTCACCTGAGCACGAAGTGCTCAAGGTGAGCTATTGTGATCGGTCTTTGTCCGTCGTTCGTCCGTCGTTCGTCCGTCGTCAACTTTTGCTTTAAACGACTTCTTCTCCAAAACTGCTGGACGGATTTTGAAATAATTTCACAGAAATGTTCCTTGGGGGACTCTTTACCAAGATTGCTAAAACGGTTCCGCTCCACTGAACAATATGGCCGCCAGCGCTAAAAATAGAAAAACCTTTAAACGACTTCTCCTCCAAAACTGCTGGGCAGAGTTTGAAATAATTTCACAGAAATGTTCCTTAGGAGGCCTTTTACCAAAATTCTCAAACGGTTCCGCTCCGCTGAACAAAATGGCCGCCAGAGCTAAAAATAGAAAAACCTTTAAACGACTTCTCCTCCAAAACTGCTGGGCAGATTTTGATGTATTTTCACAGAAATGCATACCTGCCAAGTTTCATGATTTGTGCATGACCCTCACGAATTTGGACGCCTCCCACAACCTCACGATCGTATTTTAAAAAATAGCCATAACTCACGCTTCCTTCGCTTGCTCACGATTTCACTTTAAACAGGAAAATTCAAAAAAAAAATGGATGGGAGATCGATTTTACCTGGGTTAGGAAGGTTGAAAAGCGCAACAGCTTTGCGTTTTGTAATCTTTGCCAAGGCATTTCAGTGTTTTCCACGCCGGAAAAAAACGATGTATAAAACATAGATCTTCACAGATGGTAGGAAAATGCAATCGGTATCATATTTTGTTATTACCAAGACAGCCCAAGATGTTATCAGAGCTGAAACTCTCTTTAGCAACTTCATTGCAGAACATAACTTGCTATTTTTGATAGCAGATCACTTTAATAAACTCAATGTATAAAATTTTAGCAAATAAGAATACTTGATGTTTATCTTCATTTAAGTACTACCTACCGATCCTATTCCTCCCCACTGCCATCCCCAATCTGTAGTTTCACATAAAGAGAAAAAAAAATGACACAAAAATCTCACTCTTTTCCTTTGTCAACGGGTTTCTCCGCGAATGAACTAACGCGGAAAAGGGTGCTAAATCGAGGCTTCGCGCGCAGTCTCACTCTTTTGAGAATTGAAAACTTGGCAGGTATGGAAATGTTTCTTAGGAGACCCTCTACCAAATTTGCTAAAATGGTTCCGCTCTGCTGAACAAAATGGCCGCCAGAGCTAAAAATAGAAAATCCTTTAAAGGACTTCGCCTCCAAAAGTGCTTGACAGATTTTGAAATAATTTCACAGAAATGTTTCTTAGGAGGCCCTTAACCAAAATTGCTCAAACGGTTCCTCTCCGCTGAACAATATGGCCGCCAGAGCTAAAATTAGAAAAACCTTTAAACGACTTCTCCTCCAAAATTGCTGGGCAGATTTTGAAATAATTTCACAGAAATGTTTCTTAGGAGACCCTCTACCAAATTTTGCTAAAACGAGTCAGCTCGGCTGAACAAAATGGCCGCCAGAGCTAAAAATAGAAAAACCTTTAAACGACTTCGCCTCCAAAACTGCTTGGCAGATTTTGAAATAATTTCACAGAAATGTTTCTACGGAGGCCCTTAACCAAAATTTCTTAAATGGTTCTGCTCCGCTGAACAATATGGCTGCCAGAGCTAAAAAAAGAAAAACCTTTAAACAACTTCTCCTCCAAAACTACTGGGCAGATTTCGAAATTATTTCACAGAAATGTTTCTTAGGACACCCTCTACCAAAATTGCTAAAATGATTCAACTTCACTGAACAAAATGGCCGCCAGAGCTAAAAATAGAAAAACGTTTAAACAACTTTGCCTCCAAAACTTCTGGGCAGATTTTGAAATAATTTTACAGAAATGTTTCTTAAGACACCCTCTACCGAAATTCCTAAAACGGTTCCGCTCCACTGAATAAAATGGCTGCCAGAGCTAAAAATATAAAAAAAACCTTGAAACGACTTCGCCTCCAAAACTGCTGGGTAGATTTTGAAATAATTTCACAGAAATGTTCCCTAGGAGTCCTGCTACCAAAATCGCTCTACCGGTTCTGCTCGGCTGAACAATATGGCCGCCAGAGCTAAAAATAGAAAAACCTTTAAACGACTTCTCCTCCAAAACTGCTGGGAAGATTTTGAAATAATTTCACAGAAATGTTCCTTAGGAGACCCTCTACCAAAATTGCTAAAATGGTTCAGCTCTGCTGAACAAAATGGCCACCAGAGCTAAATATAGAAAAACCTTTAAACAACACCTCCTCTAAAGCCAATAGCTCGATTTCAAAATAATTTCACAGAAGTGTTTGACTCATGGTTCTAAACAAAAATTGCTGAAACGGTTCCACTCTGCTGTACAAAATGGCCGCCAGAGCTAAAAATAGAAATAAATCTTAGAATGAATCAGAGGGCACAGTTACGATCCAATCATCATGAAACATGGTCAGAAAGTTTATCTGAATGAAATCTAGACCAACTTTGATACTGGGTCGTGGGGTCAAAAACTAGGTCACTAGGTCAAATCTTAGAAAACGTTGTGTACACGCTTTAGGGCACAGTTATGATATAATCTACATGAAACTTTGTCAGAATGTTTATTTTTATGAAATCTAGACCTGATTTGAAACTGGGCCATGTCAGGTCAAAAACTAGGTCACTAGGTCAGTTCTTAGAAAAACCATGTGAATGCTTTAGAGGACACAGTTTTGTTCTTATCTTCATGAGACTTAGTCAAAATGTTTTTCTCCTACAAATCTGGACCAAGGGTGCAACTTGGTCATGTCGGGTCAAAAACTGGGTCAAACCTTAGAAAAGCATTGTTTACGCTTTAGAGGGCACAGTTTTAATCCGATATTCATGAACTTTTGCAGAATGTTTATATCCAAGAAATCTAGACCAGGTTTGAAACTGGGTCATGTGGGGTCAAAAAGAAGGTCATTAGGTTACATCTTAAAAAACCTAAGGTACACAATAAAGGGTTCATTTTCCATTGAATCTTTGTGAAACTCTGTCTGTTGGACGTATGGATGTTTCTGAGGTTAAGTTCACAGGATACTCAGGTGAGTGATCCAGGGCCATCATGGCCCTCTTGTTCATTATTCACATTGTTTCTCCAACAAACGTGCAGATTACATCCATTAGTCAAACATTTAATTTCATTCATATCTAAATTCAAATGTAAAATGAGCCGTGACACAAGAGAAACCAACAAAGTGGTCATGCACCCAGCATAGACTCAGATCAGCCTGGGCATCCGTCCAGCCTGACCAGAGTCCTTGGTTTGCCCTTAAAGGATAGTTAAGGGTCTAAGCTAGCTCCATGTGGACAGAGAAGACTCTGATCAGACTGGGCAGCTGCCCAGGCTGCACTGGGTGCACAACCATTTTGTTGGGATTTCTCCCGTCACGGCTCTAGAGCTGCAACGATTCACCCAACGACCGATTTGATTTCGATTTCAGACACCTCGATTCGATTAATTCGATTCGATTCATGATTGATTTTATGCTACCTTAATTCATCATGTTTATCACTTTATTTTGTTATAGCGAACACACGAAGTATGTTCGCTTTACTGTATCAGTTTTGGTCCTACAATATACTTAGGCAGATCAAATGTGTGGTAACGATCATGGTTGCGGCCATCTTGGAGAACCAGAAGTTCGAAAGTTATCGCGAGACTAGTCACGAACCAAGTGCTCTAATCGAATTTTTTTACAAGTCCACAAACTTATTTTTGCAATCACTCTATAAAGGAAATGTACATTAAATATTTCTCGCTACAATAATTCTCGTTTTTGTTTATTATGTTCGTAGAAAGGATAGCTCAAACTGTAAACGTTTTGTTGTCTGCTCGTGACCGGAACTTAGTCTAGACCGGAACTGAGTTCCTAGGTAAAACCCTGTACCATGGCGCGTCATGTGAATTGAAAACGACGGCGCACCCAAGAGTGCACCAGAGAGCCCACCTAGGTTAGAATGGAGCAGGAATGGTGTGTTTGGCCAGTGTTAACAAGCCATTTGATTAAAAAGTTGATTTCTACGACTATTTTTAGTAAAATAATCATGACACAGCCTTAACATCTACTATATTTCAGTCCATTTCAATTATCTTTGGAACTGAATAAATAACAATCAGATACACAAACAAATTCTTTGATTTGCTAATCAAAGCAATCATCATGAGTACAATTTTAAACACCATATGATTTAATACTCAGAATTACACTAATTATTTGAAGTGTCTCTCAGCTGGGGAATATAAGGACTGCTGAGAGAGGGCAGCAGGACTGACTTCCGATATCATTTTGAAGACGGTTGAATCCCTGCCTCTTAATGGTGCAGATCGCTGAGGAATGTGTGGACTTTCAAATGATTAGTGCATCCAACCACTGTCACAAAGCAGCTTAATATTGTGACAGCAGACCATAAGGACACCTTAAGAAGGCGAGCCATTCTATCTGCATACCGAACAAGTCTGCTAGGGTTCTTTCTTAATGTGCACTGCGGTTCTTCTTCGACATTTAAATTCAGACACTAATCGATACTGGCATGACGTTCAAGCCTTCAAGCCCGTCTTAAGGATTGCAAAACCAGCCGAATAAACCCTATAAGGTGTATTTTTTTTTTTTTTTTTCTTTTTTTTTTTTTTTTTTCGTTTTTCATTTCATTCTTTTCTTAAACATTTTTTTTCTTTATTCTTTCTTTCCTACTATGCATTACTCCAGTGCATGACCCCGTTGCTGATGCCCTTTCCTGCACAATGAGGCTCATGTCACTCATGGGTATTGGTGGCTTAGCAACGTCTTCAAATCAAATCAAATCAGTTAACTGTTCTTAAATCCAGTTACAGGGCTGACCCCAAGTACAGTACAAAACATAGAATACATAAAACATTCGGTACATGCAAGTGATGTATTTTCTGACCATGACAGTATATGGCTTACTTACTATATAATGTTAAAGTGAAACATCTCCAGAGGAAGCAATTCAGGCATCCCATCTCTGTGCCCCCTCCATCTCAATACCAGCTCCCTAAGAAAAGAATTTGCCCCCATTCATTGAATTAAACGCTTTCCCCTACAGAAGACCCACCTGGAAGGGCTATGCCTCCCGAGGAAGCAAAAAAGAAATCAGAAAGGCTGCCTACTTACGTAAAAGTGGCCAAAAATATTAAGGTGCACCACAGTTAGTTGCACCTGTAGTAGGAGGAGAAAAATCTGTAAAGAAAATTTCGTTGAGCGCCCCGACCGGGGATCGATCTCACAACCTCAAAATTATAAAGCGAGCACACAACCACTAGGCTAAAAGGTCCGGACCAGTTAGACTAGTCAGTTATGTACACTCTATATACCTAAATACATATTTACACATCACTCATTGGCCGTACTACTACACTCCTCCATCCTACCAAAGAACATTTGTATCAAATGTTAAGGAAATGAAATTATAATCCAGGTTCTTTTTAACTCTGCAGCCATTGTTTCACCCTTGGGCTCCAACGGTAATCACCCTGGTCACAGCACCACTGTAGTAGGAGAAAAATCTGTAAAGAAAATTTCGTCGAGCGACCCCACCGGGAATCGATCTCACGAACCCAAGATTATAAAGCAAGCACACAACCACTAGCATAGAAGGTCCGGACCAGTTAGACTGGTCAGTTATATACTCTATATACCTATATACATATTTACACATAACTAATTGGCCGTACTACTACACTCCATTGAAAAGCTGGTGTTACTTCACACCTTAACTGTTAAAGTATCTGAATGATAACGATAAGGTTAATGAGAACATCCTCAAGGAAAGCAGGTTGGCAAACCCAGACTCTGTGACTTCAAAACTGGTGCCAACGCCCAAAGGAAAGAATCTGCTCCCTATAGAGCAAATTTCCTCCATTCAGAGTGGACCCCAGCCACCTACCCACACAAATAAAAATGGCCACACTGCCAACTTGAGTGCCAAGGTAAACATGCAAGAAGACACATAAGTTGACTTTCCTTTGTAAAAATGGCAGAAACTTGCGCACACAGTATAGTTGCCTTATTTTAGGGCAGCATGGATATCACACGAGCTGCACCGGTCTCTCAAGGATGTCAACATTACCATTATAGCATGATACAGTTTGCTAATCCAGGTGAGTGCCACTCGGGCCAATTTGACCCAAACTACAATGACAAGGTGGTGCCTAGGGTAGCACTTCACCCCATCAAAGATCTTCAAGGACCGTAAAGAGTGTGTTCGCACAAAGGCAGTGCCTTAATTTCATATTATTTACACTTCTATTTATCTTTGGGTGCATCTTTGAGCACAGGTTTCTGCGAGTCATCGTTAGACGCCATTTTGATAACCCTACCGATAAGGAAACGAAACACCCGTATTGATTGGATGACCTTATTATTACTGACCAATCGTACGTTACGTTATAAACAGCGTTATAATATTAAGAGCGGGTCTAAAACACCGACTTCCGTTTTAATTGAGGGCCCATGCGGGGGATTGTGAATCGAATCGAAATTAGTGGAGTTGTTATCGGAATCGAATCGGCCCTTGTGAACCGGATTTTCGATGCATCGAAGTGAATCGTTGCACCTCTACACGGCTCAAATATCAATGATATAAAATTTCTGAAAAAAAGATAAAAGTCCTTTCAATTTATGTATAAACACTATTTCATATATGAAACAGAAAAAAGAAAATAAAATGAAATAAAAAATAAATAAATAAAAATGAAAACAGCCACTGTCCTATTATGATTATTATTACCCTTTTTGTATTACATTTTAGTAACATTGCTTTCTATTTCTTTATCAGCGGTGTTCAAAACAAAATGTTTAAACTAAAGGGAAAAAAACCCAAAACAATTTTATTTTTTCCATAACATGTAAAAGGAAATTGTAAATTTTCAAACCATATATATGTTTGATGTCAGTTCACACTATTTAACAATCAACAAAAGGCCAACTATTTCTATATTGGCTGCATTCCCTATCATTTGTATATTGGCTGTGTTTTTTTCTATATCTTTAAGAAGGCTTCATGAAAAGCTGCATTACATAACAACCCTTTTTAAACCTAGTAAATCATCTCTATCATTGTTTTCATCATCATCTATATCTATTGGGTTAGCTTCTATACTGCATGCTTTCACTTCTGTTATGCTTTTTAGTGACAGCTGGCTTCCACAATAGAAGGACTGCCTGACCCCCTATCTGTGAATCATATGGCATGTGGTTTTGTTCTTCTTTAGTTGTTTCCATTTTTTCCCTCAGAACAGTGTCTTTGTCACTTCCTCCTTCAATTCCACATTACTTCATGTCTTTTAACATGCCAGAATTAACTACTCGCATTTGGTCTTTGTGCCAGTCTTTCATTCCAAGCGTGGCTTACTTGTTTCTTACGGTGCCACGGTAAGCTCTTTCTGCTGGCCTACGCCATTCACTAATTCACAACCACTACATTCCATTCCAGGATCTGGTGAATTTCCATGATATTGGGAAATCTTCCTCTTCCAGCATTCGGATGACATGCAAAAACACTACTGACAAATTCCATTTTAGTATGTAATAATTCTGTCAGTTTTTAGCTCATCTGAATCATAGGCTGCGGGGGAGCTTATAGGACAGACAGGCTCCTTTGTCCGTAGTGGTCGTTGGCATCGTCTTCCGTCCACAGTTTCAAACGACTGCTGCTCTGAAACCACTGGGCCGATTGTAACCAAATTTCATATTTAGCCTCCTGGGATCTTAGGAATGAAAAGCTGTTCAAATGGTCTTGGTCACATGACCAACATGGCTGTTTTAATGAGTACATGAAGATTTATGAGTACAATGTCCGTCGTAGTCGTTGTTGTCGTCCGTCCACAATTTAAAATGACTGCTCCTCTGAAACCACTGGGCCGATTGTAACTAAATTTCATATTTAGCCTCTTGGGATCTTAGGAACGAAAACTTGTTCAAACAGTCCTGGCCACATGACCAACATGGCCCTCTGAAGATTTATGAGTGCAATGGCCGCTGCAACACCCATTTATGGTAAAACCTTTAAAAATCTTCTTCTCCAGAAACAATTGACCAGTGGCCTTGAAACGTGGTATTAAGCATTGGGCACTTTAGTACTGTCAATATTATTAGCTCACCTGTCAAGGTGAGCTTATAGTATAGCCTGGGTCCGTCGTCCGTTGTCGTTGTCGGCGGCGGCGTTCACATCTTCAAACATCTTCTCCTCAGAAACCACTGGGCCGATTGAAGCCAAATTTCATATGGAGCCTTATTAGGATGGGGGAACAGAGTTTATATATTTGGTCCAGGTCACATGACCAAGATGGCCACCATGCCCATATATGGTAAAAACCTTAAAAAATCTTCTTCTCTATACCAATAAACCGATTGCCTTGAAACTTGGTATGTAACATCTTGGACTCTAGTACTACAAAGTTTATACAAATGATGACCATGGGTTGACCTTGACCTATTTTATGGCAAGGTCAGATTTGGTCCCATAGGCTTTTGAATGGCAAAAACTGAAAATGTGCATTTTTCTGTGGCTATTTATGCTCTGTGATATGGAAATGCAGTCAACTTCAACCCCTATGAATACTTGAGGTCAAGGTCATTTAGTGACCTTGACCAAAGATCATTTGTCCATTGCTGTGTGTCAACATTTTCAAACATCTTCTTCTCAGAAACCATTGGGCCGACTGAAGCCAAATTTCATATGGAGCCTTAACAAGATGGGGGAACAAAAGTATATATATTTGGTCCAGGTCACATGACCAAGATGGCCGCCATGCCCATATATGGTAAAAACCTAAAAAAAATCTTCTTCTCTAGAACCACATGGCTGATTGCCTTGAAACTTGGTATGTAGCATCTTTGACTCTAGTACTACAAAGTTTATATAAATGATGACCATGGGTTGACCTTGACCTATTTTATGGCTAGGTCAGATTTGGTCCCATAGGCTTTTGAATGGCAAAAACTGAAAAAGTGCATTTTTCTGTGTCTATTATGCTCTGTGATATGGAAATGCAGTCAACTTCAACCCCTATGAATACTTGAGGTCAAGGTCATTTAGTGACCTTGACCAAAGATCATTTGTCCATTGCTGCATGTCAACATTTTCAAACATCTTCTCCTCAAAAACCATTGGGCCGATTGAAGCCATATTTCATATAGAGACTTAAAAGGATGGGGGAACAAAAATTTATATATTTGTCCCCGGTCACTTGACCACGGTGGCTGCCATGCACATATATGGTAAAAACCTTAAGAAATCTTCTTCTCCAGAACCAATAGGCCAATCGCCTTGAAATTTGGTATGTAGCATCTTGGACTCCAGTACTACAAAGTTTATATAAATGATGACCTTACATTGACCTTGACCTATTTTACCGCAAAGTCTAATTTGGTCCCTTAGGCTTTTAGGTGGGAAAAGCTGAAAAAGTGCATTTTTTTGTTGCTGTTGTGCTCTTTGATATGGAAATGCTGTCGTCCGTCAACACTTTCAAACAACATCTCCTCTGAAGCCACTGGGCCGATTGTGCCCAAATTTCATCTGTAGCATCGTTGGGCTGGGGGATTGAAAGTTTGTGTTTTTAGCTCACCTGAGCACGAAGTGCTCAGGGTGAGCTTTTGGGATACCGTGATGTCCGTCGTCCGTCGTACGTGTGGACGGACATCCGTCTGGACGTCCGGACGTCCGTCAACTTTTGCTTGTGTACACTCTAGCGGGCACAGTTTTGATCCAATCTTTCTGAAACTTTGTCAGAATGTTTATCTCCATAAAATCTAGACCAAATTCGAAACTGGGTCATGTCGGGTCAAAAACTAGGTCACTAGGTCAAATCTTAGAAAAACCTTGTGTACACTCTAGCGGGCACAGTTTTGATCCAATTTTTCTGAAACTTTGTCAGAATGTTTATCTCTATAAAATCTAGACCAAGTTCGAAACTGGGTCATGTCAGGTCAAAAACTAGGTCACTAGGTCAAATCTTAGAAAAACCTTGTGTACGCTCTAATAGGGACAGTTTTCATCCAAAATTCATGAAACCTTGTCAGAATGTTTATCTTCATAATTTTCAGGACAAGTTTCAAAAGTGGATCACGTTGGGTCAAAAACTAGGTCACTAGGTCAAATCATAGAAAAACCTTGTGTACACTCTAGCAGGCACAGTTTTGATCCAATCTTTCTGAAACTTTGTCAGAATGTTTATCTCCATAAAATCTAGACCAAGTTCGAAACTGGGTCATGTCGGGTCAAAAACTAGGTCACTAGGTCAAATCTTAGAAAAACCTTGTGTACGCTCTAGAAGGCACAGTTTTCATCCAAAGTTCATGAAACTTTGTGAGAATGTTTATCTTCATAATATTAAGGGAAAGTTCAAAACTGGATCACGTCGGGTCAAAAACTAGGTCACTAGGTCAAATCATAGAAAAACCTTGTGTATGCTTTAGAGGGCTAAGTGATCCAACCTTTATGGAACTTTGTCAGAATGTTTAGCTCCATAAATTCTAGCTCAAGTTCAAAACTGGGTCATGTTGGGTCAAAAACTAGGTCACTAGGTCAAATTTTAGGAAAACCTTGTGTACACTCTAGAAGGCACAGTTTTGGTCCAAAGTTCATGAAACTTTGTCAGAATGTTTATCCTAATACTATCTAGAACACATTTGAAACTGGGTCATGTTGGGCCGAAAACTAGGTTACTAGGTCAAATCATAGAAAACCCGTGTGTACGCTCTAGAGGACACAGTTTTGATCCAATCTTTATGAAACTTTGTCAGAATTTTTATCTCTATAAACTCTAGGCCAAGTTTGAAACTGATTCATGTTGGGTCAAAAACTAGGTCACTAGGTCAAATCTTAGAAAAACCTTGTGTACTCTCTAGAAGGCACAGTTCTCAACCAAAGTTCATTAAACTTTGCAAGAATGTTTAAACTTATTATGTAGGACAAGTTTGAAACTGGGTCATGTCGGGTCAATACTAGGTCACTAGGTCAAAGTGTACGCTCTAGAGGACACAGTTTTGATCCAATCTTCATGAAACTCCGTCGGAAAGTTTATCTTTATGAAATCTAGGTTATGTTTGAAACTGGGTCATGTCAAGTCAAAAACTAGGTCACCAGGTCAAATATATGGAAAACCTTGTATACGCTCCAGACGGCACAGTTTTGATCCAATCTCAATGAAACTTTGTCAGAATGTTTATCCTCACAATATCTAGGCCAAGTTTGAAACTGGGTGATGTCGGGTCAAAAACTAGGTCAGATCTTAGATTAACCTTGTGTATGCTCCAGAGGACACAGTTCTGATCCAATCTTTTTGAAACTTTGTCAGAATGTTTATCGTCACACTATTTAGGCCATGTTTGAAAGTAATCATGTCGGGTCAAAACTACGCCACTAGGTCAGATATAAGAACGACCTTGTGTACACTCTAGAGGGCACAGTTTTGATCCAATCTTCATGAGCCTTTGTCAGAATGTTTATCCTCACGATATCCAGGCCAAGTTTGAAACTGGGTCATGTCAGGTCAAAAACTAGGTCGCTAGGTCAAATCTTAGAAAAACTTTGTGCACACCCTAGAGGGCACAGTTTTGATCCAATCTTCATGAAACTTTGTCAGAATGTTTATCTCCATAAAATCTAGGTCAAGTTTGAAACTGGGTCATGTCGGGTCAAAAGCTAGGTCAGTAGGTCAAATCTAAATTAAGTTACGCTGCAAGAATCAGAACTAACATTGCAATGATGCCAGCCACAAACTCCTTGGAATACATTAGTTTCACCACAGTGAGATAATGATGCTATTATTCTATCATCTGTCTTTGCTTAGTTCAGTCTAGTTCAAATCCATCAAAGGAACTCAACATGAACAGGAACTTTTCGGAGAAGGAACTCAACATGAAAGGGAATTTTTCGGAGAAGGGACTGCCATTTTCAGCTCACCTGAGCCTTACAGTATTGGTGTTAGCTTCCTCTGTCATCCATCCATAAACATTTTCAAACATCTCTGAAACCACTGGACAGACTAAACTCAAATGTCATATGGAGCCTGCACATGGGTCAAAGGATTGAAAGTTCTTCAAATGATCTTGGGCACATGACCAAGGTGGCCGCCATTCCCATGTATGGTAAAAACTCTTATAAATCTTCACCAGAGCCAGTGAACTGATTAATGCTCAGGTGAGCGATTCAGGGCCACCATGGCCCCCTTGTTTATGAAAATCAGCTGTTTAGTTTGGTTGCTATGGCAACTTAGACTTCCCATAGACTTATAATGGGGAAATTTGAAAAATGGCATTTACTGCCAAGCCATTGCAGATATTTTGACAAAACTTTTATAGAAATGTTTCTTGAGAAGTCTTCTATCAGCTATATGTTTTTTGGCCCATTGCTCTTTTTATTGGTTGCCATGGAAACTAAAATGTGAAAAATTAACAAAAAATACTTAAAAATAATCTCCTCTGAAGCCACTAGTCCGACTGGGCCCATATTTCATCTGTAGCATCCTTGTGCTGGGGGATTGAAATTTTGTTTTTTTTAGCTCACCTGAGCACGAAGTGCTCAGGGTGAGCTTTTAGGATACCGTGATGTCCGTCGTACGTGTGGACGGACGTCCATCAGGACGTCCGTCAACTTTTGCCTGTGTACACTCTAGCGGGCACAGTTTTGATCCAATCTTTCTGAAACTTTGTCAGAATGCTTATCTCTATAAAATCTAGACCAAGTTTGAAACTGGGTCATGTCGGGTCAAAAACTAGGTCAATAGGTCAAATCTTAGAAAAACCTTGTGTACGCTCTTGAAGGCACAGTTTTCATCCAAAGTTCATGAAACTTTGTCAGAATGTTTATCCTTATAATATCTAGGACAAGTTCGAAACTGGGTCACGTCAGGTCAAAAACTAGGTCACTAGGTCAGATCATAGAAAAACCTTGTGTACGCTCTGGAGGACACAGTTTTGATCCCATCTTTATGAAACTTTGTCAGAATGTTTATCTCCATAAACTCTAGGCCAAGTTTGAAACTAGGTCATGTCGGGTCAAAAACTAGGTTACTAGGTCAAATCATAGAAAAACCTTGTGTAGGATCCAGAAGGCACAGTTTTGATCCAAAGTTCATGAAACTTTGTCAGAATGTTAAAAACTAGGACACCAGGTCAAATCTTAGAAAAACCTTGTGTACGCTCTAGAAGGCACAGTTTTCATCCAAAGGTCATCAAACTTTGTCAGAATGTTTATCCTTATAATATCTAGGATAAGTTCGAAACTGGGTCACGTCAGGTCAAAAACTAGGTCACTAGGTCAAATCAAAGAAAAACCTTGTGTAGGCTCTGGAGGACACAGTTTTGATCCAATCTTTATAAAACTGTGTCAAAAAGTTTATCTCCATAAAGTCTAGGCCAAGTTCGAAACTGGGTCATGTGGGGTCAAAAACTAGGTCACTAGGCCAATTCTTAGAAAAACCTTGTGTGCACTCTAGAAGGCACAGTTTTGATCCGAAGTTCATGAAACTTTGTCAGAATATTTATCTTTATAATATCTAGAACAAAATTGAAACTGGGTCATGTTGGGTCAAAAACTAGGTCACTAGGTGAAATCATAGAAAAACCTTGTGTACGCTCTAAAGGACACAGTTTTGATCCAATCTTTATGAAATAAACATTTTCAGAAACTATTTAAGTCTAAGATGCAATATTTGGTATATAGGGTTGACTAAATGACCAGATGAAGATATTTTGTCGTTAAAGGTCAAGGTCATTCTTTGACTTTTGTACAAGGTCATTGAGATTCTGTCACTCATCAACATTTTCAAACATCTTCTCAGAGGCCACTAGGGTCAATTGAAGCCATATTTCATATGGAGCTTCACCGGCTTAAAGGAACCAGTTTGTTCTGATGGTCTTGGTCACTTGACGAAGATGGCCACCATGCCCATATATAGTAAAAACTCTTCAAACGTCTTTTTCTCAAGAACCGAAAGGCCATTGAGTGAGTATAACCTTGAAACTTGGTACCTGTATGTAGCATTGGGCACTCAGGCCCATCATAGTTTATACAAATGATTACTGTGTTTCATATATTATGGAGCTTTAATACTGGGTCAAAGGAATCAAAGTTTGTTCAGATGGTCATGGTCGTATGAACATGGTGGCCGCCACACCCATTTATGATAAAAACCCTTCAGAAATCTTTGTCCAGAAACAAAGGCCCAGTGACCTTGTGGCTTGGTTTATAGAATTGGGACTCAACATTAATCCCCAAGGGAGGGGGTTATCTGCCCCTGCCCTGGTGCTATATACATGTATAAAAGCATTAAAATGTATACCAGGACCAAGTGTCAGGTGAGCTACAGGACCATTGGTCCTCTTGTACTTTTTGAATATTATGGTTTCAGTGAAATATCAATTAAGTTACTGAGATGATGTGTCTCGCACGCAGGACTGGCTACTCTTGTTTCTATGTAACAACTCCTTTCATCCACCTGATGCAATTTTCAGCTATTGTGATCACCCAGTGTCCGTCATGCGTCGTCAACAATTTGCTTTAAATGACATCTTCTCTGAAAGCGCTAGGCCTAGGGCTTTGAAATTTAGTATGTAGCATTGTTCTAGTGATCCGCTACCAAAATGGTGGCCTCAGGGTCCAAAATGGCACTGGGGCAGGGGGTCTTGGGTTGGAAACTAAAAAATACTGTATTCTACCTAATTAGCGCACATGCCTCTATAAGCGCACGCCGTGGCAATTTGTGAGGCATAGGACTATTAATGCACATATTTTTACTGGTTTATCCCTTTGCTTTCTCGTTTACAAGAGCTGAAAATGCAATAGAATATTTAAGTTTTTACGTCTAAATCTTCTCTATCCTTCTACATGTATATCCATACGAATTTAAAGGTTAAGCATCAGAGAAAAGCTGCTTATAAGCAGCTTTTCTCTGATGCTTTACCTTTAAATTCGTTCCCTTCAATATATAATAATTTTATAACATATTAAAATGTGCGCTTATATGAAAGAAAGTTTACTACAAGTATTTGCCGCCATTTTGAAACAGTTAAGCGCACAGGGCGCTAATAAGGTCGATTACGGTACTTTAAAATCTTCTTCTCCAGAACACTCGGCTCAGATGCTTGAAATTTGGTATGTAGCATTGCCTAGTGGTCCTCTACCATATCTTATCAGTGTTCCAAACTCTCTCTGACCCCTCCATATTCCCCCTCCTGCTCCTCCTTCCCCCCTCCCCCCCCCCCCCCCCCCCAAAAAAAAAAAAAAAAAAAAAAAAAAACAGATTTGGATACTTGGTCCAAATTCACTTACTAGAGAGCACAAAATTAGGTTTGTAGGGCTTGTACTTTAGAAGTTATTCGCACATTTTGAAAGTTGAATGTATCATATGCTATACATTTGTGAAAATGGTGGATGTTTGAGATATTACATCTTTTTAGCAGTCAAGCATACTGTTTTAGTCTGAGTGTTAGATAATCATGCATCTGTTAACAGATAATGTCAATCAGAAGCATAAAAGAATGACAATATATTACCAATATGTGTTTTGAAGTACACCCTTTTTACCTTCTTCTTACTTAGGGTCTTTGGGCGGGGGATTTGCCATCTCCTCTGATGGCTATTTTTCAACTTTATTTAGTACAAAAAAATGGTTTCCATTCATTACCTTTTGAAAAGATTAATGTATTGGTTTCATATTTAATACACTGATATCTATAATACTAAATAAACGAAGTAACACATGAACTGCAAAATTGGTGGCATTTTCAAGCGTAATTTCTATACTGGTTCTTTCGCATATTGCTATCATTGATAATTTCGGTTAGCGTGTGTTTTAGTTTCACGTAGATTTAAAGAATTTGGGAATTAAATTCGTCTTTCATTTTAAATTCTCCCAAGTATTTTTCTAGAAACTTCGATTTTTTGTCAACAATGGGTGCGTTCGAGTGAAATTATCGTGTACTCGAATACACGTTTTTAATTAATCCGGTCGTTTCGGTTCTGCGTCGTTATATCGGCGCGCTGCTTAGCAAGTCCAAATTTAGCAGGTTCTAATGCAAAAATCCGACCCATGAACGTACGTCATTCCCCATTTTGTATTTTTGCTCATATGTCTAAACGGATGAAGAACTAAATGGTCATAGTCCCGACGGCCCTGGCTCGAAATGACCCATTTTCTTCCAGAACGATAGTCAATACGAGTAGCCAATCAAACTCGCCCATTGAAGCATAAAGCTCAACGCACATGGTCTTTCGAAAAGTTGGACGGACACACGGCGCCAAGTGTGTGCGGCTATGGTTACGTACCGCTGAGCCACTTGGGGAACATCGTTAGGAGAATTCAAACTGAACTGAACTTTCGAAAAGACAAAAATTAAAAATGTCTAAAGTTAACACACATGCGCCAGGTAAGAAAGGGCATTTTTTCCAGCGAAGCAGACAAATCAATTTCAACGAAGCTAAATAAGCCTTTAGTCTTCAGAGGGCTTGAATATTTTCCCCCAAAACGTTCCAGGACCCAATTTTTCCAGAAAAAAAATACCCAGGACAGGTCACATAACCAAGATGGCAAACATATATTATGGTAAAAAATTTCAAAAATCTTCTCCCCCAGAACCACGCCGGGCCGCGTAGCGCAATTGGTAGGGCACCTGACTCATAAGTCAGAGGTCCTGGGTTCGAAACCCGGTCTGGCCACATACTTTCGTTTCTCCTTCCGCTGATTCAAGAATGGCAGTTGTCAGTTACTGGCGAAAGTATGTGCACTTAGTGATGACCTTGATCTGTTTCACGGCAAGGTCAACTTTTCAGTCACTTAGGTTTTTCTATAGGAAAAAGTGAAAAAGGTGGTTTTTTTTAGAAACAATGCAGTCTGCTACCTGAAAGTTTGTAGATGCAGACAACTAATTAGGTAAATGAAGCATTAGTGAGTATTCATGGTAAAGGTCATATTTTCACCTGGGCCTAAGGCCATTTACATTGAAAAATTAAAACTCGCTTTTTAGCTCACCTGAGCCGAAGGCTTCGGGGGAGCTTATAGGATAGGCAGGCTCCGGCGTCCGGCGTCGTCGTCCGTCGTCTGTCCACAATTTCAAACGACTTCTCCTCTGAAACCGCTGGGCCAATTGTAACCAAATTTCATATGTAGCCTCCTGAGGACTTAGGAACGAAAAATTGTTCAAACGATCCTGGTCACATGACCAACATGGCCGCCATGCCCATATATGGTAAAAACCTTAAAAAATCTTCTTCTCCAGAACCAATAGGCCGATGGCCTTGAAACTTGGTATGTAGCATTGGGTGTGCAAGTACTACCTAGATTGTTCAAATTATGACCTTAGGTTGACCTTGACTTTTTTTACGGCAAGGTCAAATTTGCTTCCTTGTGCTATTATATGGCAAAATGCAAGAACATAAGATATCTTGGAAACTGATGAAGATTTTGGGCTAAAACTTGGTATCTACAGTCATCTTAATGAGTACATGAAGATTTATGACAAAAGGTCAAGGTCATTCTTTGACCTTTGACCCAGGACTCTCATATTTTGACAATATCAAACAATCTCCTAAAAAGCCACTGGGCCAGTTGGAACCAGATTTTATATGGAGCCTCCAGGGTTTGAGGGAACCTAAATTTATTCATATGGTCCAGGTCACATAACCAACATGGCCGCCACGCCCATATATGGTTAAAACCTAAAAAAAACTTCTTCTCCATAACCAATATGCTGATGGCCTTGAAACTTGGTATGTAGCATTGAGTGAGCGAGTTCTACCAACACTTATCAAATTATGACCTTGGGTTGACCTTGACCTTTTTTACGGTAAGGTCAAATTTGCTTCCTTGTGCTTTTATATAGGAAAATGCTAGAACATAAGATATCTTGGAAACTGTTGAAGATTTTGGGCTAAAACTTGGTATCTACAGTCATCTTAATGAGTACATGAAGATTTATGAGTACAAAAGGTCAAGGTCATTCTTTGATCCAGGACTCTCATATTTTGACAATTTCAAACAATCTCCTTTAAAGCCACTGGGCTATTGAAACCAAAAACCTTCAAAAATCTTCTGCTCCAGAACCAATTGACTGATGGCCTTGAAACTTGGTATGTAGCATTGGGTACTAGAATACTATCCAGAGTGTTCAAATTATGACCTTGGGTTGACCTTGACCTTTATTACGGCAAGGTCAAATATGGGAAAATGCTAGAACATAAGATTTCATGGGAAGTTTTGAAGATTAAGGCCCAAAACTTGGTATATACAGTCATCTTAAAGAGAACATGAAGATTTGTGAGTACAAGAGGTCAAGGTCATCCTTTGACCCAGAACTCTCATATTTTGACAAGTTCAAACAATCTCCTCAAAAACCACTGGGCCTATTGTAATTTAATATCATATAGAACCTCCAGGGGGGGAGGGAATGAAAGTTTGTTCAAATGGTCCAGGTCACATGAACAACATGGCCGCCATGCCCATATATGGTAAAAACCTATAAAAATCTTCCTTCTCCAGAACCAATCGACCAATGGCCTTGAAACTTGGGCTGTAGCATTGGGTACACCAGTACTATAAAGATTTTTCAGAATGATGTCCTTGTGTTGACCTTTACCATTTTATGGCTGGGTCAAATATGGGAAAATGCTAGAACATAAGATTTCATTTGAAGTTTTGAAGATGTTGGCCTAAAAATTGGTATATACCATCGTCTTAATGAGTACATGAAGATTTATGAGTACAAGAGGTCATGGTCATTCTTTGACTTTTGACCCAAGACTCATGGTTTGACAATTTGAGACGTAAGTAAAACTGACTTTGCCAATTGATCAGGTGAGCGATTCAGGGCCTCATGGCCCTCTTGTTTTATATAAACTTGACCATCATGAAATATTTCCGCGCTTGCGCGGGCTCTTTTCTAGTATAATTATAAAATACAGGTCAGGTTCAATTTAGGATAAACTCTGGCATACAAAAATGGTTTCGGTTTGTTAGTTTTTGAAAAGTTCCTTGTTTCCATGCTATCCATTTCTGTGATACGATACAGAATGTTATCACATATCACAGTCATGACCCCCCCCCCCCCCCCCCCATCCCCAACACACACACACACAAACTTCTCTTGATCCGAACACAATACATCTGCCTAAGGAAAACAATAAAACATGTACCACACAAGCCTGCCTTATGTCCTACAAGTGCCAGTACCTTAAACAAGGTGCCATCTTACTTAGGGCACTAGACGGGGGCATCCTTGTCCTATGGACACATTCTAGTTTTTAGCGCGCCTTTGCGAAGCAAAGGAGGGCTTATGCGATACCCCCGGTGTCGTAGTCCGAGTATCAGTTAGCGTCCACGTCAGCGTCCTCGTCAGCTTCCGTGATCAGGTTAACCAATGTTAACTTTTGCGTTTAACTCAATATTTAACTCTGTATTTTACAAACTACAGCAGCTACAGTCATCATACTTGGTACATGTATACACCCATATGACTGCAGCAGCTGCATGGAACAATTCTTTGTCCTTGACCTATATGTTACGGTTGACTGACTTTGGTGTTTGGTACCATTTTTAAGGCAAAAGTTTTAGTTTTGATGATATATTTGAGACAAGAGAGTTGATAATTGGTCAAATATCATACGCCTATAATTGCAGCAGCTGTGAAGCATCCATGCAGACTCCAGTGCCTTTGACGTTTATTCATGGTCCAGTGATTTTACCTTATATATCCAACACTGTTTGATGGAGTAACTTCGTATATGGCATAGTAGATCAGTCTGACTTAGCAAATGACCTCATACTATTTATAGATCACTGTGACCTACATTTCATGGTTCAATGATTTTTTACCTATATCCTGAAAACTAATTAGAAGATTTCCATCAAACATGGGATAATGGTTCAGTTTGACTCTGCTAATGAGTTCATACTATATGTATGTCATATGCCTATAATTGCAGCAGCTGTGAAGCATTCATGCAGACTCCAGTGCCCTTGACCTTTATACATGGTCCAGTGATTTTGCCTTATATTTCCAACACTTTTTGATGGATTAACTTCATATATGGCATAGTAGATCAGTCTGACTTAGCGAATGACCTCATACTATTTATAGATCACTGTGACCCACATTTCATGGTTCAATGATTTTTTACCTTTATCCTGAAAACTAATTAGAAGATTTCCATCAAACATGGGATAATGGTTCAGTTTGACTCTGCAAATGAGTTCATACTATATTTAGGTCACTGTGACCTATATTTCAGGGTTCACTGATTTTGCCTTATATCTCCAAAACTGTTTAAAAGATTAACATCATACTTGGCAACATGGATTAATAGTTTAGTAGGTATTCATCATATATCTGGGATAATGGTTCAGTCTGACATTGCAGATAACCTCATATATTTGTAAGACTTTGTAACTTTAAGAATCAGGCACCCATGAGGCGCGCTTCATTGTCTTCTGACAACTCTTGTTTTCAGAGATGCACAAATTAATAATTTGAAATATCCAATACACTGAAAGCATCAAAATAAGTTTTCAGTTGGGTAATTTTGTCTAGAAATATCCAATACACTGAAAGCATCAAAATAAGTTTTCAGTGTGGTAATTTTGTCTAGAAATTGAGGATTTAGATGAAAAAAGGTGTCAGGTGTGTTACAGGACCATTGGTCCTCTGTTTTTGACCAAAAATATGTCTGAAAAATTTTGATATTTTCGATTCTTTTTTGCATATAACATTGAAAGTATTTATAGTTTGATTATCAGCAGCATTCGAGTTACTGTGATGTATTTTCTGGGGCTCCAAAATTTAATTTATTGTACAGGTTTCTTTGTTTGCCTCCATATGACTCAGCTTTCATATTAGATATATCAGCAGCAGTTGAAAAGAGTGGTGTTACGAACTTCTTCCATTCCTCATGGACAGAGTGCTTACTTTTAATATGTCTGTTCTTCCCATTCTCTTTGTCACACCCTGAAGAATTTGTGTGATCAGACAAAGTCTGTCAGACTCCCATCAGAAAAAGTTGGCCTAAGGGGTTTTAGTGTTTTTTGAAAATTTAAATTTTCATCTTTATTGTTCCTTTTCTTATCCATTTTAGTTCACCTGAATGAAGTTCAGGAAGAGCTACTATACTACCCCTGGTGTTGGCATTAGCAGCGGCGGCATTAGCATAATGTTAAAGTTTTATGTTAAAGTATATATATTAGAACTAATAGTTCCTAAACCCATTGATGGATTAGAATTATATTTGGTTTGATGATAGATATTGATGGGCCAGTGAATTCTTGTAGAATATTATCCTTTTCCTTGTGCAGCTTTTCTATCATTGCTCCAAGCTTTATTTGCCTTGATCCCTGTTCTGTAAGTTCTTTCTGAGCATTTTCGTAAGTGGACTTTTTCTTTTTTCTACACTTCAGAGCTGCCACCCTATGGCATTTCCTCCAGACATCCGTCCTCTCCTCCTCTGGTGAAAGCTTTATATGCCTTCTGGCACACATGGCAAAACAGACGGTGCTCAGTCCAATCAGCAGAAGAACCATAACTGTATCCAAAGTTATTTTTGAGTTCTTATTTTTTCTCAGTTGTATGTGTGGCTAGAGCATTGCTCTGAAGGTATTGAAGAGAATTTATTTTTCCATTTTAAAATGCATTTAATTTACACAGAAAATCACTCCTTCACCAGGATACCCATTCTCCTATTCCACACCTTTGGGGAGCATCCATCTGTTCCACTGATTTTCTTGTTTAATTTGTTGTAGAAATTTCTTTGTTTCCCTCCATATGACTCAGCTTTCATATCAGATATATCAGCAGCTGTTGAAAAGAGTGGTGTTACGAACTTCTTCCATTCCTCATAGACAGAGTGCTTACTTTTAATATGTCTGTTCTTCCCATTCTCTTTGTCACACCCTTAAGAATTTGTGTGATCAGACAAAGTCTGTCAGACTCCCATCAGAAAAAGTTGGCCTAAGGGGTTTTAGTGTTTTTTGAAAATTTAAATTTTCATCTTTATTGTTCCTTTTCTTATCCATTTTAGTTCACCTGAATGAAGTTCAGGAAGAGCTACTATATTACCCCTGGTGTTTTGGCATTAGCAGTGGCTGCATTAGCATAATGTTAAAGTTTTATGTTAAAGTATATATATTAGAACTAATAGTTCCTAAACCCTTTGATGGATTAGAATTATTGTTATTGGTTTGATGATAGATATTGATGGGCCAGTGAATTCTTGTAGAATATTATCCTTTTCCTTGTGCAGCTTTTCTATCATTGCTCCAAGCTTTATTTGCCTTGATCCCTGTTCTGTAAGTTCTTTCTGAGCATTTTCGTAAGTGGACTTTTTCTTTTTTCTACACTTCAGAGCTGCCACCCTATGGCATTTCCTCCAGACATCCGTCCTCTCCTCCTCTGGTGAAAGCTTTATATGCCTTCTGGCACACATGGCAAAACAGACGGTGCTCAGTCCAATCAGCAGAAGAACCATAACTGTATCCAAAGTTATTTTTGAGTTCTTATTTTTTCTCAGTTGTATGTGTGGCTAGAGCATTGCTCTGAAGGTATTGAAGAGAATTTATTTTTCCATTTTAAAATGCATTTAATTTACACAGAAAATCACTCCTTCACCAGGATACCCATTCTTCTATTCCACACCTTCGGGGACCATCCATCTGTTCTACCAATTTTCTTGTTTAATTTGTTGTAGAGGTTTCTTTATTTCCCTCCATATGACTCAGCTTTCATATCAGATATATCAGCAGCAGTTGGAAAGAGTGGTGCTACGTACTTCTTCCATTCCTCATGGACAGAGTGCTTACTTTTAACCCTTTACTCCACAGAAGCGCTTCTCGACGCCTTTACCTATTCCCACATGGAAGCGCCGCAGAATGCCTTTACCTATTCCCACATAGAAGTGCTATACGACGCTTATGCGTTATCTCAATGGAAGCGCTTCTCGACGCCTCGTATTTCAATGTCAAATAAATTATATTTATAAACATACCTGGAATCTCGGAATTGAATAAATACAATCTCCAACCATTTTCCTTCCGCATTACGTAAAAAAAGCACATGGTTACTATTTAAAGTTTCGGTATAAATAGCGTCCAATCGTTGGTGTATATTCCATTGATCACACGCGTGATCTATGGTTAAAATTAGAATGATGGGAGGATTTCTAGGGAAACACCCACAAAACATGTGCATTATGGGTAAAAAAGTTAAATTTAGGGTAAGATGCAATCAAGTACAAAATTAATATTCAATCGTAAGTGCTAATTTCATAAACCACGTGGATCATAAGTCACGCGCTCAGTTCAAAGTTTAAAGTTGAAGCGTCTAGACTAGAGTTCAAAGTTTACAAAATGGCTGAATTGGATGAAAGTTTTGAGGAGTTTTCCGAGGTTGGGTCTGATATTGATGTAGATTCTGATATTGATGTTCCGTGACTCCGTGAGTTCTGTGAGCAGATGTTTTTGATGACGACGACAATCAAGAATGGATCGGGCATTTCACAAATTTTTCAGGTTGTTTTTCTCTTACGACGGATACTGTTTACATCGGTCTTTCATATATATTTTTTTAGCTCACCTGAGCCAGAGGCTCCGGGGGAGCTTATAGGATGGTAAGGCTCCGGCGTCCGTCCGTCCACAATTTCAAACGACTTCTCCTCTGAAACCGCTAGGCCGATTGTAACCAAATTTCATATAGAGCCTCCTGGGACCTTAGGAACGAAAAGTTGTTCAAACGGCCCTGGTCACATGACCAACATGGCCGCCATGCCCATATATGGCAAAAACCTGAAAAAATCTTCTTCTCCAGAACCAATAGGTCGATGGTCTTGAAACTTGGTATGTAGCATCAGGTACACGAGTACTACCAAGATTGTTCAAATTATGACCTTGGGTTGACCTTGACCTTTTTTACGGTAAGGTCAAATTTGCTTACTCATGCTTTTATATGGCAAAATGCTGCAACATAAGATATCTTGGAAACTGTTGAAGATTTTGGCCTAAAAATTGGTACATACAGTCATCTTAATGACTACATGAAGATTTATGAGTACAAGAGGTCAAGGTCATTCTATGACCTTTGACCCAGAACTCTCATATTTTGACAATATCAAACAATCTCCTCAAAAACCACAAGGCCAGTTGTAACCAAATTTCATATAGATCCTCCAGGCGTTGAGGGAATGAAAATTTGTGCATATGGTCCAGGTCACATGACCAACATGGCCACCACGCCCATATATGGTAAAAACCTTTAAAAATCTTCTTCTCCAGAACCAGTAGACCGATGGCCTTGAAACTCGGTATGTAGCATTGGGTACTCAAGTACTATCAAGATTGTTCAAATTATGACCCTGGGTTGACCTTGACTTTTTTTACGGCAAGGTCAAATATGGGAAAATGCTAGAACATGAGATTTCATGGAAAGTTTTGAAGATTTTGGCCTAAAAATTGGTACATAGAATCATCTTAATGAGTACATGAAGATTTTTGAGTACAAGAGGTCAAGGTCATTCTTTGACCTTTGACCCAGAAATCTCAAATTTTGACATTTTCAAACAATCTGCTCTAAAACCACTGGGCCAATTGAAACCAAATTTCATATAGAGCCTCGAGGGGTTGATGGAATGAAAATATTTTCTAACGGTCCTGGACACATGACCAACATGGCTGCCACGCCCATATATGGTCAATACCTTTAAAAATCTTCTTCTCCAGAACCAATTGACCGATGGCCTTGAGACTTTGTAAGTAGCATTGGGTACTTGAGTAATATCAAGATTGTTCATATTATGACCTTGTGTTGACCTTGACCTTTTGCAGCAAGGTCAAATATGGGAAAATGGTAGAACATAAGATTTCATGGAAAGTTTTGAAGATTTTGACTTGAAAAATTGGTATATACAGTTGTCTTAATGAGTTCATGAAGAATTATGAGTACAAGACATAGAGGTCAAGGTCATTTTTTTTACCTTTGATCCAGATTGCTCATATTTTGACATTTTCAAACATTTCCTCAAAAGCCAAAGGGCCAATTGTGAACACATTTCATATAGAGCCTCCAGGGATTGATTGAATGAAGATTTGTTCAAACGGTCCAGGTCACATGACCAACTTGGCCGCCATTACCGCTTACGGGATAAATCTTTAATATTTTCTTCCCCAGAACCAATACACCTATGGCCCTGAAACTTGGTAAATAGCATGGAGTACTAGAGTACCACCAAGACTGTTCAAATGGTGACCTTGGGTTTACCTTGACCTTTTTTTGCGGCATGGTCAAATATGGGAAAATGCTAGAACATAAGATTTCATGGAAAGTTTTGGAGATTTTGGCCTAAAAATGGTATATATGGTTGTCTAATGAGTACATGAAGATTTATGAGTACAAGTGGTCATGGTCATTCTTTGACTTTTGACCCAAAACTCATATTTTGACAATTTCAGACATGATAAGTATAAGCCACCTTGCCAATTGTTCAGGTGAGCGATTCAGGGCCTCATGGCCGTCTTGTTTTACTTTGTGCGTGTTTGTGGTAAAACCAGCAGATTTAATAATATACCCTAATAAAAATCTCAGTGAAAGGGGACCTTACGACTGCAATTTCCCCAATTAGCCTGCACAGTCTGATCAGGGTCTTCCCTTTATGCAAAAATCATTGAACATGTTGAAATGAGCCGAAATTATTAGTACCTCTTACTTTAATTAAAAGTAACACAAAAATTGTTTATCCTAGCAAAACAATAATTATACTAGTAGAAAGGTAATTCAATTCTCTAAAATTCATCAGTGGAGTCAAAAATTGTAAAATCGGTGGAAATTACTCTTATTAAGGTGTGAATAACAGTGGTATCAAAACAATCAAATTTTGCCAGTTACCTGTATGGAGATGTTGTAATACCTATTGTTTCTAATCTATTGGGTATTAATAGGTAAATTAACCTTATCTGTATTACAGCATAGCAGATAAGCCTACTTAGCTATGGAGTAAGGGCGCGTTTACACGAGCAAAGTTTCTGTCACAGAAACTTTAACAAAGAAAGTATTACAAACATTTTGCGTTTACACGGAGCAAATTATTTGTTAAAGAAAATGTGCCATAGAATCTTTGTCACATAAACTTTGGCAATGAAATATTTGCTCCAGTGTTCACACGACCAAATATTATTCGTCAAAGTTACCTGCAGCGATGAAACAAAATCTTTGTCACATTTTCCACGCTTGTAGCAATGTTCTTTGTTACATAATCTTTAGCAAAGTTCTCCTTTTACACGGACAATTTAATTTATCGAAGTAACTTTACCATATATATTTGTTAAAGAAACATTGTCATATTTTGGCATTTACGCGAGCAAATTTTTCTGTGACAAACCTACTTTGTCATAGAAACTTTGGTCGTGTAAACGCGCCCTAAAGGGTTAATATGTCTGTTCTTCCCATTCTCTTTGTCACACCCTGAAGAATTTGTGTGATCAGACAAAGTCTGGTAGACTGCCATCAGAAAAAATTGGCCTAAGGGGTTTTAGTTTTTAGCTCACCTGAGCCTTTAGGCTCATAGTTGAGCTTATAGTATAGCCAGGCATCCGTCGTCCGTCTGTCCGTCGTCCGTCAACTTTTTCAAACATCTTCTCCGAAACCACTGGGCCGATCAAAGCAAAATTTTATATGCAGCCTCCATGGGTCGGGGGAACGAAAGTTTGTTCGCGGTATCTGGGTCACATGACCAAGATGGCCGCCATGCCCATATATGGTAAAAACCCTTCAAAAATCTTCTTCTCCAGAACCAAAAGGCCTATGACCTTGAAACTTGGTATGTAGCATCGGGCATGCGGGCCCATCATAGTTTACGGCATGGTCAACTTGGGTATGTTAGGCCTTTATATGGGAAAACGCTTAAACCGTAGATTTCTCAGAAACTATTTAAGTTTAAAGTTTAATTATTGGTATACATGGTCGACTAAATGACCAGATGAAAATATTATGTCACTAAAGGTCAAGGTCATTCCGTCGGACCATCCGTCGTCAAGATTTTCAAACATCTTCACCTCTGAAACCACTGGGCCAATTGAAGCCAAATTTCATATGCAGCCTCCATGGGTTAGGGGAACGAAAGTTTGTTCGCGGTATCTGGGTCACATGACCAAGATGGCCGCCAAGCCCATATATGGTAAAAACCCTTCAAAAATCTTCTTCTCCAGAACCAGTAGGCCTATGACCTTGAAACTTGGTATGTAGCATCGGGCATGCGGGCCCATCATAGTTTATACAAATGATGACCTTGCGTTGACCTTGACCTAATTTACGGCATGGTCAACTTTGGTACGTTAGGCTTTTATATGGGAAAACGCTTAAACAGTGGATTTATCAGAAACTATTTAAGTCTAAGGTTTAATACTTGGTATACATGGTCGACTAAATGACCAGATGAAGATATCATGTCACTCAAGGTCAAGGTTATTCCGTCGGACCATCCGTCGTCAAGATTTTCAAACATCTTCTTCTCTGAAACCACTGGGCTGATTGAAGCCAAATTGCATATGCAGCCTCCATGGGTTTGGGGAACGAAAGTTTGTTCGCCGTATCTGGGTCACATGACCAAGATGGCCTCCATGCCCATATATGGTAAAAACCCTCAAAAATCTTCTTCTCCAGAACCAAAAGGCCTATGACCTTGAAACTTGGTATGTAGCATTGGGCATGCGGGCCCAACATAGTTTATACAAATGATGACCTTGCGTAGACCTTGACCTAATTTATGGCATGGTCAACTTGGGTATGTTAGGCTTTTATATGGGAAAATGCTTAAACAGTGGATTTCTCAGAAACTATTTAAGTCTAAGGTTTAATACTTGGTATACATGGTCGACTAAATGACCAGCTGAAGATATTATGTCACTAAAGGTCAAGGTCATTCCGTCGGACCATCCGTCGTCAAGATTTTCAAACATCTTCTCCTCTAAAACCACTGGGCTGATTGAAGCCAAATTTCATATGCAGCCTCCATGGGTTAGGGGAACAAAAGTTTGTTCGCGGTATCTGGGTCACATGACCAAGATGGCAGCCATGCCCGTATATGGTAAAAACCCTTCAAAAATCTTCTTCTCTAGAACCAAAAGGCCTATGACCTTGAAACTTGGAATGTAGCATTGGGCATGCGGGCCCAAAATAATTTATACAAATGATGACCTTGCATTGACCTTGACCTAATTTACGGCATGGTCAACTTTGGTACGTTAGGCTTTTATACGGGAAAACGCTTAAACAGTGGATTTCTCAGAATCTATTTAAGTCTAAGGTACAATATGTTGTATACATGGTCGACTAAATGACCAGCTGAAGATATTATGTCACTAAAGGTCAAGGACATTCTGTCGGACCATCCGTCATCAAGATTTTCAAACATCTTCTTCTCTGAAACCACTTGGCTGATTGAAGCCAAATTTCATATGCAGCCCCCATGGGTTAGGGAAACGAAAGTTTGTTCGCGGTATCTGGGTCACATGACCAAGATGGCCGCCACGCCCGTGTATGGTAAAAACCCTTCAAAAATCTTCTTCTCCAGAACCAAAAGGCCTATGACCTTGAAACTTGGTATGTAGCATTGGGCATGCGGGCCTAACATAGTTTATACAAATGATGACCTTTTATTGACCTTGACCTAATTTATGGCATGGTCAACTTTGGTATGTTAGGCTTTTATATGGGAAAACGCTTAAACCGTGGATTTCTCAGAAACTATTTAAGTCTAAGGTTTAATACTTGGTATACATGGTCGACTAAATGACCAGATGAAGATATCATGTCACTAAAGATCAAGGTCATTCCGTCGGACCATCCGTCGTCAAGATTTTCAAACATCTTCTCCTCTGAAACCACTGGGGAGATTGAAGGAAAATTTCATATGGAGTCTCAGTAGGATGGGGGAATGAAAATTTATACCCGGGGTCTGGGTCACATGACCAAGATGGCCACCATGCCCATATATGGTAAAAAACTTTCAAAAATCTTCTTCCTCAGAACCAAAAGGCCTATGACCTTGAAACTTGGTATGTAGCTTTGGGCATGCGGGTCCATCATAGTTTATACAAATGATGACCTTGCATTGACCTTGACCTAATTTATGACATGGTCAACTTTGGTATGTTAGGCTTTTATATGGGAAAACGCATATATAGTGGATTTCTCAAAAACTATTTAAGTCTAAGGTACAATATGTGGTATATATAGTCAACTAACTGACCAGGTGAAGATATTATGTCACTGAAGGTCAAGGTCAATTTGTCGGTCTGTCCGTGATCAAGATTTTCAAAACATCTTCTCCTCTGAAACCACTGGTCTGATTGAAGCAAAATTTCATATGGAGTCAAAGTGTGATCGGGGAATAAAAGTTTGTTCTCGGGATCTTGACCAAGGTGGCCGCCATGCCCATATATGATAAAAACCCTTCAAAATCTTCTTCTCCAGAACCAAAAGGCGTATGACCTTGAAACTTGGTATGTAGCTTTGGGCACTCAAGCCCATTATAGTTTATACAATTGATCGTGCGTTGACCTTGACCTAATTTATGACACTATCAACTTTGGTACATGTAGGCTTTTATATGAGAAAATGCTTAAACAGTGGATGTTTCAGAAACTATTTAAGTCTAAGGTACAATATTTGGTATATATGGTTGACTAAATGACCAGATGAAGATATTTTGTCGTTAAAGGTCAAGGTCATTCTTTGACTTTTGTACAAGGTCATTGAGATTCTGTCACCCGTCAACATTTTCAAACATCTTCTCAGAGGCCACTGGGGTCAATTGAAGCCATATTTCACATGCAGCTTCACCGGCTTAAAGGAACCATAGTTTGTTCAGATGGTCTTGGTCACTTGACCAAGATGGCCACCATGCCCATATATGGTTAAAACTATTCAATTGTCTTTTTCTCGAGAACCGAAAGGCCTATAACCTTGAAACTTGGTACCGGTATGTAGCATTGGGCACTCAGGCCCATCATAGTTTATACAAATGATTACTGTGTTTCATATATTATGGAGCTTTAATACTGGGTCAAAGGAATCAAAGTTTGTTCAGATGGTCATGGTCGTATGAACATGGTGGCCGCCACACCCATTTATGATAAAAACCCTTCAGAAATCTTTGTCCAGAAACAAAGGCCCAGTGACCTTGTGGCTTGGTATATAGAATTGGGACTCAACATTAATCCCCAAGGGAGGGGGGTTATCTGCCCCTGCCCTGGTGCTATATACACTTATAAAAGCATTAAAATATATACCAGGACCAAGTGCCAGGTGAGCTACAGGACCATTGGTCCTCTGGTTTTTTGAAAATTTAAAATTTTTAGCTCGCCTGAACGAAGTTCAGGAAGAGCTGTTGTACTACCCCTGGCATCGGCGTTAGTGGCGATTGCGGTAGTGTTGTTGGCGTCAGCATTAGCAAAATGTCAAAGTTTTACGTTGAAGTTTTTTATGTGATGGGCATAGTGCTGTCAGGTTTTAGCTCACCTGAGCCTTTAAAGGCTCAGGGTGGGCTATTGTGATCACCAAGTGTCTGTCGTGCGTCGTCAACAATTTGCTATAAATGACATCTTCTCTGAAACTGCTAGGCCTAGGGCTGTGATTTTTGGTATGAAGCATTGTCTAGTGGACATCTACCAAGTATGTTCAAATGGTGGGCAGGGGTTCTTGGGTTCAAAAATAAAATATTCTTAAAAATCTTCTTCTCCAGAACTGCTTGGCTCAGATGCTGGAAATTGGGTATGTAGCATTGCCTAGTGGTCCTCTACCAAGTTCGTTCAAATGGTGGCCCCAGGGTCCAAAATGGCCCTCGGGCAGGGGGTCTTGGATTCAAAACTAAAAAATACTTAGAAATCTTCTTCACCAGAACTACATGGCTCAGATGCTTGAAATTTGGTATGTAACATTGCCTAGTGGTCCTCTACCAAGTTTGTTCAAATGGTGGCCCCAGGGTCCAACTCAAGAACTATTCATATCAATGGGCTGAATTTTCATATATGCATTGTTCATTTTTCATCAGATTCATATTAGGAGGATTATGGCCCTTGTTATTTTGTTATTGGGTATACAGTCTTATGTTTTGGGCATTCTGTAAGGGCCTAAAGTTTCAGTAACCTGATTTTACACATATACGCCCAGTTCTGAACTTATGTATTTTATTTATAACTTCATAGAGGCCCAGTAATCGGGGTATATGTCTCTGCTTATGCTTCAATTATTATTTGCTAACCAGGTTCTGTTATACACATATTTTCTGGTTTTACACATAAATGCCCCTTTCTAAACTTAAGTATTTTATAACTTCATAGAGGCCCAGTAATTGTGTTTCAGTTATTACTTGCTGACCAGGCTCTGTAATACACATATTTTCTGTTTTTGGCCATATAGTTACTCTGAAACTGAATAAAGGGCTGCAGATTGTGACACATTTCAAATGTCGGGTGACACTTGGCCGATGGCCTTTTATTCTTGTATTGGTCTAAGTTGAAACATTTGATATAAGTTTTCAGTTGGGTAATTTTGTCTAGAAATGGAGGATTTAGATGAAAAAAAGGTGTCAGGTGAGCTACATTCTGGTTTTAACAACAAATATGTCTAAAAATTTTGATGTTTCTTAGTCATTAGTGCTTCTAAGATTTAAAGTATTTGTAGTTTGATTTTCAGCAGTTACACTTTCAGACATTGGAGATCATGTGATTTAGATAATGAATTGTGTTTTCTGGAGTCCTGGAAAGACTATCATTTAATTTGTTGTAGAAATTTCTTTGTTTCCGTCCATATGACTCAGCTTTCATATCCTGGGGGGATACATGAGCCCCTGCTCACTTGCTTTAGTTATAGTTTGTGCTCATACATTTAACATTTTCCAAACTGAAATGTGTTCCCATGGTATAAAAAGATAAGTTTTCTCCTTAAAATATAAATAATTATTGCTCACTGTATCCCTAATAATGTTCTTTATGGCTTCTTTTTATTAAAGAAATTTTACATGTAATACCATAGTTTCTTCTAAGGCTGATACGCACAGACCTCAAACGGAGCTTCAGAAGCTGGGTGTAGCTTTCCATAGTTGCTATAAAGTGCATTATGTATAGAATCATTTCTGTCAATACAACATTTTCTTGGAGAGATTGTTATGATATCGTCTAACTCTGGCGCTGTGGTGTGCTTTGGCTGCTTTAGTCTCCGGTTAAAGGCCTGTGTACGTTTCACTTTTGATTTCCTTTCCTTCTTGACAATAGAGAATCTTCGTTAGCTTAACAGCCAATTCATCGAAGGCTTTTCTTACTTCTGTAAACTGTTACTCACTGTTTTTTAATGACTGATTTTATCAGTCATTCAGTGCTGTCACAAGCGTATTTTGGAAAGTGGCTTTCACAGCTGTATTCTTCTGCTCAGAAATGAAGTGATCGTAAGTTCATTTCGCTAAAAAACAAAAACCAAAAAACAATAATAACGTCTGGAATTGAAAATAAGTTTTGTACAAAGTTAAATGAGAACTTATATAACGTATTCTTGTGCAGGTAAATTTATTTATGTAGTTCTGTAAAATGGTAAGTATCCAACCAATGACATCAGCGATCATAAAATATAATGAATAGAAATCAATCCGTGGCAAAAATCAGTAGGGTCTGGCCACATACTTTCATTTCTCCTTCAGCTGATTCAAGAAGGGCAGTTGTCAGTTACTGGCAAGAGTATGTGCACTCAGTACTGGTTAACCACTTGGGTCTAAGCCTGCCCAGGAATAGTGTGGTTAGGTTGCAAAGCAACTTTTCTAATATTTTTTTGATTTACACTTTTTAGTGAAACTTATTCATTCCCTTTTATAGGTGTTTTCCAACAACTTGGATGGTAGATCATCAAAATTATGATGCATTCCAAAGTCCAGGAACCTACCTTTAATATATATAAATAACAACTCCTTTCATCCACCTGATGCAGATTTTAGCTCGCCTGGACGAAGTTCAGGAAAAAAAAAAAATACACTTAATGTTTCTCTGTTATATTTAATAAAAAAATGTTTCTCTGTTATATTTAATAAAAAAATGTTTCTGTTACATTTAATAAAAAAAAAAAAAAGAAAAATGTCCAGCGGGACCAGACATGATTTGACATTGAAAAGATTAGTGTATTGGATTTCTATTTTATACACAGGTATATAATCATAAAATACCTCCTTGCAAGCTCGATGTAGGGTAAATTCCGTCAATTATTATGGGAGTTATGGCCCTTTTTCAACTTTATTTTGTACAAAAAATGGTTCCATTCGTTACCTTTTGGAAAGATTAATGTATTGGTATCGTATTTAATACACAGATATACTTAGTACATTTAAAAACGCAACATTTTTGGTTTTACGTTTTTGCGTAATGGATAATATTTTGACCAAACATAGCATGTAAATGTAAGTCAGGCAACTGTATCTTTATGTTTTGGCATAAAATATCCTCACATGTACTCGTAGTGCAGTGGATAATCACTCAGGTATGAAAATCAAGATTTGCTCATGCGCGTATCATGTAAACACGTAATAAACATTTGGTCAACGTTACTGGATAGTCTGTAGATCGGCATTAAAGAAAAACAACAAAGGACAAACAAATTGCAACAAACAAAACTTTTTGTCACGATTAACTCTTTAAAAAATGGTCTCCTTATTGCCAGTTCATAAAGTCCCAAACTTAGAGCTATTGGGATGGTTAAGATGCCATATGGACAAATTTTCCAGACAATAGGTGTCCTTACTACTTACCAGTACCCTTAAAGACCGATAAAAGCCGGTTCAGTCAAGAGAATATGTCCATAGACAAGGCAGATCATTGATTGTCATTTATTACAACACACGTGCTTTCGACACACTGATGCTGTCCAGCAGACATTTGGGACTCGTGCGAATGTTTCTCTTTGGTAAGCGGAAAGAAATTTGGTGAACTGAAAAGTTTTGGGAGTTTTAAACTTTTATGCTCTTTGCCCAAAATATGTAATGCATTTCTTTTTACGGACGGTATACAACTGCAATATCGGCGTTAAACGTTTTAAAGAGAAAGATTGTAAACATTCTTACACATAACTTACGCCACTTTCTCTTTCTCACACCAAAATGACACCAGTATGCCAGAATGACCAACTTTGCCATTTGATTGGTAACCAAAACGACAAGTCTCAGATGAACAGAAACATGGCGTTTAAGGGTAAACTGAATCATTTTCAAATATTGCAAAGGCTTTGGTAAAGGTTTAGTTCAGAAATGGAACAAAATTCCACAGCATTTGATGAATAGAACATCGGTGAATGTGACGCAGAAATGCCCATGCGTTACGATTTGATCTTGTGAAGTTTAATTTTAGGGGTGACGCTCCACGATGAACGTTAACTTAATGAAATACACAATAAAATGCCAAGAAATTTAGCAAAATGACAGAAAACATGTAAATCTAAATATCTCTGGCGTTTCAAATATTTGTCTAAAAAATTCAAAAAGATATTTACGAAAAACTAAGTGTTGCGTTTTTAAATGTACTGAGTATATATAATTATAAAATACAGGTGAGGTTCAATTTAGGGTAAAATCTGCCAATTACTTTTGGAGTTATGGCCTTTTTCCAACTTATTTCATCAAAAATGGTTACGGTTTGTTAGTTTTTGAAAAGTTACTTGTTTCCAGGCTATCCATTTCTGTGACACGATACAGAATGTTATCACATATCACAGTTATGAATCCCCCCCCCCCCCCCCCAAACACACACAAACTTCTCTTGATCCAAACACAATGCATCTGCCTAAGGAAAACAATAAAACATGTTCCACACAAGTCTGCAAGTCTGCCTTATGTCCTATAAGTGCCAGTACCTTAAACAAGATGCCATCTTACTTAGGGCACCAGGCCGGGGCATCAGTGTCCTATGGACACATTCTAGTATTTTTCAGAGATGCACATATTAATATTTTGAAATATTCAATACACTGAAAGCATCAAAATAAGTTTTCAGTTGGGTAATTTTGTCTAGAAATATCCAAAACACTGAAAGCATCAAAATAAGTTTTCAGTGTGGTAATTTTGTCTAGAAATTGAGGATTTAGATGAAAAAAGGTGTCAGGTGTGTTACAGGACCATTGGTCCTCTGTTTTTGATAAAAAATATGTGTGAAAGTGTGATTTTTTTTTTTTTATATTTTCAACATGGCATTTAGTGTATTGTTCTATAAATAGCCACCGATAAACACACAACTACCGTAAGATGTCCAGTAAAACACTCACAGAATCCGAGACATTAAGGCTTTCTGGTATTTGAATGTTTCTTGCTTTTAATTCTCTTAAAACATCTTCTTTCTCTGGGGTGAGTTTGTCTATCATTGCTGTTAACTTCCTACCTCTACTTCTCTGCTCAGTAAGCTCCTGTACAGTAAGTTGCAGAGATCCAAATTAGAAAGAGTTTTGATGACAATTCTGGGACAACGTTTTCTGTTTTCTACAAAAACATATTTTGTGACATCTTATTAGAGCCACCTGGATGAGACGGTTCTTATCAAAGGTTGCAAACTATGTTTAAATAGAAAGTTTTTTATGTGATGGGCAAGGCGCTGTCAGGCGAGCTATCCATCTGCCCAAGGAAAAGAAAAAAACATGTACCACAGAAGTCTGCCTTTGTGAAACTAGTTATACTACAGGTGCCAGTTCCTTAAACAAGGTGCCATCTTACTTAGGCATCCATGTTGTATGGACACATTTGTAGTTTTGTTCCACTCCTACTCTGTTTTGTCCTTTTTGTCTGTTAATTTGAATCTATAGAATGACCCTTACCTATACTACTACAAATGACGTAGTGGATATGCCATTGATAAATCAAAGGACCAATAGCCCTGAAATGACAGATTCTATCAGAATAGTCATGCTACGTCAGTTCAAAATAATTTCAAACTTCCGCTCTATTCCTTGTACTTGTATATGGTCCAAGTGTAATAATGTAAATAAGCCATTTAGCGCAAGACACTTCAGGCACCTGCCAAAAATACACTATCCTTCATGCAGCCTATGGGAGCTCTAGTCAGACTGCATGGTTGTGCAGATAGGTCTGGGTTTTCGGTGGTTTATATGAGTTTGTAGGCATTGCTGTCCCTCGGCTCATTTTTAGCTCACCTGGCCCGAAGGGCCATAGTGAGCTATTGTCATACCAATGCGTCCGGCGTGCGTCGTGCGTCGTCACGGAATTTGTCCGTCAACACCTAAAAACAATAAATATTCAAACATCTTCTGTAAAACTACAGGTCCCATGGTTCTCAAATTTCACATGGAGCAGGACCTGACTCCAGGGTCTTAGAATTGTAAAATTGGGTCGGGTTGAAAATCCAAGATGGCCGCCATTACTAAAAATAGCAAAAACAACAAAATAAACTTCTTCTCCAGAACCACTGGGTATATTTGTCTGAATTTTGGCATGGAGCATCAGTGAAACCTTGGTATTCAAAATTGTAAAAATGAAAAAAATCTGTAGCGGAGTTTTGTCACAGTGACCTACTTTCTGTTTACGTGTGTAATTTTGCTCAAATGCCGATGTCAACAAATGACCTATTTAAACAACTTCAAACAACTTCTTCTCTAAAACCACTGAGCCCATGGATCTCAAATTTCACATGGAGCATGACCAGACTGCAGGGTTTCAAAATTGTAAAATTGGGTCAGGTCAAGAATCCAAGATGGCTGCTGTTGCTAAAAATAGCAAAAACAACAAAATCAACTTCTTCTCCAGAACCAGTTGGTATATTTGGTTGAAAGTTTGCATGGAACATAAGTGGGACCTTGGTATTAAAAATTGTAAAAATAAAAAAAATCTATAGCGGAATTAGGTCACAGTGACCTACTTAGCGTTTACAAGGCTGATTTTGCTCAAATGTCAATATCTAAAGAAAATGCAACCAATTCTGACCAGATTTGGTCAGAATTGGTTCTTGAATGGAATTATTTCAATTTTGTGCCAGTTGACTATCCAAGATGGCCACCATGGGGGCCGTTACTAAAAATAGCACAAACATAAAAATGACAATTACTCAAGAACCCTTGAATGGAATTGGACCAATTTTGTGTCAGAATGTTCCTTGCATGAAGCCGTTTCGATTAATTGCAATTTGGCATTCCAAGATGGCCGCCATCTGGTGTTACTAAAAATACCACAAACATAAAAATGACAATTACTCAAGAACCCTTGAATGGAATTGGACCAATTTTGTGTCAGAATGTTCCTTGCATGAAGTCGTTTTGATTAATTGCAATTTGGCATTCCAAGATGGCCGCCATCTGCCGTTACTAAAAATAGCACAAAACATGAAAATGACAATATCTCAGTAACCGCTGAATGGATTTTGACGAAATTTGTGTCAAAATGATTCTTGCATTGAGATGTTTCAAAAATATCTAACTGTAAGACCATTCATATTGGCCTCTGTTACTAAAAATAGAAAAATGTGAAAATTAGAAAATCTCAATGGAGTTGGATTAATTTTGTGTCAGAATGGTCCTTTCATTAGGCTTTTTCGATTTTTTGCATTTTGGCATTCCAAGATGGCCGCCATTTGCCATTACTAAAAATAGCACAAAACATGAAAATGACAATATCTCAGTAGCCGCTGAATGGATTTTGACGAAATTTGTGTCGAAATGATTCTTGCATTGAGATGTTTCAAAAATATCTAATTGTAAGACCAGTCATATTGGCCTCTGTTACTAAAAATAGAAAAATGTGAAAATTAGAAAATCTCAATGGAATTGGACCAAATTTGTGTCAAAATGGTCCTTGCATGAAGGCTTTTCGATTTTTTGCGTTTTAGCAATCCAAGATGGCCGCCATCTGCCGTTACTAAAAATAGCACAAAACATGAAACTGGCAATATCTCAGTAACCCCTGAATGGATTTTGATGGAATTTGTGGCAAAATGATTCTTGCATTGAGGTGTTTCAAAAGTAAATATATAAAGACCAGGCAAGTTGGCCTCTGTTACTAAAAGTAGCAAAATGTGAAAATGAGAAATTCTCAGGGGAATTGGACCAATTTTGTATCAGAATGGTTCCGTTGCACAATAGCCAGGTGAGCGATATCAGGCCCATTTGGGCCTCTTGTTCATTTAACAAGACAGTATTTTCGATTCTTTTTTGCTTCTAAGATTGAAAGTAATTATAGTTTGATTATCAGCAGTTACACTTCAGACATAGGAGATAGTGTGATTTATTTAATGAATTGTGTTTTCTGGGGCTCCATAATTTAATTTATTGTAGAAATTTCTTTGTTTCTCTCCATATGACTCAGCTTTCGTATCAGATATATCAGCAGCAGTTGAAAAGAGTGGTGTTACGAACTTTTTCCATTCCTCATGGACAGAGTGCTTACTTTTAATATGTCTGTTCATCCCATTCTCACACCCTGAAGAATTTGTGTGATGAGACAAAGTCCAGCAGACTCCCATCAGAAAGAATTGGCCTATGGGGTTTAAGTGTTTTTTGAAAATTTAAATTTTCATCTTTATTGTTCCTTATCCATTTTGGCTTGCCTGAATGAAGTTCAGGAAGAGCTACTATACTACCCCTGGTGTTTGCATTAGCAGCGGCAGCATTAGCAGAATGTTGAAGTTTTATGTTAAAGTTCATAAGAACTGATAGTTTCTAAACCCTTTGATGGATTAGAATTATATTTGGTTTGATGATAGATATCGATAGGCCAGTGAATTTTTGTAGAATATTATCCTTTTCCATGTGCAGCTTTTCTATCATTGCTCCAAGCTTTATTTGCCTTGATCGCTGTTCTGTAAGTTCTCTCTGAGCAGTTCTTATGAGGATTTCTTCTTCCTTCTACACTTGAGTGCTGCCACCCTATGGCATTCCCTCCTCTGACATCCGTCCTCTCTTCTGGAGAAAGCTTTATATGCCTTCTGGCACACATGGCAAAAGAGACGGTGCTCAGTCCGATGAGCAGAAGAACCATAAATGTATCCCAAATTATTTTTGATGTCTTATTTTTTCTCAGTTGTATGCATGTCTAGAGCATTGCTCTAAAGGTAATGAAGAGAGTTGAATTGCATTTAATTTACACAGAAAATCACTCCTTCACCAGGAAACCCATTCTCCTATTCCACACCTTTGGGGAGCATCCATCTGTTCCACCGATTTTCTTGTTTAATTTGTTGAAGAGGTTTCTTTGTTTCCCTCCATATGACTCCGCTTTCATGTCAGATATATCAGCAGCAGTTGAAAAGAGTGGTGTTACGAACTTCTTCCATTCCTCATGGACAGAGTGCTTCCTTTTAATATGTCTGTTCTTCCCATTCTCTTTGTCACACCCTGAAGAATTTGTGTGATCAGACAAAGTCTGGTAGACTCCCATCGAAAAGAATTGGTCTAAGGGGTTTTAGTGTTTTTTTTGTTTTTTTTTTATTTAAGTTCAGGAAGAGCTATTGTACTACCCCTGGCATCGGCGTTAGTGGCGGCAGTGTTGTTGGTGTCGGCATTAGCTAAATATTAAAGTTTTACGTTAAAGTTCTTTATGTGATGGGCATAGTGCTGTCAGGTTTTAGCTCTATTGTGATCACCAAGTGTCCGTCGTGCATCGTGCGTCGTCAACAATTTGCTGTAAATGACATCTTCTCTGAAACTGCTAGGCCTAGGGCTTTGATACCGTAATCGCCCCATTTACCGCACATGCCCCTATAACCGCACACCAAGGCCATTTCCGGAAAAAGTGCACAAGCGCACACTGCTTTTTCAGTTTGAAACTCACAAAGCGCATCAAGTTCAACTTACCATTACCGTTTCAACAGCGACAGTGTTTTCAGTTTTGTTTTCCCGATGCAATGTGCGAAGAGAGCAACTCTAACGGTCTAAATGTCGATCGGGCATCCTCGCCGATATTTACGGAGTTGGCTGAAGTGTTGTGCGAACAGGGGACTCGGATCAGCTTACACATCTGCGCCGTCTGATTAGCATATTCTCTATCTGCATCACTAATGGGAATGTACATGTTGATCCTAGGAGGATCGAGCTTACGAAGTTAAGAGGTTGCGGGGGTGCGCAGGCTGAACTGAGTATTTGCCTTTCGTACAGGTATGCAAAAAGGCGCCGTTTCTCAGAGCAATTCTTGTCATATATAGCGATAATGTGCACTTGCGCCAAAGTGCGTTTGGGAAAGATACATGAACGACAGATGAGAAAGAAATAAATTGTCATAACGAGAAACTCTTGTTTCCTGACAAAATCAGTCTGAATACATGCGCAAACTGAACAAATCGACCAGCCTGCGCATATGCATTGTCTGTGCATTTAAACAAAGTTCGCGGTAGCCATAGGATAGGTTTATCAATGGCATAGCTGGCCCTTGGGCCTCAAAAGGGCCTCAGGACACATCGGATCAGCAATCACCCACATCATACAGTGCATTTGCAAACATTGACCAGTCTAACAAATCTCCAAGATTCGCAGATAGTTTGCAAAATAATTGTTTTAAGATGCGCAGACTGGTCTAAGGCTTTGCTGTTTGCACATGTAATACGATACCTTTCTCATGACACATTGTCAATATTTCTGCACCCTTGGACCTAATATAGGACAGACAGAAAAAGAGAAGATCAAAAGGACCGCATCTTCCAGAATTAGAATGTGTGTGTTATTAATAGAAGCCCGTGAATTTAAAGAAGACCGCTTGCTGTGAATGAACAGCCAGAGCACTGACAAACTTACCTGACGTGTTTAAACATTCACATATTAGGTCATCGTAAATGTGTTGAAATACTTTCCTTTCTTTCGGAATATTTATTTAGAATATTGAAGAAGGATGAAGAGAATGAAATACATGCATAATGAGGACATATTTAATACTGAGAGGTGTGACATATAATTTGCGACTTGACATGAGATCGTTTTTCTCCCGGAAATTGGTAATTCAACTAGTTCGAACACTAAATATTTTCATGACACTTCGAACACCCCGATCAGTACTTATTTTTTAACTGTTCGAACTGTTCAAGGTAAGGTAGAATACTTTTCTGCCAAGACTATTTCGACTGTTCGTTTGTTGTTTTTTCGTTCTGAGTGTGCAGTTATTAGAAACGTTTTTAATCACACCTTTTTGTTGCAATTTTGAAAAGTTAAGCGCACCATGCAGTAAATGGGGCGATTACAGTATTTGGTATGAAGCATTGTCTATTTGACATCTACCACGTATGTTCAAATGGTTGGCAGGGGGTCTTGGTTTCGAAACTAAAATATTCTTAAAAATCTTCTTCTCCAGAACTGCTTGGCTAAGATGCTTGAAATTTGGTATGTAGCATTGCCTAGTGGTCCTCTACCAAGTTCATTCAAATGGTGGCCCCAGGGTCCAAAATGGCCCTGGGGCAGGGGGTCTTGGATTCAAATCTAAAAAATACTTTAGAATCTTCTTCACCAGAACTACATGGCTCAGATGCTTGAAAGAGGGCCGTTTTTGGCCCCCATCCAAATTCTCTCAAAAATGCATGGTTTCTATTGCTTATTATTTGTGCGTATGGGAACAAGCAGAAATAATATGTTTCGTGTTTGTTAATTCTCAGAATAACATGATTTCTGACATACCTACGTTGTTTCAATGAAATGAAGGAAAATTGCGATAAACTTTGAGTTTAATACATTTTCATTTAAAGAAATAAGTCATTTACAACTACTTTTGAAAGCTCTTAACAATAGGCTTTTGATGAAATGCTTATATTTAAGATTGCACTGCTAATTACCTGTGCACTGCACAAGGCTTGTCAAGATACCCCACCCACTCAAGTTTGCAAGTCCAGGGACGCTTACCAAAAAATTCCAACAGATCAAAATGAAATGTATACCAGGTTATTCCTTGTGTTCTAACTAAGAAAATGAATACCCACAACATATGTTTATTTTGTCTATGAGCGGAGATATGGGCGTTTTTATGTTGAGAACGCTGGGAAAATGTTCCAAACGCTGCCAATTTGGTAACCAAAAGTTAAAAATAAACACTGAGCCCGGTCTCCAGCACATTTAATATTATCATGACATGTAAATATATTAAAATTTTATCTGTATACAAAATATTAAATGTGCTGGAGGCCGGGCTCATATATTTTGAAAGCCAACAAGGCTACCAAATTCGTCATTTTCGTTAGAATCCGCTGGGGGTATGGGTATGTTCAGTACAAATATCACAAATATTTTGTGCAAGAACTGATGAATTTTGTGTTTGCTGTTACATTCAAGGTTTGAACTTTCATATGAATACATTTTTATTATGGAAATCAGACTTTTGAAAAATGAGTTTTCTGGGGGCCAAATATGGGCCTTATCATACCAGGTCCTTTGGTTTGTAACATTGTCTAGTGGTCCTCTACCAAGTTTGTTCAAATGGTGGCCCCAGGGTCCAAAATGACCCTGGGGCAGGGGGTATTGGGTTTGAAACTAAAAAGTACTTAAAAATCTTCTTCACCAGAACTTCTTGGCTCAGATGCTTGAAATTTGGTTTGTAACATTGCCTAGTGGTCCTGTACCAAGTTTGTTCAAATGGTGGCCCCAGGGTCCAAAATGACCCTGGGGCAGGGGGTATTGGGTTTGAAACTAAAAAGTATTTAAAAATCTTCTTCACCAGAAGTTCTTGGCTCAGATGCTTGAAATTTGGTATGTAACATTGCCTAGTGGTCCTGTACCAAATTTGTTCTAATGGTGGCCCGAGGGCCCAAAATGGCCCTGGAGTAGAGGGGCTTGGGTTCAAAACTAAAATATACTTAAAAATCTTCTACTCCAAAACTGCTTGGCGCGGATGCTTGAAATTTGGTATGTAGCATTGCCTAGTGGTCCTCTACCAAGTTTGTTCAAATGGTGGCCCCAGGGTCGAAAATGGCCATAGCGCAGGGGGTCTTGGGTTCGAAACTAAAAGTTCTTAAAAATCCTCTACTCCAAAACTACTTAGCTCAGATGCTTGAAATTTGGTATGTAGCATTGCCTAGTTGTCCTCTACCAAGTTTGTTCAGATGGTGGCCCCAGGGTCCAAAATGGCCCTGGGGCAGGGGATTTTGGGTTCAAAACTAAAAAAAAATGAAAATCTTCTTCTCCAGAACCACTTGACACTGATGCTTGAAATTTGGTATGTAACATTGCCTAGTGGTCCTCGTCCAATGTTGTTCAAATTGTGGCCCCAGGGTCCAAAATGGCCCTGGGGCAGGGGGTCTTTGGTTCAAAACTAAAAAAATACTTAAAAATCTTCTCCTCCAGAACTACTTGGCTCAGATGCTTGAAATTTGGTGTGTAGCATTGCCTAGTAGTCCTCTACCAAGTTTATTCAAATGGTGGCCCCAGGGTCCAAAATGGCCATGGGCCAGGGGGTCTTGGGTTCGAAACTAAAAGTACTTAAATATCCTCTACACCAAAACTACTTGGCTCAGATGCTTGAAATTTGGTATGTAACAGTGCCTGGTGGTCCCCTACCAAGTTTGTTCAAATGGTGGCCCCAGGGTCCAAAATGACCCTGGGGCAGAGGGTCTTGGGTTCGAAACTACAAATTACTTAAAAATCTTCTTACCAGAACTACTTGGCTCAGATGCTTGAAATTTGGTATGTAACATTGCCAGGTGGTCCTCTACCAAGTTTGTTCTCATGGTGGCCCAAGGGGCCCAAAATGGCCCTTGAGTAAGGGGGCTTGGGTTCGAACCTAAAAAATACTTAAAATCTGCTTCTCTAGAACTGCTTGGCTCAGATGCTTGAAATTTGGTTTGTAACATTGCCTAGTGGTCCTGTACCAAGTTTGTTCAAATGGTGGCCCCAGGGTCCAAAATGACCCTGGGGCAGGGGGTATTGGGTTTGAAACTAAAAAGTATTTAAAAATCTTCTTCACCAGAAGTTCTTGGCTCAGATGCTTGAAATTTGGTATGTAACATTGCCTAGTGGTCCTGTACCAAATTTGTTCTAATGGTGGCCCGAGGGCCCAAAATGGCCCTGGAGTAGAGGGGCTTGGGTTCAAAACTAAAATATACTTAAAAATCTTCTACTCCAAAACTGCTTGGCGCGGATGCTTGAAATTTGGTATGTAGCATTGCCTAGTGGTCCTCTACCAAGTTTGTTCAAATGGTGGCCCCAGGGTCGAAAATGGCCATAGCGCAGGGGGTCTTGGGTTCGAAACTAAAAGTTCTTAAAAATCCTCTACTCCAAAACTACTTAGCTCAGATGCTTGAAATTTGGTATGTAGCATTGCCTAGTTGTCCTCTACCAAGTTTGTTCAGATGGTGGCCCCAGGGTCCAAAATGGCCCTGGGGCAGGGGATTTTGGGTTCAAAACTAAAAAAAAATGAAAATCTTCTTCTCCAGAACCACTTGACACTGATGCTTGAAATTTGGTATGTAACATTGCCTAGTGGTCCTCGTCCAATGTTGTTCAAATTGTGGCCCCAGGGTCCAAAATGGCCCTGGGGCAGGGGGTCTTTGGTTCAAAACTAAAAAAATACTTAAAAATCTTCTCCTCCAGAACTACTTGGCTCAGATGCTTGAAATTTGGTGTGTAGCATTGCCTAGTAGTCCTCTACCAAGTTTATTCAAATGGTGGCCCCAGGGTCCAAAATGGCCATGGGCCAGGGGGTCTTGGGTTCGAAACTAAAAGTACTTAAATATCCTCTACACCAAAACTACTTGGCTCAGATGCTTGAAATTTGGTATGTAACAGTGCCTGGTGGTCCCCTACCAAGTTTGTTCAAATGGTGGCCCCAGGGTCCAAAATGACCCTGGGGCAGAGGGTCTTGGGTTCGAAACTACAAATTACTTAAAAATCTTCTTACCAGAACTACTTGGCTCAGATGCTTGAAATTTGGTATGTAACATTGCCAGGTGGTCCTCTACCAAGTTTGTTCTCATGGTGGCCCAAGGGGCCCAAAATGGCCCTTGAGTAAGGGGGCTTGGGTTCGAACCTAAAAAATACTTAAAATCTGCTTCTCTAGAACTGCTTGGCTCAGATGCTTGAAATTTGGTGTGTAGCATTGCCTAGTGGTCCTGTACCAAGTTTGTTCAAATGGTGGCCCCAGGGTCCAAAATGACCCTGGGGCAGGGGGTATTGGGTTTGAAACTAAAAAGTATTTAAAAATCTTCTTCACCAGAAGTTCTTGGCTCAGATGCTTGAAATTTGGTATGTAACATTGCCTAGTGGTCCTGTACCAAATTTGTTCTAATGGTGGCCCGAGGGCCCAAAATGGCCCTGGAGTAGAGGGGCTTGGGTTCAAAACTAAAATATACTTAAAAATCTTCTACTCCAAAACTGCTTGGCGCGGATGCTTGAAATTTGGTATGTAGCATTGCCTAGTGGTCCTCTACCAAGTTTGTTCAAATGGTGGCCCCAGGGTCGAAAATGGCCATAGCGCAGGGGGTCTTGGGTTCGAAACTAAAAGTTCTTAAAAATCCTCTACTCCAAAACTACTTAGCTCAGATGCTTGAAATTTGGTATGTAGCATTGCCTAGTTGTCCTCTACCAAGTTTGTTCAGATGGTGGCCCCAGGGTCCAAAATGGCCCTGGGGCAGGGGATTTTGGGTTCAAAACTAAAAAAAAATGAAAATCTTCTTCTCCAGAACCACTTGACACTGATGCTTGAAATTTGGTATGTAACATTGCCTAGTGGTCCTCGTCCAATGTTGTTCAAATTGTGGCCCCAGGGTCCAAAATGGCCCTGGGGCAGGGGGTCTTTGGTTCAAAACTAAAAAAATACTTAAAAATCTTCTCCTCCAGAACTACTTGGCTCAGATGCTTGAAATTTGGTGTGTAGCATTGCCTAGTAGTCCTCTACCAAGTTTATTCAAATGGTGGCCCCAGGGTCCAAAATGGCCATGGGCCAGGGGGTCTTGGGTTCGAAACTAAAAGTACTTAAATATCCTCTACACCAAAACTACTTGGCTCAGATGCTTGAAATTTGGTATGTAACAGTGCCTGGTGGTCCCCTACCAAGTTTGTTCAAATGGTGGCCCCAGGGTCCAAAATGACCCTGGGGCAGAGGATCTTGGGTTCGAAACTACAAATTACTTAAAAATCCTCTTACCAGAACTACTTGGCTCAGATGCTTGAAATTTGGTATGTAACATTGCCAGGTGGTCCTTTACCAAGTTTGTTCTCATGGTGGCCCAAGGGGCCCAAAATGGCCCTTCTAGATATGTCTATGTAGCAGTTGCTGCAAATGATAACACTCAACGGCTATTTAACAATACCCTGTATTAAAAATGCTTGCTTTACAGAATTGTAAAAATAGCACTCACCATTACAACTTCTGCGGCCGAGGCATTTGAGGACAACTGGGTAGGATCATCCGAAGCTTGAATGTCAGAAAAACCGATTTGGTTGTCAGGATCCGCTTGCAGATCCTGTAATGGTAAAATGGATATATATGAATTGCTTTAAGCTAATAATACAACATTCTCATTTACCAGACATTCCTATTGTAATAGTGTTCTCGTTTGACTTGATTTAACCTTAAACCCTCTAGATATCTCTACGTAGCATTTGCTGCAAAGGTTTACATTCAATGGCTATTTAACAATACCCTGTATTAAAAAAACAGCCTTTAAAAATAGTAAGAATAGCAATTACCATTACAACTGCTGTGGCCGAGGCATTTGAGGACAACTGGGTAGGATCACCCGAAGCTTGACTGTCAGAAAAACTGATTTGATTGTCAGGATCCGCATGCAGATCCTGTAACAGTACAAAAGGTATATCAATTGAATCTTAGTGTAGCTGGTATGATGATCAATCATTTCGGCTGAGATATCTGAATTACCAGACAATATCATTCCAATATGGGAACGATTTACAGAACATAATTTATACTGCTACACATTAACAAAATTGGGTATTTCAGACGGTAAGATGGTTATTTGATCTGCAATCATTTGTGAATAAAACATAAATAAGCGCAGTACAACACACATAATGTACCTTAATTTTGGTTTTGCGGAAAAACACATTGCTTGGTCCTTATTCCAGAAACCAATTTTTTAGCTAGTTAGTGGACATTGAAAGAGACTATTTCCGACAAGTTGTTAGATTAACACAGCATGATGTGCATTTATCTGCTTAGTATCAAACCGCATTATGGACACCGCATTTTGATTGTTTTGGACATCTCTGTTATCAGTGTCTTTTTATGCAACATAATCTTTGGTTTATATTACATATTAAACCACAGTAAACTAGAGGTGCAACGATTCACTTCGATGCATCGCAAATCCGGTTCACAAGGGCCGATTCGATTCCGATAACAACTCCACTAATTTCGATTCGATTCACAATCCCCCGAATGGGCCCTCATTTAAAACGGAAGTCCGTGTTTTAGACCCGCTCTGAATATTATAACGCTGTTTATAACGTAACGTACGATTGGTCAGTAATAATTAGGTCATCCAATCAATACGGGTGTTTCGTTTCCTTATCGGTAGGGTTATCAAAATGGCGTCTAACGATCACTCGCAGAAACCTGTGTCCAAAGATGCACCCCAAAGCAGGGTTCGAATTTAGACTCGCATACTCGCAAAATGCGACCAAAATTTACAGACTGCGAGTCCAAGAAACCACCACTTGCTTTTCTTTGCGAGTGTAGTTTTCCCGGTGCAAAGAACTAATCCGGAAGTGTAAAGTTTTTGTTTATGTGCAGAACAAGATGCGCAGTCGCAAACTCGTCTTGATCACCCAGGTGCTTGCCTTATATTGATTCCCCAATACGGTGCCCCTCATCAAGCGTCTGACAACCCACATCTGCAAGCGTCTGTTTTCAGTTTGATCAAAAAGCACATGTTCTCAAATCAAATCAATACACATGGACAGATATTAATTGTGAACTGGAAAAGGAGCAAAACGGGGGATCAGGAAGAAAAACCTTCTGAAAATAAACCCATCAAGACTGACTCTATGGGCCCAAAACCCCAAACTGTCCCTATAAAAACTGCACAGAAGTGGGAAAAAGAGCTCAGAGTTGCTCTGGAATATGAAACTAGTAGCTGTGAAGAGAACATGGTAGGGAGTGTAGGCATGGCCCTTGTGAGGTAAAGCCTCATTGGTAAGATACTTTATATTGTCTGTCAGATAGGGAAAAAGGGAGTATAATGAATGAGAACCACTAAATTTAGCAAGTGAGAAAAAAAGTTAATTTCAAACCCTGCAAAGATAAATAGAAGTGTAAATATAACAAAATAAAGTGATAAACATGATGAATTAAGGTAGCATAAAATCAATCATGAATCGAATCGAATTAATCGAATCGAGGTGTCTGAAATCGAAATCGAATCGAATCGGTCGTTGGGTGAATCGTTGCAGCTCTACAGTAAACATTCTTTTGTTTTGCTGTTAATTCCAAACAATGGTCTTTCTATAAAGGTAAACCTTTCAAATTGTATACATGCAATACTCAAACATTTAAACCCCAGCGTTATGGACACTAAAAACCTTTTGATCTCTTTTAGCTCAAAGGAATTTTACAAAATCACTTTGACTGTGTCAAGGTTTTGGGTAATTCAGATGACGATTTCACCATCAACCCCGACAATGTAGGATGCATAGTTGCAAAGTACTTTTGTGGACACCAATTATGGATTGCTGAAAGCTAATAACACAATATTTTCATTTACCAGACATTCCTAGGGACACCATAATCTCATTCTACTGGAGTGAACCTTAAACTTTCTATATTTTTCTATGCAGCATTTGCTGCAAGGGTTAACACTCAACGGCTATTTAACACTAGCCCGTATTAAAAAGTTTCCTTTATAAAACAGTGAAAATAGCAATTACCATTACAACTGCTGTCGTCGAGGCTTTTGTGGACAACTGGGTAGGATCATCCGAAGCTTGACTGTCAGGAACACTGATTTGATTATCAGGGTCCACATGCAGATCCTGTAACGGTAAAATGGGTATATCAAATGACTCTTCATATAGCTGGTATTATGATCAGTCTGTTCGGCTGAAATATCTGAATTATCAAACAATGTTATTACAATATGGGAACGTTTTACAGAACTTAATTTATACTGCTAAACAGAAACAAAACTGGGTATAAATGCAAATAAGGTTCAGACCGTAAGATGGTCATTTGGTCTATGGTCATTTTGTTAATAAAAAGTATATTAGCATAGGACAAACACACATAACTGAAACCTTTGTTTTAGTTTTCCGGCAAAACACATTACTTGATCCTTGTTCAAGAAACATATTTATTATTTCATGCTAGTAAGTGGACATTTGAAGTGTTCATTTCCGACAAGTTGTTAGATGTACATAACAAGATGTGCATTTTGTTGCTTCGTATCAAACTGCCTTATGGACACCGCATGCTTGTTTATTTGGACATCTCAGCTATTAGTGCCCTTCCATGCCAATTTAACCTTGGTTTGGAATACAAATCAAACCACAAAAACTATGCTTTTTATTTGCAGTTTTTTTTTCATACAACGGTTATTCTATCACAGTCAAAGTTTAATCTTTCAAATTGTATACATGCAATACTCAAACATTTACAATCCAGCGTTATGGAAACTGATTTTTTTATTGTCTTTTAGCTCAAGGGAATTACACAAATTCCCTTTGGCTTAGTAAAGGTTTTAGGGAATGCAGATGACGATTTTACCATCATCCCCAACAATGTAGGATGCACAATTGCAAGGTTATATTGTGGACACCATTTATGAATTGCTAAAAGCTAATAATACAACATTCTCATTTTCCAGACATTCCTATTGTCATAGTGTTCTCGTTTGACTTGATTTAACCTTAAACCCTCTAGATATCCCGAAGTAGCATTTGCTACAAATGTTTACATTCAACGGCTATTTAACAATACCCCGTATTGCAAAAAACTTCCTTTAAAAATAGTAGAAATAGCAATAATTTATTACCATTACAACTGCTGTGGCCGCGGCGTTTGAGGACAACTGGGTAGGATCAGCCGAAGCTTGACTGTCAGAAAAACTGATTTGATTGTCAGGATCCGCATGCAGATCCTGTAACAGTACAAAAGGTATATCAATTGAATCTTAGTGTAGCTGGTATGATGATCAATCATTTCGGCTGAGATATCTGAATTACCAGACAATATCATTCCTATATGGGAACGATTTACAGAACATAATTTATACTAATTGATTGACTGATTGATTGATTTGTTGCTTAACGTCCGCTCTAAACAACTAAGGTCATGTCCGGACGGTCAGTTAACCTAACCACACTATTCCTGGGCAGGCTTAGACCTCCTAAGCGGTTAACCAATACTAAATGCACATACTTTCGCAAGTAACTGACAACTGCCCTTCTTGAATCAGCGGAAGGAGAAACGAAAGTATGTGGCCAGACCGGGTTTCGAACCCAGGACCTCTGACTTATGAGTCAGGTGCACTACCGATTGTGCTATGCGGCCCGGCTAAAAATTAACAAAATTGGGTATTTCAGACGATAAGATGGTTATTTGATCTACAATCATTTGTGAATAAAACATAAATAACCGCAGTACAACACACATAATTATTGTACCTTAATTTTGGTTTTGCGGAAAAACACATTGCTTGGTCCTTATTCCAGAAACCATTTTTTTGATGTGCATTTATCTACTTAGTATCAAACCGCCTTATGGACACCGCATTCTGATTGATTTGGACATCGCTGTTATCAGTGTCTTTTTATGCAACATTATCTTTGGTTTATATTACATATTAAACCACAGTAAACATTCTTTTGTTTTTCAGTTAATTCCAAACAATGGTCTTTCTATAAAGGTAAACCTTTCAAATTGTATACATGCAATACTCAAACATTTAAACCCCAGCGTTATGGACACTAAAAACCTTTTGATTTCTTTTAGCTCAAAGGAATTTTACAAAATCACTTTGACTGTGTCAAGGTTTCGGGTAATTCAGATGACGATTTCACCATCAACCCCGACAATGTAGGATGCATAGTTGCAAAGTATTTTTGTGGACACCAATTATGGATTGCTGAAAGCTAATAACACAATATTTTCATTTACCAGACATTCCTATGGACACCATAATCTCATTCTACTGGAGTGAACCTTAAACTTTCTATATTTTTCTATGCAGCATTTGCTGCAAGGGTTAACACTCAACGGCTATTTAACACTAGCCCGTATTAAAAAGGTTCCTTTATAAAACAGTGAAAATAGCAATTACCATTACAACTGCTGTGGTCGAGGCTTTTGTGGACAACTGGGTAGGATCATCCGAAGCTTGACTGTCAGGAAAACTGATTTGATTGTCAGGGTCCACATGCAGATCCTGTAACGGTAAAATGGGTATATCAAATGACTCTTCATATAGCTGGTATTATGATCAGTCTGTTCGGCTGAAATATCTGAATTATCAAACAATGTTATTACAATATGGGAACGTTTTACAGAACTTAATTTATACTGCTAAACAGAAACAAAACTGGGTATAAATGCAAATAAGGTTCAGACCGTAAGATGGTCATTTGGTCTATGGTCATTTTGTTAATAAAAAGTATATTAGCATAGGACAAACACACATAACTGAAACCTTTGTTTTAGTTTTCCGGCGAAACACATTACTTGATCCTTGTTCCAGAAACATATTTATTATTTCATGCTAGAAAGTGGACATTAGAAATGTTCATTCCCGACATGCACATCTTGCTATGTACATCTAACAACATGTCGGAAATGAACACTTCTAATGTCCACTTTCTGGCATGAAATAATAAATAGATGTATATAGCAAAATGTGTATTTTGTTGCTTCGTATCAAACTGCCTTATGGATACGGCATGCTTGTTTATTTAGACATCTCAGCTATTAGTGTGGCCTCAATGCCAATTTAACCTTGGTTTGGAATACAAATCAAACCACAAAAACTATGCTTTTTATATGCAGTTTTTTTTTTCCATACAACTGTTATTCTATCATAGTTTAATCTTTCAAATTGTATACCTGCAATACTCAAACATTTACAATCCAGCGTTATGGAAACTGATTTTTTGTTGTCTTTTATCTCAAGGGAATTATACAAATTCTCTTTGACTTAGTAAAGGTTTTTGGGAATTCAGATGACGATTTTTGCCATCATCCCCAACAATGAAGGATGCACAATTGCAAGGTTATATTGTGGACACCATTTATGAATCGCTAAAAGCTAATAATACAACATTCTTATTTACCAGACATTCCTATTGTCATAGTGTTCTCGTTTGACTTGATTTAACCTTAAACCCTCTAGATATCCCGACGTGGCATATGCTGCAAAGGTTTACATTCAACGGCTATTTAACAATACCCGGTATTGCAAAAGAACTTCCTTAAAAAACAGTAGAAATAGCAATTACCATTACAACTGCTGTGGTCGCGGCATTTGAGGACAACTGGGTAGGATCACCCGAAGCTTGACTGTCAGAAAAACTGATTTGATTGTCAGGATCCGCATGCAGATCCTGTAACAGTACAAAAGGTATATCAATTGAATCTTAGTGTAGCTGGTATGATGATCAATCATTTCGGCTGAGATATCTGAATTACCAGACAATATCATTCCAATATGGGAGCGATTTACAGAACATAATTTATACTGCTAAACATTAACAAAATTGGGTATTTCAGACGGTAAGATGGTTATTTGATCTGCAATCATTTGTGAATAAAACATAAATAAGCGCAGTACAACACACATAATGTACCTTAATTTTGGTTTTGCGGAAAAACACATTGCTTGGTCCTTATTCCAGAAACCAATTTTTTAGCTAGTTAGTGGACATTGAAAGAGACTATTTCCGACAAGTTGTTAGATTAACACAGCATGATGTGCATTTATCTGCTTAGTATCAAACCGCATTATGGACACCGCATTTTGATTGTTTTGGACATCTCTGTTATCAGTGTCTTTTTATGCAACATAATCTTTGGTTTATATTACATATTAAACCACAGTAAACATTCTTTTGTTTTTCAGTTAATTCCAAACAATGGTCTTTCTATAAAGGTAAACCTTTCAAATTGTATACATGCAATACTCAAACATTTAAACCCCAGCGTTATGGACACTAAAAACCTTTTGATCTCTTTTAGCTCAAAGGAATTTTACAAAATCACTTTGACTATGTCAAGGTTTTGGGTAATTCAGATGACGATTTCACCATCAACCCCGACAATGTAGGATGCATAGTTGCAAAGTATTTTTGTGGACACCAATTATGGATTGCTGAAAGCTAATAACACAATATTTTCATTTACCAGACATTCCTATGGACACCATAATCTCATTCTACTGGAGTGAACCTTAAACTTTCTATATTTTTCTATGCAGCATTTGCTGCAAGGGTTAACACTCAACGGCTATTTAACACTAGCCCGTATTAAAAAGTTTCCTTTATAAAACAGTGAAAATAGCAATTACCATTACAACTGCTGTGGTCGAGGCTTTTGTGGACAACTGGGTAGGATCATCCGAAGCTTGACTGTCAGGAAAACTGATTTGATTGTCAGGGTCCACATGCAGATCCTGTAACGGTAAAATGGGTATATCAAATGACTCTTCATATAGCTGGTATTATGATCAGTCTGTTCGGCTGAAATATCTGAATTATCAAACAATGTTATTACAATATGGGAACGTTTTACAGAACTTAATTTATACTGCTAAACAGAAACAAAACTGGGTATAAATGCAAATAAGGTTCAGACCGTAAGATGGTCATTTGGTCTATGGTCATTTTGTTAATAAAAAGTATATTAGCATAGGACAAACACACATAACTGAAACCTTTGTTTTAGTTTTCCGGCAAAACACATTACTTGATCCTTGTTCAAGAAACATATTTATTATTTCATGCTAGTAAGTGGACATTTGAAGTGTGGCAACATATAGCTCCCATAGACTTATAATGGGAAAAACTTCAAAAATCTTCTTCTCTGAAACCATGAGGCCCAGAGCTTACATATTTAGTGTATACCAATGTCTAGTGGTCCCCTACATAAATCCTGCCAACCATGCCCCTGGGGCCCAAATTGGCCATGCCCCGGGGGGTCATTAGCTCCCATAAACTGACAATGGGAAAATCTTCAAAAATCTTCTTCTCTGAAACCATGAGGCCCATAGCTTATATATATAGCATGTATCAATGTTTAGTGCTCCCCTACTAAAGTCCTGCCACCCATGCCCCTGGGGCTCAAATTGGCCACGCCCAAAGGGGGTCATTTGTTTATATATAGCTATATAGCCTAAGAACCTTCAAAAATCTTCTTCTCTGGAACCATGAGGCCCAGAGCTTAAATATATAGTACGTAGCAATGTTTAGTGGTCCCCTACTTAAATCCTGCCAACGAAGCCCCTGGAGTCCAAAATGGCCATGTCCTAGGGGTCATAAGCTCCCATAGACTCATAATGGGAAAAACTTAAAAATCTTCTTCTCTGAAACCATGAGGCCCAGGGCTTATATATTTGGTTTGTAGCAGTGTCTAATGGTTCCCTACATGAATCCTGCCAACCATGCCCCGAGGGTCATTAGCTCCAATAGACTTACAATGGGAAAATCTTCAAAAATCTTCTTCTCTGAAACCATGAGGTCCAGAACTTATATATGTAGCATGTAGAAGTGTCTAGTGGTCCCCTACATAAATCCTGCCAACCATGCCCCTGGGGTCCAAATTGGCCATGCCACAGCAGACATTAGCTCCCATAGACTTACAATGGGAAAATCTTCAAAAATCTTCTTCTCTGAAACTATGAGGCCCAGAGCTTACATATTTATTGTGTACCAATGTCTAGTGGTCCCCTACATAAATCCCGCCAACTATGCCCCTGGGGCTTAAATTTGCCACGCCCCTGGGTCATAAGCTCCCATAGACTTACAATGGGAAAATCTTCAAAAATCTTCTTCTCTGAAACCATGAGGCCCATAGCTAATATATATAGCATGTATCAATGTCTTGTGCTCCCCTACTAAAATCCTGCCACCCATGCCCCTGGGGTCCAAATTGGCCATGCCCCAGGGGGTCATTTGTTAGCTCACCTGTCAAGGGGAGCTTATAGTATAGACATGGTCTGTCTGCGGCGGCGGCGACGTCGTCCACACTTTTAAACATCTTCTCCTCAGAAACCCCTGGGCCGATTGAAGCCAAATTTCATATGGAGCCTTAACAGGATGGGGGAACAAAAGTTTATATATTTGCCCCAGGTCACATGACCCAATAGGCCGCCATGCCCATATATAGTAAAAACCTATAAAAATCTTCTTCTCCAGAACCACTGAGTCGATTGCCTTGAAACTTGGTATGTAGCATCTTGGACTCCAGTACTACAAAGTATATATAAATGATGACCTTGGGTTGACCTTGACCTATTTTTGGCAAGGTCAAATTTGGTCCCTTAGGCTTTTGAAAGGGAAAATCTGAAAAAGTGCATTTTCTGTCACCGTTATGCTCTGTGATATGGAAATGTAGTCAATTTCAACATCTATGGATATTAGAGGTCAAGGTCATTTAGTGACCTTGACCAAACTTAAGGTCATTTGTCCATTGGGTGTCAACATTTTCAAACATCTTCTCAGAAACCATTGGGCTGATTGAAGCCAAATTTCATATAGAAACTTATCAAGATAGGAGAACGAAAGTTTATATATTTGGCCCAGGTCACACGACCAAGATAGCCGCCATGTCCATATATGGTAAAAACCTTAAAAAATCTTCTTCTATGAAAGTGCATTTTTCTGTTGCTATTGAGCTCTGTGATATGAAAATTCAGTCAACTTCAACCTCTGTGAATACTAGAGGTCAAGGTCATTTAGTGATTTTATAGAAGTGGCCGTAGTAGAACATTTTACACACTCACCATTCAATCCTATAGAATTGCAGCCTGTTTATTAGCCTACCTGAGCCCAAAGCTTACATTTTGGCCACTTGACCTGAGCATATTCTGGCAGGTGAGCAATCGTTGCCCTTGGGCGACTTGTTTACAGATCCAGTCTTATATGGAGTTTATCAGCATTTATATTTGGGCAAGGAGGTTTACTTTACGTCAGTGTGTCCAGATAAACAGATTCTTATGCAAGAAAAGTGCATTTAGGACCTAAAACAACCGATTTGTTATTGTTTTGAGTACTTTCGACTGACCTTAAAGCCACTTCAAAAGTCATATCTTCCGTATGTATGTAAAGTTCCCGGGGATATATTGTGTGACAAAACTTAATGAATATAAGGGTCGAATAGCATTCTTTGATTTTCAGTAAACTCCCTGGTTATAGTGTATTTTATCAAAAACACGAATACCTACCCTTTTTTTTTATTTTTGTACCGTCACAGGTAGCTCCGGATGCCTGTCACAACTTTTTATCGGTACCTCCGTGGAGGTACCTGTACGGAGGTATCTGTGATGGTTTACCAGGCGTGTAAATAGGGAATAAGTAGTGAAATAGCACTTACTTACAACTTTGTAGTGTAACTGTAAACAGACTTACAACTTTGTAGTGTAACTGTAAACAGACTATCTACAGGGCATTTGAGTACTGTCATGTTTAGTGCAAAGTCATGTAGCACCACAATGTCTTTTAAAAAATGATACCTTATTTAATAATGATGATATCCAATAGCTTATATTAGATGTGTTATACACTGTATGAGCCATTTTTTAAGTGTCTAAGTTTTCATGATCATTAGTTTTTCAAAATATATGTGTATATAGTTTATTTGTGCAACTGTACAAAGTATCCAATGTTTTTGATTTGATATACTATCTCATATATATTACCAGAGATCTTAAATAGAATATAGGATATCTTGTATGGTAAGATATCAAATATACTATATAAGGTATATTATGCAAAACATTGTATATATTAGATAAGGTATGTTACCTCCATAATTGCCGGGCCGGGTAGCGCAATCGGTAGGGCACCTGACTCGTAAGTCAGAGGTCCTGGGTTCGATTCCCGGTCTGGCCACATACTTTCGTTTCTCCTTCCGCTGATTCAAGAAGGGCAGTTGTCAGTTACTGGCGAAAGTGTGTGCACTTAGTACTGGTTAACCGCTTAGGAGGTCTAAGCCTGCCCAGGAATAGTGTGGTTAGGTTAATTGACCATCCCGACATGACCTTAGTTGTTTACCGTGGAAGCATCAAATCAACCAACCAACCAACCTCCATAATCATGTAAGATATGTATGTAAAACAAGATAGTGCCTTAATTATGTCAGATACGTAATATGTTAAATAAGATAGCTGCTGTTGTTTATATTTTATATGCATTTACATATAATATATGTATCTTATTTAACCTATTAGGTATCTGATATGAAACTGTTTTTGCATTTTATGATATCTAATGAAATTTACAAGATCTCGTGATTAATAGATTCGATATCATATGTATTCCAATATATAAGATATGATTTTAACATATTAGATATCTAATATAATGTTAAAGATATATAATACTTTCTAAGGTATGTAGCATTATATATAAGGTAGCTTATTTAATAAATTCTCTTAGTATCCCGATCTATACCTACACAAAGTGAGGTTGGTATATTATATTTGCAGGTCAATAAAACTACATATTCACCAAAATAAAGGTCAAAAAGGTTGTATCATATGACAATTAAATACATTTTCATTTGATGGCTATCTCAAAAACTCAAATAACGTCTGCATAAATGAAATATTCAGTGACTGACAGGTGAATATGGCAAATTATTGACCAGTACTGATGAAATTGTATGCTACACCAGCCCATGAAATTGTATGTTACACTGTGGTCATATAAAAGTGAGGGAGTGAACTAGGTTTTAACGAACCACCAACAACCAGGTCATACGGAGACGGGACCTTGATTTAAAGTCTTATTTAAAAGACCGGAGAAGCAGGGAATCCATCTTGCATCCCCAGATTGGTAGTCTAGCGTGTTATACACTACAGTACCACCCCTCCTGGTCATATAATAAAGTATATTATTTATCTTAGATGTTTCCATATGCTTTTAGATAGTTTGCATTGTATATTAAGATACCTTGTTTTATAAAGAAGATGTATGCTATTTCAGATATCCATTCAGAAAATATGTCAGATTTTTTTTTCTTTTTTTAAATAATTTATCCTATTTACTATGTAAGATCAAATAAATAGGGGAAAAACAGAACCAACAATCATCAGCGGTTAGATTGACTTATTTATTAATGTATACTGTGTAAGATGTCTCATTTCTTATATTTAGGAAGCTCAAAGATTGGCATATTACAACATTTACAAGCCGGGCATGCTACATAACGTCGAAATGACGTCGCTGCAACATCATCACGTCACATTGACATTAGTATGACGTGATTTCGATGTCATGTGCCTGCTGGGTTAGTTCTCTTTTTGTTAAATTAACGTCAAAGACAATTCCATGGTCATCATTGTACATTTAGTTTGTTTCTTATAATAAATGTCTCTTGGGAGGAGTGGGGCTGCAGTACTGGAGTCTTAACGAGACCTGTCCCCGTACAGGGGATAGCTCGCCTGCATTGCCTTGCCCATGACATAAAAAAACTTTAACGTAAAACTTTAAAGCCCACGCCAACGCTGACACGGACCATCAAGTGACAACAATAGTCCTCTGTACTTTTGTACAGGCGAGCTAAAAATGGCAATTTGAAAACAATAACAATTTTGGTTATCTGAAGCCAGCTTGAAAAGATTTTTGGTCACTTTTTAGCTCGCATGAATGAAAGTTCAGGAAAAGCATCAGTGTCCGCCGTTAAGGTTTTATGTAACGGTCAAGGAGATGTCTGGTAAGCTATCCTGTACGTGGACTGGGCTTAATCACTTTTTAGCTCGCCTGAGCACGAAGTGCTCAGGGTGAGCTTTTGGGATACCCTGATGTCCGTCGTACGTCCGGACGTCCGTCCGTCAACTTTTGCTTGTGTACACTCTAGGGGCCAGTTTCGATCCAATCTTTATGAAACTTTGTCAGAATGTTAATCTTTATAAAATCTAGGCCAACTTCGAAACTGGGTCATGTCGGGTCAAAAACTATGTCACTAGGTCAAATCATAGAAAAACCTTGTGTACGCTCTAGAGGGCACAGTTTTCATCCAAAGTTCATGAAACTTTGTCAGAATGTTTATCCTTATAGTATCTAGGACAAGTTCGAAACTGGGTCACGTCGGGTCTAAAACTAGGTCACTAGGTCAAATCATAGAAAAACCTTGTGTACGCTCTGGAGGACACAGTTTTGATCCAAACTTTTTGAAACTTTGTCAGAATGTTTATCTCTATAAAATCTAGGCCAAGTTCGAAACTGGGTCATGTCGGGTCAAAAACTAGGTCACTAGGTCAAATCTTAGAAAAACCTTGTGTACGCTCTAGAGGGCACAGTTTTGATCCAAAGTTCATGAGACTTTGTCAGAATGTTTATCCTTATGGTATCTAGGACAAGTTCAAAACTGGGTCACGTCGGGTCTAAAACTAGGTCAATAGGTCAAATCATAGAAAAACCTTGTGTACGCTCTAGAGGACACAGTTTTGATCCAATCTTTATGAAACTTTGTCAGAATGTTTATCTCCATAAACTCTAGGCCAAGTTTGAAACTGGGTATTGTCGGGTCAAAAACTAGGTCACTAGGTCAAATCTTAGAAAAACCTTGTGTACGCTCTAGAAGGCACAGTTTTGATCCAAAGTTCATGAACTTAATCAGAAAGTTTATCCTTATAATATCTAGGATAAGTTTGAAACTGGGTCATGTCGGGTCAAGAACTAGGTCACTAGGTCAAATCATAGAAAAAACCTTGTGTATGCTCTAGAGGACACAGTTTTGATCCAATCTTAATGAAACATTGTCAGAATGTTTATCTCTATAAACTCTAGGCCAACTTCGAAACTGGGTCTTGTTGGGTCAAAAACTAGGTCACTAGGTCAAATCTTAGAAAAGCCTTGTGTACGCTCTAGAAGGCACAGTTTTGATCCAAAGTTCATGAAACTTTGTCAGAATGTTTATCCTCATAATATGTAGGACAAGTTTGAAACTGGGTCATGTCGGGTCAAGAACTAGGTCACTAGGTCAAATCATAGAAAAACCTTGTGTACGCTCTAGAGGACACAGTTTTGATCTACTCTTTATGAAACTTTGTCAGAATGTTTACTTCCATAAACTCTCGGCCAAGTTTGAAAGTAGGTCATGTCGGGTCAAAAACAAGGTCACTAGGTCAAATCATAGAAAAACCTTGTGTACGCTCTAGAGGACACAGTTTTGATCCAAAGTTCATGAAACTTTGTCAGATTGTTTATCCTCATAATATGTAGGATAAGTTTGAAACTGGGTCATGTCAGGTCAAAAACTTGGTCACTAGGTCAAATCTTAGAAAAACCTTGTGTACGCTCTAGAAGGCACAGTTTTCATCCAAAGTTCATGAAACTTTGTCAGAATGTTTATCCTCATAATATCTAGAACAAGTTTAAAACTTGGTCACGTCTGGTCAAAAACTAGGTCACTAGGTCAAATCATAGAAAAACCTTGTGTACGCTCTAGAGGACACAGTTTTGATCCAATCTTTATGAAACATTGTCAGAATGTTTATCTCCATAAACTCTAGGCCAAGTTCGAAACTGGGTCATGTCGAATTATAAACTAGGTCACTAGGTCAAATCTTAGAAAAACCTTGTGTGCGCTCTAGAAGGCACAGTTCTGATCCAAAGTTCATGAAACTTTGTCAGAATGTTTATCCTCATAATATGTAGGACAAGTTTGAAACTGGGTCATGTCGGGTCAAAAACTAGGTCACTAGTTCAAATCATAGAAAAACCTTGTGTACGCTCTAGAGGACACAGTTTTGATCTAATCTTTATGAAACTTTGTCAGAATGTTTATCTTCATAAACTCTCGGCCAAGTTTGAAAGTAGGTCATGTCGGGTAAAAAAACTAGGTCACCAGGTCAAATCATAGAAAAACGTTGTGTAAGCACTAGAAGGCATAGTTTTGATCCAATCTTCTTGAAACTATGTCAAAATGTTTATTGTCTGTATATCTAAGCCCCCTATGAAACTGAGTCAAGTCGGCTCAAGGTCAAATCTTAGAAAAACTTTGTGTACACCCTAGAGGGCACAGTTTTGATCCAATCTTCATGAAACTCTGTCAGAATGTTTATCTTAATGAAATCTAGGTAAAGTTTGAAACTGGGTTGTGTCGGGTCAAAAACTTGGTCACTAGGTCAAATATAAGAACGACCTTGTATACGCTCCAGAGGGCACAGTTTTGATCCAATCTCAATGAAACTGTGTCAGAATGTTTATTCTTACAATATCCAGGCCAAGTTTGAAACTGGGTCATGCCGGGTCAAAAACTAGGTAAAATGTTAGTATGGTAAAAACTCTTATAAATCTTCACCAGAGCCAGTGAACTGATTAATGCTCAGGTGAGCGATTCAGGGCCACCATGGCCCTCTTGTTAAAGGAAAAGAGTGAGGGGCATTTATTAAAAAAGGGGTATTAATGAGGTAAAATAGGGTAATGTGAGATTTTGTGACAGATAGATATCCCAAACATCTGAGGTAATAAATTTTTGTCCAAAATGTCAGTATTTGTAATATTTTTAAATCCCTCACAAGAAAAATATACCACAAGAGCACTGACAGCTCTAATTTAGCCTGCTTGTCCACACAGTTTCTTCTCTCATTGTACTTAATAATCTACAGCTTCTGGCGAATGTGACTTCGATGTGTTTGCACAGATGCACAGGCTGATTTGATTGTCTTCTGTTTGCATATGACTAAGGTCCGTTTTCAGGTGATGTCTTCATAAATGAATACTTTTTTTTTTTACTTTTTATTGTCTTTTCAACAAAATTTCAGTCATATCTGTTCCATGATGACAAAGTTTTGAAAGAATTCAGGCCTTGTGAAAATCCAGACCTTAGCGGGAATCAAGCAATTGTCTTTTGAATTGTGAGTCCAGGTTGTTAGCCACTCAGTCAACACAAGTAAGGTCCTAATAAAAAGGCACCTCATGGCATATTTCCATGTGCAAAACCATTAGTTCAGCCTGCATATATGCAGTCTGATCAGAGTCCTTCTCTTTGCCCATAAACAAAAATGAATCTGGGTATGATATAAAATGAAACCGCTAAGACATGTCATTTTGCGCAGTTGTGTAGTATTTACTAATATACCTCAAATCTTTTTCACGTGATGCGCCCAACATATATCGCCTGATCTAGTGGATGTGCACGCAAAATACAAAACACGTTGAGGTTATTTTCCTACTATGGGCTAAACGAGCGTGACTTGACAAACAATTTACATTTTTCTGCTCCCTGAAGGGTGAGCATATAGTTGCCGCATTGTCCGTCCGTCTGTCCGTCCTTCTGTCTGTCCGTCCATCCGTACGTCTGTCCGTCACACTTTGTACGGAGCATATCTCTGATGAAAGTAGAAGGGGGAACTATATGAAACTTCACACATAGAGGACAACAAGGGGAAGTGCAGTGTTTAAGAACCGTAACCCTGTTACAAGTATTTACGAAGTTAGCTCCCTTTCCAGTTTTTCAGTATTTTGCTTGTCCAGAGCATATCTCTGAAAGTATAAGGGGGAACTAAATTAAACTTCACATATTCATAGAGGACAATGAGAGGATACCGTATAATGGAAAATTTTCGCGGATTTGCCCCCAAAACATGAGGATTAATTTTTGCGGTTTTTAGTTTTCGCGGATGTGAATATCCACGAAAATAAAAATTGTGTTTGTCCTGTAAAATATTGGCTTGACTGAAAAATCAAGACGTACAAGGAGAGAGAAACGTAAAGAAACTGTTATCACTTTATACCCAACACATTTGTTTAGATAATATTGGCTCCTTAATACCCATTTTTTCACAAAAAAACAAAAAAACGTAAGATAGACATTTGTACAAATCTAGTACACAGAAACTGTCAACTGAGTTGTGCGAGCAATTGATAGAATGGCTACTGTTCAGGATAAAAGTAAACAGAACTCACAGTCAATAAAAAGTGAGCATGGAGGTAGCTTAGACCCTTAGCTACCCTTAAAGGGCTAAGCAAAGAGTCTGAGCAGACTGGGTGGATGCCCAGGCTGATCTGATTGCACCGAGCGCACAACCACTTTGTTGGTTTTCTCGCGTCGCGGCTCATTAGTGATTTAATTGTACTTGCATAATCAGATACAAGTGACCGTTAATCAAGCGAAAACGGTCACAGCCTGTACAAATTATAATTACCTGCTAATTACCAGCTAACACAATTGCGCGGAAAATGATAGCTCTATGGATACCTACTTTTAATTTAAGGTTTTGTGGGGCGTTTTGATTAATACCGTAAACCATATGTTTGGACGATTCAAATTTCTTATAACTTGATAACTATTTTGTAAAAACTTAAAAAATATTTTGCGGAGTTTAATTTTCGCGGATCGCTACCGACCACGAAATTCCGCGAAAATTAGGTGACACAAAAATTTCCCATTATACAGTATTTTGCTTGTCCGGAGCATATCTCTGAAGGTATAAAGGGAAACTAAATTAAACTTCACACATTGATAGAGGACAATGAGAGAAAGTGCTGTGCACAAGAACCGTAACCCTGTCACAAGTATTTACGAAGTTAGCTTCCTTTCCAGATTTTAGCTCACCTGAGCACGAAGTGCTCAAGGTGAGCTATTGTGATCGGTCTTTGTCCGTCCGTCGTTCGTCCGTCGTCAACTTTTGCTTTAAACGACTTCTTCTCCAAAACTGCTGGACGGATTTTGAAATAATTTCACAGAAATGTTCCTTTGGGGACTCTTTACCAAAATTGCTAAAACGGTTCCGCTCCACTGAACAATATGGCCGCCAGAGCTAAAAATAGAAAAACCTTTAAACGACTTCTCCAAAACTGCTGGGCAGATTTTGAAATAATTTCACAGATATGTTCCTTAGGAGGCCCTTAACCAAAATTGCTCAAACGGTTCCACTCCGCTGATTAAAATAGCCGCCAGAGCTAAAAATAGAAAAACCTTTAAACGACTTCTCCAAAACTGCTGGGCAGATTTTGATGTGTTTTCACAGAAATGTTTCTTAGGAGACCCTCTACCAAATTTGCTAAAACGGTTCCACTCTGCTGAACAAAATGGCCGCCAGAGCTAAAAATAGAAAAACCTTTAAACTACTTTGCCCTCAAAAGTGCTGGACGGATTTTGAAATAATTTCACAGAAATGTTCCTTAGGAGGCCCTTAACCAAAATTGCTCAAACCGTTCCGCTCCGCTGAACAATATGGCTGCCAGAGCTTAAAATAGAAAAACCTTTATACGACTTCTCCTCCAAAACTGCTGGGCAGATTTTGAAATAATTTCACAGAAATGTTCCTTAGGAGGCCCTTAACCAAAATTACTCAAACTGTTCCACTCCGCTGAACAATATGGCCGCCAGAGCTAAAAATAGAAAAATCTTTATACGACTTCTCCAAAATTGCTGGGCAGATTTCGAAATAATTTCACAGAAATGTTTCTTAGGAGACCCTCTACCAAAATTGCTAAAATGAGTCAGCTAGGCTGAACAAAATGGCTGCCAGAGCGAAAAATAGAAAAACCTTTAAATGACTTCGCCTCCAGAACTGCTTGGCATATTTTGAAATAATTTCACAGAAATGTTTCTACGGAGGCCCTTAACCAAAATTTCTCAAATGAAAAACCTTTAAACAACTTCTCCTCCAAAACTACTGGGCAGATTTTAAATTAATTTCACAGAAATGTTTCTAAGGACACCCTCTACCAAAATTGCTTAAACGTTTCCACTTCACCGAACAAAATGGCCACCAGAGCTAAAAATAGAAAAACTTTTAAACGACTTTGCCTCCAAAACTGCTGGGCAGATTTTGAAATAATTTCACAGAAATGTTCCTTAAGACACCCTCTACTGAAATTCATAAAACGGTTCTGCTCCGCTGAATAAAATGGCCGCCAGAGCTAAAAATAGAAAAAACCTTGAAACGACTTCGCCTCCAAAACTGCTGGGTAGATTTTGAAATAATTTCACAGAAATGTTCCCTAGGAGTTCTGCTACCAAAATTGCTCTACCGGTTCGGCTCGGCTGAACAATATGGCCGCCAGAGCTAAAAATAGAAAAACCTTTAAACGACTTCTCCTCCAAAACTGCTGGGAAGATTTTGAAATAATTTCACAGAAATGTTCCTTAGGAGACCCTCTACCAAAATTGCTAAAATGGTTCAGCTCTGCTGAACAAAATGGCCACCAGAGCTTAATATAGAAAAACCTTTAAACGACACCTCCTCTAAAGCCAATGGCTCGATTTCAAAATAATTTCACAGAAGTGTTTGACTCATGGTTCTAAACAAAAATTGCTGAAACGGTTCCACTCTGCTGTACAAAATGGCCGCCAGAGCTAAAAATAGAAATAAATCTTAGAATGAATCAGAGGGCACAGTTACGATCCAATCATCATGAAACATGGTCAGAAAGTTTATCTGAATGAAATCTAGACCAACTTTGATACTGGGTCATGTGGGGTCAAAAACTAGGTCACTAGGTCAAATCTTAGAAAAACGTTGTGTACACGCTTTAGGGCACAGTTATGATATAATCTACATGAAACTTTGTCAGAATGTTTATTTTTATGAAATCTAGACCTGATTTGAAACTGGGCCATGTCAGGTCAAAAACTAGGTCACTAGGTCAGTTCTTAGAAAAACCATGTGAATGCTTTAGAGGACACAGTTTTGTTCTAATCTTCATGAGACTTAGTCAAAATGTTTTTCTCCTACAAATCTGGACCAAGGGTGCAACTTGGTCATGTCGGGTCAAAAACTAGGTCAAACCTTAGAAAAGCATTGTTTACATTCTAGAGGGCACAGTTTTGATCCGATATTCATGAACTTTTGCAGAATGTTTATATCCAAGAAATCTAGACCAGGTTTGAAACTGGGTCATGTGGGGTCAAAAACAAGGTCATTAGGTTAAATCTTATAAAAACCTAAGGTACACAATAAAGGGTTCATTTTCCATTGAATCTATGTGAAACTCTGTCTTTGGACATATGGATGTTCTGAGGTTAAGTTCACAGGATACCAGGGCCATCATGGCCCTCTTGTTTGCACATTTTGCTTGTCCGGAGCATATTTCTGAAAATATAAGGGGGAACTTAATGAAGCTTCACACATTGATAGAGGACAATAAGAGGAAGTGCAGTGCACAAGAACCGTAACCCTGTCACAAGTATTTACGAAGTTAGCTCCCTTTCCATTTTTTTCAATATTTTGCTTGTCTGGAGCATATCTCTGAAAGTATAAGGGGGAACTAAATGAAACTTCACACATTGATAGAGGAAAATTAGAGGAAGTGCAGTGCATAAGAAGCATAACCCTGTCACAAGTATTTACGGAGTTAGCTCCCTTTCCAGTTTTTTTTCAATATTAAGCTTGTCCGGTGCATATCTCCAAAAGTATTAAAGGGAACTTAATGAAACTTCACACATTGAAAGAGGGAAATAAGAGAAAATGCAGAGCACGAGACCCATAACCATGTCTAAGATATTTACAAAGTTAGCTCCCTTCCTATTTTTCAGTATTTTGCATGTCCAGAACATATCTCTGAAAGTATAAAAGGGAACTTAATGAAACTTCACACACTAATAGAGGGCAATGAGTGAAAGTGCAGAACATAAGAACCATAACCCTGTCATAAATAATTACAGAGTTAGCTCCCTTCTTAATTTCTGCATTATTTTGCTTGTATGAAGCATATCTTAGGAAGTATTGAAGGAAACCAAATGAAATTTTACTCATTGATAGTGGGTAATGCAAGGAAGTGCAGAGCTTAAGAACTATAACATTATATAAAATTTGTAAATACGGAATTAGTGCCCTTCCTAATTTTTGTCGAGCCCGCTTGCGGAGCGAGACATAGTTGTTACAATGTCAGTTCGGTGTATGTCCGTGCGTGCGTTAGTGCGTGCGTGCGTCCGTCCGTCCGGATTTGTCCGGGCCATAACTTCTACATTTATGGATGGATTTCAAAATAATTTGGCACAGTTGTTCTCCTTGATGAGTAGAAGTGCCTTTTGAAACATTTGTTCATGTAGGTCCAAGGTCAAAGTCACACTTGAAGGTCAAATGATAAAATGGCCATAAATTGAGCTTGTCGGAGCCATAACTTCTACATTTACAGATGGGTTTCAAAATTATTTGGCACAGTTGTTCTCCTCGATGAATAGAAGTGCCATTTGAAACATTTGTTCATGTAGGTCCAAGGTCAAGGTCACACTTGAAGGTCAAATGATAAAATTGCCATAAATTGAGCTTGTCCGAGCCAGAACTTCTACATTTACTGATGGATTTCAAAATAATTTGGCACAATTGTTCTCCTTGATAAGTAGAAGTGCCATTTGAAACATTTGTTCTGGTAGGTCCAGGGTCAAGGTCGCACTTGAAGGTCAAATGATAAAATGGCCATAAATTGAGCTTGTCCAAGCCATTACTTCTACATTTATGAATGGATTTCAAAATAATTTGGCATAATTGTTCTCCTTGATGGTTAAAAGTGCCATTTGGAAAATTTATTCAGGTAGCTCCAAGGTCAAGGTCACACTTGAAGGTCAAATGATAAAATTGCCATCATTTGAGCTTGTCCGAGCCACAACTTCAACATTTACAAATGGATTTCAAAATAATGTGGCACAATTGTTCTCTTTGATGAGTAGAAGAGCCATTTGGAAGATTTGTTCAAGTAGGTCTAAAGTCAAGGTCACACTTGATGGTCAAATGATAATATGGTCATAAATTGAGCTTGTCCTAGTCATTACTTCTACATTTACGGATGGATTTCAAAAGAATTTGGCACAATTGTTCTTCTTGATGAGTGGATGTGTCAAGTGAAATACATGTTTGGGTAGGTCCAAGGTCAAGGTCACACTTGAAGGTCAGGTATTGTAATTGTCATAAATTGAGCTTGTCTGGGTCATCACTTCTACTTATATTCCTTTGTGAAAATTTGAAAAAAAAGAAGAAAATGCTGGCTAAGCATGATGTTGTTTGGCTTCTTTCTAGAGTGAAGCAGTTACGTAGCCTTGACATACTTATAGGCCACTACAGCAAACAGCGGGCTCGACCAGTTGTCCCTGCATGGACAACCTCTAGTTTCAGGTATTTAGCTTGTCTGGAGTATATTTCTGTACACATTTAAGGGAACATGAATGAAACTTCTTATATTGATAATAGAGGGCAATGGCAAGAAGTGCAGAGCAGAAGAACCATAACTGTATCCCAAGTTATTTTGGAGTTACTTCCCTTTTTATTTTTTCTCCATTGTATGCATGTCTAGAGCATTGCTCTAAAAGTATTGAAGAGAATTACTTTTTCCATTTTGAATCGCATTTAGACTAATTTACACAGAAAATTACTCCTTCACCAGGATACCCATTGTCCTATTCCAAGCCTTCGGGGAGCATTCATCGGTTCCACCGATTTTCTCGTTTCATTTAGCTGATCTGATCCACCATGGTGTAAAAATAAAACTATACACACTTGCGCAGTATCCGAACGCTCTGTACCATCTCTTCCAGTTTTCATGACCTTGAATCGAGAGTACTTAGAATCATGCCAAGGGCGATTTGAATACTGTACCGTTTACTATCCACCCATACATGACATTGTACAGGGCAATAAAGTAAAAGACCGAAGAGCAAATTATATTAAACTTACCTTACCTTCGCATTTACCATATTAATCCTATTTAACACTCCGGGGATGTGGCATTTTGTGAAAGGCGGCCCTACTTAGAACCTTTATTAAGTGTAACTGCTAAAATATACTTTCAGGGGAAGCAGGTCCACTATTTTTGCCACCCTTCTCAGTAGGGGTCAACTCTTAAAGAGCAGACCCCATTTCAAGGAGCTACCTTCTCATCAATAGAAACAAACAGGAAATCATGCAAGTTAATATAACAATATTTCTTGAAACGAGGCAGAGCAGGGGCATTTGTTAGGATTAATGGTATATTATTAGCTCACCTGGCCCGAAGGGCCATAGTGAGCCATTGTCATACCAATGCGTCTGGCGTGCGGCGTGTGTCATCCTGAAATGTGTCGGTCAACACCTAAAAACAAATATTCAAACATCTTCTTCTGTAAAACTACTGGTCCCATGGTTCTCAAATTTCACATGGAGCATGACCTGACTCCAGGGTCTCAGAATTGTAAAATTGGGTCAGGTTGAAAATCCAAGATGGCCACCATTACTAAAAATAGCAAAAACAATAAAATAAACTTCTTCTCCAGAACCACTGGGTATATTTGTCTGAATTTTGGCATGGAACATCAGTGAAACCTTTGTATTGAAAATTGTAAAAATGAAAAAAATCCGTAGCAGAGTTTTGTCACAGTGACCTACTTTCTGTTTACGAGTGTAATTTTGCTCAAATGCCAATGTCAAAAAACGACTTATTCAAACAACTTCTTCTCTAAAACCACTGAACCCATGGGTCTCAAATTTCACATGGAGCATGACCAGACTGCAGGGTTTCAAATTTGTAAAATTGGGTCAGGTCAAGAATCCAAGATGGCCGCCATTACTAAAAATAGCAAAAAACCACAAAATCGACTTCTTCTCCAGAACCAATTGGTATATTTGGTTTAAAGTTTGTGTGGAACATTTAAATGGGACTTTGGAATTTAGAATTGTAAAAATGAAAAAAATCTATATCGGAATTAGGTCACAGTGACCTACTTAGCGTTTGCAAGACCGATTTTGCTCATATGTCAGCATCTCAAGGAAACGCTATTAGTTCTGGTCAGAAATGGTCCTAGAATGGAATTATTTCAATTTTATGCCAGTTGACTGTCCAAGATGGCCACAGTGGGGGCCGTTACTAAAAATGAGTCTTTATACCCCCGGTATACGAAGTATATAGGGGGTACATAGTTTTTGGTCTTTCCGTTAATATGTTTGTGTGAATGTTAACATTTTTTCTGTCACAGATTTCTCAGGAACCACTAAAGCTAGGACTTGGAAATTGGGTACAAATGTTGGGTATGACTAGTTGTACCCTGTAAGAGAGAATCAGCCTTCTCCTGCTTATCGGTCCCTTTGTTTATCCATTTTTCTTTCTCTCCAATTAATTTTTTGTCACAGATTTCTCAGGAACAGCAATAGCCAGGACTTTGAAATTTGGTACAAATGTTGGGTATGACTAGTTGTACTGTGTAAGAGAGAATCAGCCTTCTCCTGCTTATCATTCCCTTTGTCCATTTTTTCTTTCTCTCCAATTAAATTTTTGTCACAGACTTCTCAGGAACCACTACATTTAGGACTCTGAAATTTGGTACAAACGTTGGGTATGACTAGTTGTATGGTGTAAGAGAGAATCAGCCTTCTCCTCTTATCAGTCCCTTTGTTTGTCCATTTTTTCTTTCTCTCCAATTAAATTTTTGTCACAGACTTCTCAGGAACCACTACATTTAGGACTTTGAAATTTGGTACAAACGTTGGGTATGACTAGTTGTATGGTGTAAGAGAGAATCAGCCTTCTCCTGCTTATCAGTCCCTTTGTTTGTCCATTTTTTCTTTCTCTCCAATTGATTTTTTGTCACAGATGTCACAGGAACCACTACAGCTAGGACTTTGAAATTTGGTACAACGTTGGGGATGACTAGTTGTACCGTGTAAGAGATAATCAGCCTTCTCCTGCTTATCAGTCCCTTTGTTTGTTCATTTTTTCTTTCTCTCCAATTAAATTTTTGTCACAGACTTCTCAGAAAACACTTCAGCTAGGACTTTGAAATTTAGTACAAACGTTGGGTATGACTAGTTGTATGGTGTAAGAGAGAATCAGCCTTCTCCTTCTTATCAGTCCCTTTGTTTGTCCATTTTTTCTTTCTCTCCAATTAAAGTTTTGTCACAGACTTCTCAGGAACCACTACAGCTAGGACTTCGAAATTTGGTACAAACCTTGGGTATGACTAGTTGTACCGGGTAAGAGAGAATCAGCCTCCTCCTGCTTATCATTTTCATCCCCCGACCGAAAGGTTCGGGGGATATAGCGATGAGCCTGGCGTCCGTCCGTCTGTCCGTCCGTCAGTCCGTCCACCGTCCGTCCGTCCGTCCATCCATAAACATTTTCTTGTCCGCTCTATATCTTAAATACCCTTTGGAATATTTTCATGATACTTCACAGTTATGTAGAACAGGTCATGACGATGTGTCGCATACAAGAATGGTAACTCTTGCTATTGTACTTTATGAGTTATTTCCCCTTTGGTGAGTTTTTTGGCAGATTCGTGTCCGCTCTGTAACTTGAATACCCTTTGGAATATTTTCATGATACTTCACAGATATGTAGAACAGGTCATGACGATGTGTCGCGAACAAGAATGACAACTCTTACTTTCTTACTTTTTGAGTTATTTCCCCTTGATGGTATGAGGTGTGATTTTTTGGCAGATTCGTGTCCGCTCTATAACTTGAATACCCTTTAGAATAATTTCATGATACTTCACAGATATGTAGAACAGGCCATGACGATGTGTCGCAAGCAAGAGTGACAACTCTTGCTTTCTTACTTTTTTAGCTCACCTGAGCCGAAGGCTCACAGGTGAGCTTAAAGTATAGGCAGGCATCCGTCGTCCGTCGTCTGTCGTCCGTCGTCCGTCTGTCAATATTTTCAAACGACATCTGCTCTGAAACTACAAGGCCCATTTTTACCAAATTTCATATACAGCATCTATAGGCAGGGGGAACCAATATTACTGTTTTTTATCCAAATCCCTTTGGAACTTTGGTTGCTATGGCAACTTAAAGTTTCCATTGACTTGTATGGGAAAAATTGAAAATTTGCATTTATTGCTATGTCACTGTAGATATTTTGACAAATCTTTTACAGAAATGTTCCTTGAGTAGTCCTCTATCAACCACGTGAAATTTTTATAAATTACACAATTTGGCTGGTTGCCATGGCAACCAAATGGTTAAAAATTAAAAAATCTTCTCCTCAGAAACTATGCATCCAATAAAGCTTAAGCTTCACAGAAAGAATCTTAGTACTAGCCTCTATAAAAATACTGTTTTTCTTGGCAGTTGCTCTAGCAGTTTGGTTGCTATGGCAACTTACAGTTGCCATAGACTTATAATGGCAAAATGGAATATTTGCATTTATTGCTATGTCACTGAAGATATTTTGACAAAACTTTTATAGAAATGTTCCTTGAGTAGTCCTCAACCAGTCTTATTAGATTTATGCAAATTGCACAATTTGGTTGGTTGCCATTGCAACCGGAATGGTTAAAAATAGAAAAATATTAAAAAATCATCTACACAGAAACTGTGTGGTTGATAAAGCTGAAACTTGACAGAAAGGATTTGAGTACTAGCCTCTACAGAATGATTGTTTTTCATGGCAATTGCTGTAGCAGTTTGGTTGCTATGGCAACTTATAGTTTCCATTGACTTATAATGGGAAAAATGGAAATCCACAATTTTAGCTGTCACACTGCAGTTATTTGGAATTTTTTTCTACAGAAATGTTTCTCGAGCAGTCCTTTATGATTCATATTAATTTTGTCCAAATCACCAAATTTGATTTGTTGCCATGGCAACATAAAGGAAAACTTTTCGAAAAAATATTCAAAGATCTTTTCCTCAAACCATATTGGGGGATGAAGCTGATTCTTCGCATACATGCCCATGACATTAGCACTACATAAATATTGTTTTATTTATTATTGTTGCCCACATGGTTTCATTGCTATGGCATTTTAAAGTATCCATAGACTTGTATTGGGAAAAGTGCAAATTGGCATTTATTTCTGTGTTACTGCAATATTTAGGCAAAAAGTTTTACAAATATGTTTCATCAGACTTGCTAATATTTACTAGGGCTAGCATAACAACTCAGTCAAAGTTGAAATTAGGCCATATTGTACAATGTACTTTAGAGTTCCTTACCCTTGAGTGCTGAAGATGAATGTACTCAGGTGAGCTACAGGACCAATGGTCCTCTTGTAGTTATTTCCCCTTGATTGTTTTAGGTGTGATTTCGTGTCTGCTCTATAACTTGAATACCTTTTAGAATATTTTCATGATACTTCACAGATATGTAGAACAGGTCATGATGATGTGTCGCAAACAAGAATGACAACTTTTGCTTTCTCACTTATTGATTATTACCCCTTAATCATTTTAGGTGTGGTTTCGTAGGTTTTTTGGCAGATTCGTGTCCGCTCTGTAACTTGAATACCCTATGGAATATTTTCATGATACTTCACAGATATGTAGAACAGAACATGACAATGTGTCGCAAACAAGAATGACAACTTTTGCTTTCTTACTTTTTGAATTATTTCCCCTTAATCATTTTAGGTGTGGTTTCGTGTCCGCTCTATAACTCATATACCTTTTAGAATATTTTCATGATACTTCACAGATATGTAGAACAGGTCATGATGATGTGTCGCAAACAAGAATGACAACTTTTGCTTTCTCACTTATTGATTATTACCCCTTAATCATTTTAGGTGTGGTTTCGTAGGTTTTTTGGCAGATTCGTGTCCGCTCTGTAACTTGAATACCCTATGGAATATTTTCATGATACTTCACAGATATGTAGAACAGAACATGACAATGTGTCGCAAACAAGAATGATAACTTTTGCTTTCTTACTTTTTGAATTATTTCCCCTTAATCATTTTAGGTGTGGTTTCGTGTCCGCTCTATAACTCATATACCTTTTGAAATATTTTCATGATACTTCACAGATATGTAGAAGAGGTCATGATGATGTGTTGCAAACAAGAATGACAACTCTTGCTTACTTACTTTTTCAGTTATTTCCCCTTGATGGTTTTAGGTATGATTTCGTGTCCGCTCTATAACTTGAATACCTTTTGAAATTTTTATATGATACTTCATAAATATGTAGAACAGGTCATGACGATGTGTCAAGAACAAGAATGACAACTCTTGCTTTCTTACTTTTTGAGTTATTTCCCTTTGATGATTTTAGGTGCCCGCTCCATAGCTTGAATACCTTCTGAAATATTTTCATGATACTTTACAGATATGAAGAACATTTCATGACAATTTGTCTCATACATGAATGATAACTCTTGCATTCATACTTTGTGAGTTATTTCCCTATGGTATTTTGAGCTGCTGTTTGAGTCTCTGCTCCATATCTGTATAACCCTGGCCTGCTCCACAATTTTAATAACGTTATACCTTTTAGAATATTGATGAACATGCTGTGATATCTTATCAGTGTTCCTGGCTCTCTCTCTGACCCCTCCAAATTCCACCCCACCTCCCCCCCCCCCCCCCCACCCCACCCCACCAAAAAAAAAAATTTTTTTTTTCTCCAGATTTGGATTCTTTGTCCAAATTCACTTACTAGAGAGCTCAAAATTAGGTTTGTAAGGCTTGTAGTTTAGAAGTTATTCACATATTTTGAAAGTTTAATGTATCATATGCTATATATTTATGTATATGGCGGCTGTTTGAGATATTACTTCTTTTTAGCAGTCAACCATACTGTTAGATAATCATGCATCTGTTAAACAGATAATGTCAATCAGAAGCATATAAGAATGACAATATATTACTTATATGTGATTTGAAGTGCACCCTTTTTACCAAGGCCCATGGTGGTCTTTGGTCAGGGGATTTGCCATCTCCTCTAATGGCTATTTTTTTCTTTCTCACCAATTAAATTTATGTCACAGCTTTCTCAGGCACTACTACAGCTAGGACTTGAATAGCTGTATGATGTAAGAGAGAATCAGCCTCTTCCTGCTTATCATTCTCTTTGTTTGTCCATTTTTAGCTCACCTGAGCCGAAGGCTCACAGGTGAGCTTATAGTATAGGCAGGCATCCGCCGTCCGTCGTCCGTCGTCCGTCTGTCAATGTTTTCAAACGACATCTCCTCTGAAACTACAAGGCCCATTGTTACCAAATTTCATATACAGCATCTATAGGCAGGGGGAACCAATAATACTGTTTTTTATCCAAATCCCTTTGGAACTTTGGTTGCTATGGCAACGTAAAGTTTCCATTGACTTGTATGGGGAAAATTGGAAATTTGCAGTTATTGCTATGTCACTGTAGATATTTTGACAAATCTTTTACAGAAATGTTCCTTGAGTAGTCCTCTATCAACCACATGAAATTTCTATAAATTACACAATTTGGCTGGTTGCCATGGCAACCAAATGGTTAAAAAATTAAAAAATCTTCTCCTCAGAAACTGTTCATCCAATAAAGCTTAGGCTTCACAGAAAGAATCTTTGTACTAGCCTCTATAAAAATACTGTTTTTCTTGGCAGTTGCTCTAGCAGTTTGGTTGCTATGGCAACTTACAGTTGCCATTGACTTATAATGGCAAAATAGAATATTTGCATTTATTGCTATGTCATTGAAGATATTTTGACAAATCTTTTATAGAAATGTTCCTTGAGTAGTCCTCAACCAGTCTTATTAGATTTATGCAAATTGCACAATTTGGCTGGTTGCCATTGCAACCGAATGGTTAAAAATAGAAAAATATTAAAAAACCATCTACAAGAAACTATATGGTTGATAAAGCTGAAACTTTACAGAAAGGATTTGAGTATTAGCCTCTACAGAATAGTTGTTTTTCATGGTAATTGCTTTAGCAGTTTGGTTGCTATGGCAACTTATAGTTTCCATTGACTTATAATGGGAAAAATGGAAATCCGCAATTTTATCTATCTCTCTGCAGTTATTTGGATTTTTTTTCTACAGAAATGTTTCTCAAGTAGTCCTTTATGATTCATATTATTTTTTTCCAAATCACCAACTTCTATTTGTTGCCATGGCAACATAAAGGAAAACTTTTCGAAAAAAATACTCAAAAATCTTTTTTTTTCTTTTTTCCGCTGGTCATGTATTTCTAGAGTTATGCCCCTGTTTTGACAAAGTGCATTGTAAGTCTATGGAACCTTGTTAGCAAAATATTTAAAGAACCCCTGATGGTAGGATCATGATTTTTTGCAGAAAGACATAACCTATGGAGTAGATGACCTGATTAACTTTTGAAAAAAAATCGTGAATTTTTGACTGAGTTATGCCTCTTTTTCAACTTAGTGCATCTAAGCCTATTGAACCTTGTTTATTGCTGTTGTGCATGTTGTTTTGTTGCTGTGGCAACTTAAAGTTTTTGCAACATAGGGCCTAACCTCAGTGCTCAGGTGAGCGAAATAGGGCCATTGGCCCTCTGGTTTCTTTCTCTCCAATAAAATTTCTGTCAAAGATTTCTTAGGAACCACTTTAGCTTGGATTTTGAAATTTGGTTCAAACGTTGTGTATGACAAGTTGTACTGTGTAAGAGAGAATCAGCCTCCTCCTGCTTTTCATTCCCTTTGTCCTTTTTAGCTCACCTGAGCCTTTAGGCTCATAGGTGAGCTTATAGTATAGCCAGGCATCCGTCGTCCGTCCGTCCGTTATCCGTCCGTCGTCAACATTTTCAAACATCCTCTCCTCTGAAACCACTGGGCTGTTTGAAGCCATATTTCATATGTAGCCTACCTAGGTCGGGGGAACGAAAGTCTGTTCCAGGTATCTGGGTCACATGACCAAGATGGCCGCCACGCCCATATATGGTAAAAACCCTTCAAAAATCTTCTTCTCCAGAACCAAAAGGCCTATTACCTTGAAACTTGGTATGTAGCATCGGACATGTGGGCCCATCATAGTTTATAGAAATGATGACCTTGCAATGACCTTGACCTAATTTATAACACGGTCAACTTTGGAACGTTAGGCTTTTATATGGCAAAGTGGTTAAACACTGGATTTCTCAGAAACTATTTAAGTCTAAGGTACAATATTTGGTATACATGGTCAACTGTATGAGCAAATGAAGATATTATGTCACTAAAGGTCAAGGTCATTCTGTCGGTCCATCCGTCGTCAAGATTTTCAAATATCTTCTTCTCTGAAACCACTGGGCCGATCAAAGCCAAATTTCATATTGAGTCTCAGTGGGGTGGGGGAACGAAAGTTTATACCTCGGGTCTGGGTCACATGACCAAGATGGCCGCCAAGCCCATATATGGTAAAAACCTTTCAAAAATCTTCTTCTCCAGAACCGAAAAGCCTATGACCTTGAAACTTGGTATGTAGCATCGGACATGTGGGCCCATCATAATTTGTACAAATGATGACCTTGCAATGACCTTGACCTAATTTATGACACGGTCAACTTTGGAATGTGAGGCTTTTATATGGGAAAATGCTTTTAAAACAGTGGATTTCGCAGAAACTGTTTAAGTCTTAGGTACAATATTTGGTATACATGGTCAACTGTATGAGCAAATGAAGATATTATGTCACTAAAGGTCAAGGTCATTCTGTCGGTCCATCCGTCGTCAAGATTTTCAAACATCTTCTTCTCTGAAACCACTGGGCCGATCAAAGCCAAATTTCATATGGAGTCCCGGTGGGATGGGGGCACAAAAGTTTATACCCCGGGTCTGGGTCCCATGACCAAGATGGCCACGATGCCCATATATGGTAAAAACCCTTCAAAAATCTTCTTCTCAAGAACCAAAAGGCCTATGACCTTGAAACTTGGTATGTAGCATCGGACATGTGGGCCCATCATAGTTTGTAGAAATGATGACCTTGCAATGACCTTGACCTAATTTATAACACGGTCAACTTTGGAACGTTAGGCTTTTATATGGCAAAGCGCTTAAACACTGGATTTCTCAGAAACTATTTAAGTCTAAGGTACAACATTTGGTATACATGGTCAACTGTATGAGCAAAATGAAGATATTATGTCACTAAAGGTCAAGGTCATTCTGTCGGTCCATCCGTCGTCAAGATTTTCAAACATCTTCTTCTCTGAAACCACTGGGCAGATTGAAGCGAAATTTCATATTGAGTCTCGGTGGGGTGGGGGAACGAAAGTTTATACCCCGGGTATGGGTCACATGACCAAGATGGCCACCACGCCCATATATGGTAAAAACCTTTCAAAAATCTTCTTCTCCAGAACCGAAAGGCCTATGACCTTGAAACTTGGTATGTAGCATCGGACATGTGGGCCCATCATAATTTGTACAAATGATGACCTTGCGATGACCTTGACCTAATTTATGACACGGTCAACTTTGGAATGTGAGGCTTTTATATGGGAAAATGCTTAAACAGTGGATTTCTCAGAAACTGTTTAAGTCTAAGGTACAATTTTTGGTATACATGGTCAACTGTATGAGCAAATGAAGATATTATGTCACTAAAGGTCAAGGTCATTCTGTCGGTCCATCCGTCGTCAAGTCTTCTCTGAAACCACTGGGCCGGTTGAAGCCAAGTTTTATATGGAGTCTCAGTGGGGTGGGGGAACGAAAGTTTATACCTCGGGTCTGGGTCACATGACCAAGATGGCCGCCACGTCCATATATGGTAAAAACCCTTCAAAATCTTCTTCTCCAGAACCAAAAGGCCTATGACCTTGAAACTTGGTTTGTAGCATCGGACATGTGGGCCCATCATAATTTATACAAATGATGACCTTGCGATGACCTTGACGTAATTTATGACACGGTCAACTTTGGAACCTTAGGCTTTCATATGGGAAAATGCTTAAACAGTGGATTTTTTCAGAAATTATTTAAGTCTAAGGTACAATATTTGGTATACATGGTCAACTAAATGAACAGCTGAAGATATTATGTCACTAAAGGTCAAGGTCATTCGGTTGGTCCATCCGTCGTCAAGATTTTCAAACATCTTCTTCTCTGAAACCACTGGGCCGATCAAAGCCAAATTTCATTTGGAGTCCCAGTGGGATGAGGGCACGAAAGTTTATACCCCTGGTCTGGGTCACATGACCAAGATGGCCACCACGCCCATATATGGTAAAAACCCTTCAAAAATCTTCTTCTCCAGAACCGAAAAGCCTATGACCTTGAAACTTGGTATGTAGCATCGGACATGTGGGCCCATCATAATTTGTACAAATGATGACCTTGCGATTACCTTGACCTAATTTATGGCACGGTCAACTTTGGAATATTAGGCTTTTAAATATATGGGAAAATGCTTAAACAGTGGATTTCTCAGAAACTATTTAAGTCTAAGGTACAATATTTGGTATACATGGTCAACTGTATGAGCAAATGAAGATAATATGTCACTAAAGGTCAAGGTCATTCTGTCGGTCCATCCGTCGTCAAGTCTTCTCTGAAACCACTGGGCCGGTTGAAGCCAAGTTTTATATGGAGTCTCAGTGGGGTGGGGGAACGAAAGTTTATACCTCGGGTCTGGGTCACATGACCAAAATGGCCGCCACATCCATATATGGATAAAACCCTTCAAAATCTTCTTCTTCAGAACCAAAAGGCCTATGACCTTGAAACTTGGTATGTAGCATCAGACATGTGGGCCCATCATAATTTATACAAATGATGACCTTGCAATGACCTTGACCTAATTTATGACACGGTCAACTTTGGAACCTTAGGCTTTTATATGGGAAAATGCTTAAACAGTGGATTTTTTCAGAAATTTTTTAAGTCTAAGGTACAATATTTGGTATACATGGTCAACTGTGTGAGCAAATGAAGATATTATGTCACTAAAGGTCAAGGTCATTCTGTTGGTCCATCCGTCGTCAAGATTTTCAAACATCTTCTCTGAAACCACTGGGCAGATTGAAGCCAAATTTCATATGGAGTCTCAGTGGGGTAGGGGAACGAAAATTTATACCCGGGTCTGGGTCACCTGACCAAGATGGCCGCCACGTCCATATATGGTAAAAACCCTTCAAAAATCTTCTCCAAAACCAAAAGGCCTATGACCTTGAAACTTGGTATGTAGCATCGGGCATTTAGGCCAATCATATTTTATACAAATGATGACTGTGCGGTGACCTTGACCTTTTTTTTTATGACACAGTCAACTTCGGTTCCTTAGGCTTTTATATGGGAATACACCTAAACAGTGGATTTCTCAGAAACTGTTTAAGTCTGAGGTACAATATTTGGTATATATGGTCAACTAAATGAACAGCTGAAGATATTATGTCACTAAAGGTCAAGGTCATTCTGTCAGCCTGTCCTTTATCAAGATTTTCAAGCATCTTCTTCTCTGAAACCACTGGGCCGATTGAAGCCAAATTTAATATGGAGTCTCAGTGGGGTGGGGGAACGAAAGTTTATACCCCGGGTCTGGGTCACATGACCAAGATGGCCGCCACGCCCATATATGGTAAAAACCCTTCAAAATCTTCTTCTCCAGAACCAAAAGGGCTATGACCTTGAAACTTGGTATGTAGCATTGGGCATTCAGGCCAATCATATTTTATACAAATGGTGACAGTGTGGTGACCTTGACCGAATTTATGACACTGTCGACTTTGGTATGTTAGGCTTTTATATGGGAAAATGCTTAAACAGTGGATTTTTTCAGAAACTATTCAAGTCTAAGGTACAATATTTGGAATATATGGTTAACTGAATGACCAGATGAAGTTATTATCATTAAAGGTCAAGGTCATTCTGTCAGCCCGTCCATCTGTTGTCAACATTTTCAAACATCTTCACCTCTGAAACCACTTCCCTGATTGTAGCCAAATTTCATATGGAGTCTTAGTAGGATGGGGGAACGAAAGTAGGTTCCCAGGATCTGGATCACATGACCAAGATGGCTCCCATGTCCATATATGGTAAGTTCCTTCAAAGAACTAAAATGCCAATGATCTTGAAACTTGGTTTGTAGCATTTGGAAGTTGGGCCCATCATAATTTATACAAATCAGGACTGTGCATTGATTGTGACCTAATTTATGGCAAGGTCAGTTATGATGCATTGGAAAACGCTTAAGCAGTGGATTTCTCAAAATCCATTCAAGTCTACATTATGCCCATATATGGTCAAACTCCTTCAAAAATCTACTTCTCCAGAACCACAAGCACAATGACCTTGTGGCATGGTATGTAGCTTCGGTCAACTTTGGTATGTAATGCTTTTATGTGGGAAAATGCTTAAACAGTTGATGTTACGGAATTTTTAGCTCACCTGAGCCAGAGGCTCCGGGGGAGCTTATAGTATGGTCAGGCTCCGTCGTCCGTCCGTCTGTCGTCCGTCCGTCCGTCCACAATTTCAAACGACTTCTCCTCTGAAACGGCTGGGCCGATTGTAGCCAAATTTCATATAGAGCCTCCTGGGACCTTAGGAACAAAAAGTTGTTCAAACGGTCCTGGTCACATGACCAACATGGCCGCCATGCCCATATATGGTAAAAACCTAAAAAAATCTTCTTCTCCAGAACCAGTAGGGCGATGGCCTTGAAACTTGGTATGTAGCATTGGGTACGCGAGTACTACCAAGATTGTTCAAATTATGACCTTGGGTTGACCTTGACCTTTTTTACGGTAAGGTCAAATTTGCTTCCTTGTGCTTTTATATGGCAAAATGCTAGAACATAAGATATCTTGGAAACTGTTGAAGATTTTGGGCTAAAAATTGGTATCTACAGTCATCTTAATGAGTACATGAAGATTTATGAGTACAAGAGGTCAAGGTCATTCTTTGACCTTTGACCTAGAACTCTCATATTTTGACAATTGCAAACAATCTCCTCAAAAGCCCCTGGGCCAATTGAAACCAAATTTCATATACAGCCTCCAGGAGTTGAGGGAACAAAAACTTATTGATACAGTCTAGGTCACATGACCAACATGGCCGCCACGCCCATATATGGTAAAAACCTTTAAAAATCTTCTTCTCAAGAACCAATTGACCGATGGCCTTGAAACTTGGTATGTAGCTTTGGGTACTCGAGTACTATCAAGATTGTTCAAATTATGACCATGGGTTGACCTTGATCTTTTTTACGGCAAGGTCAAATATGGGAAAATGCTAGAACAGAAGATTTCATGGAAAGTTTTGAAGAGATATGCCTAAGAATTGGTATATACAGTTATCTTAATGAGTACATGAAGATTTGTGAGTACAAGAGGTCAAGGTCATTCTTTGACCTTTGACCCAGAACTCTCATATTTTGACATAATCAAACAATCCCCTAAAAAAAAAATGGGCCAATTGTAATGAAATTGAGGGAAAATTTGTTCAAACAGTCCACGTCACATGACCAACATGGTCGCCAGAACCATATATGGTAAAAACCTTTAAAAATCTTCTTCTCCAGAACCAATTGACCGATGGCCTTGAAGCTTGGTATGTAGCATTTGGTACTCCAATACTATCAAGATTGTTCAAAATAATGACCTTGGGTTAACCTTGACTATTTTACTGCAAGGTCAAATGTGGGAAAATGCTAGAACATAAGATTTCATGGAAAGTTTTGAAGATTTATGCCTAAAAATTGGTATCTACAGTCATCTTAATGAGTACATGAAGATTCATTAGTACAAGAGGTCAAGGTCATTCTTTGACTTTTCACCCAGAACTCTGTCATTTTGACAATATCAAACCATCTCCTCAAAAGCCTCTTGGCCAATTTTGAAACCAAATTTCATATAGAGCCTCCAGGGGGTTAAGGGAATTAAAATTTTTCCAAACGTCCAGGTCACATGACCAACATGTCCTCCATGCCCATATATGGTTAAAACCTTTAAAAATCTTTTTCACCAGAACAAATTGACTGATGGCCTTAGAGTAACTTACCCTAGAATACTGAGGCTGAATGGACCCAGGTGAGCTTCAGGACCAATGGTCCTCTTGTTTTAAGCCTAGATATAATAATTGGAAAATATGGTTATTTAAATGAATACATGAAGACAAGGTCATCAAAGGTCAAGGTCATATTTAGAACTTTGCTCAAGGTCACTGAGACTTTAAAATTAAAATAGGCACACCTTTGAAGAGACTGGTTTCAAATTTGTAACAAATGAGCGAAATGAAAAATTGTGTCTGTTGACAGAAGGTGTCAGGTGAGCTACAGGACCATTGGTCCTCTGGTTTAGCTCACCTGAGCCAGAGGCTCCGGGGGAGCTTATAGTATGGTCAGGCTCCGTCGTCCGCCGTCGTCCGTCCTCCGTCCGTCAACAATTTCAAACGACTTCTCCTCTGAAACCACTGGGCCAATTGTAACCAAATTTCATATGTAGCCTCCTGGGACCTTAGGAATGAAAAGTTGTTCAAACGGTCCTGGTCACATGACCAACATGGCCGCCATGCCCATATATGGTAAAAACCTAAAAAAATCTTCTTCTCCAGAACCAGTAGGCCGATGGCCTTGAAACTTGGTATGTAACATCAGGTACGCGAGTACTTCCAAGAGTGTTCAAATTATGACCTTAGGTTGACCTTGACCTTTTTTACGGTAAGGTCAAATTTTCTTCCTTGTGCTTTTCTATGGCAAAATGCTAGAACATAAGATATCTTGGAAACTGTTGAAAATTTTGGGCTAAAAATTGGTATCTACAGTCATCTTAATTAGTACATGAAGATTTATAAGTACAAGAGGTCAAGGTCATTCTTTGACCCAGAACTCTCATATTTTGACAATTCCAAACAATCTCCTCAAAAGCCCCTGGGCCAGTTGAAACCAAATTTCATAGAGAGCCTCCAGGAGCTGAGGGAACAAAAACTTATTCATACGGTCCAGGTCACATGACCAATATGGCTGTCACGCCCATATATGGTAAAAGCCTTTTGAAAATCTTCTTCTCCAGAACCAATTGACCGATAAACTTGAAACTTGGTATGTAGCTATAGGCAGGGGGAACCAATAATAATGTTTTTTATCCAAATCACTTCAGAAGTTTGGTTGCTATGGCAACTTAAAGATTGCTGTGTCACATCAGATATTTTGACAAAACTTTTACAGAAATGTTCCTTGAGTAGTCCTGTATCAACCACATGAAATTTATGTAGATTGAACACTTTGACTGGTTGCCATGGCAATCGAAAGGTTAAATATAGAAAATATATTCAAAAATCATCTCGTCAGAAACCATGCAACCGATAAAGCTCAAACTTCACAGAAAGGATCTTAGTACTAACTTCTATAAAAGTACTGTTTTTCTTGGCAATTGGTCTAGCAGTTTGGTTGGTATGGGAACTTAAAGTTGCCATTGACTTATAATGGCAAAATAAAAAAATTGCATTTATTGCTATGCCACTGCAGATATTTTGACAAAACTTTCATAGAAATGTACCTTGAGTAGTGTTTAACCAGCGTTGTTAAATTTATGCAAATTGCGCAATTTGGCTGGTTGCCATTGCAACCGAATAGTTAAAAATAGAAAAATATTAAAAAAATCATCTCTGCAGAAACTGTGTTTTGCCAATAAAGCTCAAACTTTACAGAAAGAACCTTAGTACTAGCCTCTATAGAATTATTGTTTTTCATGGCAATTACTCCTGCAGTTTGGTTGCTATGGCAACAAAGAGTTTCCATTGACTTATAATGGGGAAAATGGAAATTGGCAATTTTTGCTGTCTCACTGCAGTTATTTAGATTTTCTTTCTACAGAAATTTTTCTTGAATAGTCCTCTAAGTTTCATATGAATTTTCTCCAAATCGCTGAATTTGATTGGTTGCCATGGCAAAATATAGGGTAAATTTTCCATAAAAAAAAAATAAAAAATGAAAAAATCTTCTGCTCAGAAGCCATATGGGGGATGAAGCTGATATTGTGCAAAGATGTTGATGACAGAAGCCTCTACAAGAATTTTGGTTTTTCTTCCAACCCCATAAGAACTTTGGTTGCTATGGCAACTTATAGTTTCCATTGACTTATAATGGGAAAAGTGAAGGCATGAGGAGGATGTAGCTGATACTTTGCATACATAATGATAACATTAGCCTCTACCTAAAGTATGTTTCATATCATCATTGCCCATGTGAACTGGTTGCTATGACAACTTAAAATTTCCATAGACTTACAATGGGGAAAGTGGACATTTGGTATTTATTTCTGTGTTACTGCAGATATTTTGACAAATGCTTTACAGAAATGTTCCTAGAGTGGTCCTGTATCAGCCATATGAATTTTGCCCAAAGACCTGATTTTGATTGGTTGCCATTGCAACTGAAAGGCCAAATTTTCATTTTTTTCATTTTTAGCTCACCTGAGCCAAAGGCTCACAGGTGAGCTTATAGTATAGGCAGGTGTCCGTCGTACGTCGTCCATCGTCCATCTGTCAACATTTTCAAATGACATCTCCTCTGAAACTACATGGCCCATTGTAATTAAATTTCATATATAGCATCTATAGGCAGGGGGAACCAATAATACTGTTTTTTATCCAAATTGCTTCAGAACTTTGGTTGCTATGGTAACTTAAAGTTTCCACTGACTTGTATGGGAAAAATTGAAAATTTGCATTTATTGCTATGTCACTGCAGACATTTTGACAAAACTTTTACAGAAATGTGCCTTGAGTAGTCCTCTTCCAACCACATGAAATTTATGTCAATTGCACAATTTGGCTGGTTGCTATGGCAACCAAATGATTAAAAATAGAAAAAATATTCAAAAATCATCTCGTCAGAAACTATGCAACCAATAAAGCCCAAACTTCACTGAAAGGATTTTAGTACTAGCTTCTATAAAAGTACTGTTTTTCTTGGCAATTGCTCTAGCAGTTTGGTTGGTATGGGAACTTAAAGTTGCCATTGACTTATAATGGCAAAATAAAAAATTTGCATTTATTGCTATGTCACTGCAGATATTTTGACAAAACTTTTACAGACATGTTCCTTGAGTAGTCCTCTATCAACCACATGCAATTTATGTCAATTGCACAATTTGGCTGGTTGCCATGGCAACCGAATGATTAAAAATAGAAAAAATATTCAAAAATCATCTCGTCAGAAACTATGCAACCAATAAAGCCCAAACTTCACAGAAAGGATCTTAGTACTGGCTTCTATAAAAGTACTGTTTTTCTTGGCAATTGTTTCAGCAGTTTGGTTGCTATGGGAACTTAAAGTTGCCATTGACTTATAATGGCAAAATAGAAAATTTGCATTTATTGCTGTCAGTGCAGATATTTTGACAAAACTTTCATAGAAATGTTCCTTGAGTAGTCCTCAAGCAGCTTTATTAAATTTATGCAAATTGCAGAATTTGGCTGGTTGCCATGGCAATGGAAAAATTGAAAAACTGTTAAAAAATCGTCTCAAAAACTATACTACGGATACAGCTCAAACTTTACAGAAGGGATCTTAATACTAGCCTCTATAAAAATACTGTTTCTCATGGCAGTTGCTCCAGTAGTTTTGTTTCTGTTGGAACTTTAAAGGTAGGTTCCTGTACTTTGGAATGCATCATAATTTTGATGATCTTTCATCCAAGTTGTTGGATAGCACTTATAAAAAGGGAATGAATAAGTTTCACTAAAAAGTGTAAACAAAAATTTTTTAGAATTTTAGAATGTTGTTTTGAAAGGGATTTCCTAACTCTGCTTCGCACACCGGTTAGAACTATTTTTAGTTCGCGCCAAAAATAGATAACATAGCTGACGTCATGCTTCACTGCATTTTGGGTTAGTTTTAACCCATTCGCCATGCCAGGACCTCTAGGAGAGCTCACGGCAAGAGAAAATTGACCTTTGGGGTATGGCATTAGAAATCGCACACTTATTAACATAATAAAATAGTTATTTATAGAACTGGAATTCAAACGAAAGAAAATAAACCAAAAGGGAAAACGACTATTTTTTTCAACCTCTGACGATTTTGTCAGTAGCAACAAATTCAGAAAAATAAGAGAATTCAATACTACTCAGAATAAGTATTTATTATGTGAACATAATTGTCATCGCTAGTCCAGGAACCTACCTTTAAGTTGCCATTGACTAAAAATAGGAAATATGAAAATTTTCATTCATAGCTATATCGCTGCAGATATTTGGACAAAACTTTTACAGAATTGTTCCTGGAGTAGTCCTCTAGCAACCGCATGAAATTTATGCAAATGGCACAATTTGGCTGGTTGCCATGGTAACCAAATGGTTAAAAACAGAAAACATACTCAAAAATCATCTACTCAGAAACTAATTTTACGATAAACATGAAACTTTACTGAAAGGATCTTAGTTATAGTCTCTATTGAATTACAATTTTTAGCTCACCTGAGCCGAAGGCTCAGAGGTGAGCTAATAGGATAGGAGTCGAGCCGTCGTCCGTGCGTGCGTGCGTGCGTGGGTGGGTGGGTGGGTGCGTCAACAGTTTCAAACATAAATATCTCAGAGACCAGTGGGCCGATCGCAATCAAATTTTATCTGAAGCATCATTTGGGTGGGGGAAAGGCTGCATTAGGTTTTGGTGCCGATCAGCTCAGAACTCTGGTTTCCATGGCAACAGATAGCCCCCATAGGTTATAATGGGGAAAATGGTGTCATCACGTTTTCTCGACTGTTTTTAGCTCACCTGAGCCGAAGGCTCAGAGGTGAGCTTATAGGATGGGAGTCGAGCCGTCGTCCGTCCGTGCGTGCGTCCGTGCGTGGGTGCGTCAACACTTTCAAACATAAATATCTCAGAGACCAGTGGGCCGATCGCAATCAAATTTTATCTGAAGCACCATTTGGGTGGGGGAAAGGCTGCAATAGGTTTTGGTGCCGATCAGCTCAGAACTCTGGTTTCCATGGCAACAGATAGCCCCCATAGGGTTATAATGGGGAAAACGGCGTCATCACGTTTTCTCGACTGTTTTTGATTAGATCCTTATCATACTTGCAGGTAATGATGACATACACAAGAGCTTGGATGAGTTCGAAATTCGGCCTGATTCGAGCACAGACTACGGAGTTAGCTGCCCTTGAGCGTTTGAAAAAAATCCCATAGGGTTATTATGGGGAAAATGGCGTCATCACGTTTTCTCAACTGTTTTTGCTTAGATCCTTATCATACTTGCAGGTAATGATGACATACATTAGAGCTTGGATGAGTTCGAAATTTGGCCGGATTCGAGCACAGACTACGGAGTTAGCTGCCCTTGAGCGTTTGAAAAAAATCCCATAGTGTTATAATGGAGAAAACAAAGTCATCACATATTTTTAGAAAAACTTTGTCATCGCTCTATTGCCTACATTTCTCAACAGATTTTAAAATAACTTCACATAAATGTAGGGCGTGACAATATCTCGAGCAAGTTCGACTTTCAGGATGCTGCGCCCAAGGTCAAGGTCACTGTGGCTATTTTTAGAAAAACTTTGTCAGCGCTCTAGCACCTACATTTCTCAGCAGATTTTAAAATAACTTCACACAAATGTAGGGCATGACAATATCTCGAGCAAGTTCGACTTTCAGGATGCTGCCCCCAAGGTCAAGGTCACTGTGGCTTTTTTTAGAAAAACTTTGTCAGCGCTCTAGCACCTACATTTCTCAGCAGATTTTAAAATAAATTCACACAAATGTAGGGCATAACAATATCTCGAGCAAGTTCGACTTTCAGGATGTTGGCCCAAGGTCAAGGTCACTGTGGCTATTTTTAGAAAAACTTTGTCATGGCTCTAGCACCTACATTTCTCAACGGATTTTAAAATAAATTCACACAAATGTAGGGGATGACAATATCTCGAGCAAGTTTCACTTTTAGGAAGCTGCAATCAAGGTTTTTGATTAGATCCTTATCATACTTGCAGGTAATGATGACATACATAAGAGCTTGGATGAGTTCAAAATTTGGCTGGATTCGAGCACAGACTACGGAGTTAGCTGCCCTTGAGCGTTTGAAAAAAAAAACCATAGTCTTATAATGGAGAAAACAACTCGTCACATTTTCATTTTTCATCGGATCCTCTTCATACTTGCAGGTCATGAAGATATGCATAAAAGCTTGGATTAGTTAGCATTTCGGCTAGATCCCACCACTGACTATGGAGTACCTGCCCTGAGCATCAAAAAAATCAATGTCGCCATTTTTTCTTGGTTTCTACTGATCTGATCCTTTTCAAACTTGCAGATAATGAGGAAATGCATAATATCTTAAACAAGTTCAATTTTTGGCCAGATCAGGCCAACCACTGCGAAGTTAGCTGCCCTTGACAGCTCTGTCTATTGTGCTCTTGATCGGATACTTTTTAAACTTGCATATATTAAATGAGGGCATACATAATGTTTTGCATGAGTTTAATTTTCAGCCTGATTGGACCACTGACTGTGGAGTTAGCTGCCCTTGAGCATCTTAAATATCCCTATAGGTTTACAATGTGTCTCAGGTGAGCAATTGTTGCCCTTTGGGCTACTTGTTTATTACATTCTTATCACACTTGCAGGTAATGATGACATACACAAGAGCTTGGATGAGTTCGAAATTTGGCCGGATTCGAGCACAGACTACGGAGTTAGCTGCCCTTGAGCATTTGAAAAAAATCCCATAGGGTTATAATGGGGAAAATGGCGTCATCACGTTTTCTCAACTGTTTTTGCTTAGATCCTTATCATACTTGCAGGTAATGATGACATACATAAGAGCTTGGATGAGTTCGAAATTATGCCGGATTCAAGCACAGTCTACGGAGTTAGCTGCCCTTGAGCATTTGAAAAAAAATCCCATAGTGTCATAATGGAGAAAACGCCATCACATATTTTTAGAAAAACTTTGTCATCGCTCTATTGCCTACATTTCTCAATGGATTTTAAAATAACTTCACACAAATGTAGGGCATGACAATATCTCGAGCAAGTTCGACTTTCAGGATGCTGCGCCCAAGGTCAAGGTCACTGTGGCTATTTTTAGAAAAACTTTGTCAGCGCTCTAGCATCTACATTTCTCAGCAGATTTTAAAATAACTTCACATAAATGTAGGTCATGAAAATATCTCGAGCAAGTTCGACTTTCAGGATGCTGCGCTCAAGGTCAAGGTCACTGGCTATTTTTCGATAAACTTTGTCAGCGCTCTAGCACCTACATTTCTCAGCAGATTTTAAAATAACTTCACACAAATGTAGGGCATGACAATATCTCCAGCAAGTTTGACCTTCAGGGTGCTGTACCCAAAGTCAAGGTCACTGTGGCTATTTTTAGAAAAACTTGGTCATCGCTCTAGCGCCTACATTTCTCAACGGATTTTTAATCAACTTCACACAAATGTAGGGCATGACAATATCTCAAACAAATTTGACTTCCAGGGTGCTGCACCCAAGGGCAAGGTCACTGTGGCTATTTTTAGAAAAACTTGGTCATCGCTCTAGCGCCTACATTTCTCAACGGATTTTTAATCAACTTCACACAAATGTAGGGCATGACAATATCTCAAACAAATTTGACTTCCAGGGTGCTGTGCCCAAGGTCAAGGTCACTGTGGCTATTTTTAGAAAAACTTTGTCAGCGCTCTAGCACCTACATTTCTCAATGGATTTTAAAATAAATTCACACAAATGTAGGGCATGACAATATCTGGAGCAAGTTTGACTTTCAGGGTGCTGTGCCCAAGGTCAAGGTCACTGTAGCTATTTTTAGAAAAACTTTGTCATCACCCTAGCACCTTCATTTCTCCATGGATTTTCAAATAACTTGACACAAATGTAGGGTATGACAATATCTCAAGCGAGTTCGACTTTCAGGATGCTGTGCCCAAGGTCAAGGTCACTGTGGCTATTTTTTTAAAAACTTTGTCATCGCTCTAGCACCTACATTTCTCAACGGATTTTAAAATAAATTCACACAAATGTATGGCATGACAATATCTCGAGCAAGTTTGACTTTCAGGGTGCTGCAATCAAGGTTTTTGATTAGATCCTTATCATACCTGCAGGTAATGATGACATACATAAGAGCTTGGATGAGTTCGAAATTTGGCTGGATTCGAGCACAGACTACGGAGTTAGTTGCCCTTGAGTGTTTGAAAAAAATCCCATAGTCTTATAATGGAGAAAACAACGTCATCACATTTTCATTTTTCATCAGATCCTCTTCATACTTGCAGGTAATGAGGATATGCATAAAAGCTTGGATTAGTTAGCATTTCGGCTAGATCCCACCACTGACTATGGAGTACCTGCCCTGAGCATCCAAAAAATTAATGTCGCCACTTTTTCTTGGTTTCTACTGATCTGATCCTTTTCAAACTTGCAGGTAATGAGAAAATGCATAATATCTTAAACAAGTTCAAATTTTGGCCAGATCAGGCCAACCACTATGAAGTTATCTGCCCATGACAGCTCTGTCTATTGTGCTCTTGTTCGGATACTTTTTAAACTTGCATATATTAAATGAGGGCATACATAATGTTTTGGATGAGTTTAATTTTCAGCCTGATTGGACCACTGACTGTGGAGTTAGCTGCCCTTGAGCATCTTAAATATCCCTATAGGTTTACAGTGTCTCTCAGGTGAGCAATTGTTGCCCTTTGGGCTACTTGTTTATTATTGTTTCCCATGTGGTTTGTTGCGATGGCAACTTAAAGTTTCCATAGACTTATAATGGGAAAAATGTAAATTAGCATTTATTTCTGTGTTACAGTAGATATTTTGACAAAAGTTTTACAGAAATGTTCTCAAGAAGCAGACTTCAAAATTCTGTGATATTGTACAATTTGCCTTAGAGTTACTTACACCTGAGTGCTGAGGATGAATGGACTCAGGTGAGCTACAGGACCAATGGTCCTCTGGGGTTTTTCTGCCAAAGATCTTCTTCTCAGAAGCCATTAAGGGGGGGCTAAAGCTTATTTTTTGCATAAATGTTTGTGGTATTATCCTCCACATAAATGGTGTGTTTTATTGCTGTTGTGCATGTTGTTTTGTTGCCGTGGCAACTTAGTTTTTCCAACATAACCTCAGTGCTCAGGTGAGCGATATAGGGCCATTGGCCCTCTGGTTGTTATGCTAATAGTATTTGATGAATATTTTAATGAAACTTTGTAGGAATGTGTACAATAATGGGGCAATGTATCATGAGCATGAACCACAACTCTGGCTCACTTACTTCTGAATTATCTGCCTTTGCATCAATTTCCATTTAACTCTGTAACTCCTTAATCATTAGAAATATTTTAACAAAATTTTATGGTGGTGTCTATATTGTCACGGGAATGTGTTATGACCAAGAATGGTACTTTTGTTTACTTTGTTTATGAATTATCACCCTTGTTTGGCTTTTGCATTTCTCAACCTGGAAGCTAGTTTTTGTTATACTAATAGTATTTGATGTGTTAGATATTTTAATAACATTGCAGTCTTTAATTGCAGAGTTGCTTCCCCTATTTGTCTGCCTGTCTATCCTTCTATAAACAAACTTGTTCATTTGTAACTCCTTCATGACACACTGAAGCGGGCATATTATGCACCACTTGCGAAGCTCTTGTTATATGTTAATATTAGAAATATCTGTGTGGGTGAGCAAGTTGCTTGTCTGCATGCAAAAATGCTACTGGTTTTGAAACAATAGCAGAACCTGAAAAGGAGAAAATCTTAAGAACCCCTGAATAGATTTCGACACATGTACTAGAATGATCCTTGCATGAGGCTTATTCTGTTTGTTTTTTTTCTGCAATTCGACCATCCAAGATGGCCACCATCTACCATTACTAAAATAGGAAAAAAACACATAAAAATGACAATATCTCTATAACAGCTACATAGTTTTGACCTAATGTGTGTCAGAATGATTGTGCATGGAGTTCTTTCAAACTCAAATAAAAATGTGTGAGACAGGCTGTCTTCCATTCCTAAAAGTAGGTCAGTGTGAAAACGAGACACTCAAGAAGACTGGCAGAATAGATCTTGACCAATCTTGCATCACAACAACCCCTGCAAGAAGCTTATTGTATTTTTTTGGCAATTTGACATTCCAAGTTGGCCACCATCTACTGTTACTGAAAATAGCAACAAAAAAAATGAAAGTGACGGTAAGTTGTCTATAAACACTGAACAGTGTTTACCAAGTTTGAGCCTGAATGATTGTTGCATTGGTTCTTTTAAACTCCAGTAAAAATGCACCAGACAATATCTCCATGCTGATTGAAACTCAAAGGAAAACAGCAGAAGTAGACTGGAGTCAGTCCAAAAGATATATATATTCATTCACTTATAAATTCCAGCCCTCTCAGATACTTTATCTCCAGATAGAATCTTTTCATTCATTTATAGCTATCAGAAGAAAATTATTTTATACTGAGAAAGAAAAATGTTATAGTGTATGTTATGAATAAACAAGAAAAAATGAATGGGCCTAGTTCTAGTCTACAGCAGAAGTGATGATACCTTTCAGAGTTAGAGGAAGTACTAAATTCATATGGTAATTCTCATGCATTGTTGATTTTATGTGACTTTAGTTCATACTTGTTAGAGTGTAGGGATCACTTACAATCAGGGACATCAACCTTTTCCCATCAAAATAAGATGGAGAGTGCCCCAAAATGGTTTGCAGTGGGGGTTTTGGGGTGGAAAATGAAATAAATTTTAATACCTTTTTTTTCTTCAGAAATTTGGTATGAAGCATTGCTTAATAGCCTTTTACCAATCTTCTTCTTCAGAACCACTTGGCTCAGGTGCTTGAAATTTGGCATGTAGCATTGCCTTATGGTCCTTTACAGCGTGAAAAGGTTATCACAATATTGGCTTGATGTACGATTCAGGACCAGTTGGTCCTCTTGTTTATTCAGTTCTATTCTTAGAGGAAAATATTAGAATGTGTGAATGAGTAGCATGTTTGTAGGGAAAACAAAAAAACTGTTCAAACTGATATGAATAGCACTAGGTTTAAGGACTATAATTCATTCAGCTCATGTGTGTAGCACTGTGGACACCCTCAACATTTATTGCGTTACCTAGTATTTAGTTTGTTTTCTCCCTTTTTTATTCAATCTGGTTTTCGACAAATGTACTAGAATGATCCTTGCATGAAACTTATTCAGTTTGTTGGCAATTCGACCATCAAAGATGGCCACCATCTACCATTACTTTAATAGCACACACAAAAAATAAATAAAAAAACATAAAAACATGAAAAGGACAATATATCTATCACAGCTACACAGTTTTGACCAAATGTGTGCATGGAGTTCTTTCAAACTCAAATAAAGATGTGTTAGACAGGATGTCTTCCATTCCTAAGAGTAGGTCAGTGTGAAAACGAGTCACTTAAGAAGACTGGCAGAATAGATCTTGACCAAGATCACAACAACCCTTGGAAGAAGCTTGACCAAGATCACAACAACCCTTGGAAGAAGCTTATTGCATTTTTATACCCCGCCACACTTTAGTGGCGGGGTATTATGTTATACCTTTCGGTGTCCGTCCGTCCGTCTGTCCGTCCGTCTGTCCGTCCGTCCGTCCGTCGGTCCGTCCGTCCGTCCGTCCGTGCTCACCATTTCCGATCGATAACTTGAGTATTTATTCACGGAATTTTTTCAAATTTTGCATACATATTGTTATCGGCGATGAGTGGTATGGGATTGTTAATGGGCAAAATCCGTCCATTTTTAACGGAGTTACTGCCCTTTTTCGTATTGGAAAAATGGTTTCTGGCCTGTTATTCCTTTACTGTTCATGATATCTGAATGAAACTTCACAGATATGTTGCACATCAAAGGTTACATATTGTGACTGAGGACCGTCACTCTGACCTTCCCAGTTTGTGAGTTATCCGCCCTTGATAGGTCTGAAAAAAGGTTTTTGACCTATTGTTCCTTTACTATATGGAATATCTGAATATAACTTCACAGATATTGTTCACATCAAAGGTAACATATTGTGACTAAGAACCGTCACTCTTACCTTTCCCGTTTGTTAGTTATCCGCCCTTGATTGAATTAAAAAATGTTTTTTACCCGTAGTTCCTTTACTATGTGGAATATTTAAATGAAACTTTACAGATATGTTTCACATCAAAGGTTACATACTGTGACAAAGAACCATCACTCTTACCTTTCCAGTTCATGAGTTATCTGCCCTTGATAGGTCTGAAAAATGGTTTTTGACCTGTAGTTCCCTTTCTATATGGAATATCTGAATAAAACTTCACAGATATGTTTCACATCAAAGGCTTCATATAGTGACTAGGAATTGTCACTCTGATCTTTCCGGTTTGTGAGTTATCCGCCCTTGATTGATCTGAAAAACGTTTTTTTATCTGTAGTTCCTTTACTATATGGAATATCTGAACGAAACTTCATAGGTATGTTTCACATCAAAGGTTACATATTGTGACAAAGAACCATCACTCTTACCTTTCCAGTTAATGAGTATTCCCCCTTGATAGATCTGAAAAATGTTTTTTGGCTTGTAGTTCCTATACTATATGGAATATCTGAATGAAACTTCACTGATATGTTTAACACCATAGAATAGGAAACAGAGTCTCTCAGCTCAAAGAAATGCTTTACAGCCTGATCTAAATCTACACTGGTCAGAATGCTCCACGTTGTTGGGTGGTTTATATTAATATTTATTTACAGTAAGGACATCATATCTCTGTCTATCTCAGTTCTGTGGCTCTTTAGCTATTATATATCTCAAAAAATAAGTTAGGATGCACAGCAGTGGCGGGGTATCATGCAGTGCCTGCGGTGCTTTTATTGGCAATTTGACATTCCAAGCTGGCCACCATCTACTGTTGACATGTATTATAATGTTCTATGTTTGTACTGAGAGCCATAGGGAAGATTAGTTTTACTAACTATGTCACCCTCTTTAAATAAAGTATTAAATAAATAAATAAAAAAATAAATTGCTGAAAATTAAGAGTAGGAAATTTTTTCAAACATCTCCTCTGAAACCACTGGGCCGATTGAAGCCAAATTTCATATGGAGTCTCAGTGGGATGGGGAACGAAAGTTTATACCCGGGCTGTGGGTCACATGACCAAGATGTCCGCCATGCCCATATATGGTAAAAACACTTCAAAAATCTTCTTGTCCGGAACTAAAAGGCCTATGACCTTGAAACTTGGTATGGAGCATCAGTCTTTCGGGCCGATTATAGTTTATACATATGATGACTTGCATTGACCTTGACCTGATTTATGACATGGTCAACTTTGGTATGTTAGGCTTTATATGGGAAAACACTTGAACAGTGGATTTCTCAGAAACAGTTTAAGGTAGACGAATGGTGAATAAAGATATTGGTGGGGCATTCATTTCATTATACCAGCTGAATAATCCAAAGGGCTTTAAAACATTTGGATAAGAAAAGAAAATTTTCCACCGTTTTGTTTTCCTAAAAAACAAACTTTTGTATTTATACATACTTTTTTTACACATTTTCCATTAAAATTCATGTCTCTAGCACAAGGATGCACTTTCATTTCTGCAAATCATATAATCTTTAATATAGGGTATTTGAAACAGACTGGTTAGAAAAATTGCAATTATCTTGATTAAAAGTATATTTTTACACTTTTTTAAAAAATGCAAGAAAATTGAATTTCATGAAAAACGTCATGAAAAATATATTCAATCGATGGGGCATGCTTATGCATATTGTTTTAGTAAAACTTACATTGTATGATACAGAATAAAACAAACAAAAAAACATTTCACCGTTTTGTTTCCTAGAAAAACAATGTTTAAGTTCAAAAATATCCCCAAAAAAGACTGTCCAAATACTGCACCTGCTGCAAACACAGCCGGTCCTTGCCCTGTTATTTATTTTCCTGTTGTTCCGGGTCTACCATAGAGTAATGCCTCAAAAATGCGCAGATGGAATTGAAATTGTAAAGACCTTGATCACTCTGGTTCTTAAGGAACAGTCTGATCACGGTTTCCACTGTTTATACAGACGTATCTGCCCGAAAACTTAAGATCTTTATGGTAGGCATTGTAAGTGTGTATATATTCCATAGTTGATTGATTCACCATGAACAAGAACTCTGTTATGTGTTTTTATAAGTCGATACAGAGTTATTGTGTATCTAAATACCTTAAGCCAAGGTACAATACTTGGTATACGTGGTCAGCTAAATGAACAAATGAAGGAATTATGTCACTTAAGGTCAAGGTCCCTCTGTCCATCCATCCATCATCAAGATTTTCAAACATCTTGCTACTGAAGTACGTTCAAAATGTGAAAAAATGTGAGATGCGGCAACAAGACGATAAAAGCTTCGTTTCGTACCCTGGACGTATCGGACCCCCAAAAAATCCATAGCACTGTATGGGCTGTAGCCAACTTTGGACGTCTTGTCGGTTCGTACCCTTGCCTAGTCGATTTATACCTTATTTAATTCTCCACATTTTAGTTTTATTCTAAAAGAGGCAAACATAAAGTGAATACACATCACAGAGCTCCAGGTAAGAAGGCCCAAAGGTAACAGGGAAAATTCAGATACAAATTTTCTTATTGCTGACTGAAAATATATGTTGCGACCCCTCATTAGAACTGTCTCGGCGAGTTGGTTCTAATGAAGGGTCACAAAACTTACGTTTTTATAGTTAAACAAGGATAATTATTCCCTTATTATCCCGGTACAAATTTATATACAGTCAATGAGTTTAAAGAAGGATATTAATTCCTTAATTATCTATCAATCTATCTACCAATTAAGTGCATGGCTAAAATTGGCATAGTCACACCTAAAACATTTCTGCTGGGAGGTTCTTATCGTGGTACAAATTTATTAAAAGTTGGAATCTTTAAAAGAGTTTTGTACCATGATAATCATCCCTTCATTATCCTTATTTTTTCCATAAAAACATACATTGTGACCCAGGGCCTGACAAATCCATTGTCCGGTTGCCCGGGACAAGTCAAAATTTTTGCTGGCCAAGTAAAATATTTTTCTACTGACCCATAAAAATGTATAAGCTAGATTGGGAAAGCCCAAGAATTTCAGCATTTTGTAGTGGAAGCTCCGTACCGGACAAGTAGATCAAATTTTGATTTGTCAAGCCCTGGTGACCCCTTATTAGAACCGTCTCACGGAGATATTATTTTCCGTAAATCCTTCGGCTATTCGCACATATACAGCAATTCCGATTTACTGGGGCCGCTACGCGGCTCCACTTCTTCAGGGCCGAAACCCGAGAACTCCGAATCTTGGACTTCGTCCCTCTCGTTTGCCATAATTAATAAATAGAAACTGCTAGGACTACGTCCGTAGCTGGCAAAAGCAATCAAATTTCAAGTAATAACAGAAGAAATTTCAGAAATTGCAAACTTACTTCGAAAAAACACGAGCGTCTTGCTGTAGCTTTTTCGGCCACGCTATCAGAAATCAGCTGTTTGCGGTTTCCGTTTTATACAAGTAGTCACGTGATAAGGTAAAAAGCCTTCTAAAAGCAGCACGTCGACGACGGCTAAAAGTACCAAAAATAGTAATGAACCCAAGCCGTCGACATCAAGAAGACTTTCAGTCTCTTTTTGGAGATAGTTTAGAAAACATGCCAAATTTGCATATTGAGGTTACTGAGGACTCTGACCAGGAACTGGCAACAGCCCCTAAAGTGGCAAGTAAAAGCAAACAGTCAAAAAGGGAGCCATTACAACCAGCAAAGCTAACCCAGAATTTTATTGAGGCCATGTTTGAGCCGCAGGACACAGTAGAGCCCAGTCAAATTGAGGAAAATGAAATCTGGGATTTGCCCAAATTAAAAGGACCAGTTAAAGGGCTGGCTGTTGCTCAGTCTTTGGCAAATTTAATTAATGCCACATGTACTTCTCAGTGTGTTACTGATGAATTGGTTGCTAAATACAAAGTCCCAGAAAATTGTGACAAGTTGTGTAGTCCTATGGTGAATAATGAAATTTGGAAAATCATGAATAAAAGGGCTCAGAGTTATGACCAATGTTTTTCTGATATACAAAACTTGGTGGCAACTGGTGTTGTGCCTATAATTAAGCTTTTTGAGTTGGTCAAACCACATATTGCTGGTAATTTGGAAGCAAAAACACTATTCTCAGATGTTATTACTTTGATGGGCCAGGTGCAGTATAATTTATCTCTAAGAAGGAGATATATGATTAAACCTCATCTCAAAAAGAAATATCAGAATTTGTGTCATATTAGCATGCCTGTTTCCACTAAGTTATTTGGGGATGATATCACCAAAGATGTAAAAAACTGTGACACTGGCATTTCTATTGCCAAAGAGAATTACCCAAGTTTTTATAATAGACCCTATAGGGGTAGAGGTGCATTCAGAGGTGGCTATTCTAGAGGAATGAGAGGTTATAATAGATATCAACCATATCCTCAGAATTTCCAATATGGTGCGTTTAGATCTGATTATATGTATCAGAGAGGTTTACCACGCCAGAGATTTGGGTCAGGCAGGGGCAGAAAGCCGACGGTGTCAGCTACTGTTACCAGTGCCCCAAACGAAACAGCATAAATTTAGATGAGGTGAGTCCTGTTGGCAAATTACAATTTTGTCATGATGTCTGGAAAAAATTTACAAATGATCCTTGGATCTTACAAACTATCTCTGGCTATTGTATTGAATTTGAGAGTGAGCCTGTTCAATTTGAGATTCCTAAGGAAATAAGTTTTTCGGAGGAACAGAAAAGATGTGTAGATTTTGAGATCCAAGAATTATTAAAAAAGGGTGCAATTGTCCATTCTGAATGGGAAGAAATTCAGTATATATCTAATATTTTCATTGTACCTAAACCAAATGGCAGATATAGACCAGTTATTAATTTGAAATATCTCAATTTATTTGTTCATTATGAACATTTTAAGCAAGAGACTTTCAAGACTGTTTTAGAACTTATTCAAGAAAATGATTATTTTACAAGCATTGATATGCAGGATGCATACTTTGCTGTGCCTATTAATTCAGCTTTTCGTCGTTATTTGAAGTTCATTTGGGATGGACAGTTGTTCCATTTTGTTAGCTCTTCAGGCCCGAAGGGCCATAGTGAGCTATTGTCATACCAATGCGTGCGGCGTGCGTCGTGACGGAATGTGTCCGTCAACACCTAAAAACAAATATTCAAACATCTTCTTCTGTAAAACTACTGGTCCCATGGTTCTCAAATTTCACATGGAGCATGACCTGACTCCAGGGTCTCAGAATTATAAAATTGGGTCAGGTTGAAAATCCAAGATGGCCGCAGTTACTAAAAATAGCAAAAACAACAAAATAAACTTCTTCTCCAGAACCACTGGGTATATTTGTCTGAATTTTGGCATGGAACATCAATGAAACCTTGGTATTCAAAATTGTAAAAATGAAAAAAATCTGTAGCGGGGTTTTGTCACAGTGACCTACTTTCTGTTTACTAGTGTAATTTTGCTCAAATGCCAATGTCAAAAAACGACATATTCAAACGACTTCAAACAACTTCTTCTCTAAAACCACTGCACCCATGGGTTTCAAATTTCACATGGAGCATGACCAGACTGCAGGGTTTCAAAATTGTAAAATTGGGTCAGGTCAAGAATCCAAGATGGCCGCCGTTACTAAAAATAGCAAAAACAACAAAATCAACTTCTTCCCCAGAACCATTTGGTATATTTGGCCGAAAGTTTGCGTGGAACATTAATGGGACCTTGGGATTAAAAATTGTAAAAATGAAAAAAATCTATAGCGGAATTAGGTCACTGTGACCTACTTAGCGTTTACAAGACTGATTTTGCTCAAATGTCAGTATCTCAAGAAAACGCAATCGATTGTGGTCAGATTTGGTCAGCAATGGTCCTTAAAAGGAATTATTTCAATTTTGTGCCAGTTGACTATCCAAGATTGCCACCATGGGGGCCGTTACTAAAATAGCACAAACATAAAAATGACAATTACTCAAGAACCCTTGAATGGAATTCGACCAATTTTGTGTCAGAATGTTCCTTGCATGAAGCTGTTTCGATTAATTACAATTTGGCTTTCCAAGATGGCCGACATCTGCCATTACTAAAAATAGCACAATCATAAAAATGACAATTACTCAAGAACCCTTGAATGGAATTCGACCAATTTTGTGTCAGAATGTTCCTTGCATGAAGCCGTTTCAATTAATTGCAATTTGGCTTCCAAGATGGCCGACATCTGCCGTTACTAAAAATAGCACAAACATTAAATGACAATTACTCAAGAACCCTTGAATGGAATTGGACCAATTTTGTGTCAGAATGTTCCTTACATGAAGCCATTTCGATTAATTGCAATTTGGCATTCCAAGATGGCCACCACCTGCCGTTACTAAAAATAGCACAAAACATGAAAATGACAATATCTCAGTAACCGCTGAATAGATTTTGACGAAATTTGTGTCAAAATGATTTTTGCATTGAGATGTTTCAAAAGTAACTAAAAATAGACAAGTCATAATAACGTGAAATGTGAAAATAAGAAAATCTCAGTGGAATTGGACTAATTTTCTGTCAGAATGATCATTTCAATAAGCTTTTTCGATTTTCTGCATTTTGGCATTCCGAGATGGCCACCATCTGCCGTTACTAAAAATAGCACAAAACATGAAAATGACAACATCTCATTAACCGCTGAAGCGATTGAGACGAAATTTGTGGCAAAATGATTCGTGCTTTGATGTGTTCCACAAATTAACAAATATTGACCCGTCAAGTTGGCCTCTGTTACTTAAAATAGCAAAATTTGAAAATTAGAAAATTACAATGGAACTGGACCAATTTTGTGTCAAAATGGTCCTTGCATGAAAGCTTTTCAATTTTTTGCATTTTGGCATTCTAAGATGGCCGCCATCTGCCGTTACTAAAAAGAGCACAAAACATGAAACTGACAATATCTCAGTAACCCCTGAATGGATTTTGATGAAATTTGTGGCAAAATGATTCTTGCCTTGAGGTGTTTCAAAAATAAATATATAAAGACCAGACAAGTTGGCCTCTGTTACTAAAAGTAGCAAAATGTGAAATTGAGAAAATCTCTTGAATTGGACCAATTTTGTATCAGAATGGGGACCATTCGGATACAAAAGCCAGGTGAGCGATATCAGGCCCATTTGGGCCTCTTGTTTGCGTCCCTTTTGGCTTATCGTCTGCGCCCAGATTGTTTACTAAGATTTTAAGACCTATTTTTGCTTGGTTTCGGCAGCAGAGTATCAGATGCTCATATTATATTGACGATTCACTCAATATGGACATAAAATAGAGATGTTTGTGCCAGAAATACAATGACTATAGCTTAGACATTAGACTCACTAGGTTTTACTATAAATAGTAAAAATAGCCATCAGAGGAGATGGCAAATCCCCCGACCCAAGACCCCCATGGGCCTTGGTAAAAAGGGTGCACTTCAAAACACATATTAGTAATATATTGTTGTTCTTTTATGCTTCTGATTGGCATTAACTGTTAACAGATGCATGATTATCTAACACTCAGACTAAAACAGTATGCTTGACTGCTAAAAAGAGGTAATATCTCAAAGAGCCACCATATACACAAATGTATAGCATACGATACATTCAACTTTCAAAATGTGTGAATAACTTCTAAAGTACAAGCCCTACAAATCTAATTTTGAGCTCTCTAGTAAGTGAATTTGAACAAAGAATCCAAATCTGGAATTTTTTTTTTTTTTTTTGGGGGGGGGGGGGGGGGGGGGGGTGCGGGAGGGGTCATGGGAATGTGGAAGGGTAAGAGAGAGTTAGGAACACTGATAAGATTTCACAGCATGATCATCAATACTCTAAAAGGTACACGATTATTCAAATTCTGGAGCTGGCCAGGGCTATACAGTTATGGAGCAGAGACTCAAACAGCAGTCAAACTACCAAAGGGAAATAATTCACTGAGTCTAAAAGCAAGAGTTATCATTCATGTATGAGACAAATTGTCATGACCTGTTCTGCATATCTGTGAAGTATCATGAAAATATTTCAAAAGGTATTCAAGCTATGGAGCGGACACCTAAAATCATCAAAGGGAAATAACTCCAAAAATAAGAAAGCAAGAGTTGTCATTCTTATTCGCGACACATCATCATGACCTGTTCTACATATCTGTGAAGTATCATGAAAATATTCCAAAAGGTATTCAAGTTATAGAGCGGACACGAAATCAGACCTAAAACCATCAAGGGGAAATAACTCAAAAAGTGAAAAGCAGGAGTTGTCATTCTTGTTCGTGACACATCGTCATGGCCTGTTCTACATATCTGTGAAGTATCATGAAAATATTCCAAAAGGTATTCAAGTTATAGAGCGGACACAAAATCATACTTAAAATGGTCAAGGGGAAATAACTCAAAAAGAAAGAAAGCAAGAGTTGTCATTCTTTTTTGCGACACACCGTCATGATCTGTTCTACATATCTGTGAAGTATCATGAGAATATTCCAAAGGGTATTCTAGTTATAGAGCGGACACGAATATGCCAAAAAATCACACCTAAAACTATCAAGGGGAAATAACTCAAAAAGTAAGAAAGCAAGAGTTGTCATTCTTGTTCGCGACACATCGTCATGACCTGTTCTACATTTCTGTGAAGTATCATGAAAATATTCCAAAGGGTATTCAAGTTACAGAGCGGACACGAATCTGCCAAAAAATCACCAAAGGGGAGATAATTCAAAAAGTACAATAGCAAGAGTTACCATTCTTGTACGCGACACATCATCATGACCTGTTCTACATAACTGTGAAGTATCATGAAAATATTCCAAAGGGCATTCAAGATATAGAGCGGACAAGAAAGTGTTTACGGACGGACAGACGGACGGACGGACGGACGCCAGGCTCATCGCTATATCCCCCGAACCTTTTGGTCGGGGGATAAAAAATCAGTGCTTGTGCCTGTGCAGAAAATTGTTTTCTTTGGCTTTGTGATTGACTCTGTCAAATTTCTCATTTTTTTGACAGACGAAAAAGTGACAAAAATCTTTAATTTGGCTAAAGTTTTGCTGGAAAAAGAAGTGATTGTTGTACGGCAGTTGGCATCTTTCATCGGTTTGATTATTAATGCCTTTTTTGCCATTCTTGAAGCTCCATTGCATTATAGGTGTTTAGAAAGAGACAAATTGGTAGGCCTGGGTGGTTCAAATTGTCCTGACAATTTTGATAATGAGATGATTTTGTCAACAGATAGTAAGAAAGAGTTACAGTGGTGGTTAACTAATGTCCATCAAAAGAATGGGAAGAGAATTAGGCCTGGAACTGTGAATTTGGTTTGTACAACAGATGCCTCTTTTTATCCCCCGACTGAAAGGTTCGGGGGATATAGCGATGAGCCTGGCGTCCGTCCGTCCGTCTGTCCGTCCGTCCGTAAACACTTTCTTGTCCGCTCTATATCTTGAATACCCTTTGGAATATTTTCATGATACTTCACAGTTATGTAGAACAGGTCATGACGATGTGTCGTGTACAAGAATGGTAACTCTTGCTATTGTACTTTTTGAATTATCTCCCCTTTGGTGATTTTTTGGCAGATTCGTGTCCGCTCTGTAACTTGAATACCCTTTGGAATATTTTCATGATACTTCACAGAAATGTACAACAGGTCATGACGATGTGTCGCGAACAAGAATGACAACTCTTGCTTTCTTACTTTTTGAGTTATTTCCCCTTGATAGTTTTAGGTGTGATTTTTTGGCAGATTCATGTCCGCTCTATAATTAGAATACCCTTTGGAATATTCTCATGATACTTCACAGATATGTAGAACAGGTCATGACGGTGTGTCGCGAACAAGAATGACAACTCTTGCTTGCTTACTTTTTCAGTTATTTCCCCTTGATCATTTTAGGTATGATTTCGTGTCCGCTCTATAACTTGAATACCTTTAGGAATATTTTCATGATACTTCACAGATATGTAGAACAGGTCATGACGATGTGTCGCGAACAAGAAAGACAACTCCTGCTTTCTTACTTTTTGAGTTATTACCCCTTGATGGTTTTAGGTGTGATTTCGTGTCCGCTCTATAACTTGAATACCTTTTGGAATATTTTCATGATACTTCACAGATATGTAGAACTGGTCATGATGATGTGTCGCGAACAAGAATGACAACTCTTGCTTTCTTACTATTGGAGTTATTTCCCTTTGATGATTTTAAGTGTCCGCTCCATAGCTTGAATACCTTTTGAAATATTTTCATGATACTTCACAGATATGCAGAACAGGTCATGACAATTTGTCTCATACATGAATGATAACTCTTGCTTTTAGGACCTAGTGAATTATTTCCCTTTGGTAGTTTGAGCTGCTGTTTGAGTCTCTGCTCCATAACTGTATAACCCTGGCCAGCTCCAGAATTTGAATAACCGTGAACCTTTTAGAATATTGATGATCATGCTGTGATATCTTATCAGTGTTCCTAACTCTCTCACCCCTCCCGCACCCCCCCCCCCCCCCCCCCCCCCCCCCCCAAAAAAAAAAAAAAAAAAAAAAAAAAATTTCCAGATTTGGATTCTTTGTCTAAATTCACTTACTAGAGAGCTCAAAATTAGGTTTGTAGGGCTTGTACTTTAGAAGTTATTCACACATTTTGAAAGTGGACTGTATCGTATGCTATACATTTGTGTATATGGTGGCTGTTTGAGATATTACCTCTTTTTAGCAGTCAAGCATACTGTTTTAGTCTGAGTGTTAGATAATCATGCATCTGTTAACAGTTAATGTCAATCAGAAGCATAAAAGAACAACAATATATTACTAATATGTGTTTTGAAGTGCACCCTTTTTACCAAGGCCCATGGGGGTCTTCGGTCGGGGGATTTGCCATCTCCTCTGATGGCTATTTTTTAGGCTGGGGAGCGTATGATGTTAGCAGTGGTAATTGTGCTAATGGAAGATGGAATAAGGAGGAGCTTCAGTTTTCTATTAATTATCTAGAATTATTAGCTGTTTATTATGCTCTCCAGTCCTTATATACTTCTGTGTGTAGTGTACATTTACAGTTTCAGAGTGACAATATGTCAGCAGTTTCTTATATAAATAATATGGGTGGTATGAGCTCTCTCGAAATGGATAAACTGGCTGGAACTATTTGGCAGTGGTGTATTGATAGAGATATTTTTATTTCAGCATCACATGTAAGTGGATCTGAGAATCTTACAGCTGATTTTCTGAGTAGAAATTTTTCAGATTCAACAGAATGGAAGCTTAAAACGGAGATTTTTGAAAGAGTGTGTAAACAATTTTTGTTCCAGATGTTGATTTATTTTCATCCCGGTTGAATAGACAGTTAGAGTAGTTTGTTACTTGGTTCCCTGAGCCAGGTTCCTATAAAACCGATGCTTTTTCATTTTCTTGGCAGAATTATAAGCCATATATTTTTGCACCGTTCAGTTTAATTGGTCAAGTTGTGAACAAGATTGTCACAGATAAAGTAGATAAAGCTTTGCTTATTGTCCCTCTGTGGAGGTCACAGTCATGGTTTCCATTGTTATTATCTTACATGATTTCTTTTCCTGTTAGACTGCCACATCACAGAGATTTGTTAACCCTTCCTCACAGCGGGCAACTTCATCCACTATCCAAAAGGCTAACGATGGTCGCAGTGATGTTATCCGGCAGAGATTGGAGAGTCAAGGAATTCCAAGATCAGCAGCTAGCCTCATTGTCAACTCCTGGAGAGATGGAACCAGAAAGCAGTATGGTTTGGCTTGGAAAAAGTGGTATTTTTGGAATATATTTAGACAAACTAATCCCTTTAATACGTCTGAAGCAAATGTAATTTCTTATCTCAATTTTCTAGTGAGTGAAGGTAAATCGTACTCAGTAGTAAATACCCATAAATCCATGCTTTTGCAGACATTGAACTTTTTTGACAATATATGGTGTAGTAATCCATCCTTTATTTCCAGGTTTATGAAGGGTTTATTCAATACTTTGTTACCTAAACCTAAATATATGTTTGTTTGGGACGTTTCTGTGGTATTGAGGTATTTGAGTTCTCTTGTACCTGTGGAGGAGCTATCAATGAAATTGTTAACTCTGAAGGTGACAGCTTTGATAGCTTTGTCTTCAGCTCCAAGAGCTCAAACTTTAGTATCCTTAAATTTAGACTATATGACTGTTTTGAACAGCAAAGTTGTGTTTTATTTCAAAAATCTGTTGAAAACTTCTAAACAAGGGAAAAGTTATGTTCTTGAGTTGCATCATTATGAAAACGAATCTTTGTGTGCGATGCATACTTTGCTTCACTATATTGATCGTACTAAAACTCATAGGAAATCGCAGCAATTGTTAATATCATACTGTTCATTTAATCCAGTTAGCACTAGTACGGTTGCTAGGTGGTTAAAAACTGTGTTACATGATGCTGGTATTGACACTAATCAGTTTAAAGCCCATTCTTATCGTTCAGCTGCTGTTTCAGCAGCTTTTTCTAGAGGCTGTTCTTTAGAGTTGATTCTAAAGACTGCAGATTGGACTTCAGCTAAGAATTTCAGGAAGTTTTATTTGAGGGGAACTGAGCCAAGAAATATGGACTTTGGTGAGGCAGTCATGGCTGCAGTTTGATATAGATACTTTCCTGTGGGTTACTGCTGGTGTTAAGGACACTTTGTTTTGCTGAATATATTTTCAGGAGTAATTTTGATGTATTTATGGTTATGGCATACCTGCCAAGTTTCACGATTTTTGCGTGACCCTCACGAATTTGGACGCCTCCCACGACCTCACGATCATATTTTGAAAAATAGCAATAACTCACGCTTCCTTCGCTTGCTCACGATTTCACTTTAAACCGGAGAATGATAAAAAAAAAATGTCTTTTTTGCGCTCTCTCGAGCGTCAAAAACGTGTTTTCTATCAACTTCCGCTACATTCGGACAATCTTGGTCACCGAATCTATATTTATCTCCGGGAAAATTCATCACCTGGTCTAAAAATAGGTAAAGGTAAAGGTTTCCAATAGTCTTAAAATAGCATGGGTAAAAATAACTCGAGTGTTCGATAGCGATTAGAGCCGAAAAAAACCAAATGTGTACTTCCGTTTTTTTTTTTGTACATGAAATATATTGACAACATGAAAACGCCGGAGAAAAATAAAGGTTTTATATAAATGAAAGTATCAAAATGGATGGGAGATCGAGTTTACCTGGGTTACGAAGACTGAGAAGGGCAACAGCGTTGCATTTTGTAAACTTTGTCTAAGGCATTTCAGTGTTTCCCAAGCCGGAAAAAAAAGATGTTAAAAAGGGGGCAAAGAGGGCTACAAAAATTGTACCTGAGTTGAGAAACTTAACATATGAAGAACGACTAAGGGCACTTATCTTACCTACACTGCTGTACAGAAGACAGAGATACGACCTTATACAGATTTTTAAGATAATAAATCGATTTGACAACATTGATCCCAACAAGTTCTTCACTTTCAACGATAACAATACCCGTGGACACTTATTCCGCTTGGAAAAACAGCAGATCAACAAGTCTTTGAGACTGAATTCCTTTCCAATAAGATGTATCAATGAGTGGAATAATTTGAATGAAGATATAGTTTGCAAAACCAGTGTGGATAGTTTTAAAATAGCTTAGACAAGATATGGATGCATAAAAGATTTGATATATCCTCAATCTATTGAGAGACTAAGTGCATTTAATTTACCTAAATCTATGAATAACTAAATCTGTTGTGAGACAAACTAAATTTAAAAACCGGTAAAACGGAAGAAAAAATGGTAAAGAAGATCAGCGGTGGAGCAGACAAGCCATTGGCTTACAAGGCTCCGAAGACCACAGATGTAAGATGTAAGCATGGTAACACAGATCTTCACAGTCGGTCATTGGAAACGTCAAAACATTTGCAACCGGTATCTCATTTTGTTGTTACCTAGACAGACCAAAATGTTATCAGAGCTGAAACTAAAGCAACTTCATTGCAGAACCTAACTTGCCATTTTTGATAGCAGATCACTTTAACAACCTCAATGTATAAAATCTTAGTAAAATAATAACTGTAAATAAGAATACTTGATGTTTATCTTCATTTAAGAACTACCTACTGATCCTACTCCTCCCCCACTGCCATCCCAAATCTCTAGTTTCGCATAAAGAGAAAAAAAATGACACAAAAATCTCACTCTTTTCCATTGTCAATGGGTTTCTCCGCGAATGAACTAACGTGGAAAAGGGGGCTAAATCGAGACTTCGCGCGCAGTCTCACTCTTTTGTTAATCAAAAACTTGGCAGGTATGGGTTATGGTGCTATTAATAGAGTAATACATGTTTAATATATTATGATTTATCAAATTATGATATTATTAAAAGAACAGTTTTTGTTATATTATCCATATTGCTTTTATTTTATGTTTTGTTGTCTAGATTTAAAGTTGCTGTATATGTGCGAATAGCCGAAGGATTTACGGAAAATAATGACCCCTCATCCAAGCGTCCGTGAAGGATGAGGGGCATTATTTGAGTAAAGCCGGAGGCTTGAGCACATATACGACCCTCCCCGGTTTGACAGATTTAGTTTCTGTTTGTCAGGTATTGTCCCTACCCTTTATGGTTTTGTTTTGCTAGACAACAAAACACACTATTTAAATTTATGAATCAGCTGTTTGCGGTTTCCGTTTTATACAAGTAGTCACGTGATAAGGGGAGGTTATTTTCAAGTTTAAGCTTTTAAAAAGAGCGTCGTAAGTCACGTTAATCGGAATTGCTGTATATGTGCTCAAGCCTCCGGCTTTACTCAAATAATGCCCCTCATCCTTCACGGACGCTTGGATGAGGGGTCATTATCCCTGTTCACCCTTTCTTATCTGGAGCAGCACAGTAATCAAATGTGAATGGATGGATGACTTGTAGATTTACATCCTTTTTAACATTATTTGAGTCATATTGGAACAATGGGAAGGTGATTTTGAAGGAGTTTGTGCAGTCGAACCCTGTTTATGGTTTAAATGATTTCTGCCTCATTGGGACTAGAACTTGGTAACACTAGGTCTGCAGGCCAGCACTTTAATAATAACCCATAGAGCCACCGGGGTTGCACACAATAATCAGATATTTTTTTAAATACAAAGCACTCAAAAAAAAACATATGTAAAATCTTCTTGGTGAGAGTGAGACGGCTCTAAGTAGGGATCAGAACATATGTTTTTATTGTGGAATATAGAAATTTATCCATTCTTATCTGAAGCACTAAATAATATTGAAAACATCATGCAGACACATTTGTCGACAGACAGAACATTGAAAGGATGACACCACCCCCTCCACCAAAAGAGAGAAAAAAAAATTAATCAGGTGTTGAAAGGAATCTTTTGCACTACTGTTATTATAGGGGGTATTTAGTTTTGTCATTCCGTCCGTTATTCCGTCCATTGTCAGTCCATTCGTCAACATTATGTCAAAGTTTTGCATTAAACCTTTTTTGATCACTCATATCTCTGTAATCACACATCAGATTCTTTTCGTACTTGATTCATGGTCTCTCTCTAGTATTACCTTTGATCTGAACTATCTAAGCCACTAGGTTGGGCCCTAGGGTGGGGCCAGGGGTGAATAATTAGGACTTAGGCATTTTCATTATATGTCAAAGTTTTATGTTAAACCTTTCTGATTGCTCATATCTCTGTAAAAGCTTTTAAGATTTCTTCCATAGCTGGTTCATGATATCTCTGTAGCATTGCTTTTGTTGTGAGTCCAAAGCTGCTGGGTCAGGCTCATAGGTGGGGCCAGGGGTCTACAACTAGGACTTTGCCATTGTGTTTTTTGGCTTGTTTTAATATACCTGAATGTAACCTAATGATGCTTGACTGGTTTTACTTCATACTTTTTTACATCATATGGATGTTGCTGCTGGCTGAAGGTCAAGGTCGCAGACTTTGAATTTACTACATGTGTTTTGCATTGAAGTTTTGTTTTAAACATTATGCTTTCATTAGGCGGTGGCACTGGTCGGGGGTATACGTTAGCCCCTGCTCACTTGCTCTAGTTATTATGTATCCCCACCATCAGGTGGGGGCTGGGGAAGGGGACAGACTGTTTTGGTGTGGATTGTGTCGGTATCTTCATAGCTGCTTGAGTGCACTTTGTCTCATTTACAAGATCACATGAAGTCAAAGAATGTTGAAAAATGCCTTGTCTGCACTATATCTCCTGAATGGATGGATGGATTTGAACCAAACTTGCACAGATATAGTATTGGGAGATGCTAAAGAACTGAGATCCTGTTTTCAAAGTCACAGGAGGTCGAAAAGTGTTGAAAAATGCCTTGACTGCAACATAGCTCCTGAAAGTTTAAAAATGATAGTGATATTTTATCACAGGAGAATTAACATTACCTGTGATTACCTCTCATCGACATCATGATTAAGCTTCAAGCTTCTTGCGACATAAATCGAACATCATCAACAAAGAAATAACATTAATCGTTAGCTGCATGTGCATGCAAGCATTGTAGTTTAGATCAATGTTTCTTAAACATGCAGCTGGTGTTTAAAATTTTGCAGCAAATATTCCATAGATTTCAAACCGTAGAAAACTGTGACGTAGCATCTGGAAACAAAGAATTCTGGAAAACTTCTACTGCTCCAGAGTCACATGGGGACTTCTGACTTAACATGAAACTGGCACAGGTTAAAACCCGGAATGGAATGGATGAGAAAATCTATGAATTCTATAGGCTACAAAGTACAATGTGCTGGTAAAGCCTGGGATGGTAGTCATACAAGAAAGAATTTGCTCACTCCTAGGAAGCAAATTCTTTTCTGTATAAATGACAACACAAAGCCATGGAATGGATTGAAGATTAGTCCTGCAAGTTCAGTCCATACAATGTATACAATGAAACTAGTGTTCATTTTTATACGCCGGTTTGAAAAATGGCAAGTACTATGTTATGGTGCTTCTGTCCGCCCGTCTGTCTGTTCATCTATCTATCCCTCCATCCATTGTAAAGTTTTCTTTTCTGGATACATCCTCATACAGTTTACATCCAATCAAGCTGAAACTTGGTATATAGAAAGACTATGAGGTGGACCAGCCCATATCGTTTCAAGGTTACGCTCCAAATTCCAATGATTTTAGCAGAGTTACAGCCCTTTACTTACATTTTTTGGGGTGTTTATTCCCGGATAACTCCTTCAGTTTTGATCCAATTGATCAAGTTAGTAAATAGTAAGACTACGATGTGGAGTAGCGCACATTGTTTGGAGGTTACGCTTCGATGATTTTAGCAGAGTTACAGCCCTTTGAAACAACACACTATGGCAGTTTGTAAGGCAATTCTTGTGTGTTCCATAACGAAACTCCGTTCATTAATTCTGAAACTGGGTTTTTCGCTGCTCATACTTTTATAATCTAATCAATCCACGTAAGACTATGCATAGTGATAAAGCTCGACTTCCGCTGATTTCTCATTTAGGTCTCATGTATCTTAGCCTGGCGCCTGATGCCGCAGTTACGTGCACGAAACAGCTAATTTCAAAAACCTGTCCGCAAACTAAGACCATTTGATGAAAATTGACAGCCTAAAGTCATACATATTCAGATACATTCCACGTGGGTATCACGCTGGTCATTTGGGTAATAACTGTGGTACCCAGTCCGCCAACCTAGTCTCTTAACACACCCTACAGCTCCCACCCCCCACACCCCTCCACCCGCCCCCTCTTCTTTTCAACATACTATTCCCTCGATTATTCTACCACTCCGATCTCTACCCTGCGACACGAACATATATATATATATGCAAGAAGACCTTTATAGAAGGAAGAAAAAATAAATATTAAATGAATATTTGCAGGGATGTTTATAGGCCTGAAGTTCGCTTCTGAGTCGGATGATACAACTGTCCCCTTGTTTATATGTAGATCTATACTACTTTTGATAATTTCCTGAGAAAATATGACACAAACAAATACAAGTATTCAAAATATGGTAAAGAAACTGGATCTGATTTTTAATCCTAAAATCCTGAAACTGAAAAATGTAGCTCACGTAGTTACTTGGTATTTTTCCACTAAAGACGTTTTCCTTTACTGGCTCCCGTCAAGCTATTCAAGATAAACAGAAGCGGGATAGTGAACGGGACACCACTCCTGTACATTGTATTTTTACCAATTCAAGTGTAGTTCATTTTAGTTGCCGACTAAAATGACCCAAATAATTTTTAAAACATTTTTATATGAAACTCAAGGAAGTTTTACATAATTAAACCTGGAAAATAGCGGTCATTTACAATGACGAACCTGTAGTGATAAGCTTGCAGCGATAATTCTCCACAAACTTTTTCATACATTTTTTACCATTGAAAGAGCAATGGGGCCTTTAAATATTAGCCAAACTTTTTTTCTTACTCCTGTGATTTATGGATGGTAGCCTAATTGAGGGGAGGGGTTTAAAGTTGTGTGTGGGGAGATTATTTTATTATTCTTTAGAGGGTGGTTGGGGGGGGGGGGGGGGGGGGGGGGGTAAGAAGGAGGAATAGACTGATTAATGGGCGCTGTAATAAGTTTGAGAGGTGCACGGTTTGGTCCTTTTGTCCTTGTATTTCACTTTGCAGTTTTAGCAATAAATGTTTTGGAACTTAAGAACTTTATTACATACTGCGGAAAGCTGATATTTGCGTTGAATAATGCCAGTGAACATCATTACGTCGCACTGACGCTGATATGACGGTGGCGATACTATGATGAAACGCTGAAAACCTTGTCCAGTGCGGTGTAATCAATTTCAAATTGAGAACAAATTATCTGGATGACAAGCCTGTTGTCACGCTGACTGATTTCGCACGCGCAGAGCATATGTTAGAATACTAACCCCACCCGTACACGAAACTATTTATAGCCACCACTTTATATGGTATTAAAAGGCGTTTCCAACCTGTCCGATGGACTTAGTCTCGGGTTGAAAATCTGTCTTTTGCAGTTTTGTGCAGGTTAGCCAAGCATCCTACGAAGGACAGAGTCATAGGACACATTGATGAGAAATCGGCGGAAGTCGAGTATTATCACTATGCACAGTCTTACCTGGACTGATTAGATTATAAAAGAATGGGTAGCGAAAAACCCAGTTTCAGAATTAATGAACGGAGTTTAGGTTACTCTTTGGAATATCACCATGAAACTTAAAATGCTTTACACCCCGGGTACATTTAGATCAAATATTATGTACATATTTAAGCCATGAAGTGGGAACAACATAGTATGTACTAAGATATTGATACTCGTAATTGAATATTGCTACAATTTTATTCAAATTTTATTATACCTCAGGCTTATAAAGTATGTTCAGCGGTATATATTTTCATCTTTCCATTTGTTTGTCCATCCATTGGTCAACTTACATCTGTGTTAAAGTTTTGTTTTAAGTTTTGGAAAAAAAAATCTATCATGGCACTGTCTGTCCATTTACATCATCTTATATCATCTCATTGCAACTATATGTATGCAAAATTATTTTTTCAGTTTCCTGTTTGCTTCTATTGATGCTTACCAAGGCTCACACAATACTAATTATTGATGTGAATTTGATTTAATAGATTTTAAGTTTACAGCATTTCTGTCCAGTGACCTATAAATAGGTCTCTGTTCTGTCAGTTTTAAAGTTTGATATAATATACGTTTACATACTTCTAAAACATACCAAACAATGTGCCCATTAGTGGTTGGATGGGTGGGGTAACTTCATTTTGTGTTTCAAATAAATTCTAGCCGTATGTGCCCAGTTGTGTTCTTGTATAGCAAAGACATTTAATTCCATATAAAAATTCAACTGAAGGTACTTCAAGCAGAACTTGAGAATAGTTGTGAATGTTACATCCTCAAAAAAGTCAAATTTTGTAGGTTCCATAATTTGGAAAAAATTGAGGGTAATGGTATTTACTGGATTCTTTACATTTCTTACAATAAAACTTATACATAGTGGTTTCTTTGTACGAGAATTTTGAAAAATATCTGTTGTTGGGAAGTATGTATCACTATATGCTTATTGAAAATTGATGCATTTTTTGAGTATTTTCGGTTGGACACTGAAAATTTGTGTTTCTTTAGGATTGTGTTTTTAGGTCACCTGGCCCGAAGGGCCATAGTGAGCTATTGTCATACCAAAGCGCCGGACTGCGTCGTGCATCCGTGCGTCGTCCATCAACACTTGAAAACAAATATTCAAACATCTTCTTCTGTAAAACTACTGTACCCATGGTTCTCAAATTTCACATGGAGCATGATCTGACTCCAGGGTCTCAGAATTGTAAAATTGGGTCAGGTTGAATATCCAAGATGGCCACCGTTACAAAAAAAGCAAAAATAACAAATCATCTTCTTCTCCAGAACCACTGGGTATATTTGTCTGAATTTTTGCATGAAACATCAGTGGAACATTGGTATTCAGAATTGTAAAAATGAAAAAAATCTGTAGCGTAGTTTTGTCGCAGTGACCTACTTTCTGTTTACAAGGGTAATTTTGTTCAAATGCCAATGTCGAAAAACAACTTATTTAAACAACTTCAAACAACTTCTTCTCTAAAACCACTGAACCCATGGGTCTCAAATTTCAAATGGAGCATGACCAGACTGCTGGGTTTCAAATTTGTAAAAGTGGGTCAGGTTGAGAATCCAAGATGGCCGCCATTTCTAAAAATAGCAAAAACAACAAAATCAGCATCTCCACTAGAACCATAGGGTATATTTGGTTGAAAGTTTGCGTGGAACATCAGTGGGACCTTGCAATTAAATTTTATAAAAATCAAAAAAATCTGTAGCGGAATTAGGTCACAGTGACCTACTTAGCGTTTACAAGACCGAATTTGCTCAAATGTCAATATCTCAAGAAAACACAAATGGATTCTGATAAGGTTTGGTCAGAAATGGTCCTTGAATTGAATTATTTCAAATTTGTGCCAACTGACTATCCAAGATGGCCACCAGGGGGGCCGTTACTAAAAATAGCACAAACATAAAAAATGACAATTTCTCAAGAACCCTTGAATGGAATTTAACTTATTTTGTTTTAGAATGTTCCTTGCATGAAGTCGTTTTGATTAATTGCGATTTGGCAATCCAAGATGGCTGCCATCTGCCATTACTAAAAATAGCACAAAACATGAAAATGACAATATCTCAGTAACCACCGAATGGATTTTGACGAAATTTGTGGCAAAATGATTCTTGCATTGAGGTGTTTCAAACGTAACTAAATATAGACCGGTCATGTTGGCCTATGTTTCTAAAAATAGCAAAATGTGAAAATTCGAAAATGTCAATAGAATTAGACTAATTTTGTGTCAGAATGGTCCTTTCATGAAGCCTTTGCGATTTCTTGCATTTTGGCATTCCAAGATGGCTGCCATCTGCTGTTACTAAAAATTGCACAAAACATGAAACTGACAATATCTCCGTAACCCCTGAATGGATTTTGACGAAATTTGTGGCAAAATGATTCTTGCATTGAGATGTTTCAAGCATAACTTAATATAGACCAGTCATGTTGGCCTCTGTTACTAAGAATAGCAAAATGTGAAAATCAGAAAATCTCAATGGAATTGGACTAATTTTGTGTCAGAATGGTCCGTTCATGAAGCCTTTGCGATTTCTTGCATTTTGGCAATCTTAGATGGCTGCCATCTGCCGCTACTAAAAATAGCACAAAACATGAAAATGACAATATTTCAGTAACCCCTGAATGGATTTTGACAAAATTTGTGGCAAAATGATTCTGGCATTGAGATGTTTCAAAAATTAATAAATATAGACCCGCCAAATTGGTCTCTTTTACTTAAAATAGAAAAATGTGAAAATTGAAAAATTACAATGGAACTGGACCAGTTTATGTCAGAATGGTCCTTGCATGAAGGCTTTTGATCCATCTGCCATTTCTAAAAATAGCGCAAAACATGAAATGGCAATATCTCAGTGACCACTGAATAGATTTTGATGAAATTTATGGCAAAATGATTCTTGCAAATCTCAAAGTAATTGGACCAATTTTGTGTCAGAATGGTCCGTTGCAAAATAGCCAGGTGAGCGATATCAGGCCCATTTGGGCCTCTTGTTGTTCTTTTGGTTTTTCCTTGTAGATGGTTTTCTTGCATATGAAAAAGGTTCATTTGTATTAGCAGCAAAGTTATATTAGCTTTTGCTGTTTTCATAGAATTCAGAGAAAATGCTATAAATACGATTACAGTTAAACTTACACAGTTAAACTTATGCAAAGCCATAACTTCTAAATCAGATAAAAGCATGGGTGTTTTCTTGTTTTACTTTCATATACAATATAATACTAAAAAGTTATTCTAAATTTGAGGAAGCCTATATTTTGGATAAACATTTTGAACACTAAGATTGCCATATACAGCCAAATTTCTGTAAAAAAGCAGAAAATGGAATGGGGGGGTGGGGTAATACAACAGTTAACAGAATTTTTTTCGATCTGATGACCCTTACTTTTTTAGCTCACCAGAGCCGAAGACTCCGGGGGAGCTTATAGTATAGGCAGTTGTCCGTCGTCGTCTGTTGTATGTCGTCTGTCCGTCAACAATTTTAAACGACATCTCCTCTGAAGCCACTAAGCCGATTGGGCCCAAATTTCATCTGTAGCATCCTTGGGCTGGGGGATTGAAAGTTTATGTTTTTTATGAAAATCTGACTGTTAGTTTGGTTGCTATGGCAACTTAGAGTGCCCATAGACTCATATGGGGAAAATTGAAAAATGACATTTACTGGCAAGCCATTGCAGATATGTTGACAAATCTTTTATAGAAATGTTCCTTGAGAAGTCTTCTATCAGCTGTATGTTTTTGGCCCACTGCTGCTTTTATTGGTTGCCATGGAAACCAAAAAGCAAAAAAAATGGAGAAATAATACTTAAAAATTATCTCCTCCGAAGCCACAGGGCCAATAAGGCTCAGATTTCATCTGTAGTATCCTTAGGCTGGGGGATTGAAAGTTTGTGTAATTATGAAAATTGGCTCTTTAGTATTGTTGCTATGGCAACTTAGAGTTGCATTGACTTATAATGGGGAAAATTGAAAAATGGCATTTACTGCCAAGCCATTGCAGATATATTGACAAAACTTTTATAGAAATGTTCCTTGAGAAATCTTCTATCAGCTGCATGCTTTTTTGCCCACTGCTCCTTTCATTGGTTTCCATGGAAACCAAAATGCAAAAAAGAACGGAAAAAAATACTTAAAAAATTATCTCCTCTGAAAACACTTGGCTGATACTGGGCCAATGGCATTTACTGCCAAGCCATTGCAGATATGTTGACAAAACTGTATTAGAAATGTTCCTTGAGAAGTCTTTTTTCAGCTATGTGTTTTTTGGAAAATATGTGTTTAGTGTTTACTTTGTATATACATTTATTGCAATCAAAATATGGAAAATAGTTACATATTTTGTAATCAACTCAACAAACTGTCAGACTGAGACTTTGTAGTTGTATACTTTGTATTAGCCTGTACAAATGTGACAGCAATTTTGAGCCTATACAAATTTGATAGCAATTTTGAGCTAGAGATCTGGTGAGCTTTGTGGCCCATGGGCCTCTTGTTTTCCTTCAGATCATTTCTAAAAAAGAGGTCTATCATTCAAAAGTTTTTAAAAAAATTCACTGGTCAGTTTTTTCCAAAATTGGCAGTTTAGTAGGTTTCCTAGGAACAAAATTTAAACCTGTATAAAACACCTTTTTGCCGAATAAGTGTCATATTTGGTGGTATTCAAAGAGGTAGACAGACTTGCAAGCATTAAGCATTAAAGAGCATCTCTGCTGATAAAAGAACATGTTTTGATTTTACTTCACACCCTTTTGATATTTTTTGTTGTTAAAGTGGCATGGAAAGTGTCAAAAATGGCATTTTATGGACCTCGTACCAGCCTATATTTAGGTATCTGTAGCTCAAAATCAAAGCCGGTGATCCCCCATTTTTATTGTTTCAGTTGAAAGAGCTAACTTTAAACAACATATCTTGCAAAAATAAAAAAAAAACACTGGTCCGTTAAAAAGTGCCTACCCGTCAGTATATACCTTAAATTAATATTTATATTCTGGCCATACAGTGACTCTGAAACTGTCTGTATAAAGGGCTGCAGTTTGTGTCACATTTTAAACGTTGGGCATTGCTTTGCCTATGCCTAAGGCCTTTTATATTATACAAGTCTGCCTCTATGAACCTACTTATCCTACAAGTGTCAGTACCTTAATCAAGGCACCAAGTTACTGAAGGCACTAGGCGGGGGCATCTGTGTACTATGGACACATTTCTAGTTTTTGTTTTTTTGTTGTTATTTTTTTTTGTTCACATAAATCAATAACTTATTCACTGAATCTGCGCTAATTCAGTGAGCAGGTTTCACGCTAAATCAATGATAGGGGAAATTTTTCGTTTGCTCCAATTTGATGATAAGCCGGTTGAATAATAGCCATATGAGTTGCTTGATTTATTAGCTCACCTGTCAAGGTTAGCTTATAGTATGGCCATGGTCCGTCTTCCCTTGTCGGCGGCGTCAGCGTCATCCACACTTTTAAACATCTTCTCCTCAGAAACCACTGGGCCGATTGAAGCCAAATTTCATATGGAGCCTTAACAGGACGGTGGAACGAAAGTTTATATATTTGACCATGCCCATATATGGTAAAAACTGTAAAAAATCTTCTTCTCCAGAACCACGGGGTCGATTGCCTTGAAACTTGGTATGTAGCATCTTGGACTCCAGTACTACAAAGTTTATATAAATGATGACCTTGGATTGACCTTGACCTATTTTGGGAAGGTCAAATTTGGTCCCTTAGGCTTTTAAATGGGAAAAGATGTTGCCGTTGTGCTCTGTGATATGGAAATGTAGTCAATGGATATTAGAGGTCAAGGTCATTTAGTGACCTTGACTGAAGATCATTTGTCCATTGGGTGTCAACATTTTCAAACATCTTCTCCTCAGAAACCATTGGGCCGATTGAAGCCAAATTTCATATAGAAACTTAACAGGATAGGAGAACGAAAGTTTATATATTTGGCCCAGGTCACATGACCAAGATGGCCGCCATGCCCATATATGGTAAAAAACTAAAAAAATCTTCTTCTCCAGAACCACTGGGCCGATTGCCTTGAAACTTGGTATGTAGCATCTTGGACTCCAGTACTACAAAGTTTATATAAAAGATTACCTAAGGTTGACCTTGGCCTATTTTACCGAAAGGTCATATTTGGTCCCTTAGGCTTTTGAATGGGAAAAGCTGAAAAAGTGCATTTTTTCTGTTGCTATTGTGCTCTGTGATATGGAAATCCAGTCATCGTCAACCATTATGAATACTAAAGGTCAAGGTCATTGTCGTCTTCGTCCGTTGTCAACATTTTCAAACGCCTTCTCCTCAGAAATCACTGGGCTGATTGAAGCCAAATTTCATCCAGAGCCTTAACACGATAACGAAACAAAAGTTTATACATTTTTATCCAGGTCACATGACAAAGATGGCCGTCATGCCCACATATGGTAGAAAACTTAAAAATCTTCTTCTCCAGAACCACTGGGCTGATTGCCTTGAAACTTGGTATGTAGCATCATTGACTCTAGTACTACAAAGTTTATATAAATGATGACCTTGGGTTGATCTTGACCTATTTTATAGCAAGGTCAAATTTGGTCCCTTAGGCTTTTGAATAAGAAAAGATGAAAAAGTGCATTTTTCTGTTGCTATTGAGCTCTGTGATATGGAAATTCAGTCAACTTCAACCTCTATGAATACTAGAGGTCAAGGTCATTTAGTGATTTTATAGAAGTGGCCGTAGTAGAACAGTTTACACACTCACCATCCAATCCTACATGTATAGAATTGCAGCCTTGCTTTTAGCCTACCTGAGCCCAAAGCTTACATTTTGGCCACTTGACCTGAGCATATTCTGGCAGGTGAGCGATCGTTGCCCTTGGGCGACTTGTTAATTCAGTTGCTTGTGGAGATAAGCAACCTGTTCCAATTGTACAATTTCTGCCCTTTTCTTTGCATTTGTCAGTCCATATCTTTTCTCAATATTCTTGATGACTTACATAATGTTCATAATTTAAGACAAACAATGGTGCAGAAGAACTAGAGCGAAATTTGTAAATCAGGATCATACTACTCCACCAAGTCTGATCAGGGTCAGCACCCCTTGATTACGCTGATTGTACAAGCAGGGCAGGTCAGATATGAAGATAAGCTGAGGTGTCAAAATATATGTAATTAGTGTAAATATGATCTATGAAATGTTATATTTCTTCTAATACACACCTTGGGGTAGTGAAATTCACAGGTGACCAAACTGGCTTTTTAGTATAGCCATGGTCTGTAGTCCGTCGTCGTCCACACTAATAAACACCAATATCTCCTAAACCAGCAGACCAATCTTGATCAAATTTTATGTGTAGCATTGTTGGGGTGGGGGATTGACTGCATTAGGTTTAAGGGCAGATTGGGTTGGAACTCTGGTTGCCATGGCAACATATAGCTCCCGTAGACTTATAAAAAACTTAAAAAATCTTCTCTGAAACCATGAGGCCCAGAGCTTACATATTTAGTATGTACCAATGTCTAGTGTTCCCCTACATAAATCCTGCCAACCATGCCCCTGGGGCCCAAATTGGCCACGCCCCGGGGGTCTTTAGCTCCCATAGACTTACAATGGGAAAATCTTAAAAAATCTTCTTCTCTGAAACCATGAGGCCCATAGCTTATATATATAGCATGTATCAATGTCTAATGATCCCCTACTAAAATCCTGCCACCCATGCCGCTGGGGCTCAAATTGGCCACGCCTCAGGGGGTCATTTGTTTGTATATATCTATATAGCTTAAGAACATTCAAAAATCTTCTTCTTTGGAACCATGAGGCCCAGAGCTTATATATATAGTATGTAGCAAGGTTTAGTGCCCCCCTACATAAATCCTCCCAACCAAGCCTCGGGGGTCCAAACTGGCCAATCCCCAGTGGTCATAAGCTCCCATAGACTTATAATGGGAATAACTTAAAAAATCTTCTTCTCTGAAACCATGAGGCCCAGAGCTAACATATTTAGTATGTACCAATGTCTACTGGCCCCCTACATAAATCCTGCCAACCATGCCCCTGGGGCTCAAATTGGCCACGCCCCGGGGGTCATTAGCTCCCATAGACTTACAATGGGAAAATCTTAAAAAATCTTCTTCTCTGAAACCATGAGGCCCATAGCTTATATATATAGCGTGTATCAATGTCTAATGATCCCCTACTAAAATTCTGCCACCCATGCCCCTGGGGCTCAAATTGCCACACCACGTACAAGATAAATGTTTTTTAACCTGTCCTCCATAGAAGCAAACAAATGCATTGTTGCGCCACCATATCATGAGAAAAAAGACCCAGTCGGAGATGGTGTCAACGTTTACTATAAAATTCTAAACACTGGGATAGATTGGTTTGAGCAAACAGTGCAGACCGCGATCAGACTGCTCTCAAGGGATCAGTTTTGATCAGGGTCACCACTCTGCCCTTTTATCTGTATCCTTAGGACGTATTAATGAAGTTAAACCAACTATTCATTACAGTAATTATGACAGGTGTCCAAATTTTTATGATATGCTATATTGAGAAGGAAGCAGGAACTGGCTGTGCAGTATGTATAATTAAGCCATTCAATATTTTTTGTGCGTTCACCAAATCAGATAAGGATCATTAAAAGCAAATAAATGCCAATCAAATCTGGCGAAGCGCTCTGAAGCACTCAACCCAGTGGAGACATCAGGAGGCTGATCTCCTCATGAAGAGCAATCCGTTATCTGCTTTCTTCACAATGAACTTACAGGAATTACGGCCATTTCTTCCGTGTTTTAACCCATTTTTGTCTCGCCTGCGAAGCAGAGGCGAGACTATATGTATTGCTTTTCCGCTGTGGTCGTTGTCGTCGGCGGCGGCGGCGTAAACTTTGTCGACTTTTCGCGTTCAGGTCATTTTCTCAGAAACTATAAGGGCTAGAGCCATGACACTTGGTACATGCATACATCTCGAAGAGTAGATCTCAAAGCCATTATCAATATTGAGTGTTGACCTACATTTTACGGTTGACTGACTTTGCAATTTCTTGTGGAGTTTTCGCGTTTGGGTCATTTTCTCAGAAAGTATAATGGCTAGAGCCGTGAAACTTGGTTCGAGCTTACACCTGGAAGAGTAGATTTCAACGCCATCATCAATATTGAGTCTTGACCTACATTTTACGGTTGACTAACTTTGCAATTTTTTGTCGAGTTTTCGCGTTTAGGACATTTTCTAAGAAACTATAAGGGCTACTGCCATGAAACTTGGTTCATGCATACTTCTGGACGAATAGATCTCAAAGCCATCACCATTATTGAGTCTTGACCTACATTTTACGGTTGACTGACTTTGCAATTTTTTGTTGAGTTTTCGCATCTAGGTCTGTTTCTCAGCAACTATAAGGGCTAGAGCCATGAAACTTGGGTCATGATTACATCTGGAAGAGAAGAGCTTGAAGTCATAATCAATATTGAGTCTTGACCAACATTTTACGGTTGACTGACTTTGCATTTTTTTTTTCAAGTTTTGGCATTAAGGTCTGTTTCTCAGAAACTATAAGGGCTAGAGCCAAGAAACTTGGTTCATGCATACATCTTTGCTGTTTTAGCTCTGTTTTGTGACAAAGCGCCTGCAGGCAAGACACCGCATTCCGCGGAATTCTTGTTGCCCAGTGGACTCTCTATCTGTATATATTGAATGAGTCCATTTATCATTTAAGGGGTTTCTTGTTCAGTTGATTTTTATCATTTTATTTCATTTTTAGCTCGCCTGTAAGAAAGTACAGAGAGCTATTGTTGTCACTTGGACGTCGGTGTTGGCGTCACACTTTAAAGTTTTGACGTCAAAGTTTTTTATGTTAGGGCATTGCACTGCAGGCGAGCTTTCCTGTACGGGGACAGGTCTTGCATGTAGAAATACTCAATAGGCTTATGCAAATAGTGTAGACCCTGATCAGGCGCCGTGTTTTGCGTTATCTGACATTGGTCTACACTGTTTGCCTATGGCTCATTTTGGCGTCGCTAATGGGTTAATTACTTGTAACGAATAAAAACACTGATATTGCATGTTTTGAAATACTAATGTGCAAAAACTGGTCTGTGAGAACAGTTCAATGTGATGCTACACTCATATAGTGGAAATAATGGGTACAAACATTTTCTGAGGGGTGTGATTTGATGCAATGGTTCTGATCTCACCTTATGCCCCATTTACTTACTTAAGTATTACTAGTTTCATGGTATAATTGTGAGTGAAGAGGGAAACCATGACTAATAAGCTTTGAACAACTGACAGCAATGCCAGAAAACTGACTTTCGCTTTGAATAACTCTAACAGCAATGCCAGAAAACCATGACGTTTGCTCTGAACAACTCTGACAGCAATGTCAGATAACCATGACTTTGTCCTGAACAACTCTGACAGCAATGCCTGAAACCAAGGTCATCAGCAGCTACAAAATCATTAGGTGCAAAAGCTGTTGTCAGCCAAGCCAGAAATTCTAGCTGTGGTAAGGTATACAGAAAAACCTGGATGTTGTCAGCCGTTTGTCATATCACAGAGATAGTAATCCACAATCCAAAAATCAATGCATGTATCAAGATAAAACAGAATTGAGGTAGATGCTGCTCAACCAAACCATACTTCATAAGTTCGTAAGTTGTCAACAGGTTCAATTTTTTGCAGTATACATGTATGGTCTACAATTCATAAATGCCTGATGGTCTGGCCATAGGTTAGGACATAATATTCTGCTGATATTGTTTTTCCCAAAAGTTACATAAATTATCTATAATTGTGAGTGAGTTGCATGTTTATAGGGAAAACAAAGAACAAGGATTCCGCGGAATGCGGTGTCTCGCCTGCTGGCGCTTTGTCACAAAACAGAACTAAATCAGTAAAGATGTATGCATGAACCAAGTTTCTTGGCTCTAGCCCTAATAGTTTCTGAGAAACAGATCTAAATGCGAAAACTCAACAAAAATTGCAAAGTCAGTCAACCGTAAAATGTTGGTCAAGACTCAATACTGATTATGACTTTAAGCTCTTCTCTTCCAGATGTATGCATGACCTCAGTTTCACGGCTCTAGCCCTTATAGTTCCTGAGAAACAGACCTAAATGCGAAAACTCAACAAAAAATTGCAAAGTCAGTCAACCGTAAAATGTAGGTCAAGACTCAATATTGATGATGGCTTTGAGATTTACTTTCCCAGATGTATGCATTTACCAAGTTTCATGGCTCTAGCCCTTCTGGCTTCTGAGAAAATGACCTAAACACGTAAACTTGACAAAAAATTGCAAAGTCAGTCAACCATAAAATGTAGGTCAAGACTCAATATTGATGATGACTTTGAGATCTGCTCTTCCAGAAGTATGCATGAACCAAGTTTCATGGCTCTAGCCCTTACAGTTTCTTAGAAAATGACCTAAACACAAAAATTCAACAAAAAATTGCAAAGTCAGTCAACCGTAAAAAGTAGGTCAAGACTCCATATTGATGATGGCTTTGAGATCTACTCTTCCAGATGTACTCATGAATCAAGTTTCATGGCTCTAGCCCTTATAGTTTCTGAGAAAATGCCCTAAACATGAAAACTTGACAAAAATTGCAAAGTCAGTCAACCATGAAATGTAGGTCAAGACTCAATATTGATAATGGCTTTGATATCTACTCTTCCAGATGTATGCATGAACCAAGTTTCATGGCTCTAGCCCTTATAGTTACTGAGAAAATGACCTAAACGCGAAAACTCGACAAAGTTTACGCCGCCGCCGACGACGACGACGACACCGGAAAAGCAATACATATAGTCTCGCCTCTGCTTCGCAGGCGAGACAAAAATAAATTGCGCTATCAGCTCATGCGTGTAGCACTGTGGACACCCTCTACATTTATGCATTATTTAGTATATTATCTTTTTATTATTCATTTGCCTTTTGGTGCATTTCCAAATTTTTTTTCAGATTCACTTGGCTCAGGTGCTTCAAATTTGGTATATGACATTGCTTTATGGTCCTTTACAGCTTGAATACTTTATCGCAATATTGGCTTGATGAGCAATTCAGAACCGGTTGGTCCTCTTGTTTATTAGGCCCTGCTCTTAGACGAAAATATTAGAGTGTGCGAGTGAGTTGCATGTTTGTAAGAAAAACAACTGTACAAACTGATAAGCATAATGCTAGGTCTAAACACTATAATTCATTCAGCTCATGTGTGTAGCACTGTGGACACCCATAGCATTCACTGCATTATCTAGTTAGCTCACCTGAGCACGAAGTGCTCAAGGTTAGGTATTGTGATCGATATTTGTCCGGCATCTGTCCGTTCGTCTGTCCATTTTTCAAACGACATCTCCTTCTAGACCAGTAAGCCAATTTCAAAATAATTTCACACATGTTTCTGTTATAGCCCTGAACCAAAATTACTAAAATGGTTCAACTCCGCTGAACAAAATGGCCACCAGAGCTTAAAATAGAAATACCTTCTGTAGCTCAATTTCAAAATAATTTCAAAGTAATCTGAAAATGTTTGACTCATGACCCTGAATGATTGTTGCATTGGTTCTAAAACTGCACCAGACAATATCTACATGCCCAGTTGGAATTTGAAGGGAAACAACAGTAGTGATGATACCTTTCAGAGTTAGACGAAGTTCTAATATACATAATACTGTGGTAATCCTCATGCATTGTTGATATTGTTGATTTTATGTGACTTTAGTGCATACTTGTTATAGTGTAGGGGGAATGAACAGAATCAACAGCCTAAGGCTTTTGTTCAGAGCAACACTCTGGGTCACTTACAATCAGGCATCTCAACTTATTTTCCATCAAAATAAAATGAACAGTGCCTCAGAATAGTTTTCAGTGGGGGTTTTGTTTTAGAAAATGAAATAAATTTTAACACCTATTTTTTCCCAGAAATTTGGTATGACGCATTGCATAGTAGCCTTTTACCAATCTTCTTCTTCAGAACCATTTGGCTCAAGTGCTTCAAATTGGGTTTATAGCATTGCCCTATGGTCCTTTACAGCGTGAATAGGTTAACACAATATTGGCTTGATGTATGAATCAGAACCAGTTGGTCTTCTTCTTTATTCAATCCTAGGTTCTTATAGGAAAATATTAGAGTGTGTGAGTTTCATGTTTATAGGTAAAAAAAACTGTTCAAACTGATATAAATTGCGCTAGGTTTCAACACTATAATTCATTCAACTCATGACTCATGGCCCTGAACAGAAATTGCTAAAACGGTTCCGCTCCACTGAACAAGATGGCAGCCAGAGCTAAAAATAGAAATAAAACCAGAGCTAAAAATAGAAATAGATCTTTAAATGACATAGAGGGCACAGTTTTCATCCAATCTTCATGAAACTTTCAGAATGATTATCTTTATGAAATCTAGGCCAAGTATGAAACAAGGTCATGTCTGGTCAAAAACTAGGTCACCAGGTCAAATCTAAGTAAAAACTTGTGTACAGTTTAGGGGGCATAGTTTTGATCCAATATTCATGAAATTTTGTCGGAATGTTTATCGTTATAAAGGCTAAGCCATATTTGAAGAAAGTTTATGTTGGGTGAAAAACTAGGTCACTAGGTTAAAACTTAGGAAAAACCTTGTGAACACTCTAGAGGTCACAGTTTTGGTCCAATCTTCATGAAACTGTAACAAAATGATTATTTTTATGAAATCTAGGCTAAGTATGAAACTAGGTCAGGTCAGGTAAAAAACTAGGTCACCTGGTCAAATCTTAGTAAAACACTGTTTACACGCTAGAGGGCACAGTTTTGATCCAATCTTCATGAAACTTTGTCAGAATGATTATCTTTATAAATTCTAGGTCAGTTATGTAACTAGGTCATGTCGGGTCAAAAACTAGGTTACTAGGTCAAATCATAGTATAAACTTGTGTACACTCTAGAGGGCACAGTTTTGATCCAATATTCATGAAACTTTGTCAGAATGATTATCTTCATAAAATCTAGGACAAGTATGAAACTAGATTATGTCGGTTCAAAAACTAAGTCACCAGGTCAAATCTTAGTAAAACCTTGTGTACGCTCTAGAGGGCACAATTTTGATCCAATCTTCATGAAACTTTGTCAGGATGTATCTTCATAAAATCTAGGCCAAATTTGTAACTGGATAATGTCAGATCAAAAATTAGGTCACAAGGTAGATCTTAGAAAAACATAGTGTACACTCTGGAGGGCACCGTTTTTGGTCCAATCTTCATGAAACTTTGTAAGAATGTTTACCTTCTTGAAGTATAGGCCATGTTTCAAACTGTGTCATGTATCAAAAACAAGGTCACTGGGTCAAACCTTAAAAAACAAAACTTCTGTACACAATAGAGGCTTCATTTTCCATTGCATCTTTGTGAAACTTCGCCACAATGTTTATATCCATGATAAGAAGTTTGAAACTGGAATATGTCGGGTCAATTACCAGTTCACTAGGTCAGAACTTAGAAAAACATTGTGCACACTCTAGAGGGCACAGTTTTGATCCAATCTTTATGAAACTTTGTCAGAATAATAGATTGGAAAGTGCAGAATTGCTCCAATTGAATCATCATCAAATCGATGACCTCCCAAGTTATTTCATCATTACTCAGGTGAGCGATTTAGGTCCATCTTGGACCTCTTGTTTGAGATTCACTTGGCTCAGGTACCTTGGGTTGACCTTGACCTTTTTACGGCAAAGTCAAATATGGGAAAATGCTAGAACTTAAGATATCAGGGAAAGTTTTGAAGATTAAGGTCTAAAAGTTGGTATATGCAGTCATCTTTAATGAGTACAATGAAGATTTGTGAGTACAAGAGGTCAAGGTCATTCTTTGACCTTTGACCCTGAGCTCTCATATTTTGACAATTTCAAACAATCTTCTCAAAAACCACTCGGCCTATTGTAACCAAATTTAATATAGAGCCTCCAGGGGATGAGGGAATGAAAATTTGTTCAAACGGTTCAGGTCACATGACCAACATGGCCGCCATGCCCATATATGGTAAAAACCTAAAAAAATTTTCTTCTCCAGAACCAATTGACCGATGGCCTTGAAACTTGGTATGTAGCATTGGGTACTCCAGTACTATCAAGAGTGTTCAAAATGATGACCTTGGGGTGACCTTGGCCATTTTACAGCAAGGTCAAATATGGGAAAATGCTAGAACATAAGATTTCATGGAAAGTTTTGAAGATTTAGGCCTAAAAATTGGTAAATACAGTCATCTTAATATGTACATCAAGATTCATGACTACAAGAGGTCAAGGTCGTTCTTTGACCTTTGACCCTGAATTCTCAGAATAGTTTGACAAATTCAACCTTCTCCTTAAAAGCCAATGTGGCAATTGTAACCAAATATTATATAGAGCCTTTAGGGGTCGAGGAAATGAAAATTTCTTCAAATGGTCTGGGTTACATGACCAACATTGCCACCATGACCATATATGGTAAAAACCTTTCAAAATCTTTTTCTCCAGAACCAATTGATCAGTGGCCTTGAAACTTGGTATGTAGCATTGGGTACTCCAGTACTATCAAGATTGTTCAAATTATGACCTTGGTTGACCTTGGCCTTGTTGTCCTTTATCAAGTTTGTTCAAATGATGACCCAGGGTCCAAAATGGCCCTGCGGCAGGGAGTCCTGAGTTTGAGCCATTGAAATACATAGGAAACTATTATAAAATCTTCTTCTTCAGAACCACTTGGCTCAGATGCTTGAAATTTGGTATGATGCATTGCCTGGTGGACTCCTACAAAGTTTGTGTAAATGGTGGCCCTGGGATCCAAATGATGGCCCCAGGGTCCGGGATTTGAACCATGGCAATAGAAAAACATTCAAAAATCTTCTTCTTCAGAACCATTTGGAAATGGTTGCAAACTATCAGGTTTGTTCAAATTATGACCCTAGTTTCACCTTTAACCTTTTTGCTCAGGTGAGCGATTCAGGGCCACTTGGCCCTCTTGTTCTATTTTTAGCTCTGGAGGCCATATTGTTCAGCGGAGCGGAACCGTTTGAGCTATTTTGGTAGAGGGTCTCCTAAGAAACATTTCTGTGAAATTATTTCAAAATCGGCCCCGCAGTTTTGGAGAAGTCGTTTAAAGGTTTTTCTATTTTTAGCTCTGGCGGCCATATTGTTCAGCGGAGCGGAACCATTTGAGCAATTTTGGTAGAGAGTCCCCCAAGGAACATTTCTGTGAAATTATTTCGAAATCTGTCCAGCAGTTTTGGAGAAGAAGTCGTTTAAAGCAAAAGTTGACGCCGGACGACGGACAAAGACCGATCACAATACCTCACCTTGAGCACTTCGTGCTCAGGTGAGCTAAAAACAAAAAAAAAATTCAATTCCCCAGCCTAAGGATACTAAAGATAAAGTCTGAGCCTGATTTGCCTAGTTGGTTTCAGAAGAGATATTTATTTTAAGTGTTTTTTTCCCCTTTTTTAGCTTTATGGCTTCCATGACATCCAATAACAAGAGGGCCATGAGGCCCTGACCCGCTCACCTGAGCAATTGGCAAAGTGGCTTTTTCTAATGTCTGAAATTGTAAAAATATGAGTCTTGGGTCAGAAGTCAAAGAATGACCATGACTTCTTGTAATCATAAATCTTCATATACTCATTAAGGCAACCATATATACCATTTTTTAGGCAATAGTCTTCAAAACTTTCCATGAAATCTTATCTAGCATTTTCCCATATTTGACCATGCTGCAAAAAAGGACAAGGTAAACCCAAGGTTATCATTTGAACAGTCTTGGTAGTACTCTGGTACTCCATGCTACTTACCAAGTTTCAAGGCCATAATTTATGTGTATTGGTTCTGGAGTAAAAAATATGAAAGGTTTATACCATAAATGGGTATGGCAGCCATGTTGGTTATGTGACCTGGACCATCTGAACAAATTTTTGTTCAATCAACCCCTGGAGGCTCCATATGAAATGTGTTTACAATTGGCCCTTTGGCTTTTGAGTAAATGTTTGAAAATGTCAACATATGAGAGATCTGGATCAAAGGTCAAAGAATAACCTTGACCTCTTGTACTCATAATTCTTCATGACCTCATTATTAAGACGACTGTATATACCTATTTTTAGGCCAAAATCTTCAAAACTTTCTAGCATTTTTGCATATTTGACCTTGCCATAAAAAAGGTCAAGGTAAACCCAAGGTCATCTTTGGACAATCTTGATAGTATTGGAGTACCCAATGCTACATACCAAGTTTCAAGGCCATCGGTCAATTGGTTCTGGGGAAGAAAATTCTTAAATGTTTTTACCATATATGGGCATGGCGGCCATGTTGATCATGTGACCGAGACCATTTGAAGAAATTTTTGTTCCCTCAACCTCTGAAGGCTCTGTATAAAATTTGGTTACAATTGGCTCTGTGGTTTTTAATAAAAAGTTTGAAGTTGTCAAACTATGAGAATTCAGGGTCAAAGGTCGAAGAATGACCTTGACCTCTTGTACTTATGAATCTTCATGTACTCATTAAGACGACTGTATTTACCAATTTTTAGGCCTAAATCTTCAAAGCTTTCCATGAAATCTTATATTTCAGGCTTTTCCCATATTTGACCTTGCTGTAAAATGGTCAAGGTCAACCCAAGGTCATCATTTTGAACAATCTTGATAGGACTGGAGTACCCAATGCTACATACCAAGATTCAAGGTCTTCGGTCAATTGGTTCTAGAGAAGAAGATTTTTAAAGGTTTTTACCATATATGGGCATGGCGGCCATGCCCATATATGGGCATTGTTGGCCATGTTGGTTGTGACCTGGACCATTTGAACAAATTTTCCTTCCCTCATCTCCTGGAGGCTCTACATGAAATTTGGTTACAACTGGCCCCGTGGTTTTTGAGGAGATTGTTTGAAATTGTCAAAATATGAGTTCTGGGTCCAAGGTCAAAGAATGACCTTGACCTCTTGAACTCACAAATCTTTATGTACTCATTAAGATGAATGTATTTACCAATTTTAAAGCCTTAATCTTCAAAACTTTCCATGAAATCTTATGTTCTAGCATTTTCCCATATTTGACCTTGCCGTAAAATAGGTCAAGGTCAACCCAAGGTCATAATTTGAACAATCTTGATCGTACTTGAGTACCCAATGCTACATACCAAGTTTGAAGGCCATCGGTCAACTGGTTCTGGAGAAGATTTTTAAATGATTTTACCACATATGGGTGTGGCGGCCATGTTGGTCATGTGACCTGGACCGTATGAACAAGTTTTCCTTCCCTCAACCCCTGGAGGCCACATATGATAATTGGATTTAATTGGCCCAGTTGCTTTCGAGGAGACTGTTTGAAAATGTCAAAATATCCGAGTTCTGGGTCAAAGGTCAAAGAATGACCTTGACCTCTTGTACTCATAAATCTTCATGTACTCATTGAGATGACTGTAGATACCAATTTTTAGCCCAAAATTTTCAACAGTTTCCAAGATATCTTATGTTCTAGCATTTTGCCATATAAAAGCACAAGGAAGCAAATTTGACCTTGCCGTAAAAAATGTCAAGGTCAACCCAAGGTCATAATTTGAACAATCTTGGTAGTACTCACATACCCAATGCTACATACCAAGTTTCAAGGCCATCGGCTTATTGGCTCTGGAGGAGAAGATTTTTTTAGGTTTTTACCATATATGGGCATGGCGGCCATGTTGGTCATGTGACCAGGACCGTTTGAACAACTTTTTGTTCCCCCTTCCTCTGGACACACATATGAAATTTGGTTACAATTGGCCAAGTGGTTTCAGAGGAGAAGTCGTTTGAAATTGTGGACGGGCGACGGACGGACGACGACGGACGACAGAGCCTTCCCATCCTATAAGCTCCCCCGGAGCCTCTGGCTCAGGTGAGCTAAAAGTGCAGTGAGCCAAAAACATATAGCTGATAGAAGACTTCTCAAGGAGCATTTCTATAAAAGTTTTGTCAACATATCTGCAATGGCTTAGCAGTAAATGCCATTTTCAGTTTTCCCCATTATAAATCAATACAATTCAAAGTTGCCATAGCATCCAAACTAAAGAGCCGATTTTCATAAAAAAAACAAAAAAACTTTCAATCCCCAAGCCTAAGGCTACTACAGATGGAATCGCCATATCTGCCTAGTGGCTTCTGAGGAGATAATGTTTTAAGTAGTTCATTTCCATTTTTTGTATTTTGATTCCATGGCAACCAATAAAAGGAGCAGTGGGCCAAAAAAATATACAGCTGATAGAAGACTTCTCAAGAAACATTTCTATAAAAGTTTTGTCAACACATCTGCAATGGCTTGGCAGTAAATGCCGTTTTTCACTTTTTCCCCATTATAAGTCAATGCAACTCTAAGTTGCCATAGCAACCAAACTAAAGAGCCGGTTTTCAGAAAAAAAAAACACAAACTTTCAACCCCCCAGCCTAAGGATACTGCAGATGAAATCTGGGCCTTATCGACCCAGTGGCTTCAGAGGAGATAATTTTTTAAGTATTTTTATCCATATTTTTGTATTTTGGTTTCCATGGCAACCAATTGAAGGAGCAGTGGGCCAAAAAAACATGTAGCTGATAGAAAACTTCTCAAGGAACATTTCTATAGAAGTTTTGTCAACATAGCTGCAATGGCTTGGCAGAAAATGCCATTTTTTCAATTTTCCCCATTATGTCTATGGGAGCTCTAAGTTGCCATAGCAACCAAACAAAAGGGCAGATTTTCATAAAAAACACAAACTTTCAATCCCCCAGCCCAAGGATGCTACAGATGAAATTTGGGCCCAATCCACTTGGTAGCTTCAGAAGAGATGTCGTTTAAAAGTGTTGAAGGACGACGACACCAGACAGACGACAGCGACAGACGACGACGACGGACAACTGCCTATCCTATAAGCTCCCCCTGAGCCTTCGGCTCTGGTGAGCTAAAAACACTCATTCAAACAACTTCTCTAAAAAACACTTTGCCCTTGATGGTCAATTTTCCTTACGTTGGAGCATGACCAGACTGCAGAGTTTCAGAATTGTTAAAATGAGTGAGGTCAAGAATCAAAGATGCCTGCCATTACTAAAATAGCAAAAGCAACAAGATCAACTTCTTCTCCAGAAGTATTTGGTATATTTGGCTTGGAGCATCAGTCGGAACTTGGATGTCAAATTATACAAACAAGAGGGCCATGGTGGCCCTGAATTGCTCACCTGAGCATTAATCAGTTCACTGGCTCTGGTGAAGATTTATAAGAGTTTTTACCATACATGGGAATGGCAGCCACCTTGGTCATGTGACCAAGATCATTTGAAGCAATTTCAATCCTTTGACCCATGTGCAGGCTCCATATGAAATTTGAATTTAGTCTGCCAAGTGGTTTCAGCGATGTTTGAAAATGTTTATGGATGGATGACAGACCCAGCTAACACCAATACTGTAAGGCTCAGGTGAGCTGAAAACGGCAGAGTCGCTTCTCCGCTCCTTTGATGGATTTGAACTAGACTGAACTAAGCAAACTGTGACAGATGATAGAATGGTAGCATCATTATCTCACTGTGGTGAAATTAATGTTTTCCAAAGAGTTTGTGGCTGGCATCATTGCATTGTTCTGATTCTTTGAGCATAACTTAATTTAGATTTGACCTAGTGAGCTATCTTTTGACCGACATGACACAGTTTCAAACTTGACCTAGATTTTATGAAAATAGACATTCTGACAAAGTTTCATGAAGATTGGATCAAAACTGTGCCCTATAGGGTGTGCACAAAGTTTTTCTAAGATTTGACCTAGTGACCTAGCTTTTGACCTGACATGACCCAGTTTCAAACTTGGTTTTTTGATTGATTGATTTATTGCTTAACGTCCACGGTAAACAGCTATCGTCATGTCGGGACTGTCAGTTAACCTAACCACACTATTCCTGGGCAGGCTTAGACCTCCTAAGCGGTTAACCAGTACTAAGTGCACATACTTTGGCCAGTAACTGACAACTGCCCTTCTTGAATCAGCGGAAGGAGAAACGAAAGTATGTGGCCAGACTGGGTTTCCAACCCAGGACCTCTGACTTATGAATAAGGTGCCCTAACAATTGCGCTATGCGGCCCGGCTTTCAAACTTGGCCTGGATATTGTGAGGATAAAACTTGGCCTGGATTTTGTGAGGATAAAACTTGGCTTGGATATTGTGAGGATAAACATTCTGACAAAGGTTCATGAAGACTGGATCAAAACTGTGCCCTCTAGAGCGTACACAAGGTCGTTCTTATATCTGACCTAGTGATGTAGTTTTTGACCCAATATAAACTACTTTCAAACTTGGCCTAGATATTGTGACCACAAACATTCTGACAAAGTTTCAAAAAGATTGGATCAAAACTGAGTCCTCTAAAGCGTACTCAAGGTTTTTTTAAGATTTGACCTAGTTTTGACCCTACATGACCCAGTTTTAAACTTGGCCTAGATGTTGTGAGGATAAACATTCTGACAAAATTTCATTAGGTTTGGATCAAAACTGTGACCTCTGGAGCGTACACAAGGTTTTCCTAATATTTTTTTTACCTAGTTTCTGACATGACCCAGTTTCAAACTAGGCCTGGATATTGTAAGAATAAACATTCCGATAAAGTTTCATGGACATTGGATCAAAACTGTGCCCTCTAGAGCGTACACAAGGTCGTTCTTATATTTGACCCTGTGACCTTATTTTTGACCCGACATGACCCAGTTTCAAACTTAACCTAGATTTCATATAGATAAACATTCTGACAGAGTTTCACGAAGATTGGATCAAAACTGTGTCCTCTGGGGTGTACACAAAGTTTTTCTAAGATTTGACCTAGTGACCTAGTTTTTGACCCGACGTGATTCAGTTTCATAGGGGGCTTAGATATATAAACAATAAACATTTTGACATAAATTCATGAAGATTGGACCAAAACTATGCCTTCTAGTGCGTACACAAGGTTTTTCTAAGAGTTGACCTAGTGACCTAGTTTTTGACCCGACATGACCCAATTTCGAACTTAGCCTAGAGTTTATGGAGATGAACATTCTGACAAAGTTTCATAAAGATTGGATCACAACTGTGTCCCCTAGAGCGTACACAAGGTTTTTCTATGATTTGACTTAATGACCTAGTTTTTGACCCAACATAACCTACTTTCAAACTCGGCCTAGATAATATGAGGATACACATTCTGACAAAGTTTCATGAACTTTGGATCAAAACTGTGCCTCCTAGAGCCTACACAAGGTTTTTTCAAGATTTGACCTAGTGACCTAGTTTTTGACCCAACATGACCCAGTTTCAAACTTAGCCTAGAGTTTATGGAGATAAAAATTCTGACAAAGTTTCATAAAGATTGGATCAAAACTGTGACCTCTAGAGCGTACACAAGGTTTTTCTATGATTTGACCTAGTGACCTAGTTTTTGACCCGACATGACCCAGTTTCATATTTGGCCTAGATATTATAAGGATACACATTCTGACAAAGTTTCATGAACTTGCGATCAAAACTGTTTCTCCTAGAGCATACACAAGATTTTTTACAGATTTGACCTTGGGACCTAGTATTTGACCCAACATGACCCAGTTTCAAACTAGGCCTATATATTATGAGGATAAACATTCTGACAAAGTTTCATAAAGATTGGATCAAAACTGTGACCTCTAGAGCGTACCCAAGGTTTTTCTATGATTTGACCTAGTGACCTACTTTTTGACCCAACATGACCCAGTTTCAAACTAGGCCTATATGTTATGAGGATAAACATTCTGACAAAGTTTCATGAACTTTGGATCAAAACTGTGCCTCCTAGAGTGTACACAAGGTTTTTTTTAAGATTAGACCTAGTGACCTAGTTTTTGACCCCACATGACCCAGTTTCGAACTTGGTCTAGAGTTAATGGAGATAAACATTCTGACATAAATTCATAAAGATTAGATCAAAACTGTGTCCTCTAGAGCGTACACAAGGTTTTTCTATGATTTGACCTAGTGGCCTAGTTTTTTACCCGACATGACCCAGTTTCGAACTTGTCCTAGATATTATGAGGATACACATTCTGGCAAAGTTTCATGAACTTTGGATCAAAACTGTGCCTCCTAGAGTGTACACAATGTTTTTTTTTTTAATTTGACCTAATGACCTAGTTTTTGACCCAACATGACCCAGTTTGGAACTTGGCCTAGATTTTATGGAGGAAAACATTCTGACAAAGTTTCAGAAAGATTGGATCAAAACTATACCCACTAGAGTGTACAAAAGGAAAAGTTGACTGACGTCCGCCCTGACACATGTACGACGGACGACGGACATCAGGGTATCCCAAAAGCTCACCCTGAGCACGAAGTGCTCAGGTGAGCTAATAAAAACAACAGGGCTATGAGGCCTTGATTTGCTCACCTGAGTATCGTGGCAATGTAGGTAATGTGACCTAGACCTCTTGAATGAATTTTCGTTCCCTCAGCCTGTGTATGAAATTTGGTTACAATTAGCCCAGTGGCTTTTGAGATGTCTTAAATTGTCAAAATACCAGACATGGGTCAGAGGTCAAAGAATGACCTTGACCTCTTGTACCCACAAATTTTCCATGTACTAACTAAGATGACTCTATATACCAATTTTTAGGTCAAAATCTTCTAAACTTGCTATGAAATCTTATGTTCTAGCAAAAATTTTCCCATACTTGAACTGACCTTAAAAAAGGTCAAGGTCAGTCCAAGGTCATCATTTGAAAAACTTGATAGTACTCAAGTACCTGATGCTATATATACACCAAGCTTCAAGGCCATTGATCATTTGGTTCTTGATTTGTTAAGGTTTTTGCCATATATGGGCATGGCAGCCATGTTGGTCATGTGACCCAGACCATTTGAACATATTTTTGTTCCCTCAGGTCCTATATGAAATTTGGTTACAATTGGCCCAGTGGCCTTTTTGATGTGTGAAATTCACAATATGAGAGACCAGGGCCAAAGAATTACCTTGACCTCTTATAAATATTTATTTTCATATACTCATTAAGATGACTGTACGTATATACCAATTTCAGGTCAAAATCTTCAACAATTTCCAAGAAATCTTATGTTCTAGAATTTTCCTATTTAAAAGCAACAGAAAGCAAATTTGACCTTGTTGTACAAAAGATCAAGGTCAACCCAAGGTCATAATTTGAACAATCTTGGTAGTACTCAAGTACCAAGTTTTAAGGCCATCGGCCTATTGGTTCTGGAGAAGAAGATTTTTAAAGGTTTTTTTTATATATGGGCGTGGTGGCCATGTTGGACATGTGACTAGGGCCATTTGAACAAATTTTCGTTCCCTTGCCCCCTAGAGCCTCTACATGAAATTTGTTTACAATTCGCCCAGTGGCTTTTGAGGAGATGTGTGAAATTGTCGCAATATGAGACCAGGGTCATAGGTCAAAGAATGACCTTGACCTCTTGTATGCATAAATTTTCATGTTCTCATTAAGATGGCTGTATTTATCAATTTTCAGGTCAAAATCTTCAACAGTTTCCAAGAAATCTTATGTTCAAGCATTTTTCCATATAAAAGCATCAGAAAGCAAATTTGACCTTGCCGTACAAAAGGTAAAGGTCAACCCAAGGTCATAATTTCAACAAACTTGGTAGTACTTGTGTACCCGATGCTACGTACCAAGTTTCAAGGCCATCGTCCAATTGGTTCTGGAGGAGAAGATTTTTAAAGGTTTTAACCATATATGGGCATGGTGGCCATGTTGGTCATGTTACTACGACCATTTGAACAAATTTTCGTTCCCTTGCCCCCTAGAGCCTCTACATGAAATTTGGTCACAATTGGCCCAGTTGCTTTTGAGGAGATGTGTGAAATTGTCGCACTATGAGAGACCACGGTCAAAGAATGACCTTGACCTCTTGTACGCATTAATTTTCATGTACTCATTAAGATGACTGTATATATCAATTTTCAGGTCAAAATCTTCAACAGTATCCAAGAAATCTTATGCACTAGCATTTTCCCATATAAAAGCACCAGAAAGCAAATTTGACCTTGCCCTAAAAAAAGTAAAGGTCAACCCAAGGTCATAGTTTGAACAATCTTGGTAGTACTCGCGTACCCAATGTTAAATATTAAGTTTCAAGGCCATGGGCTTATTGGTTCAGGAGAAGAAGATTTTTAAAGGTTTTTACCATAAATGGGCATGTTGGTCATGTGACCAGGACCGTTTGAACAACTTTTCGTTCCTAAGTCCCCTAAAGGCTACATATGAAATTTGGTTACAAATGGCCCAGCGGTTTCAGAGGAGAAGTCGTTTGAAATTGTTGACGGACGGACAACGGAGCCTTACCAACCTATAAGCTCCCATGGAGCTGCTGGTTCAGGTGAGCTAAAAAAAAACACGATGATAACAGAAGTAAATATAATTTTTATTTACATCATTTCATTAGTTAGGCATGTGTATAGTAAAAGGCATAATGTTTATTTACAAAATTTCATTATTTAGGCATATGAATAGTAAAAGGCAAAATAATTATTTTGATAATTAGGCAATATAAAATATTTACAATCGTATGCTAAAAAATTTAGTAAGTATTATTTATATTACTTAATTATTAAATTGAGTAAATATTCTTACCTATACATTGTGAGTTTAAGCTGAAAAATGACTTTAAAACCAATTCTACAATTGTGTACTACAAGTGTGAAAAATGATCAAAATATATATGTTATTCAAGGGGACATAATTCTGTAATAAAGACCTGAATCAAAGTTCTGTTTCCTTTATGCACATGTTCAATGCATGTCTGAACTGTGTTGCAAGTCTCAGCTCCCTGCATCAAATATTGTAGGAGTTGCAGAGACAAGAACAGTACTACAAAGTGTGACGTACGTATGTATGGATGGACAAGGGCAAACTATATGCCCCTCCCCACTTCGTGGTGGGGGCATAAAAAAGAAAACTTTGGTAGGATGCAGAAAACCCACCTTATTGATAGCCCTCCTTTAAGATCAGTAGCATGTGTGGCTTAAAAGCTATGCCAGGCACAAGAAAATGTGATGGATGAATGAATGAACAAAAGGATGGAAAAGAAGCCATTATTGTCCTATCAACTTCTTCAAAGTTGGGAGCATAAACATCTAAATATTGCTGTTCAACTTGTTAGTCATGCCTCTTTGCTTTGCTATAAATTGGAATGCTGTCTCTTACTCGAACGTTTATTACTGTTTAAAATCAGTATGGTGACTTTTTAAATGTACAATATTGTGTACATTATTGGGCTTTACAATACCAAACATCCAAACAACAAAGTTGTGTTTCTACAGGCTTTAAGTATATCTAATACACATGCATGTATATAGACTGTACTTATTTAAAAAGAATATAGAACCTGAAGCTAATAATGTACAGAAAAGCACATTATTTCTGACAATTACAGAACTACAAGGCAGAGGACCTATGTCACCGCATGTGACTCTTATGAATGGGTCCATGGGATATTTATAGAATTCGTGTGCAATTCAGGTAGGACTTTTGAAGCAAATACCTTGCAAAAATTATGGAAATATGTCGATTTAACTATGTTTCCTGGCAAAAATCTGATTTAAAAGTTATTGACAAGCAAATTCCCATTCCCAGATCAATAATTTTTGCCGGGTATTTAACTCAAATTTCATGCAAGTCTGACAGCAGTATTAACAGAAATATCAAACAAAGTCCTACTGGAATTGCACACAATTTCTATAAATATCCCGTGGACCCATTCATTAAAATCATGTGCTGTGACATGAGTTCTCTGCTGTGAAACTAAATAAAATACACACTACCGAATTAATGGTTCAATATGACCATTTCCTTGGAGCTTTATAATAAAAGGACATCTATGATTAAGGCGAGGATTTTCCCCATTAGGCCTGCGCGACAAGTTCGAATTTTCAAAAGTATAAAGTGTGCAATTTTTTCTTAGCAGAGCTTCCACAAATATGTAGGCTGTATGAAATTAGATTATTTGTGATTCAGACCCAAAGACAAGGGGAGATAATCCAGTCTGACTATACCTGCCCTAAATTAAAGGTTTTCGCATACTTCATTCTTTGAGGTAATGAAAATATTCAAATAAGTCATTCATTCTATAATTTTTTTCTCATAAATGCATGCTAAATACACACTTATCACAATACAAAACAATGATTTTCTTCTTGTAGCAGACTTATGCGATGCAACTACGCAGCAGACTTATGCGATGCAACTACGCAATATATATGAGTGGGATGCCCCCCCCCCCCCCCCCCCCCCCCCCCCCGTGACCCAGCATTTCCTTCGTGCAGCAGACTTATGCAATGCAACTACGCAGCAGACTTATGCGATGCAACTACGCAATATATATGAGTGGGATGCTGGGTCACAGGGGGGGGGGGGGGGGGGGGGGAACGGTACTCAGTAAGCCAGAGAAGAAGAATGGTCAACAGTAGCACTGTGATCTTCAAGGATTATATTGTGTACTATGACCTTGAAATGAGGTCAAGGTCACATACATATGGTCAAAACTATCCAGTGCTGTCTGTTCTGTAAGTATTGTGATTCAAAAAGGGTGAAATGTATACAATAAATTATTATTTCAACGATCAGTTTGAGGATAATTTACAATTTATCTCAACATTGACGTCAACGTCAACGTATGTTTAACGTATTTTACATAGACAAAAACACTTGAAAATTCATTTGTCATGCAAGTTACATGTCATAGTCATAAATGCAAAGCAGAAGTCAGTGATCCGTACCATTTTTTAATCATGGGGAAAATTCACGCCTTAAGCATAGAAGTCCTTCTCTTTCTTATGTCAGAGGAGCGGCTGTAGCGTAGTGGATAACACTCCAGACTACCGACCCAGGGGTCGCAAGATCGATCCCCCGCTTCTCCGGTCTTTCGGATGAGACTTTAAACCGAGGTCCCGTCTCCATATGACCTCGTTGTTGGTGGGACGTTAAACTCGAGCTCACTCACTCACTCACTCTTATGTCAGAACAAACCTTATCAAACATATCAGGTGTTTGAGCATTTTTAACATCACAAGGTAAATTGTTCCATATTATTAGGTTACTGTAAATCTGGTATTATTTGCAAGAACTTAATTTTCCCTAATATGGACAAATACATTGACTGGCAAATTCAAACTCCTTGCTGATATGAGTATAATGTGGAAATAGCCAACTGCATCACCAGTTGAATGCAATTTCAAGAACGAACAAGTAATTTTGGATGAAAAACTAGACAATCACTAAAGGTGATGAATGCTCCCTCCATCCCCTGCCATATCCCTCACCAGACATATGTTTCGGCATATTTGTGAATCTTTGTGTGAAGTTATATCAAAATCTGTTCATAATAAATAAAGGTGCTTGACAGATGACAAAGTTTTCCTAAGAATAGGAACTGTGACCTTAGCCTTTTAAATGCTGGATCGCAAATTTGCCAAAGATACTGTCACACTAAACATTTGTGTTAAGTTATATCAAAATCTGTCAATAAAGGTGCTGGAGGGTGACAATATTTCTTTCTATAAATAGCAACTGTGACAATGACCTTGTATCTACAATGCTGAAATATGAACTTGTCCAAGATATTGTTGTACTTAACATTTTTGTGAAGTAATATCAAAATCTGTTCATAAATAAACTGCTACAACCATGACAAAAATTTCTGTGACCTTGACATTGGACCTGCAATGCTGAAACACAAACTTGTCCCAGATATTGCCATGCTCAATATTTGTGTGAAGTTATAATAAAATCGGTCTTTTAAGAAGAGCTGTCACCTGACAGCATAGCTCGCCCGAATGGGTGCTTGCCCATCACACAGTCGCTATGGTGGTGTGGACTGCTATGCATAAAACTTCAGGCAAGCATGTCCATAATGACAACATTTATAAACAAAACCTATCTCAGAAATATGTTAAAAATGAATTTAAATAAAAAAAAGTGGCTGAAGGGTGTGTGGGTGTGTGTGTGTGTGTGTGTGGGGGGGGGGGGGGGGGGGGGGCAAGCATGTCCATAATGACAACACATTTATAAAAAATAGCCATCAGAGGAGATGGCAAATCCCCGACCAAAGGCCCCTTGTGCCTTGGTAAACAGGATTCACTTAAAAAAACATGTAAGTAATATATTGTCATTCTTTTATGCTTCTGATTGACATTATTTGTTTAACAGATGCATGATTATCTAACACTCAGACCAAAACAGTATGCCAGACTGCTAAAAAGAGGTAAAATCTCAAACAGCCACCATGTACACAATGTATAGCATATGATACTCTCAACATTTCAAAATGTGTGAATAACTTCTAAAGTACAAGCCCTACAAATCTAATTTTGAGCTCTCTAGTAAGTGAATTCAGACAAAAAATCCAAATCTGAAAAAAAAAAAAAAAAATTGGGGGGGGGGGGGGGGGGGGGGGAATATGAATGAGAGAGTTGCTATCCATTCATGTATGAGAAAAAATGTCAGGACCTGTTCTGCATATCTATAAAGTATCATAAAATATTTCAAAGGGTATTCAAGTCATGGAACAGAAAGGAAATCACATCTAAAACCATCAAGGGGAAATAACTCAAAAAGTAAGAAAGCAAGAGTTGTCTTTCTTGTTCGGGACATATCAACCTGGCCTGGTCTACATATCTGTGAAGTATCATGAAAACATTTCAAAGGGAATTCAAGTTATAGAGCGGACACGAAATCACAGCTAAAACCATCAAGGGGAAATAACTCAAAATGTAAGAAAGCAAGAGTTGTTATTCTTGTTCGCGACACATCGTCATGACCTGTTCTACATATCTATTTAGTATCATGAAAATATTTCAAAGGGTATTCAAGTTATAGAGCGGACACGAAATCACACCCAAAACCATCAAGGGGAAATAACTCAAAAAGTAAGAAAGCAAGAGTTGTCATTCTTGTTTGTGACACATCGTCATGATCTGTTCTACATGAAAATATTTCAAAGGGTATTCAAGTTATAGAGCGGACACGAAATCACACCCAAAACCATCAAGGGGTAACTCAAAAAGTAAGAAAGCAAGAGTTGTCATTCTTGTTTGTGACACATCGTCATGATCTGTTCTACATGAAAATATTTCAAAGGGTATTCAAGTTATAGAGCGGACACGAAATCACACCCAAAACCATCAAGGGGGAATAACTCAAAAAGTAAGAAAGCAAGAGTTGTCATTCTTGTTTGTGACACATCGTCATGATCTGTTCTACATATCTGTAAAGTATCATGAAAATATTTCAAAGGGTATTCAAGTTATAGAGCGGACAGGAAATCACACCTAAAACCATCAAGGGGAAATAACTCAAAAAGTAAGCATTCTTGTTCGCGACACATCGTCATGACCTGTTCTTCATATCTGTAAAGAATCATGAAAATATTCCAAAGGGTATTCAAGTTATAGAGCGGACACGAAATTAAAACAAAATCACAGCTAAAACCATCAAGGGGAAATAACTCAAAAAGTAAGAAAGCCAGTGTTGTCATTCATGTTCGCGACACATCGTCATGACCTGTTCTATATATCTGTCAAGTATCATGAAAATATTTCAAAGGGTATTAAAGTTACAGAGCGGACACGAATCTGCCAAAAAATCACCAAAGGGGAGGTAACTCAAAAAGTACAAAAGCAGGAGTTACCATTCTTGTACGGGACACTTCGTCATGACCTGTTCTACATAACTGTGAGGTATCATGAAAATAATCCAGAGGGTATTCAAGATATAGAGCGGACAAGAAAATGTTTACGGACGGACGCCAGGCTCATCGCTATATCCCCCGATCCTTTCGGTCGGGGGATAACAAAAGCTATCTCAGAAGTATTCCGCTGATTCAAGAGGCGGGGGGGGGAGGGGGGGCGGGCAAGCATGTCCATAATGACAACACATTTATAAACAAAAGCTATCTCAGAAGTATTCCGCTGATTCAAGAAGGGCAGTTGTCAGTTACTGGTGAAAGTATGTGCACTTAGTACTGGTTAACCGCTTAGGAGGTCTAAGCCTGCCCAGGAATAGTGTGGTTAGGTTAACTGACCGTCCCAACATGACCTTAGTTGTTTACTGTGGACGTGTTAAGCATCAAATCAACCAACCAACCAAGTACTAAGTGCACATACTTCGACCAGTAACTGACAACTGCCCTTCTTGAATCAGCGGAAGGAAAAACGAAAGTATGTGGCCAGACCGGGTTTCGAACCAAGGACCTCTGACTTATGAGTCAGGTGCCCTACCGATTGCGCTACGTGGCCCGGCATCATACCAGATTTCAAGCATCTGAGCCAAGTGGTTCTGAAGAAGATGATTTTTTAATATTTTTCTTTGCATTTCTATGGTTCAAACCTAGGACTCCCTGCTGCCAGACCATTTTGGACCCTGGGGACACCATTTGAACAAATTTGGTAAAGGACCATTAGGCAATGCATCAAACCAAATTTCAAGCATCTAAGCCTTGCAGTTCTGAAAAAGAAGATTTTTGAATACTTTCTTTGCATTTCTATGGTTCAAACCTTGGACTCCCTGCCAAGGGGCCCTTTTGGACCCTGGGGCCACCATTTTAACAAACTTGGTAAAGGACTATTAGGCAATGCTACATATTAAATTTCAAGTCGCTGAGCCTGCGGTTCTGAAGAAGAAAATTTTTGATTTTTTTTCTATGTATTTCTATGGTTCAAATCCAGGACCCCCTGGGGTGGGGCCATTTTGGACCCTGGGGCCATCATTTGAACAAACTTGGTAAAGGACCAGTTGGCAATGCTACATACCAAATTTCAAGCATCTGAGCAATGTAGTTCTGAAGAACAAGATTTTTGAATATTTTTCTATGTATTTCCATGGTTCAAACCTGGGACTCCCTGCCCCGGGGTCATTTTGGAGCCTGGGGTCACCATTTGAACAAACTTGGTAGAGGACCACTAGGCAATGCTACATACCAAATTCCAAGCATCTGAGCCAAGCAGTTCTGGAGCAGAAGATTTTAAGTAGACCCCTGCCCCAGGGCCATTTTGGACCTTGGGGCCACTATTTAAACAAACTTGGTAGAGGGCCACTATACAATGCTTCATACCAAATATCAAAGCCCTAGGCCTAGTGGTTTCAGAGCAGATGTCATTTAAAGCAAACTGTTGATGCCGCACGCAGCACGACACATGACGGACACTGGGTGATCACAATAGCTCACCCTGAGCCTATGGCTCAGGTGAGCTAATAAAAAAAAGTGGCTGAAGGGTGGGGTGGGGGGGAGTAGGATGTATCAGAATCCTAACATTATCCTAACATCAGTCCAGGTATTAGGATCAACTGACTCCATCATGGCACTGTGAAATTATGTCTTCATAAATATAAAACTTTAACCCAAAATCTTTAAGACAAAATTATGTCAATGACCTTGACTTCAAGGTCATCCAGTGGGGTAAGTATATAGTGTTTTGTACAAACTCAAAAAAGTGTCTAACATCAGTTCAAGTGTAAACTAAATCTCTGCCAAGCATAATGAATCAGTATGCAATTAGAAAACTTTAATAAAGACCAAAATTTCCTTAGTCCCTGATCAAGGTCGCTGAATGGGGTTGGGGTAGTACTTTTGGAATAATATCTAACTATAGTGCAAATATCAAAAGAATTAATCAATGAGTTCAGGAGATATGGGTCTTTAAAAAACTTTAACCAAAACATACAATCAATGGAAAGACAATTTTCTAAGTCCATGACCTTGCCAACAAGGTCAGTGAGGGGGGGGGGGGGGGGGGGGGGGGGGGGGGGGGGGGGGCGGGGAAAGGAATCCATCCATGGGTTAAGGAGATATTGGGCTTTAAAAAACTTTAACCAAAACATCCAGCCCAAAAAACGCCCAATTTTCTAATTCCATGACCTTGACATCAAGGTCACTGAGTGGGGTGGGGTGGTACCCTGTTAAACTTTGGACCAATATCTAACTACAGTGCAGGTATCAAAAGAATCCATCCAATGGGTTAAGGAGACATAGGTCTTTAAAAAACTTTAACCAAAACATCCAATCCGGACGCTGACGCTGACGCTGACGCGGACGCTGATGCAGACGTGGGCGCCAACGCCAGGGTGACTACAATAGCTCTTCCTGAACTTTCGTTCAGGCCAATTAAAAAGGGGCTAGAGGGATGACAAAGTATTTCTGTGACCTTGACCTTGGACCTGCAATGCTGAAACACAAACTTGTACCAGATATTGCCATGCTCAATATTTGTATTAAGCTATAATAAAATCAGTCTTTTAACAAGAGCTGTCACCTGACAGCATAGCTCGCTTGAATTGGTGCTTGCCCATCGCACAGTTGCTATGGTTGTGTGGATTGCTATGCATAAGACTTCAGGCAAGCATGTCCATAATGACAACACATTTATAAACACAAGCTATCCCAGAAATAAGTCTTAAAATAAAATTAACAAGAGCTGTCGCCTGACAGCATAGCTCGCCTGAACTGGTGATTGCCCATCACACAGCCGCTATCGTGGTGTGGACTGCTATGCATAAAACTTCAGGCAAGCATGTCCATAATGAAAACACATTAATAAACAAAAGCTATCTCAGAAATAAGTCTTAAAATAAAATTAAAATAAAAAAAATGAAATGAAATTTCAAAGTCCACAAGCTTGAGGTAAAAAAAAACTGACAGGTTGGAGGGAGGGGGGGGGGGGGGGGGGGGGGGCTATGTGGACTGCTATGCATAAAACTTCAGGAAAGCATGTCTATAATGAAAACACATTTATAAACAAAAGCTATCTCAAAAATAAGTTTTAAAAATAAAATTAATAAAAAGAAAATGAAATGAAATTTCAAAGTCCATGAGCTTGAGGTAAAAAAGACTGACGGGTAGGGAGGAAGGGGGGGTTGGGGGGAGGGGCTACTAGGATGTATCAAAACCCTGAACCATTATCTAACATCAGTCCAAGTATTAGAATCAACTGAGTCCATCATCGTGGCACTGTGAAATTATGTCTTCATAAATATAAAACTTTAACCAAAATCTTTAAGACAAAATTCTAAGTCGATGACCTTGACTTCAAGGTCATCCAGTGGGGTAAGTTTAAGGTGTTTTGTAAAAACTCAAAAAAGAGTCTAACATCAATTCAAGTATAAACTAAATCTCTGCCAAGCATTATGAATCAGTATGCAATTACAAAACTTTAAAAAAGACAAAAATTTCCCAAGTCCCTGACCTTGACATCAAGATCACTGAGCTGGGTTGGGGTAGTACTCTGTAGATCTAACTACAGTGCAAATATAAAAAAAATCATCTATGGGTTCAGGAGATATGTGTCTTTAAAAAACTTTAACCAAAACATCAAATCAATAAAAAGACAATATTCTAAGTCCATGACCTTGACATCAAGGTCACACAGGGGGGTGGGGGTAGTACCTTCGAAAACTTTAGACCAATATCTAACTTTAGTGCAAGTATCAAAGGAATCCATCCATGGGTTAAGGAGATATTGGGCTTTATAAAACTTTAACCAAAACATCCAGTCAAAAAAAATACCAATTTTCTAAGTCCATGACCTTGACATCAAGGTCACTGAGTGGGGTGGGGTGGTACCCTGTTAAACCTTATACCAAAATCTAAAAACAGTGCAAGTATCAAAAGAATCCATCCATGGGTTAAGGAGATATAGGTCTTTAAAAAACTTTAACCAAAACATCCAATCCGAACGCCGACGCGGACGCCGTGGTGACAACAATAGCTCTTCCTGAACTTTCGTTCAGGCGAGTTAAAAATCCACATGATATTTCAAAGTCCATGAGCTTCAGGTCAAAGAAAGAACTGAGGGGTGGGGTTCATAATTACAAATTTAAGGATCAGAATGAAAGCAATAATACTTATTTAGTAATTTTCCTTAGGGGTAGGGTTGGGGTGGGGGTATATCAAACCCTGAACCATTATCTAACATCAGTATAAGAATAAGAAATTATGTTTTCATAACTACACATTTGTATAAAACTTGAACCAAAAACTTTATGACAAAATTCTATGTCTGATATCAGTTCAAGTGTACAGTAAATCTCTCCCAAGCATTATGAATCAGTATGCAATTAGAAAACTTTAATAAAAATCAAAATTTCCTAAGTCTCTGACCTTGACATCAAGGTCACTGAGTGGGGTTGGGATAGACTACAGTACAAATATTAAAAGAATCCATCCATGGGCTCAAGAGATATGGGTCTTTAAAAAACTTTAACCAAACATCCAATCAATAAAAAGACAATTATCTAAGTCCATGACCTTGACGTCAAGGTCACTGACGGGGTGGGGGTAGTACCTTGGAAAACTTTTGACAAATATCTAACTACAGTGCAAGTATCAAAGGAATCCATCCATGGGCAGAGACACTGGGCTTTAAAAAACTTTAACCAAAACATCCAGCCCAACAAAACTCCCAATTTTGTAAGTCCATGACCTTGACATCAAGGTCACTGAGTGGGGTATGGGTGGTATCCTGTTAGACTTTGGACCAATATCTAACTACAGTGCAAGTATCAAAAGAATCCATTCATGGGTTAAGGAGATATAGGTCTTTAAAAAACTTTAACCAAAACATCCAATCTGGACGTGGACACTGACGCCGACGCGGACGCTGACGCCAAGGTGACAACAATAGCTCTTCCTGAACTTTCACTCAGGCGAGCTAAAAAGGGGCTAGAGAGATGACAAAGTATTATCCAAAACAAGCAAGACAGACCTTGACCTTGGACCTTAAACTTGAGATCATTTGGGTCGTTATATCAAATTCTGTCAATAAATAAAAGAGCTAGAGCAAGGACAAAGTTTTCTAAAATAGCAACTGTGACCTCGTCCTTGTACCTACACTGCTAAAATGCCAGTTTGTCTCAGATATTGTCATACTTACATTTGTGTGAAGTTATATCAAAATCGGTCAATAAATAAAAGCACTAGAGCAAAGACAAACTTTTTCTAATAAAAGGCCATCGGCCAAGTGTCACCCGACGTTTGAAATGTGTCACAAACTTCAGCCCTTTATTCTGTTTCAGAGTAAATGTATGGCCAAAAACAGAAAATATATTTATTACAGAACCTGGTAAGCAAATGATAACTGAACATAAGCAAAGACATAAACCCAATTACTGGGCCTCTTTATAAAATACTTAAGTTCAGAACGGGGCATGTATGTGTAAAATCAGGTTACTGAAACTTTAGGCCCTTACAAAATGACCAAAACATCAAGACTGTATACCCAGTAACAAAATAACAAGAGCCATAATCCTACTTATATGAATCTGATGAAAAATGAACAATGCATTTATGAAAATTCAGCCCATTAATATGAATAGTTCTGGAGTTATCCCTTTACCTCTAAGTGAATGTCTATTATCTATGAAAGGGGAATAACTCTGTCACTTATAATTTAGCACATCCTAACAATAATCAGAATAATCAATTTACCAAATGCTAATAGCATACCAAATTTCAGCTCTCTCGGTCAAACAGTTCAAAAGTTGGAAAAATGCCAAAAAACGACAAAGGGCCATAACTTTGTAAAACAATAGGACAACTGAAATTCCAAATTTCAGATCATGATGAAACATTCTGCACAATTTCAAGTCAATCTGATACAAGATGTTGCAGGAGTTGCGGGGACAAGGTCTAAGTCAGCAAGGGCCGTAAAAAATGGCCGAAACAAAAATAAAAAACCACATGCACATCTTCATATCATAAGAATACAATCTGTAAAATTTCAAATCAATCCGATGAAAGATGTAGGAGGAGTTGCGGGGACAAAATTTCGGAAGGTCTGAGTCAGCAAGGGCTGTAACTCCATCAAAAATGGCCAAAACAAAAATCGAAAACCACATGCACATCTTCATATCATAAGAATACAATCTGTAAAATTTCAAATCAATCTGATGTAAGACGTAGGAGAAGTTGCGGGGACAAGATTTCGGACGGACGGACGGACGGACGGACGCACACACGGACGGACGAAGGTCATTTCTATAGTCCCCCTCCGCCTATGTCGGGTGACAAAAATAGCAATTCTGACCTTGATCTTAACCAGGCAGTGCTAAAATGCCATCCAGTCCCAGATATTGTCGTATTTATCATTTGTGTGAAGTTATATCAAAATCGGTCCATAAATAAAAGCGCTAGAGCAATGACAAACTTTTGCTAAAAATAGCAACTGTGACCTTGACACTACCAACCTGAAATAAATGCAAACTAGTTTGAGGTATTGCCGTTACTAATATAGCTGTGATGGTATATCAAAATCGGCGGATGAATGATATCGACAGAGCGATGATGAAAGATGAGCCTATACATTTGGCACAGAAATATGGTCAACAAATGTATCTCACTTAACCAGACATAACTCTGCAGTAATGACCTGAATCAAAGTTCTGTTTCCTTTATGCACATGTACAATGCATGTCTGAACTGTGTTGCAAGTTTCAAATTCCTGCATCAAATACTGTAGAAGGAGTTGCAGAGACAAGTACAGTACTACAAAGTGTGAAATATGGTCAACAAATGTGTGGCATTTAAGGGGACATAATTCTGCAATAATGACCTGGATCAAAGTTCCATTTCCTTTATGCACATGATCATTGCATGTCTCAAGTGGGTTGCAAGTTTCAAATCTCTGCATCAAATACTGTAGGAGGAGTTGAGGAGACAAGAACAGTAATACAATAATGTGAAATACATGTATGGCCAAAATAAGTATGTCAGTTAAGGGGACATAATTCTACAATTATGACTTGGATCAAAGTTCTCTTTCCTTTACTTTCATGCATGTCTGAACTGTGTAGCAAGTTTCAAATTCTGCATCAAATTATTAAGGAGGAGTTGAGGAGACAAGAACAGTACTACAAAGTGTGACAGACAGATGCAGGTACATATGTACAGACAAGGGCAAAACTATATGCCCCTACCCACTTCGTCGTGGGGGCATAAAAAATCATAAAAATAAAGAACACACAAAAAATACTGGATTTACAGTACCTGAATACCTCATACGTTCCCTTTTTAAAAGATAAAATTTTCTGAAACAAATACATGGTGCTAATCCATTATAAATAGCATTACTAGTGTCTACAAACACAAAATAACATTAACATGCACAAATACAATAAGCCAGTCTAGAAAGTAAACATGGCAACTGTGCCAGACATTTCTGAGGTAGTATTCCTATCAAACCTTAGAGATCAGTACAATAAAATTGAAGCATAATCACAGACCTTTAAATACCACTGCAACACAAACAGAATCGATGCATGACTAAAATTCTATGAATATGCAGGCTCTCAAAACAGCAAATTGAATAAAATATATTGGCATACAACCAGTTTCATGGAACATTTTGTAGCCATCAGAATCAATCTCAAGGATTTTATTAAAATTTGCGATCTACAGGTAGAGATACCCATTTATTGAAATGTGCATAATTTAAACACTGACAAATGACACAATTATGTAAACATGAGGACCATTGGTCCAACAGCTCACCTGAGATCATTTGTCCGCAGCAATTTGATGCATTCTTAAAGGCCTAGTCCATGTACTGCAAATTTCAAACAATTCTCTTTCAATTGTGATTTTAGAAAATTTTGTTCATGGTTTTATACATGTTTATAGCCCCTGGGCAGGTAACTTGGTGACAAAATTTTAAAGACTACAGAAAGGTCTTTGCTGCAAGTTTAAAACAAGAGGCCCATGGGCCATACATTTCATATAGGGAGGACCATAATTAATGTTGTAAGAACTTGTGGTCCAACCCGGTTGCTGTATACATTATTTGGCAACAAAAATATGTTTAAACTAGAATACATTTCACCAGATCTTTAGCTCAAAATTGCTATCACATTTGTACAGGCTCAAATTTGAGGTCACATTTGTACAGGTTAATACAAAATATACAACTACAAAGTCTCAGTCTGTTGAGTTGATAACAAACCCCATTTGTTTAGTTGTTTCCATTATAAGCTGACATCCACATTTTGATTGCCGTGGCAACAAAAAGGATAAATTTCAAAGGATTTTTTGCTATTTTTATTTTACGCCCAACGAAGACGGGTTGTATTATGTCCTGATGTCCGCCCATCTGTCTGTCTGTCCATTAACTTTTTGTGTCCGCTCTGTATCTCCTTAACCCCTTGAAAGATTCTTTTGAAACTTGGGTCAAATGTTTGCCTAATCGAGACGATGTGCAGAACTCATACTTCAATGCTGTCTGACAAAGGTCAAGGTCACACTTAGAGGTCAAAGGTCAAAGGGTAAAATTTTGTGTCCGCTCCATATCTTGAAAACCGTTTAAGATTTCTTCATGAAAGTTTGTACAAATACAAAGAACCATCAGAGGATGTGCAGAAAAAAAGAACCATAACCCTATTTCCATTTTTGATGAAATAATATCCCTTTGTAATTATCATATAGTAATTTTATACAAGCCTTGTGTCTGCTCCATATCTCGAAAACAGTTTAAGATTTCTTCATGAAAGTTTGTATAATTACAAAGCACCATCAGATGATGTGCAGAGAAAAAGGACCATAACCCTACCTTCACTTTTAACAAAATTACGCCCCTTTGTATTTTTCGTATAGTAATTTCATATAACCTTTGTGTTCGCTCCGTATCTCAACAAGAGCTCCGCTAAGCGGGGCAATATACGCCCGTTGGGGCTTGAAGTTAGAAAGACAACAAGAGATAACAGAACTTGTGTCAGTAGCTTAAATCTTCAATAATAAGGCAGATATAAAACTACAAAACAAACAAAGCTAATATGAAATTCCTGGACAAAAATTACAAAGGGGCATGTCATCAGAACTGAAAGTAGGGTCATGGTTCTTGTTCTCTGCATATCGTCTGATATTTGTACAAACTTTCATGAAGAAATCTTAAACGGTTTTCAAGACTGATGATGCTTCGTATTTTATAAACTTTTTCATATAGTGTCCGCACATAGTTTGATGGTGCTTTATATTTATACAAACTTTCATAAACAAGAGGCCCATGGGCCACAAAGCTCACCAGATCTCTAGCTCAAAATTGCTATCAAAAATGTATAGGCTCAAAATTGCTGTCACATTTGTACAGGCTAATACAAAATGAACAACTACAAAGTCTCTGTCTGACAGTCTGTTGAGCTGATAACAAAATGTATAACTATTTTCCGTATTTTGATTGTAGTAAATGCCATTTTTTTATTTTCCCCATCATAAGTCAATGCAACTCTAATTTGCCATAGCAACCAAATGAAAGAGCCTATTTTCAGAAACTAGAAAATGTGTTTATGAAACACTATGCCCCCAACCATATGCTTGCCTCTAAAGAAGGTTCATCCAATAATGCTTGTACCTTTGTACCATAGGCTTCAATGCACTACGTCGAAAAAGGGGCTTAACTCAGTGAAATATTCACGATTTTTTTTTGAAAGTTAATCAGGTCATCTACAGCTTGGGCAATATCTTCCTGCAAAAAATCATGAACCTAGCGTCAGGGGTTCTCCAGATATTTTGTTCACAAGGTTCCATAGGCTAACAATGCATTAAGTTGAAACAGGGGCATAACTCAATCATAAATTCACTATTTTTTTTCAAAAGTTAATCAGGTCATCTACACCTTAGGCAGCATCTTCCTGCAAAAAATCATGCTCCTAGCATCAGGGGTTCTTGAGATATTTTGTTCACAAGGTTCCATAGGCTTACAATGCACTAAGTCAAAAAAGGGGCATAACTCGGTCAAAAATTCACGATTTTTGTCCAAAAGTTAATCAGGTCATCTACACCTTGGGCAATGTCTTCCTGCAAAATTACATGATCCTAGCATCAGGGGTTCTTGAGATATTTTGTTCACAAGGTTCCATAGACCAAGTTGAAAAAGGGGCATAACTCTGTAAATACATGACCGGCGAAAATAAGAAAAAATACGGGTCTACTTATATTTCATGTACATGCCACATATATAATTTCAAGATCCTAGCATAAGCGGTTCTTGAGTTTCCTACCTGCCAAAAAGTGTTACGGACGGACAGACAGACGGACGGACAGACGGACTCACAGACCCAAACCAATATGCCCCCTCAACTTCTCCGAAGTTGGGGGCATAAAAAAACAACACAAATTTTCAATTCCCCAGCCCAAGGCTACTACAGATGAAATCTTATCAGTCTAGTGGCTTCTGAGGAGATAATTTTTAAGTAGTTTATTTCCATTTTTTGCATTTTGGTTTCCATGGCAACCAATAAAAAGAACAGTGGGTCAAAAAACATATAGCTGATAGAAAACTTCGCAAGGAACTTTTCTATAAAAGTGTTGTCAACATATCTGCAATGGCTTGGCAGTAAATGCTATTTTTCAATTTTCCCTATTATACGTCAATGCAACTCTAAGTTGCCAAAGCAACCAAACTAAAGAGCCGATTTTCATAAAAAAAAACAAAAAACTTTCAATCCCCAAGCCTAAGGATACTTGAGATGAAATCGGGGCATTATAGGCCCAGTGGCTTCAGAGGAGATAATTTTTTAAATATTTTTATCCATATTTTTGCATTTTGGTTTCCATGGCAACCAATAAAAGGCGCAGTGGGTCAAAAAACATACAGCTGATATAAGACTACTCAAGAAACATTTCTATAAAAGTTTTGTCAGCATATCTGCAATGGCTTGGCAGTAAATGCCATTTTTCAATTTTCCCCATTATACGTCAATGCAACTCTAAGTTGCCATAGCAACCAAACTAAAGAGCCGATTTTCATAAAAAACACAAACTTTCAATCCCCAAACCTAAGGATACTACAGATGAAATCTGGGCCTTATCAGCCCATGGTTTCGGAGGAGATAATTTTTTAAGTATTTTTTATCCATTTTTTTTCATTTTGGTTTCCATGGCAACCAATAAAAGGAGCAGTGGGTCAAAAAACATATAGCTGATATAAGACTTCTCAAGGAACATTTCTATAAAAGTTTTGTCAACATATCTGCAATGGCTTGGCAGAAAATGCCATTTATCAATTTTCCCCATTATAAGTCTATGGGAGCTCTAAGTTGTCATAGCAACCAAACTAAAGAGCCGATTTTCATAAAAAACACAAACTTTCAATCCCCCAGCCCAAGGATGCTACAGATGAAATTTGGGCCCAATCTGCCCGGTAGCTTCAGAGGAGATGTCGTTTAAAAGTGTTGACGGACGACGACGACGACGACGACGACAGACGACGACGGACAACTGCCTATCCTTAGTATCCTATAAGCTCCCCCGGAGCCTTCGGCTCTGGTGAGCTAAAAAAATCTTAAACAGTATTCGAGATATGGAGTGGACACAAAGCTTATATGAAATTACTTTATGAAAAATACAAAGGGGCATAATTTCGTCAAAACTGAAAGTATGGTACTTTTTCTCTGCACATTGTCTGATGGTGCTTTAAAATCAACAAACTTTCATGAAGAAAGCTTAAACTGTTTTCGAGATGTATTTGTACAAGCTTTCATGAAGAAATCTTAAACGGTTTTCAAGACACGAAATTACTATATTGAAAATACAAAGGTGCATAATTTCGTCAAAACTGAAAGTAGGGTTATGGTTCTTTATCTCTGCACATTGTCTGACGATGCTTTATATTTTATAAACTTTTTTAAACTTTTATGAAGAACTCGACACAAAGCTACATAATTATGTGAAATAACTATACAAAAAATACAAAGGGACTAATTCCGCCAAAACAGAATAGGGTTATGGTTCTTTTTCTCCCCACATAGTTTGATGGTGCTTTATAATTATACAAACTTTCATGAAGAATCTTCGTTTATGGGACAGTTTTATTTTCTCCATCAGTGCAGCCCTAGAAATGTGGATCAATCCTATAGGAAGGATCCGATATTTCTGGGTCGTTTTGATGGAGGAATCCATCTCAAAGTTAAATTTCATATAGATAACTTTGATCCTTTTTTTTTTTCTTTTGGAGATGGAAGGACGCTGTCTTTGTGGGCGAACAAATGCAGTACTGTTACAATGTTTGAAATAACTGTTTGAAAAAATCGGATTTAGATTGATCAGTGCATCAGCGCGCTTACAAGAGTCAGACCTTTACTTTATTACAATTTCAGAACTGACTCTCATTTGAAACATTAAGTATCTGATTGAGCTCGCAGATGCACAGTTTGATCTTTTTCCTCATTTTAGAGAAATCAATATACTTTACTTTTTTTTTCTTTCTTGGTAGAAGTAACAACTGGTAAAAGTTTTGTGCACCTAATATGTCCAAGATAAAACATATACATGTAGTAGCTTCTTTTCGTTTAGCAAATAAGACTGTGCATGCCAATTTATATGTTTACAACATTATCTGCAGAATGTGAATGTGTCAGCTTTATATGAATAAATTATAAAAAAAAAAACTTTCATGAAGAAATCTTAAACAGTTTTCGAGATATGGAGCAGACACAAAGCTTATATGAAATAACTATATGAAAAATACAAAGGGCACATTGTCTGATGATGCTTCATATTTTATAAACTTTTATGAAGAACTCGACACGAAGCTACATATGTGAAATTACTATACAAAAAATACAAAGGGACATAATTCTGCAAAAACAGAATAGGGTTATGGTTCTTTTTCACCCCACATAGTTTGATGGTGTTTATATTTATACAAACTTTCATGAAGAAATCTTAAACAGTTTTCGAGATATGGAACGGACACAAAGCTTATATGAAATTACTATATGAAAAATATAATGGGGCATAATTTTGTTAAAAGTGAAAGTAGGGTTATGGTCCTTTTTCTCTGCAAATTGTCTGATGGTACTTCAAAATCAACAAACTTTCACGAAGAAAGCTTAAACAGTTTTCGAGAGATGGAGCAGACACAAAGCTCATATGAAATTACTATATGAAAAGTACAAAGGAATGTAATTCCATCAATAATGAAATAGGGTTATGATTCTTTACTCTGCACATTGTCTGATGGTGCTTTATATTTGTACACACTTTCATGAAGAAATCTTAAACGGTTCTCAAGATATGGAGCGGACACAAAATTTTACCAACTTCCATGAAGAAATCTTTAATGGTTTTCAAGATATGGGGTTAAGGAGATATTGAGCAGACACAAAAAGTTAACGGACAGACGGATGGACAGACAGCTGGACAGACAGACAGATGGACAGGCAGACAGATGGAAGGATGGAGGTCAGGACATAATACCACCCGTCTTTGACAGGCGTATAAACACTGTTTAAGATTTCTTCATGAAAGTTTGTATAAACTAGAAAAGAGCCCGCGCAAGCGCGGAAATATTTCATGATGGTCAAGTTTATATAAAAATAAAAAAGCGAGTTTTATTTTTTCAATGTAAATGGCCTTAGGCCCAGGTGAAGATATGACCTTTACCATGAATACTCACTAAAGCTTCATTTACCTAATTAGTTGTCTGCGTCTACAAACTTTCAGGTAGCAGACTGCATTGTTTCTTAAAAAAAAATCAACTCTTTTCACTTTTTCATATAGAAAAACCTAAGTGACTCAAAAGTTGACCTTGCCGTAAAACAGATCAAGGTCATCCCAGGGTCATCACTTATATAAATTTTGTTGAGCTTTTGAGTCCTTGATGCGACATGTTAAGTTTCAAGATCATAGGATATGTGGTTCTGGGGGAGAATTGGTTGATTTGATGCTTAACGTCCACGGTAAACAGCTAAGGTCATGTCGGGACAGTCAGTTAACCTAACCACACTATTCCTGGGCAGGCTTAGACCTCCTAAGCGGTTAACCAGTACTAAGTGCACATACTTTCGCCAGTAACTGACAACTGCCCTTCTTGATTCAGCGGCCAGACCGGGTTTCGAACCCAGGACCTCTGACTTATGAGTCAGGTGCCCTACCGCATGCGCTACGCGGCCCGGCGTGGTTCTGTGGGAGAAGATTTTTTTAATTTTTTACCATAATAAATGTTTGCCATCGTGGTTATGTGACCTGTCCTGGGTATTTTTTTGTCTGGAAAAATTGGGTCCTGGAACCTTTTGGGGGAAATATTCAAGCCCTCTGAAGACTAAAGGCTTATTTAGCTTCGTTGAATCATTGAAATTGATTTGTCTGCTTCGCTGGAAAAAATGCCCTTTCTTACCTGGCGCATGTGTGTTAACCTTAGACATTTTTAATTTTTGTCTTTTCGAAAGTTCAGTTCAGTTTGAATTCTCCTAACGACGTTCCCCAAGTGGCTCAGTGGTACGTAACCATAGCCGCACAGACTTGGCGCCGTGTGTCCGTCCAACTTTTCGAAAGACCATGTGCGTTGAGCTTTATTCTTCAATGGGCGAGTTCGATTGGCTATTCGTATTGACTATCGTTCTGGAAGAAAATGGGTCGTTTCGAGCCAGGGCGGTAGGGACTATGACCATTTAGTTCTTCATCCGTTTAGACATATGAGCAAAAATACAAAAATAAATCGTTATTTATGGGGAATGACGTATGTTCATGGGTCGGATTTTTGCATTAGAACCTGCTAAATTTGGACTTGCTAAGCAGCGTGCCGATATTAAACGACTCAGAGCCGAAACGACCGGATTAATGTAAAACGTGTATTCGAGTACACGATAATTTCACGCGAACGCACCCATTGTTGACATCAAAGTTTCTAGAAAAATACCTGGGAGAATTTAAAATGAAAGACGAATTTAATTCCCAAATTCTTTAAATGTACGTGAAACTAAAACACACGCTAACCGAAATTATCAATGATAGCAATATACGAAAGAACCAGTATAGAAATTACGCTTGAAAATGCCACCAATTTTGCAGTTTGTGCGTTACTTTGTTTATTTAGTATTATAGATATAAAACAACATCAAACGATGTGCGGAGAAAAAGAACCATAACCCTATTCTGTTTTGATGGAATTATGTCCCTTTGTATTTTTCATATAGGAATTTCACATAAGCTTCGTGTCTGCTCCATATCTCGAAATTCTTCATGAAAGTTTGTATACATATGAAGCACCATCAGATGATGTCCAGGGAAAAAAAAACATAACCCTACTTTCACTTTTAACAAAATTACACCCTTTGTATTTTTCATATTGTAATTTTGTATTAAATTCATGTCCACTCCATATCGCCTTAACCTCTTGAAAGATTTTTTTGAAACTTCAGTCCAATTTTCACCTTATCAAGGCAACTTGCAGAACTAGTATTTCAACAATGTCCGACAAAGGTCAAGGCACTTAGAGGTCAAAGTTCAAAAGGCAACATTATTTGTCTGATCCATATCTCAAAAACTGTATAAGATTTCATTATAAAAGTTTATACAAATATGAAGCATCATTAGACAATGTGCAATGGAAAAGAACCATAACCCTACTTTCAGTTTTGACGGAATAGTGCACCTTTGTATCTTTTCCATATAGTAATTTTGTGTCTGCTCCATATCTTGAAAACTGTTTAAGATTTCTTAATGAAAGTTTGTACAAATATCAGACAATATGCAGAGAGCAAGAACCATGACTCTACTTTCAGTTCTGATGGAATTATGCCCCTTTGTAATTTTTGTCAAGGAATTTCATATTAGCTTCGTTTGTTTTGTCGTTTTATATCTGCCTTATTATTGAAGATTTAAGCTACTCACGCCTGGTAAACTATCACAGGTACAGGTACCGATAAAAAGTTGTGACAGGCACCTGGAGCTGCCTGTGACTGTCCAAAAAATGACAATAAACGGTAGGTATTCCTCTTTTTTTAACAAAATATTAAATAACCAGGGAGTTTATTAAAAATCAAAAAGTGCTATTCGACTCTTATAGACATAAAGTATATCCCCCTGAACTTTCCATATTAACCAAAGATATGACTTTTGAAGTGGCTTTGATGTCAGCCCACTGTACTCAAAACATAAAGAATTCAGCCGTTTCCGGACTTAAATGCAGTGATCTTGCATACGAATCTGTTTTTCTCAGCACACTGGTGTTAAGATAACCTCCTTGCTCAAATATAAATGTCGATTGACTACAAATAAGGCTTGATTTTTCAAAACAACAGCTGGAGGTGCCTGCAATGGTGTGGAGGTGCCTGTGATGTAAGCAAATATAGTGAAAATCTGAATAGTTATTGCAGCTGGAAATATTGACATTTTCTCTAAACCACTGCCTGGAAAGAATCATTCATTCAACGTCCCATTAAGATAACATAATGTGTATATCATGAAATTCCACGTTAAACTTTCTTAAACACCATCTCAAAGAGTTATTGCCCAATTTGTTTCCGCTTCTGTTAGTCAAACATTGACGAATTTCACATAGTTACTGAAAATTAACTGCCTAATTCAGTGTTAGAATCGTTATAAAATGTTCGCTTAAATTAGAGTCAACATTTTGTGACTGGTGATGACTGTGATCGGGAGGTGCTGGCTGTGAGTCATTCCAACTTGTCAGAAATTTTCAAGGTCACACGTCATGCCAGCTACACGTATGGTGTGTCAGACTGTCAAAATTGCCGATACCCGTCAACAGGCATACACGTCCAGGTATCTACAGAATCGATCCTTTTGGTACCTCAAACGTGTCGCTCACATGTGTCGTATGACGCTCGCTGTATGTGTTAACTTTGTGGTAACTGGAGTGATAGGTGCTACAGGTGATTCAGTCTGGGTAGTTTTGAATTGTTGGCACAAGAATCCATATACTTCCACAAGGCCTACAGATTACATCATCGGCAGGTGACATGTTCTCCATATTACATCATTTAGTATATTGAAGTGATCGGAATCTTACTGTAAATAACGTGTAATTCAAAGTGTCTGAATAGCCAATGCATCAAATTTGGTAACAAAAGACTTTTACTACATAAAAGTCATCTTCTGAAACGTTGTTTTTGCAAACGTTTCGAGTAGCTAGCATGGCGTGTGACCGAGACAATTTCTAACGATTTGGAATGACTAACAGGCAGTCATCACCATTCACAAAAACGCTGCCTCTTTTTTAAGCGCATTTCATAACTACAGGCCAACTTCAATATCTCGAATTCCAAGGGAATGGAGAACCCACTTCGAGTTTTCCGAAGTTCGAGATAGGCAAATTGTGACGTCACCAAAATTTTTGTTCTATACATGTACAATATCTTAACTTTCGTTTGGAACAGCTTAAAGAATGTTACTAATAGCCCGCATCAAAGAGCGCCGCTCAATACTGTTCAATCAATTAAATTTCAAAGACGCCTAATTGACCGAATGTTTCAATCGAACGCACCTGACGTGTGACGTATACGCGGTTCAAGGTCAATCAACTTACACACAAAAACAGCTGATTAACAAAACAATGTCTGCATCGTTTCACGCAATCATTGGATAATTATTGTATAATTTGGGATAGTTGATTGAACTGCGATCAATTAAAGACAATTGTTCGGTAAATTGTTCTTTTTCATTGTTATTGTTCGATGTTTGTACCAATTTGCTTAAAGACAAAAATATGCAGGTTTTTCATTACCGCAAAACGTCTGCACAAAATGGCCGTCATTTTCTTTTCGTTGTTTCGGCGATCATTTTTTGAATACACATTTTGACTTTGACACAAACAGTGGTAAAACATATGGAAAGATTTGGAGGGGAATCAAAAATCACTTCGATACAGCAGTGTTTTCGTTATAAGTGAGTTTGACACAACGGAGGTCGAAATGCAATATCATATAGGGGGGAATGTTCGGGAATGAGAGATCACTTTGACACTAGCAGGGTTTGCGAGATAAGCAAGTTTGGCACAACGAAGAGTTGGCCTGTATTCTAACACTGAATTAGGCAGTAAATTTTCAACAGCTACGTACAACTCGTCAATGTTTGTGGAAACAGATATGGAAACAAAACGGACAATAACTCTTTGAGATGATCTGCTTTGGAGTTTGGATTTCTGTTGTGAAGCATCAGTGTTTCTTGTTCTTATGTCCGCTTGTCTGTAGTCTTCTGGCAGTAAGGTCCTGTACAGCTGCCCACTTTGCTTTCTGGTTTGTTTTGTAATTTAAAATAAAGAATAGGTAAAACTGAAGTTAGCGTTGTTTTCATTTGGGGTAGGTGAATTTCCACTTGTCTGGGAAAGAGCTCTTTATTCGGTTTACCATGTGTGTCTTTTATGAACGATTGCCAACGTATACTTACTTCCATCTTGGTTTTGAGAGCAGGATGTAGAATCTGATTTTATAAACTTGTTCATGATCATTGTCTGTTGTTTTAACAATACTATGTTTGCTATTCGCTTTATGATAGATTAAATTGCGATGTTGAATGAACGATTCTTTCAAGGCAGTGGTCTAGAGAAGAAGAATATCAATATTTGCAACCGCTATAAATCTTCAGATTTTTGCTATATTTTCTTACATCACAGGCACCTCCATTCCGTCACAGGCACCTCCAGTTGCTTTTTTACCAATCCAGCCTTATTTGGAGTTTATCAGCATTTATATTTGGGCAAGGAGGTTTACTTTACGTCAGTGTATCCAGATCAACAGATTCTTATGCAAGAAAAGTGCATTTAGGACCTAAAACAACCGATTTGTTCTTGATTTGAGTTCTTTCGACTGACCTTAAAGCCACTTCAAAAGTCATATCTTCTGTATATATGTAAAGTTCCCGGGGATATACTGTGTGACCAAACTTAATGTATATAAGGGTCGAATAGCATTCTTTGATTTTCAATAAACTCCCTGGTTATACTGTATTTTATCAAAAAAAGACAATACCTATCGTTTTTTGTTTATTTTTGGTCCATCACAGGTAGCTCTGGATGCCTGTCACAACATTTTGTGATAGTTTACCAGGCGTGCTACTGACAAAAGTTCTGTAATCTCTTGTTGTCTTTCCAACTTTAAGCCCCAACGGGCATATATTGCCCCGCTCAGTGGAGCACTTGTTTCCTTGTGGTTGCCATGACAACCAATCAAAAGGAGCAGTGTGCAGAAAGAATATAGGGCTAACGGACTATACATGCTGAGAGACAGGATTGATGAATGACTTGTTTGCAAATTTACATCCTTTTCAAAAGTATTTCAGTCACAGTCATACCAGGACTATGGGAGCGTGATAATGAAAGGAAGTGGTGTGCAATGGATTCCCTTTTACAGCTGAAAAGATTGCCACTTCCAGCTTCCATCGGAAGTCGAATCCGGGGCAGGTAGATCAGCAAGCCAGCGCTTAACCCAATGAGCTATCGACCAGAGACAGAGAGAGAGATAGAGAGATGCATATTAAAGCACCAGAAAGCAAATTTGACCTTCCGTAAAAACGGTCAAGATTAACCCAAGGTCATAATTTGAACAATCTTTGTAGTACCCGCGTACCCGATGTTACATACCAAGTTTGAAGGCCATCAGTCCATTGGTTCTGGAGAAGGTTTTTATAAGTTTTTAGCATAATTATATGGGCATGGCAGCCATGTTGGTCATGTGACCAGACCTGTTTGAACAACTTTTTGTTCCCATGAGTCCTGGAGGCTAAGTATAAAATTTGGTTACAATCCCTCCAGTAGATTCAGAGGAGAAATCGTCTGAAATTGTGGACGGACCACAAGCCTTCCCATCCTATAAGATCCCCCATAGCCGCTGGCTCAGGTGAGCTAAAAATCATACTGAGAGCAGTACCGATATGTGCAATGTGTGCAATGTAATGCATTTACAGTGTGAACTAAAAAGTGTGTTTGTGAAACACTTATAATGCCCCCAACCATATGCTTGCCACTAAAGGTGTCAAACTTTAGATGTCTAGCATAACTTGCTCATTAATGACAGAATTTGCCAAAAAATTAAGTGATCTATACCTTAGCCCCTAGCAGTATGCCAAATATGAGCATCATAGCTCAAATGGTATTCCCAGGATTTTGGAAACAAACTTTCATGTAATCTTTTTAAGAAAGGGGCATAATTGTGTATGTACATGGCAGACAGAGAGCAAGAGGTCCATGATGGACCTAAATCACTCACCTGAGTTATGATGCAATAACATGGAAGATCATCTATTTGATGATGGTTCAACTAGAGCAGTTTTGAACTTTCCAATCTATTATTCTGACAAAGTTTCATGAAGACTGGATCAAAACTGTGGCCTCTAGACAGGGTGTCCACAATTTGAGTAAAGCAAATTTCCCTGACTTTTCCCTGACTAAAATCAAATTTCCCTGACTAACATTTTTGTATTCTGCACGTAAAGTTCTGACATCTGTTGGCCTCCTCCTCCCCTACAGCCAACCCTTTCCACCTTTTACTTTACCAACTGTAATCGTATTACTCTTTATAAATGTATTTTCAAATAGTTTTTTTGTTTGTTTTTCTCTGAATTTATTATCTATTTTTCTTTTTCAACATACATTCGTAACATGTACAGGTATTTTCAAAAGTTATTTATACTGTTGGATGAGTGCTTGAAATTGAATGCATGTCATAATATAGGGAAATCAGTTGGCCTCCTACTCCCCATACATCCAGCCCTTACCATCTTGTCATTGTATTACTCTTTGTATTTTTAATCTTGTTTTTTAAATGTTTTTCTTTGATTTTGTTTTCTTTTCTTTTTTTTTCTACATAATTACATGTACATGTATTTACAAAAGTAATCTATACTGTTAGATGTGGTGCTTGAAATTAAATGCATGCCAAAAGGGACAAAAATATAAGCTAACCAAATAAGATTTATATCTCTTCATAGGTATGCACTTCAAAATGAAATTGATATGTCTTTTTAGGCACTTCAATTTAATGATATACTCTTTTTATAGCATTAAATTTTGAGGCGCCTAAAAAGACTTATATCAATTTCATTTTGAAGTGCATACTTATGAAGATATAAATCTTATTATTAGCTTGTACTTTGTCCATTTTGGCATGCTAATCCACAATGTCCTTATCCACAGAGTTAACTGAGCTACAAATCATAGAATAACTGGTCAATCATAAAAAGATAGAGTGAAATTTAACTAATACACACAAATAAGAATGTTTAAGTTGCCACATTTATAACATACATGTATATGTTGTACAGTAAGTTTGCTTAACATGTCTAAAATATTAAACAATGCTAAATTATATCAGTTAGAAATGCTGACTACTAATAATTTGTAGACATATATGAGTAGAGTCAAAGTGAAAGACTAAATAAACACGACAGCACATGAAGTGTTACAAAGAAAACAAGAAACCACAGCCAACTGTATTGAAAAACACAATTTTCATAAGTGACTTATAGCTCAAGCGAAGGTAATACAACCACCACTGACCAATTCATATTGCATTAAGTGGTATGGTACAGAAGGAGGGTATGTGGTATGGTACAAAATCTTGCACATACCACATACCATACTAGATGCACAGACTTGATAAAAGATACTAAAAGTGGGCTTTGTTTGGAGAACCCTTCTCAATACAGTCCAGTCATTTTAATCAGTATTTTTATTATTATTATCATGATAATAGCCAAACACAAAGAAACTGCCTTAGCCTTTATGTTTTTATCATTCACAGACTTGTTATTTCAAAATTCCCTGACTTTTCCCTGACTTTTTGCTTAAAATCCAAAATTCCCTGACAAATTTCAAAATTCCCTGACAATTCCCTGACCTTGAAAAAAAATTTTTTTCCCTGACTTTTTCCCAGACCGTGGACAATCTGCTAGAGTGTGCACAATGTTTTTATAAGAACTGACCTAGCGATCTAGTTTTTGATCAGACATTATTCAGTTTCAAAGTTGGCCTACCGTAATCGCCCCATTTACCGCACGGTGTGCTTAACTTTTTCAAAATTGCAACAAAAAGGTGTGGTTAAAAATGTTTCTAATAACCCCACGCTCAGAACGAAATAACAACAAACGGCCGTTGTCTACTTTAAAGATGTTAAGGAAAATCGATACGGTAAATTCTCATTTAGTTCGGGCAGTTAATCGGGGTGTTCGAAGTGTCATGAAAATATTTAGTGTTCAAACTATCTGAATTGCCAATTTTCGGGAGAAAAACAATCTCATGTCAAGTTGCAATTTATATCTCATACCTCTCAGTATTAAATATGTCCTCATTATGCATGTATTACATTCTAATATTCCAAATAAATATTCCGAAAGAAAGGAAAGTATTTCAACACATTTACGATGACCTAATATGTGATTGTTTATTAAACACGTCAGGTGAGTTTGTCAGTGTCCTGGCTATTTCACCGCAAGGGGTCAGCTTTAAATTCACAAGCTTCTATTAATAACACACACATTCTAATTCTGGAAGATGCGGTCCTTTTGATCTTCCCTATTTCTGTCTGTCCTATATACGTCCAAGGGTGCAGAAATATTGGCAACGTGTCATGAGAAAGGTACCGTATTACATGTGCAAACAGCAAAGCCTTAGACCAGTCTGCGTATCTTCAAACAATTATTTTGCAAACTATCAGCGAATCCTGGCGATTTGTTAGACTGGTCAATGTTCGCAAATACACTGTATGATGCGGGTGTTTGCTGATCTGATGTGTCCTGAGGCCCTTTTGAGGCACACGGGCCAGCTATGCCAATGATAAACCTATCCTATGGTTACCGCGAACTTTGTTTAAATGCACAGACCATGCATATGCGCAGGCTGGTCGCTTCGTTCAGTTTGCGCATGTATTCAGACTGATTTTGTCAGGAAACAAGAGTTTGTCGTTATGACAATTTATTTCTTTTGCAACCTGGTTTCTCATCTGTTGTTCATGTATCTTTCCCAAACGCACTTTGGCGCACCTGCACATTATCGCTATATATGACAATAATTGCTCTGAGAAATGGCGCCTTTTCGCATGTACGAAAGGCAAAGACTCAGTTCAGCCTGCGCACCCCCGCAACCTCATAACTTCGTAAGCTTGATCCTTCTCTGATCAACATGTACATTCCCATTGTTGATGCAGATAGAGATTATGCTAATCAGAAGGCGCAGATGTGTAAGCTGATCCGAGTCAGCTGTTCGCACTCGTACACATCATAACACCAGGGAATTGTCTTATACTTCAATGATAACACTTCAGCCAACTTCGTAAATATCGGCGATGATGCCCGATTGACATTTAGACCGACAGAGTTGCTCTCTTTGCACATTGCGTCAGGAAAACAAAACTGAAAACACTGTTGCTGTTGAAACAGCAATGGTAAGTTGAACTTGATGCATTTTGTGCGCTTGTGAATTTTTTTCCGGAAATGGCCTTCGTGTGCGGTTATAGGGGCATGTGCGGTAAATGGGGCGATTACGGTACATTAGTTTAAACAATGTTTAATTTTCCATATAGAAAAGGCGTCTAATATATTTTCCATATAGAAAAGGCATATAAAAGGCGTCTATAAGCTCTTGCTTGCTGCCTAATCCTAATAAATTCATGTGTTTTATTATTATATTTTTCCATATAGACTTACATAATAATAAAACACATGAATTTATTAGGATTAGGCAGCAAGCAAGAGCTTATAGACGCCTTTTCCAAGAACGTCTACTAACACAAATAATTTGGTGTGCATACATTTGGCCTAGATTTCATAAAGATAAACATTCTGACAAAGTTTCATGAAGGTTCAATGCAAAATAAAGCAACAAATGTGTACACAAGGTTTTTCTAAGATTCGACCTAGTGACCTAGTTTTTGACCCCAAAAGACCCAATTTCAAACTTGGCCCAGAGTTCATAAAAATAAACACTCTGACCAAGTTTCACGAAGATTGGATCAAAACTGTGCCCTCTAGAGTGTTCACAAGATTTTCTAAGATCTGACCTTGTGACCTAGTTTTTGAACCAATGTAACCCTTGTTCGTTATTCCTGTAGATTTTATAAAGTTAAACATTCTGACAAAGTTTCAAGACGATTTGATCAAAACTTTGCCCTCTTAATTGTAAACAAGTTATTTCTAAGATCTGACCTTATGACCTAGTTTTTGACCCAACGTAACCCAGTTTTATAATTCACCTTGACTTTATTAAGATAAATATTCTGACAAAGTTTCATGAAGACTGGATCAAAACTGTGCCCTCTAGAGTGTACACAAGGTTTTACTAAGATTTGAGCTAGTGGCCTAGTTTTTGATCCTACATGAACTTATTTCAAACTTGACCTAGATTTCATTAGGATAATCATTCTGACACAGTTTAATGAAGGTTGGATCAAAACTGTGCCCTCTAGAGTGTAATGACCTAGTGACCTAATTTTTTACCCGAAATGACCTAGCTTCAAACTTGGCCTAGATTTCATTAAGATGATCATTCTGACAAAGTTCCACGACAGTGGCGGATCCAAAGGGGGTTCGGGGGGATCAAACAAACCCCCTCTTCAGCCTAAATTATTTCATTTTCATGGGGAATTTCAGGGAAAATTGGTCAAACTGCACAAATCGAACTCCCTCCTCAGCTAATTCGAACCCCCTTTCCAAAATTTCTGGATACGTCCCTGCATGATGGTTGGATCAAAACTGTGCCCTATATGTCATTTAAAAATTTATTTCTATTTTTAGCTCTGGTGGCCATCTTGTTCAGTGGAGTGGAGCCGTTTTAGCAATTTTGGTTCAGGCCATGAGTCAAACATTTCTGTGAAATTATTTTGAAATCGATCCACTGGCTTGAGAGGAGATGTTGTTTAAAGGTTTTTCTATTTTCAGCCTTGGCAGCCATCTTGTTCAGTGGAGCAGAACCAGTTTAGCAATTTTGGTACAGGGCTATAAGAGAAACATTTGTGTGAAATTATTTTGGAATTGGCCTACTGGTCTAGGAGATGTCCTTTGAAGAAGTTGTTGATGACGGAAGGACGAACGGTCGGACAAATTTCGATCACAATAGCTCAACTTGAGCACTTCTTGCTCAGGTGAGCTAAAAACAAATTGGGTCTGCTCATTTTTTATGGTCTATCCATTTTATAAATATCAAGGCCCCAGCACTTATTGTTCTTGAGAAAGAGACCACCCATAATTATACAGATCTATGAGAAAGGGGGAATAACTCTGTCAATAATGAATGCATAACAATGCAACCAACATCAGAATGAGCAGCTCATCAAATACAAATAGTATACCAAAAATTAGGGTTCTAGATCAAACGGTTCAAAACTTGGAAAAATGCCAAATTCAACCAAGGGGCATAATTCGGTCATTTTTTGATGGAATTTGCCTGAAATTTAGTCAGGTGATCTACACCTAAGCCCCTATTCGTATGCCAAATATGAGCATCCTAGCTCAAAAGGTATTCCCAGGATTTTGGGAACAAACTTACATGTAATTTTACGAAAAAAAGGGGCATAATTCTGTAAGTACATGCCAGACCGAATAGATAAAAAATAAGGGTCTGCTCATTTCTTATGGTCTATCAATTCTATAAGTATCAAGGCCCTTGCAGTTATTGTTCTTAAGAAATAGGCCACCCACAAGGATTCCGCGGAATGCGGTGTCTCGCCTGCTGGCGCTTTGTCACAAAACAGAGCTAAACAGTAAAGATGTATGCATGAACCAAGTTTCTTAGCTCTAGCCCTTATAGTTTCTGAGAAACAGACCTAATTGCCAAAACTCAACAAAAATTGCAAAGTCAGTCAACCATAAAATGTTGGTCAAGACTCAATATTGATTATGACTTTAAGCTCTTCTCTTCCAGGTGTATGTATGACCCAAGTTTCATGGCTCTTGCCCTTATAGTTCCTGAGGAACAGACCTAAATGCAAAAACTCAACAAAAAATTGCAAAGTCAGTCAACCGTAAAATGTAGGTCAAGACTCAATATTGATGATGGCTTTGAGATTAACTTTCCCAGATGTATGCATGTACCAAATTTCATGGCTCTAGCCCTTCTGGTTTCTGAGAAAATAACCTAAACACGAAAACTTGACAAAAAATTGCAAAGTCAGTCAACCGTAAAATGTAGGTCAAGACCCAATATTGGTGATGACTTTGAGATCTGCTCTTCCAGAAGTACGCATGAACCAAGTTTCATGGCTCTAGTCCTGATTGTTTCTTAGAAAATGACCTAAACGCAAAAACTCGACAAAATATTGCAAAGTCAGTCAACCGTAAAAAGTAGGGCAAGACTCAATACTGATGATGGTTTTGAGATCTACTCTTCCAGGTGTACGCATGAACCAAGTTTCATTGCTCTAGCCCTTATAGTTTCTGAGAAAATGCCCTTAACATGAAAACTCGACAAAAAATTGCAAAGTCAATCAACCGTAAAATGTAGGTCAAGACTCAATATTGATAATGGCTTTCAGATCTACTCTTCCAGATGTATGCATGAACTAAGTTTCATGGCTCTAGCCCTTATAGTTTCTGAGAAAATGACCTAAACGCGAAAAGTCAACAAAGTTTACACCGCTGACGACGACGACGACGACACCGGAAAAGCAATACATATAGTCTCACCTCTGCTTCTCAGGCGAGACAATAATTATGTTTTATACATATGAAATAGGGAATGACTCTGTCAATAATGAATGCATCATAACACAACCAACATCAGAATGATCAGCACATCAAATACTAATACTATACCATAAATTAGGGTTCTAGGTCAAATGGTTCAAAGTTGGAAAAATGCCAAATTCAACAAAGGGGCATAACTTGCTCATTTTTGACAGAATTTGCCCGAAAGTTAACCAGGTGATCTACACTTTAGTCCCTAGCACTATGCCAAATTCAACAAAGGGGCATAACTTGCTCATTTTTTGACAGAGTTTGCCCAAAAATTAATCAGATCTATGCCCAAAAATTAATCAGATCTACACCTTAGTCCCTAGCAGTATGACAAATATGAGCACATTAGCTCAAACGGTATTCCCAGGATTTTGGAAACAAACTTTTATTTGATTTTTTGAAAATTCGATTTTTTGAAAAAGGGGCATAACTCTGCAAGTTCAAGGCTGACGAACAAGAAAAAATATACATGTCCTCTGGATTTTCATACTCTATCTACCGATGAAGTATCAAGATCCTAGCAGTTATGGTTCTTGAGTAAATGAAATGTTACGGACTGATGGACGGAAGGACAGACGGTCAGGCCCAAACCAATATGCCTCCTCAACTTCTTCAAAGTTGGGGGCTTAAAAATACAAATTACCGCCGGTGGTGGGTTTCGAACCCAGTAGTGCTGGCACAGGAAGCCTGAGCACTGCTAGCTCTTTGCACTGTAGCTGGTTGCAATAGGAACTATTAGAATATTTGTCTGTTTCGTGATTTCTATGACGGGAAACCTTTCTTCACAGGTAAATACCCAACATGTATGCTGTAAAATTTGGCGTTAAATCGCTAATATGAGTTTTCTAAAAGTTTAATAGTATATGTACTAAGGACAGCAAGACACAGAAAACGTTGTGATTCATGCATCATCACGTAGAGGGACAGGAATGTTAACGTAAATTTTTGAACCCCCGACATACTTAAACTATTCTGTCTAGAAGAGGGATAAAGATATGAGCTAAATTCATTCATTTTGCATGTAGTTTAGACTCTGTATAAGAAGTTATAAAATTTTTACCAAAATCTAAGGATAGACCAAAAACCATCCTTAGTGCACTGTGTCCTTTGGTAGTGTTTGAGCACCCAATGATGCGTGGAGTCCCGGTAGCTAAGTCGGTAAAGCAGACCAGGTTCGAGCCCCACTTGAGGCTAGACCCTTTCCTACCGTAAACAGGGTTCCATTGCACACAGCGTTTCATTATAACCTTTCCATCGTCCTGATATAACTGAAATACTGATGAAAAGGACGTAAAATTGCAAGTCATCCATCCATCCATCCCAATGATGCATATATACATACAGGTATAAAGTTTCAAGCTCATCAGACTTTTGATTCTGGAGAAGAGTTTTTAGGGCTTTTACAGTGCCAGCAAACTTTCTATCCTCAACCCATGGAGGCTCCAAATGCAATTTGAATTCAATTAGTCCAATAGCTTCAGAGAAGCTGATGTTTGACATTGTTGACAGACAGCTGATAGAAGACGGAGACCCGAGTCTTGGTATACTATAAGCTCACCATGAGGCTCATGGTGAGCTAAAAAGAAGATACTTGTATCAGCTGCGAAGCTACCCACTGCAAAATATTGTGTCACCAATCTTTGACACTGATCAATAGGACTTTGCATTATATTCACAGGCATGCCTACCTAGGTTGCACAAATATTTTAGTAAAGACTTGATCATTTCTATCATTTTCAATGAGCTTTCTTTTCAGCTCCTCAACAACAGAATAACATTCTTCAAAGCGAGTGCTGGCCTCAGGATTATCTTTTTTACTCCTTTCAAGTGGTATGGAAAGCTTGTTCTTGTATATTTCCAATGCTGTTTGTGATATTACATGAGGAAAATTTGACTTTTCAAATAATTCTGGATAATCTGTACATCTGGAAAAGTTAAGCATGTTTAATGCCATCCAAATACTCAAGATATTGTGCTGGTCTAACTCTCCTGACTTTGAAAATAATGGCATGACCTCTGCTTGTGTGATAAGAATGTCATCATCTGGATTGTACATGTGAATAGTCACATATTTCTGGGAGGCTAAGAAAGTTGGAATGAAATAATGTTGTAAACGCTTATGTTTGTGTACTTGTAAGAATGCATTTACAATCGTCTGGGATAGGCTCTGTGATAAAACTTTATTGTTTTGGGGCTCTGTAGAATATATGTGTTTGGGTCCATCCGGCATATACAATCGATTAGAAAAAAGTTTAACCTCAATTAAAGTCATGTGAGTAATTTCATTGTCTGTATCTCTGGAACTTCCTGCATCTCCTGCATCTAAACCTTGACCAACTGCTAGCCTTGTTTTTTTTGTTGGTGGTCCATCAATATCATAATCCAAAGTTTCACCAGAGTACTGTGTGTCATTGGGGCTTGTTTCACTCTCTGTATCAACATTTAGCACTTTTACAGCACTGTACTCTAGCATAATATCAGCATTGCCATGCCAATATTTCTCATTTCCTGAAATTTAAATAATATTACATGTGAATCTAAATGAAAAGAATAAACACTGCTTATCGGATAACACTGCAAACTACACATAACAGTACTTTTTTTTAGCATGGAAAACATCCCACCTTAAATTACAATGACACTTTTCAAACAAGAGGGCCATGAGGCCCTGAATCGCTCATCTGAGTAAAAAGATCAATGGGCAACTAGGTTCATCATTTGAGCAAATGTGAAAGTTTAAACTGTACAAATATGAGAGACACTGGTTAAAACTCACAAGAATTCCGCGGAATGCAGTGTCTCGCCTGGTAGCGCTTTGTCACAAAACAGAGCTAAATCAGCAAAGATGTATGCATGAACCAAGTTTCTTGGCTCTAGCCATTATAGTTCCTGAGAAAGACCTAAACGTGAAAACTTGACAAAAAATTGCAAAGTCAGTCAACCGTAAAATGTTGGTAAAGACTCAATACTGATGATGAATTAAAGCTCTTCTCTTCCAGATGAAGGCATGACCCAAGTTCCATGGCTCTAGCCCTTATAGTTTCTGAGAAACAGACCTAAATGCAAAAACTAGACGAAAAAATGCAAAGTCAGTCAACCCTAAAATGTAGGTCAAGGCTCAATATTGATGATGGATTTGAGATTTACTCTTCCAGACGTAAGCATGAACCAAGTTTCATGGCTCTAGCCCTTATAAATTCTGAGAAAATGACCTAAACATGGAAACTTGACAAAAAAATAGCAAAATCAGTCAACCGTAAAATGTAGGTCAAGACTCAATATGGATGATCCCTTTGAGATCTACTCTACCAGATGTATGCATGTACCAAGTTTCATGGCTCTAGCCCTTATAGTTCCTGAGAAAATGACCTAAATGCAAAAACCTGATGAAAAATTGCAAAGTCAGTCAACGTAAAATGTAGGTCAAGACTCAGTATTGATGATGACTTTGAGATCTACACTTCCAGATGTATGCACGAACCAAGTTTCATGGCTCTAGCCATTATAGTTCCTGAGAAAATGACCTATACGCAAAAACCCGATGAAAAATTGCAAAGTCAGTCAACTGTAAAATGTAGGTCAAGACTCAGTATTGATGATGGCTTTGAGATCTACTCTTCCAGATGTATGCATGAATCAAGTTTCATGGCTCTAGCCCTTATAGTTTCTGAGAAACTGACCTAAACGCAAAAACCCGATGAAAGTTTACGCCGCCGACGCCGCCGACAACGACGACGACACCGGAAAAGCAATACCTATGTCTCGCCTCTGCTTCGCAGGCGAGACAAAAATGACCCTGACATCCATTGCTAAAAAAAATGTTCAAGTACTCATTTATTTGACGGTATTTATTAACTTCTGCACCAAAATTTTCTACAAGTTCCATGAGCCCTTACATATAACCATTTTCCAATATAACAGCACCAGAAAGCAAATTTGACCCTGCCAAAATATTAAGTCCCTCAGCCCCTGCAGACTTTCCACAAAATTTGCTTATAATTTGCCTGGTGGATTTTGAGATGTTTGAAAATGTCAAAATATGAGAGTCCTGGGTAAAAGAATGACCTTGACCTCTTGTACTCACTACTCCTAATGTAGTCATTAAGATGATTGTATTTAGGCCTACATCTTTAAAATTTTCCAAGAAATCTTGTGTTCTGGCATTTTCCATATTTGCCTATGCCACTGAAAAGGTCAAGGTCAACCCAAGGTTATCATTTATACAATCTTGATAATACTCTAGTACCCCATGCTACATACCCAGTTTCAAGGCCATCTGTCAACTGGTTCTGGAGAAGGAAGTTTTTCTACCATATATGGGCATGGCAGCAGTGTTGATCACATGACCCAGACCAGTTGAAGAATTTTTTGTTCCCTCTACCCCTGGAGTAGACTGATTTCAGTTGAAGATGTTAAAAATTCTCTTAGCAATATATTCATATTTAACTTTTTTTTCATGTCTCTCTAGAATCTTATATATATATGATCCTCCTGACCCGGACATCTCAAAGATGTTGGAAGGAGGTATAAAGGTATCAGAGAGGCAAATGAAATTTGATATGAATTTCTAACATCTTGGACTGACAAAAGTAAACCCCTGGAGGCTCTATATGATATTTTGTTACAATTGTCCTAGTGGCTTTTGAGGAGAAGTTTGAAATTGTCAAAATATGTGGATTCAGGGTCAAAGGCAAAGAATGACAACGACCTCTTGTACTCATAAATCGTCATGCACTCATTAAGATGACTGTATATATATCAATTTTTAGGCCTAGATCTTCAAAATCTTGAAATCTATGTTCTAGCATTTTCCAGTATTTTATCTTGTCGTAAAAAAAAGTCAAGATCAATCCAAGGTCATCATTTGAACAACCTTGATGGTACTTGAGTACCTGATTATACATACAAAGTTTCAAGGCCATCAGTCGATGGGTTCTGGAGAAGAAGATTTTTAAAGATTTTTGTGTGACGGCCATGTTGATCATGTGACCTGGACCATTTGAACAAATTTTCATTTCCTCAACCCTTGGAAGCTCTATATGAGATTTGGTTTCGACCCCAGTGGGTTTTGAGGAGATTCCTTGAAACTGTCAAAATCTGAAAGTTCAGGGTCAAAGAATGACCTTGACCTCTTGTACTCATAAATCCTCATGTACTCATTAAGATGACTTTATATACCAATCTTCAAAATTTTCCATGAAATCTTATGTTCTAGTATTTTCGTATATTTTACTTTGCTGTAAAAAAGATCAAGGTTAACCCAAGGACATCATTTGAACAATCTTGATAGTATTCATGTACCCAATGCTACATACTAAGTTTCAAGGCCATCAGTCAACTGGTTCTGGAGAAGATTTTTAAAGGATTTTACCAAATATGGGTGTGGTGGCCATATTGGTCATGTGACCCAGACCATTTTAACAAATTTTCATTCTCTCAACCCCTGAAACTTTTTATGAAACTTTGTTACAAATGACTCAGTGGCTTAGGGGCCCAGCTTGCTCCTATGAAAAATGAGTTAGTCTGTATCCCTGAGGCTATGTTGGAAAAACTTTAAGTTGCCACAGCAACAAAACAACATGCACAACAGCAATAAAACACACCTTTTATGTAGAGGATAGTATCACTAACACTTATGCAGAAAAATAAGCTTTATCCCTTAATGGCTTCTGAGAAGAAGATCTTTGGCAAAATAAAACCAGAGGACCAATGGTCCTGTAGCTCACCTGACACTTGGTCCTGGTATATATTTTAATGCTTTTATACATGTATATAGCACCAGGGCAGGGGCAGATAACCTCCTCCCTTGGGGATTAATGTTGAGCACCAATTCTATATACCATGCCACAAGGTCACTGGGCTTTTGTTTCTGGACAAAGATTTCTGAAGGGTTTTTATCATATATGGGCATGGTGGCCACCATGTTCATGTGACCATGACCATCTGAACAAACTTTGATTCCTTTGACCCAGTATAAAAGCTCCATATGAAATACAGTAATCATTTGTATAAACTATGATGGGCCTGAGTGCCCAATGCTACATACCGGTACCAAGTTTCAAGGGTATAGGCCTTCTGGTTCTCGAGAAAAAGACGTTTGAAGAGTTTTTACCATATATGGGTATGGTGGCCATCTTGGTCAAGTAACCAAGACCATCTGAACAAACTATGGTTCCTTTAAGCCGGTGAAGCTCCATGTGAAATATGGCTTCAATTGACCCCAGTGGCCTCTGAGAAGATGTTTGAAAATGTTGACGGGTGACAGAATCTCAATGACCTTGTACAAAAGTCAAAGAATGACCTTGACCTTTAACAAAATATCTTCATCTGGTCATTTAGTCAACCATATATACCAAATACTGTACCTTAGACTTAAATAGTTTCTGAAACATCCACTGTTTAAGCATTTTCCCATATAAAAGCCTACACAATGTACCGAAATTGACAGTGTCATAAATTAGGTCAAGGTCAACACAGAATCATTTGTATAAACTATAATGGGCTTGAGTGCCCAAAGCTACATACAAAGTTTCAAGGTCATACGCCTTTTGGTTCTGGAGAAGAAGATTTTGAAGGGTTTTTACCATATATGGGCATGGCGACCACCTTGGTCAAGATCCCGAGAACAAACTTTTATTCCCCGATCACACTAAGACTCCATTTGAAATTTTGCTTAAATCAGACCAGTGGTTTCAGAGGAGAAGATGTTTTGAAAATCTTGATGACGGACAGACTGACAAATTGACCTTGACCTTCAGTGACATAATATCTTCACCTGGTCATTTAGTTGACTATATATACCACATATTGTACCTTAGACTTAAATAGTTTCTGAGAAATCCACTATATAAGCGTTTTCCCATATAAAAGCCTAACATACCAAAGTTGACCATGTTGTAAATTAGGTCAAGGTCAACGCAAGGTCATCATTTGTATAAACTATGATGGGCCCGCATGCCCAAAGCTACATACCAAGTTTCAATGTCATAGGCCTTTTGGTTCTGAGGAAGAAGATTTTTGAAAGTTTTTTACCATATATGGGCATGGTGGCCATCTTGGTCATGTGACCCAGAGCCCGAGTATAAACTTTCATTCCCCATCCCATTGAGACTCCATATGAAATTTTGCTTCAATCTCCCCAGTGGTTTCAGAGGAGATGTTTGAAAATCTTGACGACGGATGGTCCGACAGAATGACCTTGATCTTTAGAGACATGATATCTTAATCTGGTCATTTAGTCGACCATGTATACCAAGTATTAAACCTTAGACTTAAATAGTTTCTGAGAAATCCACTGTTTAAGCGTTTTCCCATATAAAAGCCTAACGTTACAAAGTTGACCAGGCCGTAAATTAGGTCAAGGTCAACGCAAGGTCATGATTTGTACAAACTATGATGGGCTCGCATGCCCGATGCTCCATACCAAGTTTCAAGGTCATAGGCCTACTGGTTCTGGAGAAGAAGATTTTTGAAGGGTTTTTACCATATATGGGCGTGGCCGCCATCTTGGTCATGTGACCCAGATACCGCGAACAAACTTTAAACTTTCGTTCCCCTAACCCATGAAGGCTGCATATGAAATTTGGCTTCAATCAGCCCAGTGGTTTCAGAGGAGAAGATGTTTGAAAATCTTGACGACAGATGGTCCGACGGAATGACCTTGACCTTTAGTGACATAATATCTTCATCTGGTCATTTAGTCGACCATGTATACCAAGTATTAAACCTTAGACTTAAATAGTTTCTGAGAAATCCACTGTTTAAGCATTTTCCCATTTAAAAGCCTAACATTACAAAGTTGGCCAGGCTGTAAATTAGGTCAAGGTCAACACAAGGTCATGATTTGTACAAACTATGATGGGCCCACATGCCCGATGCTACATACCAAGTTTCAAGGTCATAGGCCTACTGGTTCTGGAGAAGATTTTTTGAAGGGGTTTTACCATATATGGGCGTGGCGGCCATCTTGGTCATGTGATCCAGATACCCCGAATAAACTTTCGTTCCCCTAACCCATACAGGCTGCATATGAAATTTGGCTTCAATCGGCCCAGTGGTTTCAGAGGAGAAGATGTTTGAAAATCTTGACGACGGATGGTCTGACAGAATGACCTTGACCTTTAGTGACATAATATCTTCATCTGGTCATTTACTTGACCATGTATACCAAGTATTAAACCTTAGACTTAAATAGTTTCTGAGAAATCCACTGTTTAAGTGTTTTCCCTTATAAAAGCCTAACGTTACAAAGTTGACCATGCCGTAAATTAGGTCAAGGTCAATGCAAGGTCATGATTTGTATAAACTACGATGGGCTCGCATGCCCGATGCTACATACCAAGTTTCAAGGTCATAGGCCTACTGGTTCTGGAGAAGAAGATTTTTGAGGGGTTTTTACCATATATGGGCGTGGAGGCCATCTTGGTCAATTGATCCAGATAACGCGAACATACTTTCGTTCCCCTACCCCATGGAGGCTGCATATGAAATTTGGCTTAAATCAGCCCAGTGGTTTCAGAGGAGAAGATGTTTGAAAATCTTGACGACGGATAGTCCGACGGAATGACCTTGACCTTTAGTGACATAATATCTTCATCTGGTCATTTAGTCGACCATGTATACCAAGTATTAAACCTTAGACTTAAATAGTTTCTGAGAAATCCACTGTTTAAGCGTTTTCCCATATAAAAGCCTAACGTACCAAAGTTGGCCATGCCGTAAATTAGGTCAAGGTCAACCCAAGGTCATCATTTGTATAAACTATGATGGGCCCGCATGCCCAATGCTACATACCAAGTTTCAAGGTCATAGGCCTACTGGTTCTGGAGAAGAAGATTTTTGAAGGGTTTTTACCATATATGGGTGTGGTGGCCATCTTGGTCATGTGACCCAGATTCTGCGAAAAAACTTTCGTTCCCCTGACCTAGGTAGGCTCCATATGAAATATGGCTTCAATCGGCCCAGTGGTTTCGGAGGAGAAGATGTTTGAAAATGTTGAAGGACGACGGATGCCTGGCTATACTATAAGCTCACCTATGAGCCTAAAGGCTCAGGTGAGCTAAAAAAAAGAAAATTTGGCCTTTCAGTTGCAATGGCAACCAATCAAAATCAGGTATTTGGGCAAAACTGATATGGCTGGTAGAGGACTACTCCATGAACACTTCTGTAAAGCTTTTGTCAAAATATCTGCAGTAACAAAGAAATAAATACCAAATGTCCACTTTCCCCATTATAAGTCTATGGCAACTTTAAGTTGCCATAGCAACGAATTCACACGGGCAATGATAATATAAACTAGAGCAAGTGAACAGGGCTCACGTATACCCCCGACCAGCACCACCGCCTAATGAAACCACTGCCTTATGAAACTACTGCCTAATGAAACCAATCTTATACATGGTTTGAACCTAGAAGTAAACTTAGTCACCTATCAAATGGTTCCATCAAAGTATATTATAAATATCAGCAAAGAGTTCTAAGTTACAACAAAACTTCAATGTAAACATATAAGTCTGTGCCCATGACCTTGGTCAGCAGCAGCATCCAGATGATGTCAACTAATCTGCATGAACATACAACGTAAACTTTGTGGTATATCAAAAAGGTTTCATCATAGGATGTTGGAAATGTAAACAAAGAATATAAACTTAATGCAAAACTTAAATGCAAATATACACACAAGTCTGTGACCTTGACCTTTGGTAAGCAGCTATGAACCTAAAAGTAAACCTAATCAAATACCAAAAGGTTCCATCAAAGGATATTGGAAATACAAACAAGAGGGCCATGAGGCCCTGAATCGCTCACCTGAACAATTGGCAAGGTGGCTTTTACTTATCATGTCTGAAATTGTCAAAATATGAGTTTTGAGTCAAAAGTCAAAGAATGACCATGACCACTTGTACTCATAAATCTTCATGTACTCATTAAGACAACCATATATACCATTTTTAGGCCAAAATCTTCAAAACTTTCCATGAAAACTTATGTTCTAGCATTTTCCCATATTTGACCATGCCGCAAAAAAGGTCAAGGTAAACCCAAGGTCACCATTTGAACAGTCTTGGTGGTACTCTAGTACTCCATGCTATTTACCAAGTTTCAAGGCCATAGGTGTATTGGTTCTGGAGAAGAAAAATATTAAAGATTTATACCATAAGTGGTAATGGCGGCCAAGTTGGTCATGTGACCTGGACCATTTGAACAAATTTTTCATTCAATCAACCCCTGGAGGCTCTATATGAAATGTGTTCACAATTGGCCCTTTGGCTTTTGAGGAAATGGTTGAAAATGTCAAAATATGAGCGATCTGGATTGAAGGTAAAAAAAATGACCTTGACCTCTTGTACTCATAATTCTTTATGAACTCATTAAGACAACTGTATATACCAATTTTTTAGGCTAAAATCTTCAAAACTTTCCATGAAATCTTATGTTCTACCATTTTCCCATATTTGACCTTGCTGTAAAAGGTCAAGGTCAACACAAGGTCATAATCTGAACAATCTTGATAGTACTCAAGTACCCAATGCTACATACAAAGTCTCAAGGCCATCGGTCAATTGGTTCTGGAGAAGAATATTTATAAAGGTATTTACCATATATGGGCATGGCGGCCATGTTGGTCATGTGTCCAGGAGCGTTAGAAAAATTTTTAATTTCCTTAACACCTCGAGGCTCTATATGAAATTTGGTTTCAATTGGCCCAGTGGTTTTAGAGCAGATTCTTTGAAATTGTCAAAATTTGAGATTTCTGGGTCAAAGGTCAAAGAATGACCTTGACCTCTTGTACTCACATATCTTCATGTACTCATTAAGATGATTGTATATACCAATTTTTAGGCCAAAATCTTCAAAACTTACCACGAAATCTCATGTGCTAGCATTTTCCGATATTTGACCTTGCCATAAAAAAGGGCAAGGTCAACCCAGGGTCATAATTTGAACAATCTTGATAGTACTTGAGTACCCAATGCTACATACCGAGTTTCAAGGCCATCGGTCTACTGGTTCTGGAGAAGAAGATTTTTAAAGGTTTTTACCATATATGGGCGTGGTGGCTATGTTGGTCATGTGACCTGGACTGTTTGAACAAATTTTCATTCCCTCAACCCCTGGAGGATCTATATGCAATTTAATTACAATTGGCCTAGTTGTTTTTGAGGAGATTGTTTGATATTGTCAAAATATGAGAGTTCCGGGTCAAAGGTCAAAGAATGACCTTGACCTCGCGAACTCATAAATCTTCATGTAGTCATTAAGGTGACTGTATGTACCAATTTTTAGGCCAAAATATTCAACAGTTTCCAAGATATCTTATGTTGCAGCATTTTGCCATATAAAAGCATAAGGAAGCAAATTTGACCTTACCGTAAAAAAGGTCAAGGTCAACCCAATGTCATAATTTGAACAATCTTGGTAGTACTCGTGTACCCGATGCTACATACCAAGTTTCAAGGCCATCGCCCTATTGGTTCTGGAGAAGAAGATTTTTTCAGGTGTCACAGAGTGCATTTACAATTAGATTTTCAGCAATTTTTATTTCGGACTAAGAACTCTTTGCACTAGGTCTGTCTCTGAAAACCAGTATATTTTTAAGTAGCCTAAATGGGTTGATGATTCATAACTGTAACTAGAGCAAACCCATGTACAATTTCCAAGAAATAGCGATTCAGGTATATGCCGTGAACTTATTTGGTAATAACACCTTAGGCATAGAGGTAGTATGAAATACGTAAGCAATATCACCATGGAAATTGCTCTTCAAACTTTATGATAATAAAGTGCATGACCTTTGATTATATAAAACAGAAGCGCATCGCGCTCGGGAGATTTGGGATTAGGATTTAGGCTTTTGATTGGGTTAAAGGTGTAACTAGGAAATCAAGAAGAAGCAACAATGAATTTGACTTATTTTGAACCTGGGTAGTTAGACGTTGCGGAAATGTTAACTTTAATAAACTTAGAAAACTATACGATCACTTGACTTATCATTAAAGATGGCTCGAGAGTGTGACAGTCATCTTTCTTTTGATGCTCGTGACCAGAATTTCTTCTTATTTGGGACACTTTAACTTGGACATTTGTGATGACAACGTTATCGACTTTTCTATGGACAGTTGTGAGGACATTAAACATTATCGGACACCTTAGTGAAGGACTTTCAATGCCATATGATGTCAGCAAAGACATGGAATCAACCCAAGGTAAGGCCATCTACTGGTTTTACTTATGCACATCATGCATGTTAAAACAGGAGGTTGACAATATGTATTAAATGTCCTTGCATGTTCAGATGGAACTTGATTTGCATATTAGTTAAATTACAGCTTCTCGTTTATAAGGTGTTTCTGTACCTAGGCTATTGTTAAGGGAGACAAATTAATTTGAGGATTTTTTATTGAAGCTATAACTTGGTTTGATTTGACCTTGGGTATGTTTTGCGTCTTCTCTTGAATTCAGTTAATTTATTCGGCATGGATTTATGGACTATTGGCTATGGTCCAAGGCGCTTCTAGAAAATCTTGGGAACTATTTTCTTCTAGAGTTGTGATTAGGTTGGTATTCTGCCAAAAAGACAGAACAGCTTGCTAAGACTTAGGTTGGCGATATGCCATTATTGGGTTCGTGCAAACTTGGTATTTCGGTATGTATGTACATTGTGTTTGTGACCTAACTTTATTTCGCTGTGTAGAGATATATGATTGTGTGAAGCTTTGAGTCATTGCTTCATACGTACATGACGTGTGTTCTCTGCAACTTTCGTTGTTAGGTGTGTGGATTGAAAAGAATTATCTTCAACTCTTTCCTGTTAGATTGGTGTTGACTTTTGTCAAAGGTTAAGTTTACTTTAGGACGTTTTTTCCTGCACCAATATGGACTAGCACTAAGGAGTTGCATGGTGCATTGGGTATGCATCATGAAATGCAGTATAAGGACCGTTATGTTGATGTCAGCTTTGAGCAGCTGGTGCGTTTGGTTCGCAGCATCAATTAATGTATATGGTATCTTATGGGTTGGCTATAGGCCAAGGGTATAATTGTGTTGTATGAGTTTGAAATTTTGAGTAAGGTTACTTTAACCTGAATGGGCAAAACAAGGAGAGCAAGGTCATGGTTGATCTGTACTTATTGTTGACTTTTATGTTGTGGTGTACTTTTGAGGTTGTTGGCACTTCTTACATTTGATACATTATTGGGCAGTGTTGAATCTTTTCGACTTCTCTTGTTTGCTTTAGATTTGTATTTCGTTGTCACATATGCAATGTGTGCATATGATGTTTCCAAGCCTCTATGTTTTGCTCATGTTTTGTTGTGTTGAGTTTTTCCAGTGAAGGCCAATCCAAGGAAGCCTTTCTGAAGGTCAGGGAGCTGACAGAGATCAGAGGACATACGTTTGTTCAAAGATGGTTAATTTTCCATCACTCCCGACATGAGGTAACGACGAGGGGAATAGGATACCGTCGTTGGATTACGTTTATGGACGTAATTATGTCATGATGACACGAAGAACTTTTGAAGATGCCTCGAGCTGGCATTTCAAAGGAACTTGAGACTACAGAGCTGGTGACTTGTAAATAAAGAGTGACATTTAGAATATAGTTTACCAGTGTGGACATATGTAACCGTATTTAATCAGTGTGTCATATATAGAGGACATGTATATAGTGTAGCTTAGTAACCTTGAGGAAATATAAGCTGGAACTTTTTCAATGGAACTATTCAGGAAACTGTGGGAACTTTCTTATGCTTACGTCAGAGGCCAGATGCAGCGTTATCAATACTTAAGATAATGTGAATAAATTCTGGAAAACTCTCATTTATTTGCTTACCTGTATGGACACTTGCCAGACTTTCTCCTGAATTAAAAGTTACCTGGACACATTATATCTTTTATGTGAACATATATCACTCAAGTGGGAGATACCGATCAAGATATCTGTATCATGCTGAAGTAGCAGTATATGCTTAATGCAAACTGCATCGACAACATGGGATGATATGTTTTATCGTTTGGACAGTTCTTAATCCTGAGATAGCTGTCAGAATTTTGGACCGTCGGTACGAATGGTAAAGTATAAACAGGCATCCAACACAACCCTGCCTGTGTGTCATATTCTAAACAACCGTATGACACTTGGGTGGACTGAAGGCTAAAGACTGATGGGAATGAAGAATTCTAAACTTTGACAGTGCTTAAAACTTTCAGAATAAATTTAGTTATAGTCAGACTTTGTTAGTGAGGTGTTCATTCATATTTAATGGATTAATATTTAGAATAATATGACTAGTAAGCATATCATAAAGCAATGAAGTTGGCTAGAACAGTGACTTTCAAAGTGTATAAAACATTTAAAGTGCATTAAACATTAAGAGTAATTTTAATGCATGCTTTTTGAATTTTAATTATTTGCTATATTATTCGTAGTAGACTCGGAATAGTTCTTGTTTAGTAAGAAATGTAAGTTTCTATATGAATTCAAAAGTACTATATAAGGCAAACTGAAGATGTGAAAGCTATAAAAATTCCATAAAATCTTAAGAAGGGAAGGTCTGTCACAGAGTGCATTTACAATTAGATTTTCAGCAATTTTTATTTCGGACTAAGAACTCTTTGCACTAGGTCTGTCTCTGAAAACCAGTATATTTTTAAGTAGCCTAAATGGGTTGATGATTCATAACTGTAACTAGAGCAAACCCATGTACAATTTCCAAGAAATAGCGATTCAGGTATATGCCGTGAACTTATTTGGTAATAACACCTTAGGCATAGAGGTAGTATGAAATACGTAAGCAATATCACCATGGAAATTGCTCTTCAAACTTTATGATAATAAAGTGCATGACCTTTGATTATATAAAACAGAAGCGCATCGCGCTCGGGAGATTTGGGATTAGGATTTAGGCTTTTGATTGGGTTAAAGGTGTAACTAGGAAATCAAGAAGAAGCAACAATGAATTTGACTTATTTTGAACCTGGGTAGTTAGACGTTGCGGAAATGTTAACTTTAATAAACTGAGAAAACTATACGATCACTTGACTTATCATTAAAGATGGCTCGAGAGTGTGACACAGGTTTTTACCATATATGGGCATGGCGGCCATGTTGGTCATGTGACCAGGACCGTTTGAACAACTTTTCGTTCCTAAGGTCCCAGGAGGCTACATATGAAATTTGGTTGCAATTGGCCAAGCGGTTTTAGAGGAGAAGTTGTTTGAAAGTGTGGACGGACGACGGACGACGGACGACGGACGCCGGAGCCTTACCATCCTATAAGCTCCCCCGGAGCCGCTGGCTCAGGTGAGCTAAAAAAGAATATAAACTTAAGACAAAACTTAAACACATATGTTTAAGTCTGTGACCTTGACCATAGGTCAGCAGCAGCATCCAACATGCTTCATCAAAGGTTAGTGGAAACATAAGCAAAATTAAAAACAACACAAAACTTTAACGCAAATGTTTAAAGACAGGGGTGGTACTATATAGGGAGGATTAACTTCAACAGTGTCATTCTGTCTCTTGATCACATAGTGTCAACACCTCCAGTCAGCCAATAAAATGGTAATAACTGGTAATTCTGGTCCACTGATTGGTTGACTGAATTTTCACACCTTTACCTGTACAGGTAAATCTGCTGTGAGATGGGAACCAGACCCCCCGGCAGAGAAGTCCTGTCTTTAAGTCTGTGGCCTTGACCTTATGTCAGCAGCAGCATCCAGATGATGATAAGTATTCTGCTTGAACCTATAAGTAAATCTAGGCACATACCAACAGGCTTCATCAAAGGTTAGTGGAAACATAAGCAAAATTAAAAACTTAACGCAAAACTTTAACGCAAATGTTAATGGACAGACACACACACATGGAACGGACGGACGGACAGACGGACAAACGGATGTAAAGGCGAAAACTATATACCCCTCGACATACTTCGTATATCGGGGGTATAAACATACTTGAGGTTGCGGCTAATGTTATTAAAATTTATGCAAAGTATCAGCTTGATTCCACTCATGGCTTCCCTTTTCCCATTATAAGTCAATGGAAACTATAAGTTGCCACAGCAACCAAAGTTCTTATGGGATTGGAAGAAAAATCAAAATTTATGTAGAGGCTACTGTCATCAACACACTTGCACAATAGCGGCTTCATCCCCCATATGGCTTCTGAGCGGAAGATTTTTTTTTGTCGAAAATTTACCCTGTATTTTGCCATGGCAACCATTTGGAGAAAATTCATATGAATTGTAGAGGACTATTCAAGAAACATTGCTGTAGAAAAAATCTAAATAACTGCAGTGAGACAGCAAAAATTGCTGATTTCCATTTTCCCCATTATAGGTCAATGGAAACTCTTAGTTGCCATAGCAACCAAACTGCTGGAGTATTGCCATGAAAAACAGTAATTCTATAGAGGCTAGTACTAAGGTTCTTTCTGTAAAGTTTGAGCTTTATTGGTTATATAGTTTCTGAGGAGATAATTTTTGAAGATTTTTTTCTATTTTTAAATATTAGGTTGCCATGGCAACCAGCCAAATTGTGCAATTTATATGAATTTCATGTGGTTGATAGAGAACTACCCTAGGAACATTTCTATAAGAGTTTTGTCAAAATATCTGCAGTGACATAGCAATAAATGCAATTTTTCAGTTTTTCCCATACAAGTCAATGGAAACTTTAAGTTGCCATAGCAACCAAAGTACTGGAGCGATTTGGATAAAAAAAGAAAAACATTATTATTGGTTCCCCCTGCCTATAGATGTTTTATATGAAATTTGGTAACAATGGGCCTTGTAGTTTAAGAGGAGATGTCGTTTGAAAATGTTGACGGATGGACAGATAGACGATCGGACGGTTGGTTGGTTGATTTAATGCTTAACGTCCACGGTAAACACCTAAGGTCATGTCGGGACGGTCAGTTAACCTAACCACACTATTCCTGGGCAGGCTTAGACCTCCTAAGCCGTTAACCAGTACTAAGTGCACATACTTTTGCCAGTAACTGACAACTGCCCTTCTTGAATCAGCGGAAGGAGAAACGAAAGTATGTGGCCAGACCGGGATTCGAACCCTGGACCTCTGACTTACGAGTCAGGTGCCCTACCGATTGCGCTACCCGGCCCGGCACGATCGGACGGACAATGGATGCCTGCCTATACTATAAGCTCACCTGTGAGCCTTTGGCTCAGGTGAGCTAAAAATCACTGGGATATGCATGTGACTTTGGAATTTTCTCAACCAAGTTTGTTCAAATTATAAGAATGGCCCTCGGCTTAAATGGCCTGCCCTTGGAGGTCATATGTTACACATAGGTTTATAATGGTGTAGATTTTTAACTTCACTAGTTTCAATACATTAAAGTACAAAACAGTCCACATATTTATGTAACACAACGACAAGAGTGCAAGAATCATGCATGTTAAAATTATCATTTGCATTAACTATGAAAAGTTTTATGTAATATTTATCATGTTTATAACATATTAATACAAATTCAGTTAAATTAAACCCTATTTAAAACCATTTAATTAAAAAAATATGGCCAGTTGTCAGCAGATCTTTTTGGTCCATAACGCCTGGTGACAACCTGTTGTCAGCAGACCTGGCCTTTTAATAATTATCAAGATGCAGTAACTTGGTAACTATTTTAATTGGAGTCATTTAGTTGTGGTAAGATGGTTGCAACAATCAAATATAGTTGAGATCATGGACAGTAGTCAAGTAAATGTGACCATTTAATACTGTCTTTGGAATTTATATACTCTCTTTCACCATTTAATTGGCATCAATTCATGGTCTGGTTTTTGTCTTCTAGCATGGTCCGTCTGGTCCTGAAACGTGGTCCTTTGTGTCCTGTAACATGGTCTGTTTTGTCCTGAAACGTGGTCCGTTTTGTCCTAACCGTGGTCTGTTTTGTCTAGTCCGTTTTGTCCATGGTCCGTTTTGTCCAAATACCAAAGAACCAAATGAAAGTCTAACGGTCTATGCAGCGTCTACATTGTTAAATCTTATGTTTCCAGTTTTGCTTCCAGATCATGACTGTTCTGTCTCACTACCAGATCAAAACTGTCAATTTAAACTAAAATTCTGTGTCTCCCAAAAGTTTCCCTTTCTCAGGGCTGGAAAATTCCACTCGTCCGCTTGCCACGACGATAGGCTCATGCTAACGGATGAGTGAAATGTATGACTGTTCCTAGAGCAAATTACTTAAATCACCATTTATGTAGTCTTGTTGGACGAGTGACGATTTCAAGAATTTTCCAGCCCTGCTTTTTCCAAATCAACCAATTAATTGTTTCCGTAGGTTCAGCCAATCGTTAGAAGTCTGTAATATCCAATGAAATTTTCTGTTAGAAGTTTCTGTTCAAGGTGCCAAACGGTCCCCTGAGTTAATTCAAGCCAAATGTCTAAAACAACAAGTTACCAACAATATCAAAAGAGTTTCATGTTCCTGAATGCGTGACAGCAATTTCCTGAATAAACAATTTAACTGTCTGCAAAACTAAGCTAGAAGCCAGAGTTGACAAGAGTTACCCAAAGCTGATCCCATCATCAAAGCCCAACCACTTTCCTTGTCCAAACAATCTCAAAACTTGTAAAAAATAGTCTTTGATGAACAATCTTGGGAAATATTGAAACACTAAAATGCTGAAATCTTAATATTGCAAAATTTGCCTTTTAACTATTTTCTTATTTTGCTTACAATGGTACATGTACTCTTTCTTTCACATCCATCAAACTCTCTTACTGTCATAGATATAAAAAGAAACCAGAGGACCAATGGTCCTGTAGCTCACCTGACACTTGGTCCTGGTATATATTTTAATGCTTTTATACATGTATATAGCACCAGGGCAGGGGCAGATAACCCCCTCCCTTGGGAATTAATGTTGAGTCCCAATTCTATATACCAAGCCACAAGGTCACTGGGCCTTTGGTTCTGGACAAAGATTTCAGAAGGGTTTTTATCATATATGGGCGTGGCAGCCACCATGTTCATGTGACCATGACCATCTGAACAAACTTTGATTCCTTAGACCCAGTATTAAAGCTCCATATGAAATACAATAATCATTTGTATAAACTATGATATATACATACCGGTACCAAGTTTCAAGGTTATAGGCCTTTCGGTTCTTGAGAAAAAGACGTTTGAAGAGTTTTTACCATATATGGGCATGGTGGCCATCTTGGTCAAGTGACCAAGACCATCTGAACAAACTATGGTTCCTTTAGGCCGGTGAAGCTCCATGTGAAATATGGCTTCAATTGACCCTAGTGGCCTCTGAGAAGATGTTTGAAAATGTTGACGGGTGACAGAATCTCAATGACCTTGTACAAAAGTCAAAGAATGACCTTGACCATATCTTCATCTGGTCATTTAATCAACCATATACACCAAATATTGCACCTTAGACTTAAATAGTTTCTGAAAAATCCACTGTTTAAGCATTTTCCCATATAAAAGCCTGCATAATGTACCAAAGCTGACAGTGTCATAAATTAGGTCAAGGTCAACGCACGATCATTTGTATAAACTATGATGGGATTGAGTGCCCAAAGCTACATACCAAGTTTCAAGGTCATACGCCTTTTGGTTCTGGAGAAGAAGATTTTGAAGGGTTTTTACCATATATGGGCATGGCGGCCATCTTGGACAAGACCCCATGAACAAACTTTTATTCCCCGATCACACTTAGACTCCATATGAAATTTGGCTTCAATCAGACCAGTGGTTTCAGAGGAGTAGATAGTTCCAAAATCATGATGACGGACAGACCGACAAAATGACCTTGACCTTCAGAGACATAATATCTTCATCTGGTCATTTAGCTGACCATATATAACACGTATTGTACCTTAGACTTAAATAGTTTCTGAGAAATCCACTGTATAAGCGTTTTCCCATATAAACGCCTAATGTACCAAAGTTGACCATGTCGTAAATTAGGTCAAAGTCAACGCAAGGTCATCATTTGTATAAACTATGATGGGCTCACATGCCCGATGCTACATACCAAGTTTCAAGATCATAGGCCTTTTGGTTCTGGAGAAGAAGATTTTCGAAGGGTTTTTACCATATACGGGCATGGTGGCCTTCTTGGTAATGTGACCCAGACCCCAGGTATAAACTTGATTTCCCCTATCCCACTGAGACACCATATGAAATTTGGCTTCAATCTCCCCAGTGGTTTCAGAGGAGATGTTTGAAAATCTTGATGACAGACAGACCGACAAAATGACCTTGACCTTCAGTGACATAACATCTTAATCTGGTCATTTAGTTGACCATATATACCACATATTGTTCCTTACACTTAAATAGTTCCTGAGAAATCTACTGTATAAGTGTTTTCCCATATAAAAGCCTAACATACCAAAAGTGACCATGTTGTAAATTAGGTCAAGGTCAAAGCAAGGTCATCATTTGTATAAACTATGATGGGCCCACATGCCCAAAGCTACATACCAAGTTTCAAGGTCATAGGCCTTTTGGTTCTTGAGAAGACGATTTTTGAAAGTTTTTTACCATATATGGGCATGGCAGCCATCTTGGTCATATGACCCAGATCCCGGGTACAGACTTTCATTCCCCCATCCCACTGAGACTCCATATGAAATTTGGCTTCAATCTCCCCAGTGGTTTCAGATGAGAAGATGTTTGAAAATGTTGACGACGGATGGTCTGACGGAATGACCTTGACCTTTATAGACATGATATCTTCATCTGGTCATTTGGTCGACCATGTATACAACATACTGTACCTTAGACTTAAATAAATTCAGAGAAATCCACTGTTTAAGCGTTTTTCCATATAAAAGCCTAACATACCAAAGTTGACCATGCTGTAAATTAGATCAAGGTCAACGCAAGGTCATGATTTGTTTAAACTATGATAAGCCGGCCTGCCCGATGCTACATACCAAGTTTCAAGGTCATAGGCCTTTTGGTTCTGGAGAAGAAGAGTTTTGAAGGGTTTTTACCATATATGGGCATGGCGGCCATCTTGGTCATGTGACCCAGACCCCGGGTATAAACTTTTGTTCCTTCATCCTACTGAGACTCCATATGAAATTTGGCTTCAATAGGCCCAGTGGTTTCAGAGGAGAAGATGTTTGAAAAACTTGACGACGGATGGTCCGACGGAATGACCTTGACCTTTAGTGACATAATATCTTCATCTGGTCATTTGGTTGACCATGTATACACTCATTTGACCTATTCCGGTGGATTCACCTATTCCGGTGTATCCTGTTTCTTTCTCTGCAACGAAACAAGCTAGAAGCGAAATGATTTTTAGGTAATTACTTTCAATATTTATTTGTCAAACCCACACATATAGTAAGGATCTCATTTATCAATCAAAGATACGGAAAAGTGAGGTTAAAAGTTGCTGGTAATGCATATTTAACAAGAAAAATGACAGATGTTTTCAGGCCAACTGTGAAAATAGGGTCGGACAATATTTGTGTAAACAAATATGTCGTAAACCTATATGTCTGTCGATTGCTCATTTTATTAACTATCTAAACCGATAAATATCAAAATGAAATAAAATCAGTTACTTAGGTTTATTGATTAGCTCATTTAGCCTATTCCGGCGGATAGTATATTTGGGGAATGTCCCTGAGTTCTGAAATCCATATTAGTGCTGCATTCTCGTCATGCAATTTGAATATGTAAGTAAAACTCCATAAGGCTTTATTTTGAATTGTCATTTATCATAGAATCCTGGATAAAAATATCAAACATTGTACTTAAGGGCACTGAATCACCGAAATAATTTTTCAGCGAAGCTGTGTGTATAATCAGATGTTTTAAATAATCAATTATGTCAAATAGACATTTGTTTGCATAAAATCATCTTTCATCGAGCTAGTAATAATCTGACAGTTTACTTTTGGGGCGCCCCTCGGTGGTTCTTTCGATGTATTGTAAAAAAATATACAGATCCACCGTAATAGAAGAAGATACGTTGAAATAGGATAAAAGACAACATCTGGTTGTCGTCATATTTCCCTATCTTCCTCAAATAGTTTGTGAACCCAAACAAAGTGCCTTAAATCAGAGGCTTTTATTCATTTACTGACACAAATAAATAAAAATGACAGTGTATTTAGACTGTAGCGCACGGTCGAATGAAAAGTGCGTCGGAATAGGTCAAATGACTGTACCAAGTATTGTACCTTAGACTTAAATAGTTTCTGAGAAATCCACCGTTTAAGCGTTTTCCCATATAAAAGCCTAACGTAACAAAGTTGACCATGCCGTAAATTAGGTCAAGGTCACTGCAAGGTCATGATTTGTATAAACTATGATGGGCCAGCATGCCTGTTGCTACATACCAAGTTTCAAGGTCATAGGCCTTTTGGTTCTGGAGAAGAAGATTTTTGAAGGGTTTTTACCATATATGGGCATGGCGGCCATCTTGGTCATGTGACCCAGACCCCGGGTAGATACTTTCGTTCCCCCATCCCACTGAGACTCCATATGAAATTTGGCTTCAATCCGCCCAGTAGTTTCAGAGGAGAAGATGTTTAAAAATGTTGACGACGGATGGTCCGACGGAATGACCTTGACCTTTAGTGACATAATATCTTCATCTGGTCATTTAGTTGACCATGTATATCACGTATTGTACCTTAGACTAAAATAGTTTCTGAGAAATCCACCGTTTAAGCGTTTTCCCATATAAAAGCCTAACGTACCAAAGTTGACCATGCTGTAAATTATGTCAAGGTCAAAGCAAGGTCATCATTTGTACAAACTATGATGGGCCCACATGCCCGATGCTACATACCAAGTTTCAAGGTCATACGCCTTTTGGTTCTGGAGAAGAAGAGTTTTGAAGGGTCTTTACCATATATGGGCATGGCGGCCATCTTGGTCATGTGACCCAGACCCCGGGTAAAAACTTTCGTTCCCCCATCCCATTGAGACTCCATATGAAATTTGGCTTCAATCGGCCAAGTAGTTTAAGAGGAGAAGATGTTTAAAAATCTTGACGATGGATGGTCCGACGGAATGACCTTGACCTTTAGTGACATAATATCTTCATCTGGTCATTTAGTCGACCATGTATACCACGTATTGTACCTTAGACTTAAATAGTTTCTGAGAAATCCACCGTTTAAGCGTTCTCCCATATAAAAGCCTAACGTACCAAAGTTGACCATGCCGTAAATTAGGTCAAGGTCACTGCAAGGTCATGATTTGTACAAACTATGATGGACCCGCATGCCCGATACTACATACCAAGTTTCAAGATCATAGGCCTTTTGGCTTTTCTATGATTTGACCTAGTGACCTAGTTTTTGATCTGACATGACCCAGTTTCAAACTTGTCCTACATATAATAAGGATAAACATTCAGACAAAGTTTCATGACATTTGGTTGAAAACTGTGCTATGGGGGCTATCTGTTGCCATGGAAACCAGAGTTCTGAGCTGATCGGCACCAAAACCTAATGCAGCCTTTCCCCCACCCAAATGATGCTTCAGATAAAATTTGATTGCGATCGGCCCACTGCTCTCCGAGATATTTATGTTTGAAAGTGTTGACGCACGCACCCACGCACAGACGGACGACGGCTCGACTCCCATCCCATAAGCTCACCTCTGAGCCTTCGGCTCAGGTGAGCTAAAAAACTGGAAAGGGAGCTAACTTCGTAAATACTTGTGACAGGGTTACGGTTCTTGTGCACTGCACTTCCCCTCGTTGTCCTCTATCTATGTGTGAAGTTTCATTTAGTTCCCCCTTATACTTTCAGAGATATGCTCCGTACAAAAGTGTGACGGACGGACGGACGGACGGACGGACGGACAGACGGACGGACAAAGCGGCAACTATATGCTCACCCTTCGGGGAGCATAATAACAGTACTATGGTCATCTGTATAACATGGGTATATTGCTTTTGTTTTCCAATGAAAAAATTCAGCACTGGCAGTCGGTATTATGTAAATATTCCATAGCATTAGAAGGGCTAATTACTAGTAACAGATCCTAGCTTATGTGGTTCTTCAGATATTTTGTTAACAAGCTTGTTCGGTTCCTATACAAAATGCCTATGTCTGAATAAGGGGAATAACTCTATCAAAAATATCAAAGTATCACTTGTAAAAATTTTATCCTAATACTCGCATTAATAAATAAGTTATGAACCTTTTCCCGATACTTTTCGAACACCCCTCATATAGTACTTACCAAATGAAGTGTCTTTTGGCTCTACTTTCTTCTGACAATAAACACATTTTGTCACACCAGTGTACTTGTCAATTGTAACTTTTGAATCAGGCACCAATGGTCCAAACAGATGCAAGGCCAGTATTCCCTGTAGTTCACCTTCATTTATCTTATCTTTATTAGCATGCATCTTCTTCAGGCACTGGATATGGTCTATAAAAAAAAAATAAGACAACCAACGGTCCTTTAACATCCTGAAGCCATTTGATCACAGAACAAGTTCAAGTTGAGTTTAAAGGGCTAGTGTACTGTTTTTTTAACATGCACTGAAATCACTGGAAATAATCTAGTTGAAAACTGCAAGGAAAAATTCCTCATGGTTAAAAAGCTATATTAGGAATTTAAATTTTAATTAGCTGAAAAATATGCAAGGACTCAAATGACATCATTTGAGTATTTCATATTATTAAAATTTAAAAAAAAAAATCTATATTTTCTATATATTATATTTTTTTTATCACTTTTTTTTTCCTAAAATAAGTGAGACTGAGACAAGTAGTTAACATCATCTCATGAAAAAAAAAAAAAAAAAAAATATTTCGCATCAGAATATAGTGATAATAGCTGGAATCCAAATCACATTATGCATGAAAAGCTGCAGAAATGAAAAAGTGGGCGGGAATTAAAATCTAATTTGCATAAACTTTGATTGTTAGTTGATAATTACAGTTTGGGTTAGAATTTTTCAATGGGGTTATCAGCAATCAGTTTCTCTCTTATATACCTGTTAATTAGGAATATTTCCTGTAAAAGTGAAGAAAACAGAGCAGTAGCCCTTTAACATCCTACTAACAACCTGGTCAGACTGATGGGATCTAAGTTCGTAACTAGTCTCATCTGAAAGACCAAAGGAAACAAGAGGCCCATGGGCAACAAAGCTCATCAGATCTCTAGCTCAAAATTGCCATCACATTTGTGTAGGCTCAAAACTGCTGTCACATTTGTACAATCTAATACAAAATATACAACTACAAAGCCTCAGTTGATAACAAAATATATAACTATAGTCGCCCAAAGATAATTTGTTTCCCGCGCAAATAGTCTAGCATGCCCATTTAAGGATAACAGGTAAAACAGGTAGTGAGTAGCCTCGGGCAATTATCCTCAGCTTTTGCAATACTTCCATGAGTATATTTCTTAATATTTCATCATTCAAACAGTTGGTACGTGGTCGAGTGGGTTAATGGCAGCAGTAGCGAATTCTTCTGACAATAAGCAGTTTAGTGCGAGTTCGAAACTCTGGCAGTGACATTTTTTTTTCAAAGATTTTTTTCTCAAGAGTTCTTACTTCCTTCGTATATAATATTGTTACGCTGTTATTTTCATTCATGTTCATTTTTTTTCTTTTTGCTTTTTTTTTCTTTTTATTTTGTATTATCATTTTTTTCTTTGTCAGTTTTATTTTCTATCGTTACTAACTTGAATAGATATAACGCGGTGGTATAATGGCCGGTAAATATTCTATTCCGCGGGTGCCACTGGTTCGATCTCAAGATTCAATCAGACATGACATCACGGCATTAAGAGACATTAAAATTATTTTTCCAACTAGACAGCTTAAGCCTACTGGAATTTCGAAAGCGTCGGATTGAAATCTCAACATCAATTGCGAAAAAATAAGATTACCCAGCAGCCACATCATGTTGAATTAACATTGAACTAACGTTGAATCAACGTTGCGTCGACGTTGAATCAACGTTGAGTCGACATTTTTTCAACATCGTGTGCCTAATGGGTAGGTATTTAGCACCTGGAAAAAAAAATAACCTCAAAAGCAAGAATATCAAACAAACGCACACACAAAAAAAAAAAACAGAAAAAAAAACATACACGTGTGATTCGAACCTACGACCGTAGACAAACCAAGCTAGATCTTGGTAATCTGGTCCACTGAGCTACTCTGATTCGTGATTTATTCTGTGGTATTTTAACCAGTATAATAAGGTCAGGCGTCCTAACTTACTACAGGTAAGTACCTGTGACCCCTTTCAATGGTGCGTGCCATGTTTACACCAATGTTTGTCAATAACACATTATCGTTGGCCCACTGTAACATTTTGACTGCCATAATTATAACAACAACAAGTAGCCCTAGGGCAACAACCACTCACCTGAGTTATAAAATGTAAGCTTCCAGATCAGGTAAGCTAACAAACAGGCTGCAATTCTATAGGGTTCGATGACCCCATGGGGTGTGGCAAGTTTGGACCCCAGGGGTTTGATTGGCAGGATTTATGTAGAGGACCACTATACACTGCTACATACTAAATACAAAAGTTCTTGGCCTTATGGTTTCATAGAAGAAGATTTTTGAAGGTTCTTTAGCTATATATATTATATAGCTCTATATAAACAAACAACCCCCTGGGGTGTGGGCAGTTTGGACCTCAGGTGCTTCATTGGCAGAATTTATGCAGGGGATCACTAGACATTGCTGCATACTAAATATGTAAGCTCTGGGCCTCATGGTTTCAGAGAAAAAGATTTTTGAAGTCTTTGACATTGTAAGTCTATGGGAACAGCATGGCCAGTTTGGACCCAAGGGGGCATGGTTGGCAGGATTTAAGTTGGAGACCACTAAACATTGCTATATATGTACTAAAGAAGCTAGCTCTGGGCCTCATGGTAAAAGAGAAGAAGATTTTTTAAGATTTTCCCGTTGTAAGTCTATGGGAACTAATGACCCCCTGGACGTGGCCAGTTTGGACCCTGGGGGCATGGTTGGCAGGATTTATGTAGGGGACCACTAGACATTGCTACTTGCTACATATATACGCTCTTGGCCTCATGGTTACAGAGAAGAAGATTTTTTAAAATTTTCCCATTGTAAGTCTATAGGAGCTAATGACCCCTGGGTGTGGCCAATTTGCACCGCAGGGTCATGGTTGGTATGATTTATGTAGGGGACCACTAGACATTGCTATATGCTACATATATATGCTCTGGGCCTCATGGTTTCAAAGAAGAAAATTTTTCAAGATTTTCTCATTGTAAGTCTATGGGAGCTTATGACTCCCGGGGCGTGGCCAATTTGGACCCCAGGAGCATGGTTGGCAGGATTTATGTAGGGGACAACTAGACATTGCTTCATGCTACACATATAAGCTCTGGGCCTCATGGTTTCAGAGAAGAAGATTTTTTTAAGATTTTCTCTTTGTAAGTCTATGGGAGCTAATGACCCTGTGGGGCATGGCCAATTTGGGCCCCAGGGGCATGGTTGGCAGGATTCATGTATGGAACCACTAGACATTGGTACATACCAAATATACAAGCTCTGGGCCTCATGGTTTTAGAGAAGAAGATTTTTTAAGTTTTTCCCATTATGAGTCTATGGGAGCTTATGACCCCTCGGGGGTGGCCAGTTTGGACCCCAGAGGCTTGGTTGGAAGGATTTATGTAGGGGACCACTAAACATTGCTACATGCTATATATATAAGCTCTGGGCCTCATGGTTCCAGAGAAGAAGATTTTTGAAGGTTCTTAAGCTATACATGAACAAAATTTATGACCCCCAGGGGCGTGGCAATTTCAGCCCCAGTGGCATGGGTATCAGGATTTTTGTAGGGGATCACTAGACATTGATACATGCTATATACAGGAATCATGCTAGCCCAAAAATTTAGGGAGAAATGACTTCTCCCTACCAGAACAAGTAGCCCAAGGGCAACAATCGCTCACCTGAGTTATAAAATGAAAGCTGGATTTATGTAGGAGACCACTAGACATTGGTACATACTAAATATGTAAGCTCTGGGCCTCATGGTTTCAGAGAAGATTTTTGAAGTTATTCCCATTTTAAGTCTATGGGAGCTTATGACCCCTAAGGATTGGCCAGTTTGGACCCCCGAGGCTTGGTTGGGAGGATTTATGTAGGGGACCACTAAACATTGCTAAATACTATATATATAAGCTCTGGGCCTCATGGTTCCAAAGAAGAAGATTTTTGAAGGTTCTTAAGCTATATAGCCATATATAAACAAATGACCCCCTGGGGCGTGGCCAATTTGAGCCCCAGGGGCATGGTTGGCAGGATTTTAGTAGGGGATCACTAGACATTGATACATGCTATATATATAATCTATGGGCCTCATGGTTTCAGAGAAGAAGATTTTCCCATTGTAAGTCTATGGGAGCTAATGACCCCAGGGCGTGGCCAATTTGGGCCCCAGGGGCATGGTTGGCAGGATTAATGTATGGGACCACTAGACATTGGTAGATTCTAAATATGTAAGCTCTGGACCTCATGGTTTCAGAGAAGAAGATTTTTTAAGATTTTCCCATTGTAAGTCTATGGGAGCTAATGACCCCCGGGGCCTGGCCAATTTGGGCCCCAGGGGCATGGTTGGCAGGATTTATGTAGGGGACAACTAGACACTGGTACATACTTAATATGTAAGCTCTGGGCCTCATGGTTTCAGAGAAGAAGATTTTTTAAGATTTTCCCATTGTAAGTCTATGGGAGCTAATGACCCCCGGGGCGTAGCCAATTTGGGCCCAAGGGACATGGTTGGCAGGATTTATGTAGGGGACCACTAGACATTGGTACATACAGTTCTATCTAAGTATTACCTTTTTTTTTATTGGTAGAGAGAATAAATGGACCAACGTATGGGTATTGGATAGGTATCACTGTGCAGATTGCAAGCTGGTTTGGGTCTTTGTAGGGGTCAGTCACTTGCCAGCATTTACATGCAGCAAATATTAAATGACGTATATAGATAAACTTATTTATAGTCTTGTCAAAATAAAGTGTATTTCGGTAAACAATAATGTGTATTTTGGTATATTCCGGTAGATTCCGGTATATTCCGGTGTATTTTGGTATATTCCGGTAATTAAGTGTATTCCGGTATTTCTAGTAACCGAAAATTGGGGCGACATCTGTTCTGGATCTGGGACAAGAACATAGATATTCAAGCAAGGTGAGTGTCTGAGAATGTGGGGCGAGTTGTCTTCTGAAAGTGGGGCGAGTTGTCTTGGGGCGAGATTTTTGTGGGGCGAGTTGTCTTGGGGCGAGTTGTCTTTGGGGCGAGTTGTCCTGATTCCTTTGCATTTTAGGGTAACCCTAATGAATTACGGACAACTCGCCCCAACGACAACTTGCCCCAAGACAACTCGCCCCACCTTCAGGTGTTAACTCGCCCCACATTCTGAGACAACTCGCCTCAAAGACAACTTGCCCTACCTCGTAAGTATGTTAAAACCCTGTCCCGTTAGGCGCTTAAGGGGACAACAAATACTAATAAGCATTAATGAATATTTGTAGCATGCCTCACAGCCACAGTTTGATAACAATTACGCTTCAAATAACAGTGTAATTATCAACATAAAAACGATCAAGTCATTTTCAAAACAATGAACGGCTGGAGACATCTACTGTTCCCTATGACGGAATAACTTTGAACTACTCAGCATAGCTCTCTGTATAGAAATAGGCATATTTATAGGCTCAAGTGACAGGTCGACTTCCCAGTGTCCAAGTTTAATTTCAGGACGAAGTATACAAAATTGGGGCGACATCTGTTCTGGATCTGGGACAAGAACGTAGATATTCAAGTAAGGCGAGTGTCTGAGAATGTGGGGCGAATTGTCTTCTGAAAGTGGGGCGAGTTGTCTTGGGGCGAGATTTTTGTGGGGCAAGTTGTCTTGGGGGGAGTTGTCTTTGGGGCGAGTTGTCCTGATTCAACCCTAATTTATACTGGAATCAGGACAACTCACCCCAAAGACAACTCGCCCCAAGACAACTCGCCCCACAAAAATCTCGCCCCACTTTCAGAAGACAACTCGCCCCACATTCTCAGACACTCACCTTACTTGAATATCTGAGTTCTTGTCCCAGATCCAGAACAGATGTCGCCTCAATTTTGTATACCTCGTCCTGAAATTAAACTTGGACACTGGGAAGTCGACCTGTCACTTGAGCCTATGAATAGGCTTATTTCTATACAGAGAGCTATGCTGAGTAGTTCAAGTTGTTCCGTCATAGGGAACAGTAGATGTCTCCAGCTGTTCATTGTTTGAAAATGACTTGATCGTTTTTATGTTGATAATTACACTGTTATTTGAAGCGTAATTGTTATCAAACTGTGGCTGTGAGGCACGCTACAAATATTCATTAATGCTTATTAGTATTTGTTGTCCCCTTAAGCGCCTAACGGAACAGGGTTTTAACATATCCTGGTGACATGGGTTTTCAAGCACATAAGATAAAAGAACAAATAGCCCACCAAATTTAAAATTGTACCAACACTTACCTTCTCATCATTTAACGCGGCAATATCACTTGTTATTTAGCGAAAGTTTCGGGTTTCACGGGAGAAGTGTCTTCTCCAAAAGCCATCTTTTCCCGAGATACCCAAAATATATAATTTGTGTACAACGTCATCCGAATTCACGCACATATTTAATTCCGGAAATTCGTAAAAACACTGCGCAGAATATAGTCCGCTGAAATTGGAAAGTACTGAGCTAGTATCTAAGATACAAAAAACATACATTTTAATTGTAACAAACATTACTTAGCAGCATTTTAATGAATTTTTGATAATAGCTTTAATTTTTTGGATTTTTTTTTAAATCATAAATTATCTCCAGAATAAAGAGAGACAAAAAATAAAAGGTTGCCACAGACCCATAACTATCTTTCAGTATGCATGACTTAGATTCTGACTTGAATGCCATAATCATTCACCTTTACAATGAGGGTAAAAAACCTGACCCCCCTTTCTCACTACCCTTGTCTCAGTGCAAAAACCCAGATGTGTCCAATGACCACAGAATGACTGTGACTCGCCTACAAAAAATAGTACATACTACCTGCTAAACAGTGAAAATACTGCATTGTGGTTATGCGGATCATGTGACCGTGACCAGATTTTGAGGTTGACACATGGCGGGAGCAGACGTCTAAATGTGTGGCGAAAATATTGAATTATTCACTTATCAGTAGGAAATGGAACTTTTATACACACAAAGAGAAAATAAATGAAGAATTATCTTTGTAAGTTGAACTTTCCACATTTTTCTTCGCGGTCAAGCGGAGTAGGATTTTACCAAAATAAACAGAAACGGATGACGTCAGTGGAAGGCGCTTTCTCAAAAATAAACGGAATTTGCTAAAACGCGTGAATTCTGATGTGCGTGAATTCCCATGTCGCGACGATACTTACGAGGTAGGGCAAGTTGTCTTTGAGGCGAGTTGTCTCAGAATGTGGGGCGAGTTGTCATTGTCACCTGAAGGTGGGGCGAGTTGTCTTGGGGCGAGATTTTTGTGGGGCGAGTTGTCTTGGGGCGAGTTGTCCGTAATTCATTTATATTTTATGCAAGAAAGTGTTGGTGATACCTACCGCTATCAAAAAACTCTCCTAGATTTTTAAGTTTCCCGTCTATTTCCCCTCTGTTCTTTTGGTTAAAAATAATATCATACAAGATCCCCATGTAAATCCAAACATCACAATAGCCTTTTCTGTTTTCGGGGCCTGTAAAAGCTGGGTCCGGAAACGCGACAACAGCAACCTCAGATGCGGAGAAATAGTTTTCCAAATCTGCATTGCAGTAAATAACTCTCAATGGTATAAATGCCTTTGCTATGTTCATAGGAAATGGCCGTGTTTTGTCTTTAACATAATAGGATTTAAACAAGTAAGGAAAGTAATTTCTTATTCTCTCCATGTTCAAGTCACATGACGTATAAAAACTCGTTGGCTCTCACGAGAATGAATAGAATAGAATAGAATAGATTTTAAATGCCTGAAGGTTTTAAATGGGGTTGCCTCACTGTGGGTTGCCTGGCCAATTGGAAGGCAAGGTCTGCTCTAAGTTCAGTTGTCTTGCAACAAGGAAGGCGATGTCAGCGCTAGGGTCAGGTGTCTGGTCATAATGTCCGTACAGCGGGAAGGGCGGCAGCGTTGTTGCTGGAGCACGAGGTTGTGTCATTCCGGTACTCGGACAAAACGGACCATGGACAAAACGGACCAGACAAAACGGACCACGGTTAGGACAAAACGGACCACGTTTCAGGACAAAACGGACCACGTTTCAGGACCAGACGGACCACGCTAGAAGACAAACCAGACCATTAATTGGTGCCAGTTAAAAGATTAAGGAGTATATAATTACCAAAGACAATGTTAAATGGTAAAAATTATTTGACTACTTTTCATGATCTCAACTATTGTTGGTTGTCACAACGAATTAGGGCCATAACGTCTACTCCCAAGCGTCTACTCCCATAACGTCTACTCCCAAAACGTCTACTCCCATTTGGTCTACTGTGCCAAAACGTCTACTCCCATTTGGTCTACTGGGCTAAAATGTCTGGCATGGTTTGGTCTACCAGGTAGTTTTAATAATGATTATTCCAGGCTATATTTATGGTACATAAACATTTGTCGACATTAAAGAAACAGAAATATTTCCAGCTACAACCACAGAGACGACTTGCTAACTCACTGTCTAGTGTATTGCTAACTCAAACCCAGCCAGCAAACTATATGGGACCCATATGGGCCCCATGTGGGTATTTATATGGGTCCTATATGGGCAAACCATATGGGACCAACATGGGTTTTGCAACCGGGCTCCATATGGAACCCACATGGGCAAGCCCATATGGGTGGCATATGGGAACCATATGGGCCCCATCCCAGATTTGGCCCATGTGCAGCCCACTTTTGTACATCTATTACTGGTTTAACTCTGATACTTTTGTGTTACTGATTATTTCAATAGCTTCCACGAAGACGTAGAAGATGTCAAATGTGCACAGATGCACAAATGAAGTATCCCATCATCGCTCACTGAGCGATTTGTGGGAAGTATTTCGAGATGTTAAATCCATACTACATAGGTAAACTTATTGCAGGAAAATATTATTTCCAGTAGGTTTTGAATTTTGATGGCACATTTGTAAGAGATAAGACGTAAATGACCAACAAAAGAGATGCAAATGGTGAAAGAAGTATTAAACTTGATTGAATTTATTTTCAGTTTTGTAATTGAATGAGTATATTGATTGTAATTAAAACATTACTAGATATTTTTCAGGTAGAATGTGGGCAAAATGTGGGTTTGCCCATATGGGACCCGTTTGGTAATGATTTGAAATAAAGGTCCATAAATAACCACTTAAACTTTCTTGTAAAGAGAAACAGTATACATGAAAATCAAATAGCACCCTTTATATATATTTTCCTTTCACCACAACAAAATTGTATGTGTTTAGAAAATTAGATAACCAATAATGGCCCTATGTGGGTCCCACATGGGCTAAATTTCCTATATGGGACCCACATCGGTCCTATTTGGGCATTATGCCCAGGTTCTGCCCATATGGGACCCATTTAGCCATGCTTGCTGGGAAGCCAACAAGGATTTCAGCAACTTCTAAGTCAAATTGTCTTCAGATTGGAAACAAAATTTGTGTGACCTCACATTTCAATGTTTTATGAATTCATAATACATTTTCCATTGCAAAGAAATGCTACATGTACATAGTAGATTAACAAAAGCTGCCTTGGCTGGATGCACCCATTTTTATATTCTGAGTCGAAAAGCCCACCCTTTATATCCTATACACCTCTTTATGAAAAGTTGACCCATAAATGGCAATTATCTGAAATACTAGTATGAAAATTCTCAGTAACTATATGTGTGGATAAACGGGAATACCGGTAGACATTTTGGCACAGTAGACCAAATGGGAGTAGACGTTTTGGCCTAGTAGACCAAATGGGAGTAGACGTTTTGAGAGTAGACGTTTTGGGAGTAGACGTTTTGAAATTAGACGTTATGGCACTACTCCGTCACAACTATCTAATTAATTTAATGGTAAGATTTTTATCTTTTAAGCATGCAAATTTCTTTATTAGTGTTGCAACTAAATTACAACATGCTTTCTCAAGGTTAACGGAAGGTCTGAAGGTGTTCCGTTTTTGACCTTAAACGTGGTCCGTTTTGTCCTGAACGTGGTCCGTTTCGTCCTGAACGTGGTCCGTTTTGTCCCAAGTGTGGTCCGTTATGTCCGTGGTCCGTTTTGTCCGTGGTCCGTTATGTCCCTAATTCATTATTCCAACCATTATTGCTTGCAACATTCAAATTCTAAGAATGTAAGGTCTGTGGTTGGCCATAACCAATGATTATAGGCATGAAACCAATTGTAATTCAATGCTGTCAACGCAAGGTTGGGCCTGCGAAGAGCTTTTTGGTTCTCATCATTCATGCGTATCACAGACCAGACTTTACGAAGAGCAAATTCATCTGATTGAGGAATATGAATGCGTATCATGTTTGCTCCATGTTGAATAAAAGCTTGTTGATTTTCATGAAATATGTTAGAAGTGGCTGTTTCGGCTACACTTGATATATTGGTATGATGTACAAGTTTCCATGTTGAAAAATCCATCTTTTTTGACATTGTATGAGTGTGCCATGTTATGTTTATTTTTTGATTTTGTCATGTTTTGCCAATCTTAATGCAATGTGCTGAGTAATGATCGAACCGGCCACACTTAGCATTTTGATATGGATGGTTTCATGTTGTTAAGGGAAAACTGAGTACTCCAGACGAATAAATGGGCTCATACAGCAAATTTCATATAAATTTGTATAAAAATTGAAGATATTGATAAAAAAAATACTAACTGCGGGTTATTCTTTACAGGATTTATATGCATGCTTATGCATGTTTTTATTATCTGTGACTAAATTAATATATATGCGTTCTATTACAGGATTATACTGTGAGTCATTAATTTGACTTTACTTATAGCAGTTTATACAAGTGAGACAGCGCGGCTAATTATGGCCTTGAAACAAACCAAACCAAACCAAGTTCTAGAATCAGTTGTCCGGCCATTAGGAAGTGTAACCCCTAAGAAATCTAGAACAGTTTTAGAGTCATTTTTCTGGCCACAAGAAAGCTCTAGGGTCAGTTGCCTGGCAAGGCCTGCTCTAAGCCTTAAGGTCAGTTGTCTTGCCACAAGGACTGCTAGGTAATATCTAGGGTCGGCTGTTTGCCACAAGAAATGATTTGCTCTAGCACTAGATTCCAGGCCTCCAGGAAGGCTAGGCCAGCACTACAGTCAGTTGTATGGCCACAAGGAAGGTTCGGTGAGCCATAGAGTCCGTTGTCTTGCCATAAGAAAGGCTTGGTCAGCTGGAGGGTAGTTGTCAGGCCACAAAGGAGGCTAGTCCAGTTCTAGAAGCCTATTCATTTTTACCAAAAGCCAGGCTAGGTCAGCTCTTTGTTCATTTGTCCGACCATATGGAAGATAAGTTCTGCTCTAGGGTCAGTTGTCTGGACGAAAATAAGACTGGGTTTTGGCTGCTCTAGGGTTAGCTTCCCTGCCAGCAGGAAGGCTATGTTGGGTCTAGGGTCAGTTGTCTGGCCACAAGGAAAACTAAGTCTGGTCTAGGGCCAGTTTCCTGGCTAAAAAGCAGGCAGCTCAGCTCTAGGGCCATACGTCTTGCAACAAGGAATGCTATGACAGCTCAAGAGTCAGTTGTCTGGCCTCAAGGAAGGCTATGTCAGCTCTAGGATCATTTGTCGAAGGTAGCTAGGACAGGTTTTTGGTCAGTTGTCTGGCCACTGCAAAGGATATGTCAGCTCTAGATAAGTTGCCGGGTAACAAGAAAGGCTAGTTCAGCTCTAGGGTCGGTTGTCTTATCACAAAGCAAGCAAATTTAGCTCTAGAGTGAGTGATCTGACCACGGTGGCGGCTTTGTCAGCCTCTTAGTTATTTTTCTGGCCACAAGGAATGCTAGGTCAGCTGTAAGCCATTTGTTTGGTCACAAGGCAGGCTAGGTCAGCTGTAGGGTTAGTTGTCGTGTTTTGTGCCTGTTGCCTGTTTTTGGTGTCAGAGTTTCTGTGATGTTTTACCTTATGTATGTTCTTATTATTTTTGGTTCGGTTTGGGTTGCTGAGTGGCCACCTTTTGGGAACAAGCTGCTCACTCGGTTGGCCATCTGTTCTCTGTATCTTGATTATTTGTAATCTTAGTTGTTTCCAACTATGGTTTGAGGGCTGGATTTGGATTTTGATTGTTTCAGTTCCTGGTCTTTGCATACTTTTTACTTTTAGGAAGGCTTGGCCACAAAGGAAGCTAGGTTAGCTCGATGGTCAGTTTTCTGACCTCAAACCAAGCTCTAGCCACAAGGAAGGCTAGGTTTGCTCTAGGGTTAGCTTTCTGGCCAGCAGGAAGGCTGGGGCTAGCTCCAACGTCAGTTGTCTGGCTACAAGTTAAGCTAAGTCTGGTGTAAGGTTAGTTGTCTGGCCACAAGAAAAGTAAAAAGGCTACATCAGCATGAGGATCATTTTTCTGAAAACAAGAAGGGCTAGGGCAGCTCTGATAAGGTTAGCTCCAGGGGAGGTCGTCTTGGTACAAGAAAGGCTAGGCCACCATAAGGCTAAGTTGTTTGGCCTCAAAAGAAGCTAGATCAGCTCAAGGGTCGGTTGACTGGCCACAAACAGGCTAGGTTAGCTCTTGGTGCAATTGTCCGGGCGCGTGAAAGTCAGTCTCTGCTCGCGGATCAGTTGCCTGACAACAGGGAAAGCTGGGTTGCTCTAGGATTAGATTTCTGGCCAGCAGGAAGGCTAGGTTAGCTCTAGCGTCAGTTACCTGGCCCGAAGGAAAGCTAGGTCTGGTGTAGGGTTAGTTGTCTGGCATCAAGGAAGACTAGATCAGCCTTAGGGTCATTTGTCTGAAAACAATGAAGGCTAGGACAGCTCTTTGGTCAGGTGAGCCAAAGATTTGTAAGTCTTGCTACAGAAAGGCCAGGTCATCAGAAGTCTCAGTTGTTTGGCCACAAAGGAGGCTGTATCAGCTCTAAGGTCAGTTACTGCCCCCCCCCCCCCACCCCCACCCAACCAGGCTAAGCCAGCTTTTTGTGCAATTGACCGGCCACATTTAAGGCAAGCTCTGCTCTAGGGTAATTGCCTAGCCACAAGGAAGGCTGGGGTTGCTTTAGGGTAAGCTTTCTGGCCGGTAGGAAGGCTATGTTAGTTCTACCGTCAGTTTTCTGACCACAAAGAAAGCCGAGTCTGGTGAAGGGTCAGTTGTCTGGCCACAAGGAAGGATAGATCAGCTCTAAGATCATTTATCAGGTGTGAAGGAAGGACAAGACAGCTCTTTGGTCTGTTGTCTGGCCAATTTTTAAAGGATAGCGAGGGCTTACAAGACCAGTCTAACTCCATATTTGGAAATTTTCAAGAGAAGCAAAAAAAAAAAAAAAAAAAAAAAGATTACTACAGTACATAAACGAAATGGACACATTTACATTAAATAAGGGAAGAAATACATATATTTTTCAATTCTATTAATTCATTTTTGTTAAATTAGGTTTTTGTGACTTGGACTTGTTTTGCGCTGAAACTTTTAGCGCACAACTAGCCTAACTTGAGATAGACTACTTTCTCTAATGCACAAAATAACTGCATTATAATTTTTTTTAAACATTTTTATAGTTGAAGGTAAAAACACAATCAGCATGAGCTGTGGAATAGCTATTTATCATCTTTCATCATTTAAAAAGAACAATTTATATAATTTTTTAGCTAACCTAAGCCAAAGGCTTCTGGGGGAGCTTATAAGATAGGCAGGCTCCGTTGTCCATCGTCGTCATCCGTCCATACACAATTTCAAACTTCTCCTCTGAAACTACTGGGCCGATTGTAACCAATTTTCATATGTAGCCTCCATGGGAAAAGTTGTTCAAACGGACTTGGTCACATGACCAGCATAGCCGCCATGCCCATAAATGATAAAACTGTAAAACTCTAAAAAAATCTTCTCCAGAACCAATAGCCCGATGTCCTTGAAACTTGGCATGAAGCATCGAGTACGCAAGTATTACCATGATTGTTCAAATTATGACCTTGGGTTGACCCTGACTTTTTTCCGTAAGGTCAAATTTGCTTCCTTGTGCTTTTATATGGCAAAATGCTAGAACATAAGATATCTTGGAAACAGTTGAAGATTTTGGGCTAAAATTGGTATATACAGTCATCTTAATGAGTACATGAAGATTTATGAGTACGAGAAGTCAAGGTCATCTTTTGATCTTTGACCCAGGACTCTTATATTTCGACAATTTCAACCATCTTCTCAAAAGCCACTGGGCCAATTGCAACCAAGTTTCATATAAAGTCTCCAGGGGTTGATGGAACAAACATTTGTTCAAACTTTCCAGATCGCATGACCAACATGGCCGCCACGCCCATATATGCTAAAAAGATTCTTTGTTTTCCCTCCAGAACCAACTGACCAATGGCCTTGAAACTTGGTATGTAGCATAAAGTAATCGAGTACTACCAAGGTTGTTAAAATGATGACCTTGGGTTGACCTTGACATTTTATGGAAAGGTCAAATATGTGAAAATGCTAGAACATAAAATTTCATGGAAAGGTTTGAAGATTTTTGCCTAAAAATTGGTATAAACAGTCATTTTAATGAGTACATGAATATTTATGAGTACAAAAGATCAAGGTCATTCTTTGACCCAGATTTCTCATATTTTGACAATTTCAAGCACCTCCACAAAAGCCACTTGGCCCATTGTAACCAAATTTCATATGTGAGCCTGCAGGGGTTGAGGGAACAAAAATGGTCCAGATCACAAAACCAACATGATCACCATGGCCATATATGGTAAAACTTTAAAAATTTCCTTCCTAAGAACCAATTGACCGATGGTCTTGAAACTTGATAAGTAGCATCGGGTACTTAGGTTCTTCCAGGATTGTTCAAATGATGACCTTGGGTTGAATTTGACCTTTTTACGGTAACCTCAAACATGGGAAAATGCTTGAACATAAAATTTCATGGGACGTTTTGATGATTTGGGGCTAAAAATGATAACTGTAGTCGTCTAAATGAGGACATGAAGAATTATGAATACAAGAGGTCAAGGTCATTCTTTGACCTTTGACCCAGGTCTTTCATATTTTGTACGTTTTCAAACATTTTCTTTTAAGCCAAATTGTAACCAAATTTCATATAGAGTCTCCAGAGGCTGACGGAATGAAAATTTGCTCAAACGGTCTAGCTCACATGACGAACATGGCCACCATACCCATTATGGTATAAACCTATCATATTTTTCTTCTCCAGAACCAATACACCAATGGCCTTGAAACTTGGTAAGTCACATAAAGTACTACCAGAACTGTTCAAATTATGACCTTGGGTTTACCTTGACCTTTTTTGTGGCATGGTCATATATGGGAAAATGCTTGAACATAAGATTTTATGGAAAGCTTTGAATATTTTGGCCTACAAATGGTAAACGGTTGTCTTAATGAGTACATGAAGATTTATGAGTACAAGAGGTCACGGTCATTCTTTGAATTTGACCCAAGACTCATATTTTGACAAGTTCAAACATTTGGCCAGTTGCTCAGGTGAGCGATTCAGGGCCTCATGGCCCTCTTCCACGTGGCCGTACAACTGAACCATGACCTGGTCTAGCCTCTCTTGTGGCCAGAAAACCCAAGACCTGTACTAGCTTCCTTTGGTAAACCACTGACTCTAGAGCTGACCTAGGCTATAGTGTCAGTTTTCTGGCTACATCCCATACCCCTGAAGTTGGTGTAGCAACTGAACAGTCAATTCTTGTGGATTTGCTAGAAGTACTGGAAAGTGACAACGACGTCCCTCCAGAGAAGTGTGACGTTTGTGCCAACTGTAAGCAGAGGCTTCCATTGGGCATTGAACTGTTTCGCTGTGCTCATTGTGAATCCACAGTGTATTGTAGCGAGAAGTGTCAGGCAAAAGACTCTGGGTTCCACCATTTTCCTTGTTCTGTGGTTGCCCAACGAAATTGGAGGAGGTAACATTTGTGTGTAGACAATGTTTTATAACTTTATATAGATAGTGTTTTATAACTTCATGTGTAGTGTGTTTGACTGTGTGAGTTAAATTACTTTTTAGTGTGTTTGACAGTTTTAGTTTCACTTTTATTAAAACAATTTACTGCGTACTAACTTGTGAACGCAGGTGCTCCTAATACAGGAGGGAAATACCGGTCCGTGGAAACACCCCAAACCACCCCAAAACATCCCAAACCACTTTCACACCACCCCAAACCAGCCTCCCTAGATACAAACTAGAACCCCACCCCCTCCCCACCAAGTCACCAGCATCTCAGATCAATTGGCGAGTATAAGTTCTTTCCTTCCCTCCACCCGCTCCATTATTTAATTAACGTGCAACTGCGCAAGGGGTGGGGTTCTAGTTTGTATCCAGGGTGGCTGGTTTGGAGTGGTATAAATGGTCGCCCCCTCCTCCCCCGCCCCCGCCCCACCCTGCGTGATATACATGTACATAAACGTACAAAATAATTTACTTTATTATACTGAGATAATTAATGTTTCGTTAATATTTAAACCCGAAGTTATTAAAAGACATACATACATACATACATACATACATACATGTCATGGGTAAACACTTATTAAAGTGTTCTTTTTATTTTGAATCCATATAAATACTGTTTGGGATGGGTGGGAGCGGTGTTGGTGTATGTGTGAAGGGGACGGGGGGGGTCATTTGAATCTGAGGAGGCTGGTTTGGGGTGGTTTGGTAGAGGTTTGGGGTGGTTTGGGGTGTTTTGGGGTGGTTTGGGGTGTTTCCACGGACCCGGGAAATACGAACAAAAGAAGAAAGAAGGATCCATGTTTTGACAGTTATTCTTCACATCTTTGACCATTTTAAATCATTACTAGGACGCAACCTCCTGGGACGAATCGTATTTTTTTTCCTGTTTGGGACGAAATGCCTTGGGACGAAAGGTCCCTGGCGCGAAACGGCCGATACCACCGGAAAGAGTATGGCAGTTACCTTCCCATTGGCTGACCTCAAGACTACCATGGAGGGAGACTCGGGAGACTATTGTCCGCCAAGAAAGAAAGCGAAGTTACCTGATATTGCGATTCCAGTTATTCCAGAATTGAAAAGGCAGAAGCTGTTGGATGCACTTGACACGATAGCTGATGTGCCCAGTGCTTTGAATCTGTTGAAAATTGTGAATTCAAATGCAGACATAAGCGCTTGCTTTTCTACAACTTGTTTTTGTCAAGTTATCAGGAGTATTGAAGAAGGCCTGAAGGATAATGATAAGGTGTTCAGTTTTAGTAGTGTATTTAAAACAGGAATTCAGATTCTTAAAAATTACTTGGAAAATGCAGACTCGTTGCCAGATGACAGAGGTTGTAGACTTGCTCTTTCTAGGCTTCTGACAGTTGTTCACAATTCAGACGGTAAGTGTATAGCTACATCTTTTTGGCCTTGGCTAGCACACTGGCCCTTGATCAGCAATTATTTTTAAGGAAGTGACTCCAGGGATGGTAAGATATCCCTAGACGATTTGGAGATTTCGCTCCAGGAGACTTCGCACCTGTTCAGGTTCCGGGACGTTTCACCCCATTTGCATTTCCTCCCCTAGACGTTTTGCCCCCAAAATGTTTCGCTCCCAGGTGGTTTCGCCCCTACTGGATGTTTCGGCACCTGGACGTTTCGCCCCTTCCCCGCCCCACCCACACTCTATCGTCAAGGGTAGACAGACCCGACCAGTAGACAGGCCCGACCAGTACGCGGACACTTTTAAGGCTGTTTTACCTAATGTTTAAGACTCCAACGTGTTCCAGACTACCAGATGGGCATGCAATTTAGGAAAATCCTTACAAGTGCTAAATATAGACAAAAGGAACACGTGAAAAAAATATCTCCGCATGCGCAAAGTGACGCTATTGAGGTCATGCTATTTGCTGTATCAAACTGGCCTATCATACCAGTACGCGGACACCTTAGAATCTGAGTAAACTGAGATGACATTTATACGCTGCAATACTAAATTAAATTATTGATACATGTAGTTACCAAAAACTTATTAACATCGTATAAGGTTGTTCTTATTTCATATTGACACGGCTGTTTACTTTGCCTGTTTGTGCGTTTGGCGCAGTCGAACTGAAGCATCGATCGTGATACCGGTCTGCATCAGCCCAGCAAATTCGTAAATGTGTTGTGTAAGTGTAAATGTGAATGACAAAACAATAAGGAAATGGTGCCTTGAAAAAACGTCACAAACTCAGTTGAATCTAAAAAGTATCTTAGAATTTATTAGACACCAAACACAAAAGTGTCCGCGTACTGGTAGTGTCCGCGTACTGGTCGGGTCTGTCTATGCGGACACTACCAATACGTGGACACTTTTGTGTTTGGCATGAAATAAACACTAAAATACTTTCTAAATTCAAGTGACTTTGTATCATTATTTCGAGGTGCCATTTCTTTATCTGTTTGTCATTCACTTTTATATTTACACAGCACAGTTCTGAATTTGCAGGACTGTTTGAGACGGGTTATGTTGAGCATACACAGATGACGTTTTCACGTGTTCCTTTCATCTATATTTAGATGAAAGGAAGTTTTTCATGAAATTGAATGCCCATCTGGTAGTCTGAAATGCACTGGAGTATTAAGCATTAGGTAAAACACCCTTAAAAGTGTCTGCGTACTGGTCGGGTCTGTCTAGCGCTACTAATATTTGGGCTTGCCGATTACTAAAACCCGGAACGGCCGGAACACAGGTGAATCACAGTATTATGGCCACATGGGTTGCACTTAGAGATGAAAAATGAACTTTTCAGAATTATTATGAAAACATGTATTTTCTAATGTTTAGTACCTCTAGTTTTTATAACTACCAGGGTTTGTTCCTGGGAAGTCAATCAATATATATTTTTCAGCTTTTTGTGCCACTGGGTAAAAATGGTTACGGACACTACAAGTGATGTATAACAAACCAGAAAAATTGCAATGAGCCTATAATAATGAACAAAAAATGTTTTAAACATGACAAGAAGGTTGAAGTTATTGAACAAGTGACTTTTTGTTGAAATCATAAATCTTAGAATATGAACTGAAAGAAAATACAATATCATACTCATTAAGACACAAATTTGATCGCTTAACATTTGCTGTTCTTTCATAAATTTCAAATTAGAAATAAATCAAGATCTATTTAAGCAACATTCTAGAGTCCTTCTCACCAACAAAAGAGAAATATTTGTCCATATAGTTTTGAGGATATTTTTTTTTTACAAAATATCATTGTTAACAGGCTGGTTACGGACCCTACAATACTATACTAAATATATCATTTTGTGAAATACCACCAAGATATGCATTTTATTAGCATAACTCATGTGTAATTCTTGAATTTATCACTGAGATTATTCCAGAGCAAAAAAAAAAAGGCATAAAATGTTTTGTTTTAAGTTCGACAGGTATTCTTAATTCATGAGTTGTCAAATATACAAATTTCGATTAAAGCATAAAATAATCAAGCCATTAATAGCTTAATGTAAATGGTTTTAGAATAGGATTTGTTGAGTTTTACAACATCTTGAGGGTTTTCTATAACTGATGAAGAGAGAAGGAAAAATCAATTTTGTCTTCATTCCTTCAGAAGGACAGGTTACGGACCCTACAATCACAACACTTGTTAAAATAACAGAACAATGCAAATTCTGAAACTCAGTTTTCATTCAGAGGCTCGTAGTTACAGGGGATTCAAACAGTTACATGTATTCTCTGGAAGCACCACTTTTACCCCTAAAACCTACTTAAAAGTTGAAATGTTGCAAAAAAAAATAGCTTTCATCATTTCTCTGGATCTGAATATCGTGAACAAGTGATAAAGTCAGTGCATCGTTTGTCTGTATGACCCCTTATAGGATTAAACATCCCTGCTTAATAACAAAATGCCATTATCTGTCATTGCCATAACCATTGCTCATAGCCAAGTGTCTGCATGCTCAAAGGTAATTCTAGTTTAATGATGGCCCGCCCCAAGCCCCATTGTTTATTTCAATTTCACAGAATGAGCATTATAAATTGAAGACTACTTTTGTTAGTTTAATTGATGTCAAATATCGTTTAAAACACAACGGTGATGCAAGGCAATCCCATGTATTCATCAACATCACTACTGAGATTCACCCTACAAAGAATTTTATGATCTACATGTATCTAATAAGAAGACTTCAGGAGTCTTATCAGAAAGTACATGACTTATGGATAATTAGCATATGTTGACTTTTATAGATGACTGATTTGTCTTCAACATAAAAGGTATATATTCTAGTATGGAAGCAATCAAAACTACACCATACCTGACAACTGCAACTTGGACTCAAACAAAATAATATGCAAAGTCATAAAACATTGATTTGTAGTGTCCGTAACCACTCTGAGGCTATGTAACTGTTTACTATTTTTTCAGGCATGACTTAAGGCATGCAGTGGGAATACCATTAGGTAGTTTAACAATTATCATTGAAAGGTAATGCTGCCAAATATGTCCATATTTACTCTCAGGAATCTGAAAAAAAAACCAGTCACTGCATATAAAACACCTCTTTAATATAAATACATACTACAATATAGTGCATAAGAATAGATAAAGCAGTCTTTGATGCTCAGAGTATTACTTTGTGATGTAATACAACTGAATCTACCAGAAAATATTTGATTTTTTTGGAAGTGAAGCTTGCTAAGTCTTAAAAGCAAGGAATATGTTTATATAATCATAAAGGTTACGGACACTACATAAAATTGGTTCTCAATTCAGTTTCCAAAACCTTATCCTTCCTTCAGAACTACAACTCCAACTAGAACTACCCAAATTCTCACCATATCCTTCGGTAGAAACAGACTTGCTTGATATGTATTTTTCAAAACTCCTTCTGTGAGTTCTTTTACATGAGGAAAATGAAACAGATTCACTAATTATTTACCGACATTTACTCAGTTAATGTGCATGATTTAATCATTCTGATACAGTTCAATACCAGTCATAGTCACTGACATGAATGTTTTATAACTAAAAGCCAAAACAGCTGCAATATTTCACTTTAAATGAAGGTACGCATTTTCGGGTTACGGACCCTACATGTTTTTCGTAGTGTCCGTAACCACTTATCTTATGATAGAGGAGATGTTATAAAAATGTAATTAAAATTGTTGTTGTTCTTAACTTTTTGAATGCAACTACAGATGAGAAAGTTCATTTCACAGCAAAAAACACTTATAAAAGCGAAAATAAATTGCCTGGTTACGGACACTACCAGATTTTTCAGTAGGCATTTTTTTTACTTCACTGTGTTGTCATTTCTAAGGTCAATCAGAATTGTCAGAAATCCTTACTTCTACAAACTGGACAATCTCATGGCCACTTCGTAGAAGGAAATTATGTAGAATTGATTAAGATCATCTATGATTTTTATGAGTATAACAAGAGCCTGTGTTGTGAAAACCTCAATTATATAACGAAGTACTACTTCCACAACTTCGGCGATATCTTGAGCAATATTTGACAGAAAATCAAAATGTACATACCAAAAGTTTTTTAAAAGAATTTTCTACGTGATTTAATGCCAACATCTATTGGTTTCTTACTGCATTATACAGAAATATTTCATCAAAAAATAGTAATTTTTAAAGTGCAACACATAACGGTGAAAAAAGGCCACTTTTATGGTGCTTCAAGAGCTGGTAAAAAATTAATAGTGGTGTCTGCAATTTCTTGTTTTGGCTACAAGTAGTACAATCACAGATGCACATTTCAGATACAAAGTTTTAAATTTGCAGCCATTTCTGGGTCTTGTATGCTGATATAACATGCTGCAATTGGAAAAAGCCACAATACTGTGATTCACCCGAACAGCGGAACATTTAATTTTTATTATGAATCTAATTCACTTTTCATAAAAAATGAGATATTCATTTGAAATTTTAGGTTATGTCTGGATACTAGTAAGTTATTGCCGTTCCGTTAATCTACTGACTGTTCCGTCCCATTTCAGAGTAACTGACGTTACATTGTTAGCAACCAGCATGACTGTTCCGTATAATGACGTTACTAAGTTGCTCTGCCTTAAAGTATGTGTTCCGGATTTTAGTAGGTTAATTTATCATTCAGCTTTCCTGCCTGTCCCTCCTACTCCTTGCGATTTTAACCAACACAAGAACCGTCATTGAAAAGACTTCAGTAATAACTGGCTTTGCCATTATTTATCTGTTTTGCCTCATAGTGAGTGTCTGTTCCGGATTTTAGTAGGTTAATGAATCGTTCCGCTGTTTCGCCTATTCTGTCTATTCCTGTTCCGCCTTTTCAGTATATTCCATGAGATTTTAACCAACATAAGAACTGTCAAAGAAAAGACTTCAATAATAACTAGCCTGACTGTTCCGTGTTTTGCCAGTTTTTATTTATTTTGCCTCATAGTGTCTTTTCCGGATTTTAGCAGGTTAATTTACCGTTCCGCTGTTCCGCCTGTTCCGTCTTTCTCCTGTTCGGCTTGTTCACCCTATCTCTTGAGATTTTAACCAACACATGAACAGTCAAAGAAAAGACTTCAATAATACCCAGCCTGACTTTTCCATGTTTTGTCATTATTTATCTATTTTGCCTCATAGTGTGTGTTCCGGATTTTAGTAGGTTCATTTATTAATCCGCTATAGGCTACCCCATGTCTCGCATATTCAACGAGCATTTTAACCAACACAAGAACCGTTATAGAAAAGACTTCAACAGCAACCAGTGTGACTGTTCCGTAATATGCCATAAGTTATCTGTCCGCTTTACAATAGAATAGAAAAGGAAAAAGAAAAACTTTATTCAGATACAGTTCCGCGTAGACTGATAAATGACCATAATAAAACCTAACAAAATAAATTTTCTATCATATTAAATTATTTATTATATTTTTTGCATGTATTGCAGATGACCAGTGTAGATTCATTTGCATAGCTGCTAATTCCCATGCATTCTGAACGAGAAATTCCTTGTGGCAGCTATCGCAAAACACTGTCAGACATGTCCTTTGTCTTGAAGATATATATTTCTCCTCCTTTTGGCCTAAAAGGTATGTCTGATACAATGCTGTCTTGGCGGTGGATCAGTTTAATAATTTCATTTTCTTGCAGAGTGTTGCATTTATCAGCACTGCAAGATTTTATGTCAGCTAGCCAGAAGGTTAGCATACGCTGTGCCATTTTGTCACTTGGCTACTAACGTTATCTGATGCCGACGTTATGCCTGTTCCGTATTTATACCCCCCGCAAACTGTGTTTGTGGGGGGTATACTGTTTTGACGTTGTCCTTCCGTCCGTCTTTCCGTCCGTCCTTCCGTCCGTCCGTCTGTCTGCAACGCTTTAAATGTGCTCCAATTTGTTTCAAATTTTGTCCATAGATGCAGCATAAGAAAATAGCGGATACGTATTTTTCAGTTTTTCCCGGAAGGTTTTTATTGCGGAGTTATGCCCCTTTGTAATTTTCGTGAAAAAAGTTTGTTATCGCAACTCCTCCTAGATGGTTTGATGGATTTTCTTGAAATTAAGTATGTGAACAGATATTGGTATGAAGATGTGCATTAGGGTTTTGATTTTAAATTCTGCCCCTTTTTGCCAGAGTTATTCCCCTTTTTGATATTTTTTGCCCTATTTTATAGGGTTTTTGCATTAAATTTGATCCAATTTGTTTCAAATTTTGTCCATGGATGCAGCATAAGAAAATAGTGAATACGTATTTTTCAATTTTTCCTGGAAGGTTTTTATACGCCCGTTTTGAAAAAACGGACGTATTATGTCATGGCGCTGTCCGTCCGTCCGTCCGTCCGTCTGTCCGTCCGTCCGTCCGTCCGTAAACATTCTTGTGCGCGCCATAACTCAGTAACCATTTGGGATATCTTCATGAAATTTTGTATGCATATGTATTAGGTAGGGGGAACGTGTCGCGTACAAGAATGGTTGCTCCCCCTTCCTTGGTTGCGAAGTTATGCCCCTTTGATTGTTTTTTACCCTACAGGTCTTGTGCGCGCCAGAACTAGATAACTGTTTGGGATATCTTCATGAAACTTCATAGCAATGTGTATGAAGTCCTAACGATGTGTCGCGTACAACAATGGTTGCTCTCCCTTTCTTCGTTTCTGAGTTACGTCCCTTTTATTAGTTTTTTTCAGCTATTTTTGTGTATACTTATGTTGTGCATACATTAACTCGGTAACTGTTTGGAATATCATGATGAAACTTTATAGCAATTTGCATGATCACAAGATAATATGTTGCATATAAGAATGGTTGCTCCCCCTTTCTTAATTTTGGAGTAACCTCCCTTTTCTCCGTCCTTTAACATTCTTGTGTGCGCCATAACTCAATAACCGTTTGGTATATCTTCATGAAATTTTGTAGGCATATGTAGTAGGTATGGAGAATGCATTGCATACAAGAATGTTTGCTCCCCCTTCCTTAGTTTCCAAGTTATGCCCCTTTGATCGTTTTTTTTTTCTCTGCAGGTCTTGTGTGCGCCATAACCAGATAACTGTTTGGGATATCTTCATGAAACTTCATAGCAATGTGTATGAAGTCCCAACAATGTGTCAGGTTTAACAATGGTTGCTCTCCCTTTCTTTGTTTCTGAGTTACGTCCCTTTTATTAGTTTTTTTCGGCTATTTTTGTGTATACTTATGTTGTGCATACATTAACTCGGTAACTGTTTGGAATATCATGATGAAACTTTATAGCAATGTGCATGATCACAAGATGATGTGTCACATATAAGAATGGTTGCTCTTATTTCTTAAGTTTGGAGTAACCTCCCTTTGATCATTATTTTTAGGCATTTCCATTCACTCTATATCTCCTTAACCCTTTGAAATATTAGAATGAAACTTTGTAGGAATGTTTGTAATAAAGGGGCAATGTATCCTGAGCAAGAACCACGACTCTGGCTTGCTTACTGGATTATCTGCCCATGCATAAATTTCCTGTTTACTCTGTAACTCCATAACCGTTTAGAATATTTTAACACAACTTTATGGAGATGTGTATATTGTCAAGGGAATGTATTAGAACCAATAATGGTATATCTAGGATACATGTATTTAGTTTATGAATTATCTCCCTTGTTTGACTTTGGCATTACTCAACTTTGGAGCCACTTCACCTTCGAAGCTGATTTTTGGTATACTAATATAGTATTTGATGTGTTAAGTATTTAAATAATGTTGCCGCCATTAATTGAAGTGTGGTCTTCCCTACTTGTCTGCCTGTCTGTCCTTATGTAAACAATCTTGTTCATTCTATAATTCCTTTATGACATTACAACGGGCGTATTATGCGCCGCTTGCGAAGCCCTTGTTATTGCGGAGTTATGCCCCTTTGAATTTTTCGTGAAATAAGTTTGTTATCGCAACTCCTCCTAGATGGTTTGACAGATTTTCTTGAAATTAAGTATGTGAACAGATATTGGTATGAAGATGTGCATTAGGGTTTTGATTTTAAATTCTGCCCCTTTTTGCCAGAGTTATTCCCCTTTTTGATATTTTTTGCCCTATTTTATAGGGTTTTTGCATTAAAATTGCTCCAATCTGTTTCAAATTTTGTCCATGGATGCAGCATAAGAAAATAGTGGATATGTATTTTTCAGTTTTTCCTGAAAGGTTTTTATTGCGGAGTTATGCCCCTTTGTATTTTTCATGAAATAAGTTTGTTATCGCAACTCCTCCTAGATGGTTTGACAGATTTTCTTGAAATTAAGTATGTGAACAGATATTGGTATGAAGATGTGCATTAGGGTTTTGATTTTAAATTCTGCCCCTTTTTGCCAGAGTTATTCCCCTTTTTGATAATTTTGCCCTATTTTATAGGGTTTTTGCCTTTTTTGCTTCCATTTTATTCAAATTGGGTTACTTTATGCAGCATATGAAAAGAGCTGATACAATTTTGTTCAGTTTTTCCTGGAAAGTTTTCCTGCAGAGTTATGTCCCTTTGTAGATTTCGTAAGAAAAGTTGTTACTGCTACTACTCCAAGACCATTTGACGGATTTTCTTGAAATTAAGTATGCGAACACATATTGGTATGAAGATGAGCAGAAACGTTTGTGCGTTTGTGCATGAATTATGCCCCTTTTTTATATGTTTTGCCTTATATTGAAGTTTTTTTCGGCCATTTTCACTTCCATTTTATTCAAATTTGGTGCACAGATACAGTAGAAGGAAAGAGTTGGCACATATTGCTCTGTTTTTCTCAAAAGGGTTTTCCAGCTTTGTTGTACCCCTTTGTTGTCTTGGAAAACAGAAATTGTTGTCGCTACTTCTCCTAAACTGTTTGACTTATATTAAATATGTGAACACATATTGGTATATAGATGTGCACTTGTAGTGGACATAACATGTATGCTGTGTAAATGTAAAACTTAAATGACAAAGCTGCATGCCTAACTGTTAAATGCGGGGGGTATTTAGTAAGCCATGCTTACTGCCACCTCTAGTTTAGTACCTGTTCCGGCATTTATTATGTGTTCCGGCGTTCCGCCTGTTCCGGGTTTTAGTAACCACCTTTGGGCTTTTCATTTTGTAGCATCAGCGAAGACAGAATCACAGATGCATCATGTATGATTATAAATCATACCAATCCATTTCTCCGCCACACAGATCATGTAATAACCACAATATAGGGGACCTAGTGTGGATACATGCCTATATAGTGGAGAAATGAGCCAATCCTGGTTTGCTATTAAAGAGTTACATCTGATCTACAATTCTAGACCAAAAGCAATAATTTTGAACCAATAGCGCCAGTGTGGCAATTCTTCAAACTACACTACTAGGGTCAGCACATTTCGCGAACTGCTGCCATCAATCTCCCTGTGTAAACTAGTGTGTTTACATAGAGCTATACAAAGTATATATAGACCTTGAGCTGACCATAGACCCCCCCTTCCCACCAGGGGGAATTTTGTACCCTATGATTTTCTGAAACTACATATAAGAAACAAAATGACACATGTTAGCCCTCTGTACGTTGGGGCGTTGACGTGTAACGTCAACGTCAATTACACTACCCAAATTTACATATTCACGTTATAATGGAAAATACACATTGGTATACACATGTTAGTATTTGCCCTAAATAATGTTAGGTTTTATCTGCTAGTACATAAATCGCTGTTTCAAGGTAATTGACATTGTCAAGGATAAGTTGATTAACCTGTATATAGTAGTTTACATTGTATTTGACGTTTTGCCCCTTCAGTGTCTAAATACATGTAATATAAGGAACAAATTGTAAGAATTGAAGAGAAGAGAAAAGTTATTGTCATATGTATGACTGTTTCAACATTCTAGTATAAAAAACAAACAAACTAAAGTCTTACAAAACTCGTCAGAAGTCAAGATAAATAATTCGAGGGCTCAGTGCAAGACTGGTCTAACTCACTATTTTTCACAAATTCACTTTTTTGCAGTTTTGAAAACGTGATGGTCAAATACACATTCTTTGAAAATATGAAGATTCATGTTTTTGCAAAAAATGCTTTTATTCCTAATTAAAAAATAGTCTACGAGCCAAATGAGCCAAATCTTTAGCGCAAAACTAGTCTAACTTCAATGAGACGAATTTGATTTTAAAGAGCATGCCATGGATAAATGGCTTAGTTTTCAGTTTTATAAATTTAGATATAAGTTCTTATAGTCTTTAACTGTTTATAGGTCTAGGTACAGTGTTTTCTCAACACTTTAGTAAACAGTTTTTCGGTAGTAAAACAAGGAATCTTTTCATTTTAAAATATTTTCTTCATTTTTCTTAGTGCAAGACTAGTCTATCTTGAGATAGACTAGTATTGCGCTAAGAAAAAGTGGATTTGAAGTTAGACTAGTTTTGCACTAACAAAAAAAAAAGTTATATAAAAATTAAATTGTCTTTTTTAAATGTTTAAAGTTGTTAAATAGCTATTTCACAGCTCATGCTTATTGAGTTTTTGCCTTTTAACTGTAAAAATTGTTAAAATTTGTTTTATAATGACTTATATTTTGCATTTGAAAAAAAAGGTCTATCTCAAGTTAGACCAGTCTTGCACTGAACTTTTCAGCGCAAAAGTAGTCTAAGTCACAAAAACCTAATTTAACAAAAATAAATCAATAAAATTGAATAATGTAAGCATTTCTTCCCATATTTTATGTAAATGTGTCAAATTTCATATTAATATTTTGTTTATGTACTGTAATAATCAGTTTTTTGCTTCTCCTGAAAATTTTCAAAATATGGAGACTAGTCTTGCACTAAGCTTCTCGATATGTAATATATATAACCACAACAAAAATTCGGAAAAAAAAAACAACCAGACTAAATCGCTGAATTGGTGGACCATCAATCTTCTTTGATTCATGCCCAGCTTAGATAAGTTAGGTAGCAGTTAGCAGTGGATAAATTAAATGTGGAAAGCATCTTATTTTTTGAAGAATTTAACCTTCAAAATGACGAGAAAAGCTAAGAAAGCCAACACCAGCTGCATTTTATTTTCAATGTTATCTGTATTATGTCTTAAGTAGACACTGTTGTATATGTAAATATGAAGAAATGCTAATGTTATGTGTCCTCAAACTATAAAAAAACATCGGATAGTGTATATTTGAAAAGCAATCTAACAGTAATGTTATGTTACATAATTGTAATATGTCGGGGATATGATTTGTGAGTCATCTGTTATCAAAAATTTAGTTCCCGGGCGATATGAATTATTCATTGCTGTAGTATTAGCTTACCACTGGTAGTCAGATGGCCAATTTAGCTCTTTGAAATACACAAGAACTCAGCAAGACGCACATAGACTGTTATAGCTGAAGCAGTTTGACCTTGCTTTCAGTTCAGTTTCACTTAAAAGTGACTTCATAAAAATGATTTTTGTTTTAATTTTATGCACAGAATGAAATAAGTATAAGTTGATATATGCTGCAACTGATTGATACTTAAGTTCTCATCATGGTGGGGATAAAGCCACTTTCGCTACCCGTGCTGTTGGCTGAGCCATTCAATTACCCTACATACAAATATGCAACTGTGACTGCCAACCGAGGCAATCAAAATCAGTACCAACTCTGCCAACAGGGATTAACACCCATTTTTGCTATGCTGTCAGTCAAGTCGTCAGCCACGAGCCTCTTTGCACAGTAACTGCTTTATACAGGTTAGCAAATATGTGTGGCTCCAGTGATCATAACTTACATGTTAATTTGTGAACTACGTGATCTGTTTATGCAGCACCCGGCCATCAAACACATTACAAACTATTAACAATGTGAAAATTTAAGGTCGATAGAAAGTGACATACTTTCTAACGCATACAACATTCTGTCATCAGCCTGTTCAGAGTTCTATTTTTCATTATGTTGTTAAAAATATTTAACTGGTCAGGTAATTTTGCAAACCCCATGGTTTTATTCCCACTTATTGTTACTATCAAGGACTAAAGGTGTTACGAAATACAAATTTTCAGTCAGACAATTTTTCAGTATGTAAGCAACTAAAATTGTTGTTTGGATATTGCCAAAAATGCTGTATTCTCTAACAGTATTTAACATATTTGGACAAGCAGTAAGGTATTTCATAAATAAGCAGTTTCCAACCATATTTATTGCTAAAAAGTAAACAATATGGTAATACATGGTCACAGAGATCAAATGCAGTAAGTTATTTAGGTTTAGCCCTTCCTTGTCATGTAAAGGCATTCACTATTTCTATTGTTTGATTATTTGCTCTTTAGAAATACTGTGTTACTAGTTAAGGATAGTGGAAATGACAAATCCATCAACTCGCAATGAATACGTTGTATATGTTACTTGTTAGGTCTTTCTTTTTAGCTCACCTGAGCCGAAGGCTCACAGGTGAGCTTTTAGTATAGGCAGGCATCCGTCGTACATCGTCCTTCGTCCATCCGTCCGTCAGTCAACATTTTCAAACGACATCTCCTCTGAAACTACAAGGCCCATTGTAAACAAATTTCATAGGTAGCATCTATAGGCAGGGGGAACCAATAATACTGTTTTTTATCCAAATTGCTTTGGAACTTTGGTTGCTATGGCAACTTTAAGTTGCCATTGACTTGTATGGGAAAAATCGAAAATTTGCATTTATTGCTACGTCACTGCAGATATTTTGACAAAACTTTTTATAGAAATGTTCCTTGAGTAGTCCTCCATCAACCACATGAAATTTATATAAATTGCACAATTTGGCTGGTTGCCACGGCAACCGGAAGGTTAAAAATAGAAAATATATTTTAAAAAATCATCTCCTCAGAAACTATGCAACCAATAAAGCTCAAACTTCACAAGAAGGAGCTTGGTACTAGCCTCTATAAAAGTACTGTTTTTCTTGGTAATTGCTTCAGCAGTTTGGTTGCTATGGGAACTTAAAGTTGCCATTGACTTATAATGGCAAAATGGAAAATTTGCATTTATTGCCATGTCACTGCAGATATTTTGACAAAACTTTTATAGAAATTGTGCTTGAGTAGTCCTCCATCAACCACAAGAAATTTATGTAAATTGCACAATTTGGCTGGTTGCCATGGCAACCGGAAGGTTAAAAATAGAAAAAATATTCAAAAGTCATCTCCTCAGAAACTATGCAACCAATGAAGCTCAAACTTCACAGAAAGGCTCTTGGTACTAGCCTCTATAAAAGTACTGTTTTTCTTGGCAATTGCTTTAGCAGTTTGGTTGCTATGGGAACTTAAAGTTGCCATTGACTTATAATGGCAAAATGGAAAATTTGCATTTATTGCTATGTCACTGCAGACAGCCGTATTAGATTACGGCAAATTGCACAATTTGGCTGGTTGCCATTGCAACCGAATAGTTAAAAATAGAAAAATATTAAAAACTCATCTCCGCAGAAACTCTGTGGCCAATAAAGCCCAAACTTTACAGAAATGATCTAAGTACTAGCCTCTATATAACTACTGTTTATACCCCCGGTATACGGAGTATACGGTATACGGAGTATATAGTTTTTGGTCTTTCCGTTAATGTGTGTGTGTGTGTGTGTATGTTAACATTTTTTCTGTCACAGATTTCTCAGGAACCACTATAGCTAGGACTTTGAAATTTGGTACAAATGTTGGGTATGACTAGTTGTACTGTGTAAGAGAGAATCAGCCTTCTCCTGCTTATCAGTCCCTTTGTTTGTCCATTTTTAGCTCACCTGAGCCTTTAGGCTCATAGGTGAGCTTATAGTATAGCCAGGCAAACCGTTCTATTCTATTCAATTGTCCATTTTCCGTTGTCAACATTTTCAAACATCTTCTCCTCTGAAACCACTGGGCCGATCGAAGCCATATTTCATATTGAGCCTAGCTAGGTTGGGAGAACAAAAGTTTGTTTGGGGTATCTGGGTCACATGACCAAGATGGCCGCCATGCCCATATGGTAAAAACCCTTCAGAAATCTTCTTCTCCGGAACCAAAAGGCCGATGACCTTGAAACTTGGTATGTAACATCGGGCATGCGGGCCCATCATAATTAGCTCACCTGAGTCGAAGGTTCATAGGTGAGTTTATAGTATAGGCAGGCATCTGTCATCTGTTGTCCGTCTGTCGTCCGTCAATATTTTCAAATGACATCTCCTCTGAAACTACAAGGCCCATTGTTACCAAATTTCGTATATGACATCTATAGGCAGGGGGAACCAATAATACTGTTTTTTATCCAAATCGCTTTTGAACTTTGGTTGCTATGGCAACTTAAAGTTTCCATTGACTTGTATGGGAAAAATTGAAAATTAGCATTTTTTGCTATGTCACTGCAGATATTTTGACAAATCTTTTACAGAAATGTTTCTTGAGTAGTCCTCTATCAACCACATGAAATTTATGTAGATTGCACAATTTGGCTGGTTGCCATAGCAACCGAAAGGTTGAAAATAGAAAATATATTCAAAAATTATCTCCTCAGAAACTATACAACCAATAAAGCTCAAACTTCACAGAAAGGATCTTAGTACTAACTTCTACAAAAGTACTGTTTTTCTTGGCAATTGCTCTAGCAGTTTGGTTGCTATGGGAACTTAAAGTTACCATTGACTTAAAATGGCAAAATAGAAAATTTGCATTTATTGCCATGTCGGTGCAGATATTTTGACAAAACTTTCATAGAAATGTTCCTTGAGTAGTCTTTAACCAGTCTTGTTAAATTTATGCAAATTGCGCAATTTAGCTGGTTGCCATTGCAACCGAATACGGTAGTTAAAAATAGACTCATATTGAAAAATCATCTCCGCAGAAACTGTGTGGCCAATAAAGCTCAAACTTAACAGAAAGAACCTTAGTACTAGCCTCTATAGAATTACAGTTTTTCATGGCAATTACTCCAGCAATTTGGTTGCTATGGCAACTAAGAGTTTCCATTGACTTATAATGGGGAAAATGGAAATTGGCAATTTTTGCTGTCTCACTGCATTTATTTAGATTTTCTTTCTACAGAAATGTTTCTTGAATAGTCCTTGATGTTTCATATGAATTTTCTCCAAATCGCTGAATTTGATTGGTTGCCATGGCAAAATTTAGGGTAAATTTTCGAGAAAAAAAAGAAAAAATGAAAAAATCTTCTGCTCAGAAGCCATATGGGGGATGAAGCTGATATTGTGCGAACATGTTGATGACAGAAGCCTCTACACGAATTTTGTTTTTTCTTCCAACCCCATAAGAACTTTGGTTGCTATGGCAACTTATAGTTTCCACTGACTTATAATGGGAAAAGTGAAGCCATGAGGAGGATGAAGCTGATACTTTGCATACATATTAATAACATTAGCCTCTACCTAAAGTATGTTTCATATTATCATTGCCCATGTTGACTGGCTGCTATGGCAACTAAAGTTCCATAGACTTACAATGGGGAAAGTGGACATTTGGTATTTATTTCTGCGTTACTGCAGATATTTGGACAAAAGCTTTACAGAAATGTTCCTAGAGAAGTCCTCTATCAGCCATCTGAATTTTGCGCAAAGACCTGATTTTGATTGGTTGCCATTGCAACTGAAAGGCCAAATTTTCAATTTTTTTTTTTATGCCCCCGCCACGAAGTGGGGAGGGGCATATAGTTTTGCCCTTGTCCGTCCGTGCATACGTCCGTGCATACGTCCGTCACACTTTGTAGTACTGTTCTTGTCGCCGCAACTCCTCCTATAGTATTCTATGCAGGGAGCTGAAACTAGGAACACAGTTCAGACATGCATTGAATATGTGCATAAAGGAAACATAACTTTGATTAATATCTTTATTGCAGAATTATGTCCCCTTGAATAATAAACATATTTTGACCATATTTCACATCTGAGTACCGTTCTTGTCTCCGCAACTCCTCCTACAGTATTTGATATAGGGAGTTGAAACTTGCAACACAGTTCAGACATGCATTGAACATGTGCATAAAGGAAACAGAACTTTAGTTAAGGTCTTGGTTGCAGAATTATGTCCCCTTGAATAATATACATATTATAACCATATTTCACATTTGTAGTACTGTTCTTGTCTCCGCAACTCCTCCTACAGTATTTAATGTAGGGAGTTGAAACTTGCAACACAGTTCAGACATGCATTGAACATGTGCATAAAGGAAACAGAACTTTGATTAAGGTCTTTATTGCAGAATTATGTCCCCTTGAATAACAGAGATATTTTGACCATATTTCACAATTGTAGTACTGGAGTTGAAACTTGCAACACAGTTCAGACATGCATTGAACATGTGCATAAAGGAAACAGAATTTTGATTAAGGTCTTGGTTGCAGAATTATGTCCCCTTGAATAATATACATATGATAACCATATTTCACATTTGTAGTACTGTTCTTGTCTCCGCAACTCCTCCTACAGTATTTAATGTAGGGAGTTGAAACTTGCAACACAGTTCAGACATGCATTGAACATGTGCATAAAGGAAACAGAACTTTGATTAAGGTCTTTATTGCAGAATTATGTCCCCTTGAATAACATAGATATTTTGACCATATTTCACATTTGTAGTACTGGAGTTGAAACTGGCAACACAGTTCAGACATGCATTGAACATGTGCATAAAGGAAACAGAACTTTGATTAAGGTCTTGGTTGCAGAATTATGTCCCCTTGAATAATATACATATCATAACCATATTTCACATTTGTAGTACTGTTCTTGTCTCCGCAACTCCTCCTACAGTATTTAATGTAGGGAGTTGAAACTTGCAACACAGTTCAGACATGCATTGAACATGTGCATAAAGGAAACAGAACTTTGATTAAGGTCTTTATTGCAGAATTATGTCCCCTTGAATAACAGAGATATTTTGACCATATTTCACATTTGTAGTACTGGAGTTGAAACTTGCAACACAGTTCAGACATGCATTGAACATGTGCATAAAGGAAACAGAATTTTGATTAAGGTCTTGGTTGCAGAATTATGTCCCCTTGAATAATATACATATCATAACCATATTTCACATTTGTAGTACTGTTCTTGTCTCCGCAACTCCTCCTACAGTATTTAATGTAGGGAGTTGAAACTTGCAACACAGTTCAGACATGCATTGAACATGTGCATAAAGGAAACAGAACTTTGATTAAGGTCTTTATTGCAGAATTATGTCCCCTTGAATAACATAGATATTTTGACCATATTTCACATTTGTAGTACTGTTCTTGTCTCTGCAACTCCTCCAATTGTATTTGATGTAGGGATTTGAAACTTGTAACACAGTTCAGACATGCATTGAACATGTGCATAAAGGAAACAAAACTTTGATCCAGGTCATTATGGCAGAATTACATCCCCTTGAATGACATGCATATTTTGACCATATTTCACACTTTGTAGTACTGTTCTTGTCTCTGCAACTCCTCCAATAGTATTTGATGTAGAGATTTGAAACTTGCAACACAGTTCAGACATGCATTGAACATGTGCATAAAGGAAACAGAACTTTCAGTCAGGTCTTTATTTGCAGAATTATGTCCCCTTGAATAACATACATATTTTGACTATATTTCCATAGCTTAAATACAATCTCACCTTTTATCGTCGCTCTAGGGGCCTCATTTATTAACAGATTTTGGTATTACATCACAGCTTTATTGGGTATGACAGTACCTCGAACAACTTTGCGTTTCAGGTTTGTAGGATGAAGGTCAAGGTCACAGTTGCTATTTTCAGAAAAACTAGGGCATTGCTCCAGCGCTTTCATTTATAGATCGATTTTGATGTAACTTCACATAAATGTTAAGTATAACAATATCTTGAATAAATTATTGTTTCAGCACCGAAGGTCCAAGGTCAAGGTCACAGTTGCTATTTTTAGAAAAAAACTTAATCATTCCTCTACTCCTCTATTCATTGACAATTTTGATGTAACTTCACTCAAATGTTTAGTGTGACAATATCTTGGACAAGTTCCTGATCCAGAATTTCAGGGTAAAGGTCAAGGTCATATTTGCTATTTTAGAAAATATGCTGTCATCCCTCTGGAATGATTTTGGCATAACTTGACACAAATATTTAGCTTGACAATATCTGGGACAAATTTACGTTTCATCATTGTAGGTCCAAGGTCAAGGTCACAGATGCTATTATAGGTACATGTAAATCTTTGTCATGGTTCTAGCGCCTTCATTATTAACTGATTTTGATAGAACTTCACACATATATTAAGTATGACAATATCTTGGCCAAGTAAACCTTTCAGGGTTGTAAGTCCAAGGTCAAGGTCACAGTTGCTATTTTTAAGAAAAACTCAGTCATCCCTCTAGCACCTTTATTTATTGACAGATTTTGATGTAACTTCACACAAATACGTTTTAACACATTACTTTTCTAGTGAGGCATATGGCGGGGGCATTCATCACCTTAAGTGATTGTCTAGTTTTGTTTTTTTTTGGCCAAAGATCTTCTTCTCAGAAGCCATTAAGGGGAGGATAAAGCTTATTTTTTCCATAAATGTTAGTGATATTATCCTCTACATAAATGGTGTGTTTTATTGCTGTTGTGCATGTTGTTTTGTTGCTGTGGCAATTTATTTTTTCCAACATAACCTCAGTGCTCAGGTGAGCGATATAGAGCCATTGGCCCTCTGGTTTCTTTCTCTCCAATTTATTTTTTGTCACTGATTTCTCAGGAACCACTAGCTAGGACTTTGAAATTTGGTAGAAACGTTGGGTATGACTAGTTGTACCGTGTAAGAGAATATCAGCCTTCTCCTGCTTATCAGTCCCTTTGTTTGTCCATTTTTTTCTTTCTCTCTAATTAATTGTTTGTCACAGATTTCTCAGGAACCCCTATAGCTAGGACTTTGAAATTTGGTACAAACATTGGGTATGACTAGTTGTACCGTGTAAGAGAGAATCAGCCTTCTCCTGCTTATTAGTCCCTTTGTTTGTCCATTTTTTCTTTCTCTCCAATTTAATTTTTGTCACAGATTTCTCAGGAACCCCTGTAGCTAGGACTTTGAAATTTGGTACAAACATTGGGTATGACTAGTTGTACCGTGTAAGAGAATATCAGCCTTCTCCTGCTTATTAGTCCTTTTGTTTGTCCATTTTTTCTTTCTCTCCAATTTAATTTTTGTCACAGATTTCTCAGGAACCCCTATAGCTAGGACTTTAAAATTTGGTACAAATATTGGGTATGACTAGTTGAACCATGTAAAACAGAATCAGTTTTCTCCTGCTTATCAGTCCCTTTGTCCATTTTTTTCTTTCTCTCCAATTTATTTTTTGTTACAGATTTCTCAGGAAACACTACAGCCAGGACTTTGAAATTTGGTACAAAGGTTGGGTATGACAAGTTGTACTGTGTAAGAGAGAATCAGCCTTCTGCTGCTTATCAGTCCCTTTGTTTGTCCATTTTTTCTTTCTCTCCAATTAAATTTTTGTCACAGACTTCTCAGGAACCACTGTAGCTAGGATGTTGAAATTTATTTCAAACGTTGGGCATGACTAGTTGTACCGTGTAGGAGAGAATCAGCCTTCTTCTGCATGTCATTCCCTTTGTTTGTCCATTTTTTTCTTTCTCTCCAATTAAATTTTTGTCTTGTCACAGATTTCTCAGGAATCCCTACAGCTAGGACTTTGAAATTTGGTACAAATGTTGGGTATGACTAGTACTTTGTAAGACAGAATCAGCCTTCTCCTGCTTATCCTTCCGTTTGTTTGTCCATTTTTAGCTCACCTGGCCCGAAGGGCCATAGTGAGCTATTGTCATATCAATGCGTCCGGCGTGCGTCGTGCGTCATGCGTCCGTGCGTCGTCCGTCAACACCTAAAAACAAATATTCAAACATCTTCTTCTGTAAAACTACTGCTCCCATGGTTCTCAAATTTCACATGGAGCATGACCTGACATCAGGGTCTCAGAATTGTAAAATTGGGTCAGGTTGAAAATCCAAGATGGCCGCCATTACTAAAAATAGCAAAAACAACAAAATAAACTTCTTCACCAGAACCACTGGGTATATTTGTCTGAATTTTGGCATGGAACATCAGTGAAACCTTGGTATTCAAAATTGTAAAAATGAAAAAAATCTGTAGCGGAGTTTTGTCACAGTGACCTACTTTCTGTTTACGTGTGTAATTTTGCTCAAATGCCAATGTCAAAAAATGACCTATTTAAACAACTTCAAACAACTTCTTCTCTAAAACCACTGAGCCCATGGATCTCAAATTTCACATGGAGCATGACCAGACTGCAGGGTTTAAAAATTGTAAAATTGGGTCAGTTCAAGAATCCAAGATGGCTGCCATTACTAAAAATAGCAAAAACAACAAAATCAACTTCTTCTCCAGAACCATTTGGTATATTTGGTTGAAAGTTTGCATGGAACATAAGTGGGACCTTGGTATTAAAAATTATAAAAATGAAAAAAATCTACAGCGGAATTAGGTCACAGTGACCTACTTAGCGTTAACAAGGCTGATTTTGCTCAAATGTCAATATCTAAAGAAAATGCAGCCAATTCTGACCAGATTTGGTCAGAATTGGTTCTTGAATGGAATTATTTCAATTTTGTGCCAGTTGACTATCCAAGATGGCCACCATGGGGCCGTTACTAAAAATAGCACAAACATAAAAATGACAATTACTCAAGAACCCTTGAATGGAATTGGACCAATTTTGTGTCAGAATGTTCCTTGCATGAAGCCGTTTCAATTAATTGCAATTTGGCATCCCAAGATGGCCGCCATCTGGTGTATCTAAAAATAGCACAAACATAAAAATGACAATTACTGAAGAACCCTTGAATGGAATTGGACCAATTTTGTGTCAGAATGTTCCTTGCATGAAGTCGTTTTGATTAATTGCAATTTGGCATTCCAAGATGGCCACCATCTGCCATTACTAAAAATAGCACAAAACATGAAAATGACAATATCTCAGTAACCGCTGAATGGATTTTGACGAAATTTGTGTCAAAATGATTCTTGCATTGAGATGTTTCAAAAATATCTAACTGTAGACCCTTCATATTGGCCTCTGTTACTAAAAATAGAAAAATGTGAAAATTAGAAAATCTCAATGGAGTTGGATTAATTTTGTGTTAGAATGGTCCTTTCATTAAGCTTTTTCGATTTTTTTTGCATTTTGGCATTCCAAGATGGCCGCCATTTGCCGTTACTAAAAATAGCACAAAACATGAAAATGACAATATCTCAGTAACCGCTGAATGGATTTTGACGAAATTTGTGTCAAAATGATTCTTGCATTGAGATGTTTCAAAAATATCTAACTGTAAGACCAGTCATATTGGCCTCTGTTACTAAAAATAGAAAAATGTGAAAATCAGAAAATCTCAATGGAATTGGACCAAATTTGTGTCAAAATGGTCCTTGCATGAAGGCTTTTCGATTTTTTGCATTTTAGCAATCCAAGATGGCCGCCATCTGCCATTACTGAAAATAGCACAAAACATGAAACTGGCAATATCTCAGTAACCCCTGAATGGATTTTGATGAAATTTGTGGCAAAATGATTCTTGCATTGAGGTGTTTCAAAAGTAAATATATAAAGACCAGGCAAGTTGGCCTCTGTTACTAAAAGTAGCAAAATGTGAAAATGAAAAATCTCAGTGGAATTGGACCAATTTTGTATCAGAATGGTTCCGTTGCACAATAGCCAGGTGAGCGATATCAGGCCCATTTGGGCCTCTTGTTTCTTTCACTCCAATTTAATTATTGTCACGGATTTCATAGGAACTGCTTCAGCTATAGGATTTTGATATTTTGTACAAACATTGGGTATAACTAGTTGTATCATGTAATAGAGAATCAGCCGCTTCCTGCTTATCATTCTCTTTGTTTGTCCGTTCTTTCTTTCTCTCCAATTAATTTTTTGTTACGGATTTCTCAGGAATGACTTTAGCTAGGATTTTGAAATTTGGTTCAAATGTTGTGTATGACATGTTGTACTGTGTAAGTGAGAATCAGCCTCCTCCTGCTTTTCATTCCCTTTGTTCTTTTTTTCTTTCTCTCTAATTTTTTGTCACAGAATTCTCTGTTCTCATGAGAGCCACAGTCTTCAAATTTTGTATACATCTTGAGGATGGCCATATATATATTGGTGGGAAGAAAATCAAGATGCTAAGATTTCTTTTGGCCTTCTTTTTCTTTTTTTCTTTTTCCCATCTCTCACTCCAATGTAACAAATGGGAAAATTTATGTCTAAAATTTCTCAGATTGCTATGTTATTAGGTTTACATCTAGGTTTAAACTGATTAGTTGACATCATTTGGATGCTGCTGCTGACTTTAGGTCAAGGTTGCAAACATAGAAGTTAATGTAAACTTACATTGAAAGTTTGTGTTAAATTTGTATATTTTTTGATAACATAATTTGCTTTTTTTTTAATGGAACCTTTTGGTATTTGTCTATAGGCCTTTCACTGGATTTTTAATAGATTGTCCATCTGTCTGTCTGTTAGTTAACATTTGCTTGTATTAAATGTGTTTTTATTTGGCGGTGGCGCTTGCCGGGGGTATACGTGAGCCCCTGCTCACATGCTCTAGTTTTCATGGCAATTGCTGCAGCAGTTTGGTTGCTATGGCAACTTATAATGGCCATTGACTTATAATATGAAAATTGGAAAATGGTAATTTTTGCTATCTCACTGCAGTTATTTCGATTTTTTTTCTACAGAAATGTTTCTTGAGTAGTCCTCTATGATTCATTTGAATTTTGACCAAATCGCTGAATTTGATTGGGTGCCATTGCAATATATAGACTAAATTTTAGGAAAACATATTCAAAAATCTTCTCCTCAGAAAGCATAAGGGGTATGAAGCTGATACTTTGCATACATGTAAATGACATTAGCCTCTACATAAATTATGTTTTTCTTCGAATCCCATAAGAACTCTGGTTGCTATAGCAACTTATAATTTCTATTGACTTATAATGGGGAAAGTGGAAATTGGCAATTTTTGCTGTCTCACACCTGTTATTTAGATTTTTTTTCTATAAAAATGTTTCTTGGGTAGTCCTCTATGATTCATACGAATTTTGTCCAAATCGCTGAATTTGATTGGTTGCCATGGCAAAATAAAGGGAAAATTTTTGAAACAATATTACAAAATCTTCTCAGAAGCCTTAAGAGGGATGAAGCTGATACTTTGCATACATGTTAATGACATTAGCCTCTACCTTAAATATGTTTTATTTTACCTTTGCTCATGTGAATTTGTTGCTATGGCAACTTAGAGTTTCCATAGACTGACAATGGGGAAATTGGAAATATTGCATTTGTTTCTGTGTTACTGCAGATATTTAGACATAAGCTTTACAAAATGTTCCTGGAGAAGTCCTCCACCAGCCATATGAATTTTGCCTAAATCCCTGATTTTGATTGGTTGCCATTGCAACTGAAAGGCCATATTTTCATTTTTTTTTTTTGCCAAAAATCTTCTCAGAAGCCATAAAGGGGGAAAAAGCTGAATCTTTTTTGCATAAATGTTTATGATATTATCCTGTACATAAATGGTGTGTTTTATTGCTGTTGTGCATGTGGTTTTGTTGTTGTGACAACTTAAAGTTTTTTCAACATAACCTCAGTGCCCAGGTGAGCGATATAGGACCATGGGTCCTCTGGTCTTTTCTTCTCAATATTATGCTGCAAAGCATAACTACAGTGTAGGCGAATACATTCTGAAGGAGAACACCTAAGATTTGCTCATAAATATCTGAACAGCGCTGACCAACATTAATATATTCTGTCATTAGCTCACCTGAGCCGAAGGCTCACAAGGTGAGCTTATAGTATAGGCTTGGTCCGTCGTCTGTCCCTGCGTCGTACGTCGTACGTCCACACTTTTAAACATTAATATCTGCTAAAGTAGCTGGCCAATCTTGATCAAATTTTATGTGTAGCATGGTTGGGGTGGGGGATTGATTGGATATAGTTTTGAGACTGATTGGTTTAAAACTGTGGTTACCATGGCAACAGAAAGGTCCCAGAGACTTATAATGGGGAAAATGTTGTCCGGGCCCTAGCGTCTTCATTTTTGATCGCAACTTCTTCAAACTTGCAGATATCTAGAACAGTCAAAACATCTCGGACCAGTTCGAATTTGGGCCAGGTAAGATCATTTTTTTCAGAGTTACTTGCTCTTGAGCGATAAAATATTTTCCCATAGACTTACAATGGAGAAAATGTTGTCGGGGCCCTAGCTTCTTCATTTTTGATGGCAACTTCTTCAAACTTGCAGGTATCCAGGACAGTCAAAACATCTCGGACCAGTTGGAATTTGGGCCAGGTTGGATCATTTTTTTCAGAGTTACTTGCCCTTGAGTGATAAAATATTTTCCCATAGACTTACAATGGAGAAAATGTTGTCGGGGCCCTAGCTTCTTCATTTTTGATCGCAACTTCTTCAAACTTGCAGGTATCCAGGACAGTCAAAACATCTGGGACCAGTTCGAATTTGGGCCAGGTTGGATCATTCATTAGCTCACCTGGCCCGAAGGGCCATAGTGAGCTATTGTCATACCAATGTGTCCGGCGTGCGTCGTGCGTCGTCACGGAATGTGTCCGTCAACACCTAAAAACAAATATTCAAACATCTTCTTCTGTAAAACTACTGGTCCCATGGTTCTCAAATTTCACATGGAGCATGACCTGACTCCAGGGTCTCAGAATTGTGAAATTGGGTCAGGTTGAAAATCCAAGATGGCCGCTGTTACTAAAAATAGCAAAAACAACAAAATAAACTTCTTCTCCAGAACCACTGGGTATATTTGTCTGAATTTTGGCATGGAACATCAATGAAACCTTGGTATTCAAAATTGTAAAAATGAAAAAAATCTGTAGCGGAGTTTTGTCACAGTGACCTACTTTCTGTTTATGAGTGTAATTTTGCTCAAATGCCAATGTCAAAAAACGACATATTCAAACGACTTCAAACAACTTCTTCTCTAAAACCACTGCACCCATTGGTTTCAAATTTCACATGGAGCATGACCAGACTGCAGGGTTTAAAAATTATAAAATTGGGTCAGGTCAAGAATCCAAGATGGCCGCCGTTACTAAAAATAGCAAAAACAACAAAATCAACTTCTTCTCCAGTACCATTTGGTATATTTGGTCGAAAGTTTGCATGGAACATTAATGGGACCTTGGGATTAAAAATTGTAAAAATGAAAAAAATCTATAGCGGAATTAGGTCACAGTGACCTACTTAGCGTTTACAAGACCGATTTTGCTCAAATGTCAGTATCTCAAGAAAACGCAATCGATTGTGGTCAGATTTGGTCAGCAATGGTCCTTAAAAGGAATTATTTCAATTTTGTGCCAGTTGACTATCCAAGATGGCCACCATGGGGGCCGTTACTAAGAATAGCACAAACATAATAAAAATGACAATTACTCAAGAACCCTTGAATGGAATTCGACCAATTTTGTGTCAGAATGTTCCTTGCATGAAGCCATTTCGATTAATTACAATTTGGCTTTCCAAGATGGCCGACATCTGCCGTTACTAAAAATAGCACAATCATAAAAATGACAATTACTCAAGAACCCTTGAATGGAATTGGACCAATTTTGTGTCAGAATGTTCCTTGCATGAAGCCGTTTCGATTAATTGCAATTTGGCTTCCAAGATGGCCGACATCTGCCATTATTTAAAATAGCACAAACATAAAATGACAATTACTCAAGAACCCTTGAATGGAATTGGACCAATTTTGTGTCAGAATGTTCCTTACATGAAGCCATTTCCATTAATTGCAATTTGGCATTACAAGATGGCCACCACCTGCCGTTACTAAAAATAGCACAAAACATGAAAATGACAATATCTCAGTAACCGCTGAATAGATTTTGACGAAATTTGTGTCAAAATGATTTTTGCATTGAGATGTTTCAAAAGTAACTAAATATAGACAAGTCATAATGGCCTTTGTTTCTAAAAATAGAAAAATGTGAAAATAAGAAAATCTCAGTGGAATTGGACTAATTTTCTGTCAGAATGATCATTTCAATAAGCTTTTTCGATTTTCTGCATTTTGGCATTCCAAGATGGCCGCCATCTGCCGTTACTAAAAATAGCACAAAACATGAAAATGACAACATCTCATTAACCGCTGAAGCGATTGAGACGAAATTTGTTGCAAAATGATTCTTGCTTTGATGTGTTTCACAAATTAACAAATATTGACCCGTCAAGTTGTCCTCTGTTACTTAAAATAGCAAAATTTGAAAATTAGAAAATTACAATGGAACTGGACCGATTTTGTGTCAAAATGGTCCTTGCATGAAAGCTTTTCAATTTTTTGCATTTTGGCATTCTAAGATGGCTGCCATCTGCGGTTACTAAAAATAGCACAAAACATGAAGAAACTGACAATATCTCAGTAACCCCTGAATGGATTTTGATGAAATTTGTTGCAAAATGATTCTTGCCTTGAGATGGTTCAAAAGTAAATATATAAAGACCAGACAAGTTGGCCTAGAGCTGTTACTAAAAGTAGCAAATTGTGAAATTGAGAAAATCTCTGGAGTTGGACCAATTTTATATCAGAATGGGGACCATTCGGATACAAAAGCCAGGTGAGCGATATCAGGCCCATTTGGGCCTCTTGTTTTAGAGTTACATGCCCTTGAGCGATAAAATATTTTCCCATAGACTTACAATGGAGAAAATGTTGTCTGGGCCCTAGCTTCTTCATTTTTGATCGCAACTCCTTCAAACTTGCAGCTATCCAGGATAGTCAAAACATCTCGGACCAATTCGAATTTGGGCCAGGTTGGATCATTCATTTTAGAGTTACTTGCCCTTGAGCGATAAATATTTTCCCATAGACTTATAATGGGGATTATGTTGTCGGGGCCCTAGCTTCTTCATTTATGATCGCAACTCCTTCAAACTTGCAGGTATTTAGGATGGCCAAAACATCTCAGACCTTTTCGAATGTGGGCCAGGTTGGATTATTATCCCCTCACACAACGAAGTTGTGGAGGGGATATAGGGTCTGTCCTGTATGTACGTTTGTATGTATGCACGTATGTTCACCTTTTGTCTTCGCTCTAGCTACCTCATTTATTATATAATTTTGATATAAGTTCACACAAATATTGGGTATGACATTACCTCGAACGAGTTTGCATTTCAGCATGATGGGGTCAAGGTCAAGGTCACAGTGGTTATTTTTAGAAAAACTTTGTTATCACTCTAGCGCCTTCATTTGTGGACCTATTTCGATGTAACTTCACACAAGTGATAAGTATGGCAATATCTTAAACGAGTTTGCATTTCAGCGTTCTGGGGTCAAGGTCAAGGTCACAGTGGCTATTTTCAGAAAAAACATTGTCATTGCATTAGCGCCTTCATTTATGGACCAAATTCGATTTAATTTCACACAAGTGATTGGTATTACAATATCTTGGACAAGTTCGCATTTCAGCATTCTGAGGTCAATGTCACAGTGGCTATTTTAAGAAAACTTTGTCATTGCTCTAGCGCCTTCATGTATGGGCTGATTTTGATTAAAAAACTTCACAAAAATGTTTAGTATGACAATATCGTGAATAAGTTTGCGTTTCAGCATTCTAAGGTCAATGTCAAGGTCACAGTGGCTATTTTTAGAAAAACTCTGTCATCATTTAAGTGCCTTCATTTGTGGACCGATTTCGATTTAACTTCACACAAGTGATAAGTATGGCAATATCTTAGACAAGTTTGCATTTCAGCGTTCTGGGGTCAAGGTCAAGGTTACAGTGGCTATTTTTAGAAAAACTTTGTCATCGCTATAGCATCTTCATTTAAGGACCAAATTTGATTTAATTTCACACAAGTGATTGGTATTACAATATCTTGGACAAGTTCGCGTTTCAGCATTCTGAGGTCAAGGTTAAGGTCACAGTGGCTGTTTTTAGAAAAACTCTGTCATCCCTCTAGCTCTTTCATTTATGGACCGATTTTGATTAAAACGTCACACAAATGTTTAGTATGACAGTATCTAGAACAAGCTCGCATTTCAGCGTCCTAAGATCAATGTCAAGGTCACAGTGGCTATTAATAGAAAAACTTTTTCATCGCTCTAGTGCTTTCATTATGGACCATTATCGATTTAACCTCACACAAGTGATAAGTATAGCAATATCTTGGTCAAGTTTGCATTTCAGCATTCTGGGGTCAAGTTCAAGGTCACAGCGGCTATTTTTAGAAAAACTTTGTCATTGCTCAAGTGCCTTCATTTATGGACAGATTTTTTTTATACCCCCGTGACGATAGTCAGGGGGCATTAAGATTTGCCCCTGTCTGCCGTCTGACCATCTGTCCATCCTTTTGTCACACTTTGTGGTATAGAGTTTGTGTAATCAACTGCTACAGTTTTCAGTGGATCTTTTTCTAACTTTGCATGCATGTTGTGGACATACTTGACAGTTTCAAACTATCAGGTTTGTTCAGTTGATGATCCTCATTTTACCTTTGACCTTTTACTCAGGTGAGCGGCTCAGGGCCTCATGGCCCTCTTGTTTTCATTTGCCATTTCATTATGTATGCAGAACTACTGAAACACTGTCCCTGGAAAAAAAACTTTTTTGTCCAACTAAACGTATCTTTAGTTTTTTTTAGTGAATAGATGCTTTAATAGATGGTTGAAGGTAGTTAGATTCTTTAAGAGATGATTGAATGTAGTTAGACTTAAAAGAGAAAGAAACAAAAGCATAGAAATATAGATCATCTTAAACATAGCATTTATAGATTGCTACAGTATACTGGTAAACTGCCAGTGTCTCTTCTGTATTAAATGTTTCTGATACTATTCTCCCAAACTCCTGGTTGACACATTATTGTTAGGTACATAAATGAACTAAATAAAGCAATGTATTGACACTACCTTTAATTATTTTTAAAAGTTTGTTTCTTAACTGTAACTCAGCAATGTTTTTCCCCTTGGTAACGTAAAATATCTGATAATCTCACAAAAAAAAGTATACACTGCCAGCAAATATCTACATTAGCTTTGATGCAGAGCTGTATTTGTCTCAAGTCTTCAAACTTCAGGTTAATACATTTATCCTTATCATTCTTGCAGGTAATGATGACATACATAAGAGCTTGGATGAGTTCGAAATTTGGCCGGATTCGAGCGCAGACTATGGAGTTAGCTGCCCTTGAGCGTTTGAAAAAATCCCATAGTGTTATAATGGAGAAAACAACGTCATCACATATTTTTAGAAAAACTTTGTCATCGCTCTATTGCCTACATTTCTCAACAGATTTTAAAATAACTTCACACAAATGTAGGGCATGACAATATCTCGATTAAGTTCGACTTTCAGGATGCTGCGCCCAAGGTCAAGGTCACTGTGGCTATTTTTGGAAACTTTGTCAGCGCTCTAGCACCTACATTTCTCAGCAGATTTTAAAATTACTTCACACAAATGTACGGCATGACAATATCTCGAGCAAGTTCGACTTTCAGGGTGCTGCACCCAAGGTCAAGGTCACTGTGGCTATTTTTAGAAAAACTTTGTCAGCGCTCTAGCACCTACATTTCTCAGCAGATTTTAAAATAATTTCACACAAATGTAGGGCATGACAATATCTCGAGCAGATTTGACTTTCAGGGTGCTGCACCCAAGGTCAAGGTCACTGTGGCTTTTTTTAGAAAAACTTGGTCATTGCTCTAGCGCCTACATTTCTCAACGGATTTTCAATCAACTTCACACAAATGTAGGGCATGACAATATCTCAAACAAGTTTGACTTCCAGGGTGCTGGGCCCAAGGTCAAGGTCACTGTGGCTATTTTTAGAAAACTTTGTCAGCGCTCTAGCACCTACATTTCTCAATGGATTTTAAAATAAATTCACACATATGTAGGGCATGACAATATCTCGAGCGAGTTTGACTTTCAGGATGCTTTTTAGAAAAACTTTGTCATCGCCCTAGCACCTTCATTTCTCCATGGATTTTGAAATTACTTGACACAAATGTAGGGTATGACAATATCTCAAGCAAGTTCGACTTTCAGGATGCTGTGCCCAAGGTCAAGGTCACTGTGGCCATTTTTAGAAAAACTTTGTCATCGCTCTAGCACCTACATTTCTCAACGGATTTTAAAATAAATTCACACAAATGTAGGGCATGACAATATCTCGAGCAAGTTTGACTTTTAGGGTGCTGCAATCAAGGTTTTTGATTAGATCCTTATCATACTTGCAGGTAATGATGACATACATAAGAGCTTGGATGAGTTCGAAATTTGGCTGGATTCGAGCACAGACTACGGAGTTAGCTGCCCTTGAGCGTTTGAAAAAAATCCCATAGTCTTATAATGGAGAAAACAACGTCATCACATTTTCATTTTTCATCCGATCCTCTTCATACTTGCAGGTAATGAGGATATGCATAAAAGCTTTGATTAGTTAGCATTTCGGCTAGATCCACCACTGACTATGGAGTACCTGCCCTGAGCATCAAAAAAATCAGTGTTGCCACTTTTTCTTGGTTTCTACTGATCCGATCCTTTTCAGACTTGCAGGTAATGAGGAAATGCATAATATCTTAAACAAGTTCAAATTTTGGCCAGATCAGGCAAACCACTACTAAGTTAGCTGCCCTTGACAGCTCTGTCTATTGTGCTGTTGATCGGATACTTTTTAAACTTGCATATATTAAATGAGGGCATACATAATGTTTTGGATGAGTTTAATTTTCAGCCTGATTGGACCTCTGACTGTGGAGTTAGCTGCCCTTGAGCATCTTAAATATCCTTATAGGTTTACAATGTCTCTCAGGTGAGCAATTGTTGCCCTTTGGGCTACTTGTTTCATAATTTTACACTAAAACACGTCAAAAGCGCTTAGCTTTTAATGTTATCAAACTGATTATATTTCATTTTATTCCAGCCCTATATGCAAAATCTATGCTGGCTTAGCTGCGGCTTTATCTTTTTTGATGTGGTATTTTGTTTATTCATTTTTTTTTAATTTATTTATTTTTAATTTTTTTTTTTAAATATTTTAGTTGTACATGTATATAACAAAATTCCACGTATGTTACTGTCTTTAGAACTCAAATGTACAAATTGTAAAAGAAACAAACTGGGCAATGCCATTATGAAATACTTTTATTTTTGATATAATAACAAAGTAAACAGCAAAAAAAAACGTTTCACATGTGCAGAATATGTCAATGATGTCAATTTGAAGTATACTGTGTTTAATCACGTATAAAACACACCTCATGAATCCCTAAAAGTAATAACTGAGAGAAGTGTTGCCAGGTCCTCGTTGTGATGCTTATGTGAACTCATAAGGCTGTGCAACGTTTCTGACTAGTTTCGCCAGATTATTCCGACTCCTCAGAGATTTCGTGTTTGAATGAGCCTGTTTCTGGCTTGTTTATATTGTCCCGCGCGCCGCTCACATGACCCACGCCGCAAACGGCACTCCCTGTCACGTGAGCGGCTCAGGGCGGCTCTAAACGGCTCCAAATTAGCATGTGAGTGGTGCTCACTTGGTCATGTGCGTGGCCCCATTGTTGTGTGAGGGGCTATAAGCTTCCCACGTGAGCGGCGCTGGACCGACCACATGAGAGGTACCGCCGATAACGCGAGCAGTGCCGAATTGGCACCGCCACGTGATTGGCGCCGTTGATCACTTGAGCGGCGCCAAACCGGTACCGCTCACACAACACGGATTTACTGTTCTGTAGATAAACTATCCTTCGTAGCAATGTCATCTTTTTTTTGACGTTTTTTTTGCGGCGCGCGGGACAATATAAACAAGCCAGCAACAGGCTCATTCAAACACGAAAATCTCTGAGGAGTCAGAATAATCTGACGAAACTTGTCAGAAACGTTGCACAGCCTTATGAGTGCACATAAGCACCACGACGAGGACCCAGGCCTGAGTCACCAGTCACTACTTTCTAGTTTTATAACCCACACTTAGCGCCCGGACCTGGGTCCACCGTCGTAGCCGTCCAAATCAGAGAATCCAACAAGGACTAACAGTGATATGTCAGTCAGCACCAGTATGAGCGGACTAACTATGACAACACCGTCAATTTCTGGCAGTTCACAGAACACAGTCGTCTAACAAACGCCCAAAAAAGCTGACAAGGGACGACGGAGACATAGAAACCTTAAAGAGGAGGAAAACTTAGGAGCTATCCACTAGAAATTCACCTACTCTGCAAAGATACTAGGGGTTATCTGTCAAAGTTAACAAGAACAAGACAGTTAGCGAGTTTCTAAGGGAATGTATAGAAAGAAACATCACACTATCTGGCCTTGATCAACGGCCTATTCGTGCCAAAGACGACACCGACTTTACCAAAGCTTGGTATGACATACTCTCAGATTCTTCGAGAAAACTCACTCTAAAACACGCGGGCAAAAAAGGCCAGACGCCAAAAAAAAACAAGTACAAGATTGTACTATGATAAATTGTAAATACTGCACATGATAGAAACAAATCTAAAGTGTTCACTAATAAGTGCACATAGTACAATTATAGATTCACTCTGAAAGGACATTGCACAATGAGAAATGTTTTCTATTTAATAACATGCAAACTTTGCAAACAACAAGACGTCGGCGAAACTAATAGAAAGACAAAGGTCAGAATGATAGAGCACCAACGTGACGCCCGCAATAAAAGGGGCACACCGGTCGCTAATCAATTTAACCTAACAACTTATCTCTACAACATGTGAAATTTCAGATTGTTGAAATTTTAGCATCAGACCCTGACAGTGAAAAAAGCGCAGCCGCCCGTTGGAGAAAGGAGCTCCACTGGGTCTGTCAGCTCCACACACTACGAATGTCCGAATAGGATCAATATTCAAGGGTAAAGCCGGAGTTTTCCAGTCACTCCGAATTTTTCTATTATACCCCAAGTGCTCCTGCTTTACCACTGAACATTAGGACCAATTGCTAGCTTAACAAGGCTACAGTTTCACGTCTATTGGCTTGATAACGTCTTTAAGGTAATAGCTAAACGTCACTTAGCAACATACAAAAATGGCACCTACAACACAGGGATGCAAGCGAACATTCGCTCAAAGAAGAAGCCTATATAGACACAAAACTGCCACATCAATGTTAAATAGTAAACTATCACCCAGCATTCTTTAGTTTATTGTTTCCCCGTAAAACAATAAAAAAAGATGTCGCCAAATACTATAATAAGACATAAGTAAACACTTTCATAGCTTATATGCACCAGGAGAGACAATATTGTAATATAACCTCCTGTTGCAACCGCAACAAAAACGTCAAAAAAAGATGACATTGCTACAAAGAATAGTTTGCCTACAGAACAGTAAATCCGTGTTGTGTGAGCGGTGCCGGTTTGGCGCCGCTCACGTGCTCAACGGCGCCGATGTGGCGGTGCCAATTCGGCACTGCTCGCGTTATCGGCGGTACCTCTCACGTGGTCGGTCCAGCGCCGCTCACATGGGAGACTTATGGCCGCTCACACAACAATGGGGCCGCTCACGTGACCAAGTGAGCACCACTCATGTGCTAATTCGGAGCCGTTTAGAGCGGCTCTGAGCCGCTCACGTGACAGGGAGCGCCGTTTGCGGCGCGGATCACGTGAGCGGCGAGCGGGACAATATAAACAAGCCAGCAACAGGCTCATTCAAACACGAAAATCTCTGAGGAGTCAGAATAATCTGACGAAACTAGTCAGAAACGTTGCACAGCCTTATGAGTGCACATAAGCACCACGTCGAGGACCCAGGCCTGAGTCACCAGTCACTACTTTCTAGTAAAATATAATAGCAACAAGATAACTTGACATAGAAATCGAATTAAGTAATTGTTGTCAGCCTAGTTGTTGATGTTCTGTTGGAACTGCGACACTTTTAAGGTTATATGTAGGGTGGTCAGCCAACCAATCCTCATTGTTATGTGCAACACAGATAGACCCTAATCAAAATTCAACAGCATTTTCGAAATCCGGACCCCACCACCAACAACAAATATGCATATAACATGCGCATCCGTACAATCTGATCAGTATATTTGATATCTTTCATGTACCTGCCTCATGCATGTTACAATGTTCTATTTAACCTAAGCCGATTATCTTTTTTCTTAACGATATTTCTTGTTTTCAATTCTTTTCTCCTTTAAAATGATATTTTATGTATTTTATTCTCTCTCTCTGAAATTTAGCCCTTTTTGCATTAAATGCATAAAAGATAACAATTTGTCCACGTGCCTTAAAAGAAGAAATATAAGTTGCTCCTTGGCAAAATTAAATAGTGTAAACATGTTTTGAGCCAGGCGTTTGTATTTCACTACCAGCGTAGACTCAGATCAACATACCATACCTAACCGTATCTGTCAGTGAGAATCATTAAACCATAGACGTCATTTTCACACCTTTCTACTAACCTTTCTAACAGTATGCGATTACTTAGTCAATTTAGAGCAATAAACCAGGCAATTAACACCTGGTATCATATCAGATATTATACGGGTTAGTGAATTTCAAAAAGGATTAAACAAATCCGACATCATGTAAACTGACTGTGTCAGGTGACATATAGTGGGATTAGCCCTTATATAGTATCATAACGGTTAATTTGAGTAAAGGGTCTAAATAACCCGACATTGTTAATTATCTTTTGGCCAGTTGATATAAACATATTTTTCTTTTTTGTCTTGTAAAATTAAAATAAATTTAAGATACTACAAGTTATAAAGATCTGTCTATATATATATATAACAAATATAATAAAAGCATCGTAAACGACTGCGTAATACCCCGCCACTGCGAACCAATACCCCTTCTTTTACCTTTTTGTACATTTGTTACACAATTTCTATTATCATTTTATACATGTATATAGCCCCAGGGCAGGGACAGATAACATCTGGGGACAAAATTTTGATCATGACATGAAGCTCATATTACCTAGATAATGTGTTGCAAGTTTCAGGAAAATCCTGTTCATCTTTGATTTTATACAGATTTTTTTTCATAATTTTATACATGTGTATAGCCCTGGGGCAGGGGCAGGTAACCCAGGTGGACTAAATTCTGCTTGTAACAGACAGCTTATGTCACACAATCATTTCTGTGCAATTTCATCAAGATATACCAAAAGTCTGATTTTATTTAGGTTTTTTCATGATTTCATACATGTATATAGCTTGTGTCAGGGGCAGGTAACCATTGGGGAACAATTGTTTTTATCAAGATGGAAAGCTTATATTAATATGATAATTTGTTACAAGTTTCAGAAAAATCCCTTTCAACTCTGATTTTATACAATTTTTTTTTTTGTTATTTAATACATGTAAATAGCCCCAGGGCAGGGGCAGATAACCCAGGTGGACAAAATTCTGCTTGTAACAGAAAAATTATGTTACTTGAATCATTTCTGTGAAATTTCATCGAGATATTTTATAGCGTATAGGAACTACAGACCAAAACCTATTTTTAAGACCTTGACAAGGGCAATATCTCCGTCAGAAGAAATCGGAATTTGCCCATTAACAATCCCAGCTGAGATATTCTCAAGACCAATGCACATGCCAAGTTTGAAGAAAATCGGTTCATAAATACTAAAGTTATGGAACGGAAACGAAGTGCTCACGGACGGACAGACGTACATATGACGGACGGACGGACACACGGACAGCCAGCAGGAAAACATAATACCCCGTCACTAACTTGTGGCGGGGTATAAAAAAAAGATGAAATAATGGAAAATAAACATAGGTTAAGCCCCCCAGTAATTCATTACTGACCGTTCCAAGGCGGTAGTTCTGTTGTGGTTCTCTGTTGCCTGTTTTTGGTGTCAGAGTTTCTGTGATGTTTTACCTTATGTATGTTCTTATTATTTTTGGTTCGGTTTGGGTTGCTGAGTGGCCACCTTTTGGGAACAAGCTGCTCACTCGGTTGGCCATATGTTCTCTGTATCTTGATTATTTGTAATCTTAGTTGTTTCCAACTATGGTTTGAGGGCTGGATTTGGATTTTGATTGTTTCAGTTCCTGGTCTTTGCATACTTTTTACTTTTATATATGGAAGTGGCTATTGACAACCGGTTGTCACTAGCCTCACAGGCTGCTGACAACCGGTTGTCACTAGCCTGTGAGGCTAGTGACAACCAGTTACTGTAAATCCTATTGTTTTCAAATAATAAAACTCAAGATATTTTAGAATATTAGTTTCATGGTATTACTATTATATTATGATATTTGTTTCCACTCTGATCAAGCAAGAAACTATTAAAAGAATCAGATGTAAATTTCTGTGTGTTCCTTTTATTATCTACATTATAATTGTCTGGAAGTCATTGGGTAATTCATACAAATAGCTAAAAGAATTTATGCATCACATGCACACAAATTATCATTTACCTTGATGGAAAAAAGGTTTTACATAAATTTTCAAGTTACCATTACATGATCTTCCCTGTAGTTATATTCTTGCTATTCAGTCAAGCAAATTTGTTTATTTACTGATTCTATCCACTAGGAAAAATAAACTACAAATTCATAATAATAATACAAGTATAACTACTATGCTCATGGAGGCAATTGTGCAACACAATTAGCACTTAAACATTCAGAGAAAATTTTTAAGTGGTGTTTTGAGTTAGTTCCCTTACAAAGTATGACTTGAGTTACTTCCCTTGGAAAATCTATTTTTAGAAGATATCTCTTCTCTATATTTTGGCTTTTTTAGTCAAGCCGCAAGACGGCTTGACTATATATTAATATGAGTCCAAGTTTTTTATGTGATGCGTTTGGTGTTCTAATTGCTTACTGATGAATAGAGAATCGATTATACGAGAAAGAAAACTTAAAACCTGTCTGTTAACAGTCTCATGTAGCTAACAATTATTAATTGAAACGTGGGACTAGATCTAGATGCGCAAGTATTAAAGGAAATGAGTACTTTGGATTTGGTCCGTAGAAATACCGGAACGAGATAAGAAGTGTAATCCGCACCCGCATCCGCGTAAACCGCATTGGAATTTCATGAATGGCTGAACATGTATGTAGCAGCAAAATGAATAATGTTAAGGCATTGAAATAGTTACATATAGGACTAATCATTTCAAACCCACTAAGAAAATACGTAAGTCTGATCTAGTTGAGACTATAAACACAAAAAGTCGAATTCAAAGTAGGTAAAATGTGTAATCCGTACCAGCGATAGAATACCCGCGTCGGGAGTTAAAATCCTATAAATGCCCTCTTAGCGGTAGAATGTACGTCTAAAGATGAAGACAAATGATATATAATACGCAATGTCAAATCACACTAACAAAATATGTAAAAACACGAAAATACGGGAACGCACCAGAATGCACGTGTTTTACCGAAACGAACTATGTATGTATATAAATAAATATGGTTTTCCAACACAGATACTCCATTTTTAGCTCACCTGGCCCGAAGGGCCATAGTGAGCTATTGTCATACCAATGCGTCCGGCGTGCGTCGTGCGTCGTGCGTCGTGCGTCGTCACACAATTTGTCCGTCAACACCTAAAAACAAATATTCAAACATCTTCTTCTGTAAAACTACTGGTCCCATGGTTCTCAAATTTCACATGGAGCATGACCTGACTCCAGGGTCTCAGAATTGTAAAATTGGGTCAGGTTGAAAATCCAAGATGGCCGCCGTTACTAAAAATAGCAAAAACAACAAAATAAACTTCTTCTCCAGAACCACTTGGTATATTTGTCTGAATTTTGGCATGGAACATCAGTGAAACCTTGGTATTCAAAATTGTAAAAATGAAAAAAATCTGTAGCGGAGTTTTGTCACAGTGACCTACTTTCTGTTTACGTGTGTAATTTTGCTCAAATGCCAATGTCAAAAAATGACCTATTTAAACAACTTCAAACAACTTGTTCTCTAAAACTACTTGTCCCATGGTTCTCAAATTTCACATGGAGCATGACCTGACTCCAGGGTCTCAGAATTGTAAAATTGGGTCAGGTTGAAAATCCAAGATGGCCGCCATTACTAAAAATAGCAAAAACAACAAAATCAACTTCTTCTCCAGAACCATTTGGTATATTTGGTTGAAAGTTTGCATGGAACATAAGTGGGACCTTGGTATTAAAAATTGTAAAAATAAAAAAAATCTATAGCGGAATTAGGTCACAGTGACCTACTTAGCGTTTACAAGGCCGATTTTGCTCAAATGTCAATGTCTAAAGAAAATGCAACCAATTCTGACCAGATTTGGTCAGAAATGGTTCTTGAATGGAATTATTTCAATTTTGTGCCAGTTGACTATCCAAGATGGCCACCATGGGGGCCGTTACTAAAAATAGCACAAACATAAAAATGACAATTACTCACGAACCCTTAAATGGAATTGTACCAATTTTGTGTCAGAATGTTCCTTGCATGAAGCCGTTTTGATTAATTGCGATTTGGCATTCCAAGATGGCTGCCATCTGGTGTTACTAAAAATAGCACAAACATAAAAATGACAATTACTCAAGAACCCTTTAATGGAATTGGACCAATTTTGTGTCAGAATGTTCCTTGCATGAAGTCGTTTTGATTAATTGCAATTTGGCATTCCAAGATGGCCGCCATCTGCCGTTACTAAAAATAGCACAAAACATGAAAATGACAATATTTCAGTAACCGCTGAATGGATTTTGATGAAATTTGTGTCAAAATGATTCTTGCATTGAGATGTTTCAAAATTATCTAACTGTAGACCATTCATATTGGCCTCTGTTACTAAAAATAGAAAAATGTAAAAATTAGAAAATCTCAATGGAGTTGGATTAATTTTGTGTCAGAATGGTCCTTTAATTAAGCTTTTTCGATTTTTTGCATTTTGGCATTCCAAGATGGCCGCCATTTGCCGTTACTAAAAATAGCACAAAACATGAAAATGACAATATCTCAGTAACCGCTGAATGGATTTTGACGAAATTTGTGTCAAAATGATTCTTGCATTGAGATGTTTCAAAAATATCTAACTGTGGACCAGTCATATTGGCCTCTGTTACTAAAAATAGAAAAATGTGAAAATCAGAAAATCTCAATGGAACTGGACCAAATTTGTGTCAAAATGGTCCTTGCATGAAGGATTTTCGATTTTTTGCATTTTAGCAATCCAAGATGGCCGCCATCTGCCGTTACTAAAAATAGCACAAAACATGAAACTGGCATTATCTCAGTAACCCCTGAATGGATTTTGATGAAATTTGTGGCAAAATGATTCTTGCATTGAGGTGTTTCAAAAGTAAATATATAAAGACCAGGCAAGTTGGCCTCTGTTACTAAAAATAGCAAAATGTGAAAATGAGAAATTCTCAGTGGAATTGGACCAATTTTGTATCAGAATGGTCCCGTTGCACAATAGCCAGGTGAGCGATATCAGGCCCATTTGGGCCTCTTGTTTGGGTTTTAATATGAGGTGCTTATTTGGCGAAAATCATTATTTGAGCCATATACTATATAACATACACAATACCCTTTAGTAGCTCCTAAAAGAAAATGCATGTTCGGGAACTCTAGTCAACTGATTGAATTTTTATGCCCCCGAAGGAACTTCGGGTGGCATATTAAAATCGCACCGTCCGTCCTTCCGTCAGTCCGTCCGTCCGTTACAAATCGTGTCTCAGCGATAGCTTTAAAACTACTGAAGCAAATTTGATGAAACTTCACAGAAAGATAGAGCATAATGAGAAGGTGTGTCGCGCACAAGACTTAGGTCCCAACGCCCAAGGTCAAGGCCACAGTTGGGTCAAAAGTCAAATTGTGTCTCAAAATTGGGTCTCAGCGATTACTTATAAACCACTGAAGCAAATTTAATGAAACTTCACAGAAAGATGAAACATAATGAGAAAGTGTGTTGCACATAAGATTTGGCTTGCCAAGTTCAAGGTCAAGGTCACAATTAGGGGTCAAATCTTGCCTCTGTGATAACTTAAAAACTGCTGAAGCGAATGCCATCAAACTTCACAGAAAGGTAAATCATAATGAGAAGGTATGTTACACAATATATTTATGATCCGAAATTCAAGGTCAAGGTCACAGTCTGGGGTAAGAGGTCAAATTATGTCTTGGCAATTACTCAGAAAAGTACCAAAGCAATCTTTAAAGAAAGATAAAGCCTAATGAGAAGATTTGCCATGCGCAAGACAAAGGTTCCCACACCCAAGATCAAGGACACAACACAGTTTGATTAGTGGTTGAATTAAGTCTCCTTGAATCCTCTTAAACTTCCAAAGTGCATTTAAACGTTACAGAAAAGTAAAATGAAATGAGAATGTGTATCATGTGCAAGACACAGGTTCTGTGCCCAAGGTCAAGGTCACAACTAGGGCTCAAAGGTCAGTTGAAGGGGCCCTCGGGGGCATTTGTTACACACTGTAACATTTCTTGTTTTTTCATAGTTTTACCTGTACAGCACTTGTTTCATATAAACACATCCCCACTATTATTGCCTCTCTTGCAACACAAAAATGCCCTTACTCTTATAGCTCCTCTTGAGAAACAAGTGCCTGTGCTGTACAGGAAATCTGATTTGATCAGGGTCTCATACCCCACCCTTTGCGGTGAAGTTTCATAATATAAATACACTTTCCTCTGTACGCAACTTTTAAGAAGCGTTTAGACGATCATTTTCTGTTGTACGTCATTTTGATGAATTTTTCATATGAAACTCAAACGAAAAAGTCAGATTCCTGTGTTCTGATCAAATGCTTAAAACATATTAGGCGTATTCTGTGCCACCCAAGTGCACATGGAAATTCCCGGAAATTCTGCATTTTTTTGTCTAAAGACAGAGTGGTACTACAAAAGAATGATTAACGTCCATTATCTAATAAGCTGATCGCTACGTGCCTCTAGTGCCCGATCACCCTAAGATTCTAGTCAGTCACTGTATACTGTATTCAGATAGTCTGCGTATGTGTACTTGATCGTGTGCATATGTACGTCCCCAATCTGGTTAGACTCGGGTGTAGTTTTTTTTGTAAGAGATAGATGAATAGATTGCCTGTTACGGTAGCAACTTGATACTTTAGTACATCAGCAATGTGCAATTACCGATATTACCAGTTTATTTTGACCCATATTTCAATGTCCACTGATTTCGCATATTTTGCTACGTTTATACAGTTAATATATTTGTAACTATTCAGTTCACTGCATTATAGTTTTTAAAATGTGGCCAAAATCTGAAAATTTTGGCCATAAAATCCCCATCAATAGACCAAAATAACTAATAATAATAAAGGACTTAAGTATTTGTCTCGACTGTAACAAGTATTAGCTCTTTGAAAACTAACGACTTCATCTCTAAGACCAGCCCAAGCAGACAATGTTTTACATTGCTGATACATAAATGTCGTCCCAGAGATGGACTGTCACAATGTGGTTTGACTTCTCTGACGGCATTTCGTCAGAACTAGCTTGTTATTTGCAGATATTTTGTTGTTGTGATTCATATGTAGCTTGATTTAAAGCATAAACCTTTTGAGAATTACTTGTGATGTTTTTACAATGAACCAATGCTTCCTGTCCTTTAAAATGCATATTAATTTATAAGCTGGTTGTCACTAGCCTCACAGGCTAGTGACAACCGGTTGTCTCTAGCCGTCGCCTTTATATATTAGGGGGCGAAATGACCAGGGTATAGGACAAAACGACCAGGCTCTATTTTAGAGGCGAAACGACCGAGGGCGAAACGACTAGGGGGGGGGGGGGGGGGGGGGGGAATGGTTTGGTGGCAAAACGGCTTGTTGCCCCTTCTCGTTGGAGAGCTCGCTACCCGCTATTTTTTGCACATTTTCAGCCCTAGTCATTTCACTACCTCATTGTTCTTTGTTGCTTGTCAATTTACCATTAATTAATCACTCTGTTTACAGGGTAACATGTCGTTTCGGCCAAATTCCATTTTGGCCCCCGGGTTGTTTCAGCCCAATTCCCTTTAGGGGCAATATCCTGCTTTAAGTCTATTTGGACTTAAAGTTTCTGGCCTATGATTATGATCACTTAAGGACCGACCATTTGATATTTTTTTGGGGGTGGGGGGTGTTACCAACCCCCCATATTTATAGTATTTATAGTAATGTTTTAATATTATCTACAATTTTTTACACCAGCAGCAGCCCCCCCCCCCCCCCCCCTCATGTACATACATTTATCAAAAAAAATCCTATACAACATTCTCATACATGCATTATTGATCTGCTGCATTACTAAGTAAATGTTTCTACTAATTAAAACTGAATTGCAAAAGAGTCACTAGCTTATGGGACACAAACCCATTATGGCAAAATAAATACTCAAAGCCAACGGGCTCGACATTCGGACCGTGGCCATCTAGTTTAATACAAAAATCAACTAAATCATCATTAAATCATTTAGTTTGAATATACAATTATTTTCAGTTAACTTGGTTTTGGTTTCAGAAAGGTTTAAAGGTGAAAATGTTCAATTGACCAGTATTTGCCAGTATTTTCCACTTTGTGAGTATTTTCCAGATTGGTAAATACTGGTAAATTCCACGGCTAAATACAGATGGTGGAATTGTTCACACTAGAGGTAAAAAAAAATCTCGAAAGATCTGAGCTATATCTTCTTTTATAGATATTAGTCATCGATTGCTGCGAAATGATACATCAGGAAAAACACAGAAAGGTGGTGAAACACAGTGGACAGTTCGACTTGTCCACCATCTTCTGAAGGATCTAGCTGTAAATCAGACATACATCATAGATGAGTCATCCAAGTTCAGAGTAGAAAACATGCAATGTCAATGTTGTGGTGAAGATATCACAGGAACCTATGGGGACTGCAGCATTGGTATGTCAATTATACCTTGTTTCTTGTAACTATTTATCATGGATCTGTAGGCTAAATAGCAGAATTTGAGGCATGGCACAGCATTTCCTGCAATTTTACATGTGTGCCCAGCACATATTCAAATCAGCATGTGCAGCCATAGAAGCTGCTCTGATACTTCTAGCATGCTGTATGAGATGCTAAGGATATAGTGCTTCTATATCGGATAGAGAAGACTCTGACCAAGCTACAGCTGATCTGAGTGTTCGTTAGCCCCAATTTCATGTAAAATGGTAGAAATACTGTCTTGTTGTCGCACCTGCTTTAGCAAGGTGCAATATAGGAGTTCACTTTTCCGTCCGTCCATCCGTCAGTCATTCCGTCCGTCCGTCTGTCAACAATTACGTCGACCCTAGGCTCTCTAGCATTTAAGTCCATTTCTCGCAAAGTATGATACCTACAATCATCAAACCTGGCATAAAGCTTCTTCTTAGAATGTTCTCGAGGGCTGTTGCTCTTATTTTTACCCTTACTCTGTATTTTATGCCCTGCTGACTTTGTAAAACAGGCCACCAACAATTACGTCGACCCTAGTGTCGACCCTAGCATTTAAGTCCATTTCTCGCAAACTATGAAGGTGCGATATAGGAGTTCACTTTTCCGTCTGTCTGTCCGTCAGTCATTCCGTTCGTCCGTCCGTCCGTTGACAATTACGTCGACCCTAGGCTCTCTAGCATTTAAGTCCATTTCTCGCAAAGTATGATACCTACAATCATCAAACCTGGCATAAAGCTTCTTCTTAGAATGTTCTCGAGGGCTGTCGCTCTTATTTTTACCCTTACTCTGTATTTTATGCCCTGCTGACTTTGTAAAACAGGCCACCAACAATTACGTCGACCCTAGTGTCGACCCTAGCATTTAAGTCCTTTTCTCGCAAACTATGATACCTACAATCATCAAACCTGGCATAAAGCTTCTTCTTAGAGTGTTCTCGAGGACTGATGCTCTTATTTTTACCTTTACCTTTATTTCATGCTCTGCTGACTTTGTAAAACCGTCCCCCAACAATTACGTCAACCCTAGCGTTTAAGTAGATATCTCGCAAATTATGATACCTACAATCATCAAACCTGGCGTAAAGCTTCTTCTGAGAATGTTTTCGAGGGCTGTTTCTCTTATTTATACCTTGACCTATATTTCATGCTCTGCGGACTTAGTAAAATTTTATATTCAAAATTATGTCCACCCTAGTGTTTAAGTCCATTTCTCACGATTTATGATGCCTAGAATCATCAAACCTGGCATCAAGTTTCTTCTTAGAATGTTCTTGAGGGCTGATGCAATTAATTTACCCTGTACATATATTTCATGCTCTGCTGACTTCGCAATATTTTAAACCCCAAAATATATACCGGCCCTGGCGTTTTAGTCCTTTTGTCTGAAAGTGTGAGACCTGTAGTCATCACACATGGCATAAAGTTTCTTCTTATGATGTTCACGAGGGATGTTGCAGTTATTCCTACCCTTGGCCTATATTTCATGCTCTTCTGACTTAGTAAAATTGTGTTGACCCTAGCATTTTTGTCAATTTTTCATAAAGTTCTTTTAACTATATAGTCTTTACTACTGTGGAAACGCAATGCAGGTGCGACATAGCATTCTGCGGAATTCTTGTGGCTTAACATATTAGCTCACCTGAGCTGAAGGCTCACAAGGTGAGCTTATGGGTGAGTCTAAATACCACAGACCACCACAGACCACTACAGACCACCACAGACTTCCACAGACCACCACAGACCTCAATAAAGATTATAATACACCCTCAAAAATAACATTTTTAACATTTTACGTTTTGTGTTTTAAAATGTTATTTTAGAAGGTGTATGATAATTTGCATTATTATCTATGGTAGTCTGTGGTAGGGTCTGTGGTAGTCTGTGGTGGTCTGTGGTAGTCTGTGGTGGTCTGTGGTATTTAGACTCACCCGAGCTTATTGTATAGCCAGACTTAGCCAGCTGTCTGTCATTCACACTTTTGAAATTAAGTATCTCTATATCCATTTGGTCCCAAATGCAAAAAATAGAACAAAAAATACCTTAAATTACCCCCTCAGAGACCATCATGCTATATTTTACTACTACGGTAGTCATATAAGCCTTTACAGATTATTAGGTTTTGGGGCAAATCCTGTCGAAACAGTGATATTAAAGGCAACAGATAGCATCCATTGACTTCCAGTGGGGAAATGGTTCGGCCATTATAATTGTTCAAAGGACATGGTTGGTATGGCAACTTATAAAAAAGAAAAAAGATTTGATTCATGGCTAAGCGTGTTTTTTTTTGCAGATATTCTGACCTAACATTCCAGAAATAGTCCTTTAGTGGTCTTCTGTCAGCCCTATATTTTCTTCTGCACACTGCTTATTAGCTCACCTGAGCCGAAGGCTCACAGGTGAGCTTATAGTATAGGCAGGCATCCGTCGTCCGTCGTCCGTCCGTCAATATTTTCAAACGACATCTCCTCTGAAACTACAAGGCCCATTGTTACCAAATTTCATATATAGCATCTATAGGCAGGGGGAACCAATAATACTGTTTTTTATCCAAATCGCTTCAGAACTTTAGTTGCTATGGCAACTTAAAGTTTCCATTGACTTGTATGGGAAAAATTGAAAATTTGCATTTATTGCTATGTCACTGCAGATATTTTGACAAAACTTTTACAGAAATGTTCCTTGAGTATTCCTCTATCAACCACATGAACTTTATGTAAATTGCACAATTTGGCTGGTTGCCATGGCAACCAAATGGTTAAAAAATAGAAAAAATATTCAAAAATCATCTCCTCAGAAATTATGCAACCAATAAAGCTCAAACTTCACAGAAAGGATCTTAGTACTAGTTTCTATAAAAGTACTGTTTTTCTTGGCAATTGCTCTAGCAGTTTGGTTGCTATGGGAACTGAAAGTTGCCAATGACTTATAATGGCAAAATGGAAAATTTGCATTTATTGCTATGTCACTGCAGATATTTTGACAAAGCTTTTACAGAAATGTTCCTTGAGTATTCCTCTATCAACCACATGAACTTTATGTAAATTGCACAATTTGGCTGGTTGCCATGGCAACCAAATGGTTAAAAAATAGAAAAAATATTCAAAAATCATCTCCTCAGAAACTATGCAACCAATAAAGCTCAAACTTCACAGAAAGAATCTTAGTACTAGCTTCTATAAAAGTACTGTTTTTCTTGGCAATTGCTCTAGCAGTTTGGTTGCTATGGGAACTGAAAGTTGCCATTGACTTATAATGGCAAGATGGAAAATTTGCATTTATTGCTATGCCACTGCGGATATTTTGACAAAACTTTCATAGAAATGTACTTTGAGTAGTCTTTAACCAACCATATTAAATTTATGCAAATTCAGCAATTTGGCTGGTTGCCATTGCAACCGAATGGTTAAAAATAGAAAAATATTGAAAAATCATCTTCGCAGAAACTGTGTGGCCCAATAAAGCTCAAACAAAACATAAAAATTCTTCTTCTCAAGAACCACTGGGCCGATTGCTTTGAAACTTGGTATGTAGCATCAAGGACTCTAGTACTACAAAGTTTATATAAATGATGACCTTAGGTTGACCTTGACCTATTTTATGGCAAGATCAAATTTGGTCCCTTAGGCTTTTGAATGGGAAAAGATGAGAAAGTGCATTTTTCTGTTGCGATTGAGCTCTGTGATATGGAAATGCAGTCAACTTCAACCTCTATAAATACTAGAGGTCAAGGTCATTTAGTGATTTTATAGAAGTGGCCATGGTGGAACAGTTTGCACACTCACTATCCAATCCTATAGAATTGCAGCCTGTTTATTAGCCTGCCTGAGCCGAAAGCTTTCATTTTGGCCACTTGACCTGAGCATATACTGGGAGGTGAGCGATCGTTGCCCTTGGGCGACTTGTTAGCTCACCTGTCAAGGTGAGCCTATAGTATAGTCTTGGTCCGTCGTTCGTTTGACGTGGTGGGCGTCGTTCACACTTGTAAAACATCTTCTCCTCAGAATCCACTGGGCCAAATGAAGCCAAATTTCATATGGAGCCTTCACAGGATGGAGGAACGAAAGTTTATATATTTGGCCTAGGTCATATGACCAAGATGGCCGCCATGCCCATATATGATAAAAAGCATAAAAAATCTTCTTCTTCAACACCAATTGGCCGATTGCCTTGAAACTTGGTGAGTAGCATCTTGGACTCTAGTACTACAAAGTTTATATAAATGGTGACCCGGGGTCGACCTTGACCTATTTTATGGCAAAGTCAGATTTGGTCCCTTAGGCTTTTGAATGGCAAAAACTGAAAAAGTGCATTTTTCTGTGGCTATTGTGCTCTGTGATATGGACATGCAGTCAGCTTCAACCCCTATGAATACTAGAGGTCAAGGTCATTTAGTGACTTCGACCAAAGGTCATTTGTCCATTGCATGTCAACATTTTCGAACATCTTCTCCTCAGAAACCATTGGGCCGATTGAAGCCAAATTTTATATAGAGACTTAACAGGATGGGGGAAAGAAAGTCTATATATTTGGCCCAGGTCACATGACCAAGATGGCCACCATGCCCATATATGGTAAAAACCTTAAAAAATCTTCTTCTCCAGAACCAATTGGCTGATTGCCTTGAAACTTGGTATGTAGCATCTTGGACTCTAGCACTACAAAGTTTATATAAATGGTGACCCTGGGTTTACCTTGACCTATTTAAGCGTTTAGGTCAGTTTCACAAAGCGCTGACAGGCGATACACCACATTCAGCGCAATTCTTGTCATCATCTTTATGCTGTTGTTGACCTAAGGTCAAGGTCATATACTTAAACGGTTGCATCAATGCACTGCTTTATTATGTTTCTTACATTTCGGGTATTCTTTAGTGGAACCTGATGATATAGTACTAGGTTTACTTTTAGGTTACAGCAGATTGGTGGACATTATCTGTATGCTGCTGCTGTTGACCAAAGGACAAGGTCACAGACTGTAAAATTTGTATCTTACATGTATATGTGTTCGATTTTCATGTTTAAAGTTTAGTGTCATTAGGCAGTGGCGCTGGCTGGTGGTATATGTGAGTCCTGCTCACTTGCTCTAGTTAACTGAGTATTGGTGCATTATACCCCATTCAAATTTTTAAAATTTCATCAACTGTGTCAGATCTATACGGTTGTAAAGTTGAAAGTCTCTGAAATTTGCTTGTAAATTTTGTATACCCAAAATAGCAAGCTATTGGTAGAGTGTTGAGTACCACCAAAAACGTCTGTGTTCGGCTTTTTAAATCTAAGAGTAGAACCTTATAATGTATTTTGATGGAAACGATCGTAACAAACCTATAGATGTAGGCAGCCCAGCAAAGAGTGCACAAGTGTGCAATTTGTTTTGGAAAATTGAAGAGGTATAAATATTTTGATATGGAGCTGTATGTAAAACTTTGTCTTACAAGTGCAAAGTGGACTGTACGTTTACATAAACTTTGTCCTTGGAAGGTAAGGGTGTTGTCTGGCCAGCCTGGACATAGTTCATGGAGACCCAGGATATTCTACAAACAGAAAATAATGTTGTCTAACTTCACTTCATGATATTTTTTTTTTATCTTTTTTTAGGTAACATCCATGTTTGGCATGGAAGCATGGACATTCTGATGGGGTCAAATTCGGTGGCCTTGAAAGCTGCTGTGGCTGGAGAACCAGAAGATTCAACTGAAGGATACACTTCATCCTTCGAAGTAAAGGACAGTCAGGATTTGACTTCTTTCTTTTCTCAGATCATATCGGAAGCCATTGTCTTTGCTTTCGTGCAGAAAAAATACAACCCTGAATCTGAAATTTTTCTCACTCCAACCATTGGAATCTCCAGGAACGATGCACTGTTTTATTTTTACGACCCTGACAATGATATACTCCTTGAAAGTGCACCGTTCCGTTTGTTTGTATCTTACAGAAAAGAGCTAGCTTATGTCACCATTCTAGCTTTATGGCTGGCAATAAACCATAAATATTTCTGTACAGGAATCACTAATTCAATGAGAAAAAGAGATTTTACTGCTGATTTCATGAAGAAACTTCCAGCAGATGCAAAAAAATTGTACACAGGCCAAGTATCATTTGGTGGCTGCCGTTGTGGACCCAAAAAGGGTGTTTATTTCTTGCCCCAGAAGGGACATGGATGGATACTGGATGACTGAGTATTCTACGGGTTTTCCCTTCTTTCCAGAGTCTGGGAACCCATCCCTGTACAATACTTCTTATAGTCAATGGTGATACAGTTAACTTTCTTGTTCCACATATTTTAAGCTCACCTGAGCTAGAGGTTCAGGCTTTGAAGCTTGGTATGTAGCATTGGGCACACAACTACTCAAGATTGTTCAAATAATGACCTTGGGTTGACCTTGAATTTTTTTTTATGGCATTGTCAAATTTTGATGTCTGATGCTAATGCAAGAACTTAAGATTTTATGGAAATTGTTGAATATTTTAGGCTAAAAATTGGTATATACTGTCATCCTAACTCTTAAAGCACCAAAAAGCAGACGACAAAAGTTACGTCTGCAAAAATTAGAAAAATGCCTTGTCCAAGACATTTTATATTGAGAATTCAAAGACTAGAGGGCAAACAGTTTAGAACTAGATGAGGCGGCTCATTATGAGCCACCTAATCAGGGATCTACACTGTTTGCAAATTTTGCGAATTCCGTCACTGGGGCTTAAAGAGTTATTGAAGATTTGTGTCTAAAACTAAGTGTCTGCTGAACAAAATCCCCCCCCCCCCCCCCCCCCCCCCCGACTTACAATTAATTTCATTTCTGGACATCCCAAGGTGGCACTTCTGGTTTGGTTTTCCTTAGTCTTAGGGTAGTAGTTATGTTAAGGCTAGCCCTGACCTAAAAAAATGAAAATAGGTAGAAGTAGATGTTAAATTTTTTGTATACATGTAATTCATTCTTATTGTCAGGCTTGGTGCTTTTAGTAAGTCTGTTGTGTTGGTGGTGGTTGTTTTTGTTGGGATGAACAACTCAGTATCTGATGAACCAAGGCAGAACAAAGGGCGAGGGTTGGTCGACCACAAACTGGTTATTTCATTACTGGCCATCCCAAGGTGGCAGTTCAGTTTTCTTTCTTCTATGTTGTTTTATGTTTGTTTGTGTGTTGACATGTCTGTTATTGATATATTATTTGTGATGTTGAGGCTAGAGGTTGACCATCTACGTGGGAAATGACCCTTCACATGGCTGTCCCTGGTGATGCCTTTGGTGGTGACTAACTTTGTGTTGTCTTTTTCCTACAGGTGTCTTGGATGGGATGTGACATTGAATTGTGTCAGTTCCTGAGAATTTTCCTACTTACTTTTGTGAGTACAAGAGGCCAAGGTCATTCTTTGACCATTGACCCAGGTCTCTCATCTCAAAAGCAAATTGTAACCAAACTTTTTATTGTGCCTCCAGGGGCTGAGGGAATGAAAATTTGTTCAAACGATCTTGATCTTGGTCACATGACCAACATGGCCACCATGCCCATATATGGTAAAAACCTTCAGAAATCTTCTTTAGAATTAATTGACTGATGGCCTTGAAACTTGGTATGTAGCAGCGGGTACACAAGTACTACCAAAATTGTTCAAATGATGACCTTCGGTTGACCTTGTCCTCTTTTATGGCAAGGTCAAATATTGAAAAATACTAGAACATAAGATTTTATGGAAAGCTTTGGGGACTTTGGTCTAAACGTTGGTATAGACTGTCGTCTCAAAGAGTACTTGAAGAGTCTTAATGAGTACTTGAAGATTTATGAGTACCAGAGGTCAAGGTCATTCTTTGACCTGGTCAAGGTCATTCTTTGACCTTTGACCAAAAACACTAATATTTCGACATTTCCTAGCATCTTGGAGCAGCTGTAGCGTAGTGGATAACACTCCAGACTACCAATCCAGGGGTCGCAAGTTCGATCCCAAGCTTCTCCAGTCTTTCGAATGAGACTTTAAACCGAGGTCCCGTCTCCATATGACCTCGTTGTTGGTGGGACGTTAAACCTGAGTTCACTCACTCACTCCTAGCATCTCCTCAAAACCTTGACTCTTTATGGCAAGGTCAAATATGGAAAAAAATGCTAGAACATAAGATTTGATGGAAAGCTTTAAAGATTTTGGTCTAAAGATTGGTATAATACTGTTTTCTTAATAAGTACATAAAGATTTATGAATACAAGTGGTCAACGTCAATCTTTGAGCTCTTGTACTCTCATACTTTGACAATTTCAAACATCTCTTCAAAAGCAACTGTACTGATTGTAACCAAACTTCACACAGAGCCAGCTGAGGGAACCATTTTTTTTTTCAAACAGTCCAGGTCACATGACCAACATGGACACCATGGCCATATATAATGAATTCTTTAAAAAAATCTTCTTCTCCAGAACCAAATGACAGGGGGCTTTTAAACTTGATTGGTAGCACTGGGTACTAGAGCACTACCAAACTTGTTCAATTGGTTGATTGGTTGGTTGATTTGATTCTTAACGTCCACGGTAGACAACTGAGGTCATGTCGGGACGGTCAGTTAACCTAACCACACTATTTCTGGGCAGGCTTAGACCTTCTAAGCGGTTAACCAGTACTAAGTGCACATACTTTCGCCTGTAACTGACAACTGCCCTTCTTGAATCAGCGGAAGGAGAAAAGAAAGTATGTGGCCAGACCGGGATTCGAACCCAGGACCTCTGACTTACGAGTCAGGTGCCCTACCGATTGCGCTACCCGGCCCGGCAAACTTGTTCAAATGATGATCTTGGGTTGACCTAGACCTTTTTTCACGGCAAGGTCAAATATGGGAAAATGCTAGAACATAAGATTTCATTGAAAGTTTGAAGATTTTGTCCCAAGATTGTTCAAATGATGGCATTGGGCTGACCATGACTTTTTTTAAATGGCAATGTCATATTTGCTTTCTAGTGATGTTATATGGGAGAGTTCATGGAATTTAATGTGTGAGATTTTGGTGCAAAAGTTTATAAAAACTGTCAAATAAATGAGTACATGAACATTTTTATACACCCGTTTTGAAAAAATGGATGTATTATGGCATGATGCTGTCCAGCTGTCTGTCTGTCTGTCCATTCGTAAACATTCTTGTGTGCACCATAACTCAGTAACTGTTTGGGATATCCATGAAATTTTGCAGGAATATATATTAGGATACGGCAATGAGTCGTGTACAATAATGGTACCCACCCCCTCCCCATCTTAATTTCCAAAGTTAGTCTTGTGCTCGCTGTAGCTAGGTAACCGTTTTGGGATATCTTGATATAGCAATGTGTATGAAGGTCAGACGATGTGTCGAATATAACAATGGGTGTTCCCCCATGATTCCAGGAGACCCGGTAGCTCAGTGGGTTAAGCGATGGCCTACTGATCTAGCAGTTGTGGGTTCGAATCCCGCGGGAGGCGGAGTTCTTTCTATTGTTAATTGGGTTCCATCGGTCTCAGCCTTTCATTATCACCTGCCCATTATTCTGATATGACTGAAATACTATTGAAAAGGATGTAAAATCACAAGTCATCCATCCATCCCATGATTCCTTCCAAGGTCAAGATCACCGAAAACACTATGTATTATATATGATGCATTGGGAATTTGAGCTTTACTATCAAACATAAAAAATGATATTACAGATACTAGTTTGTGCCTGAAAACCATTAAATTTGGCATAGTTTTCATAGCTGAAAAGATGAAATTAAAATTCCAAGTAGGACCCAAGATATGCAATGCATCATATATGATACATGACTGATTTTGACTTTGAGGCTGAGAGTTGCCTTTTTTTATGTCTTAATAGGAGCATGTTAGGCCTGATACATGATTGCAAGCCACTTACTATCTCATTATAGTTTTAGGACTTAAACAAATTATTCTGATCATCGCCACATTTTGTACAATGTGTCATATATGATAGGGCAAAAGAGGGTTAAATGTACATTGTAGTGAAAAAAATGTGTTTTCTGCGAGACTTTATGCCCCATCTTTGTAAAAAAATGTTCACGTTTTTTTTTGTAAGCTATATTGATTGCTCACATTTTGAATTTGGCGTGTGAATGGGTGTATTTTGCCCTGCTTGCAGTGCTATTGTTGTTTTGTTTCACTAACAAGATCTCTCTGTATGTAAGTTTGATAAGAAATCTACCTCAGATTTGAGGCGCTATTGCCATTTTTCCCATCTTGAGTGTTTGTTTATCTTTGCATGTTAATACTGTTGTTAGCTGCTGTGATTTTTAGATGTTTTCATCAGTTCTTAAGTGTTTTATTTTTCTTTGAGGAACATTTGAAAAGTTTTAAGCACAGTTCATTAATATCATTATACCAATGCAAACCCTTTCTTGTTAGCTCACCTGAGCCATAGGCTCAGGGTGAGCTATTGTGATCACCCAGTGTCCGTCGTGCGTCGTCAACAATTTGCTTTAAATGACATCTTCTCTGAAACCCCTAGGCCTAGGGCTTTGATATTTGGTATGAAGCATTGTCTAGTGGTCCTCTACCAAGTTTGTTCAAATGGTGGCCCCAGGGTCCAAAATGGCCCTGGGGCAGGGGGTCTTGGGTTCGAAACTAAAAAATACTTAAAAATCTTCTTCTCCAGAACTGCTTGCCTCAGATGCTTGAAATTTGGTATGTAGCATTGCCTAGTGGTCCTCTACGAAGTTTGTTCAAATGGTAGCCCCAGGGTCCAAAATGTCCCTGGGGCAGGGGGTCTTGGGCTTGAAACTAAAAAAATACTTAAAACTCTTCTTCTCCAGAACTGCTTGGCTCAGATGCTTGAAATTTGGTATGTAGCATTGCCTAGTGGTCCTCTACCAAGTTTGTTCAAATGGTGGCCCCAAGGTCCAAAATGGCCCTGGGGCAGGGGGTCTTGGGTTCGAAACTGAAAAAATACTTAAAAATCTTCTTCTCCAGAACTGCTTGCCTCAGATGCTTGAAATTTGGTATGTAGCATTGCCTAGTGGTCCTCTACCAAGTTTGTTCAAATGGTGGCCCCAGGGTCCAAAATGGCCCTGGGGCAGGGGGTCTTGGGTTCGAAACTGAAAAAATACTTAAAAATCTTCTTCTCCAGAACTGCTTGCCTCAGATGCTTGAAATTTGGTATGTAGCATTGCCTAGTGGTCCTCTACGAAGTTTGTTCAAATGGTAGCCCCAGGGTCCAAAATGGCCCTGGGGCAGGGGGTCTTGGGCTTGAAACTAAAAAATACTTAAAACTCTTCTTCTCCAGAACTGCTTGCCTCAGATGCTTGAAATTTGGTATGTAGCATTGCCTAGTGGTCCTCTACCAAGTTTGTTCAAATGGTGACCCCAAGGTCCAAAATGGCCCTGGGGCAGGGGGTCTTGGGTTCGAAACTGAAAAAATACTTAAAAATCTTCTTCTCCAGAACTGCTTGCCTCAGATGCTTGAAATTTGGTATGTAGCATTGCCTAGTGGTCCTCTACCAAGTTTGTTCAAATGGTGGCCCCAAGGTCCAAAATGGCCCTGGGGCAGGGGGTCTTGGGTTCGAAACTGAAAAAATACTTAAAAATCTTCTTCTCCAGAACTGCTTGCCTCAGATGCTTGAAATTTGGTATGTAGCATTGCCTAGTGGTCCTCTACGAAGTTTGTTCAAATGGTAGCCCCAGGGTCCAAAATGGCCCTGGGGCAGGGGGTCTTGGGCTTGAAACTAAAAAATACTTAAAACTCTTCTTCTCCAGAACTGCTTGGCTCAGATGCTTGAAATTTGGTATGTAGCATTGCCTAGTGGCCCTCAACCAAGTTTGTTCAAATGGTGGCCCCAAGGTTCAAAATGGCCCTGGGGCAGGGGGTCTTGGGTTCGAAACTGAAAAAATACTTAAAAATCTTCTTCACCAGAACTACTTGGCTCAGATGCTTGAAATTTAGTATGTAACATTGCCTAGTGGTCCTCTACGAAGTTTGTTCAAATGGTGGCCCCAGGGTCCAAAATGGCCCTGGGGCAGGGGGTCTTGGGTTCGAAACTAAAAAATACTTAAAAATCTTGTTCTCCAGAATTGCTTGGCTTGGATGCTTGAAATTTGGTATGTAGCATTGCCTAGTGGTCCTCTATCAAGTTTGTTCAAATGGTGGCCCCAGGGTCCAAAATGTACCTGGGGCAGGGGGTCTTGGGTTTGAAACTAAAAAATACTTAAAAATCTTCTTCTCCAGAACTGCTTGCCTAAGATTCTTGAACTTTGGTATGTAGCATTGCCTAGTAGTCCTCTACCAGGTTTGTTCAAATGGTAGCCCCAGGGTCCAAAATGGTTGGGGCCTGGGGTCTTGGGTTTGAACCATAGAAATACATAGAAAAATATATAAAAAAAATCTTCTTCAAAACGCAATGCTTGGATGCTTGAAATTTGGTATGTAGCATTGCCTAGTAGTCCTTTACCAAGTTTGTTCAAATGGTGGCCCCAGGGTCCAAAATGGTTGGGGCCTGGGGTCTTGGGTTTGAACCATAGAAATACATAGAAAAATATATAAAAAAAATCTTCTTCAAAACGCAATGCTTGGATGCTTGAAATTTGGTATGTAGCATTGCCTAGTAGTCCTTTACCAAGTTTGTTCAAATGGTGGCCCCAGGGTCCCAAATGGCCCTGCAACAGGGAGTCCTAGGTTTGAACCATAGAAATATATAGAAAAAATATTCAAAAATCTTCTTCTTCAGAACCACTTGGCTCAGATGCTTGACAATTGGTATATAGCTTTGCCTAGTAGTCTTTTACCAAGTTTGTTCAAATGATGACCCATGGTCTAAAATGGCCCCGCCTCAGAGGGTTCTGGGTTTGAACCATAGAAATACATAGAAAAATATTCAAAACTCTTCTTCTTCAGAACCACTTGGCTCAGATGCTTGACAATTGGTATGATGCATAACTTTGTTGTCCTTTATCAAGTTTGTTCAAATGATGGCCCAAGGGTCCAAAATGGCCCTGCGGCAGGCAGTCCTGAGTTTGAGCCATAGAAATACAAAGGAAACTATTAAAAAATCTTCTTCTTCAGAACCACTTGGCTCAGATGCTTGATATTTGGTATGATGCATTGCCTGGTGGACTCCTACAAAGTTTGTGTAAATGGTGGCGCTGGGATTCAAAATGGCCCTGGGGCGGGGAGTCTTGGGTTTGAAATTAAAATGTACTTATAAACCTGCTTCTCCAGAACCCCTTAGTGCAGATGCTTGAAATTATGTATGATGCATTGCCTAATAGTCCCTTACCAAGTTTGTTCAAATGATGGTGCCAGGGTCAAAAATGGCCCCGCCCCAGGGGGTCCTGGGTTTGAACCTTAGAAAAACATAGAAAAATATTCAAACATCTTCTTCTTCACAACCACTTGGCTCAGAAGCTTGAATTTCAGCTTTTAGCATTACCTAGTGGTCCTTTACCAAGATTATTCAAATGATGGACCCAAGGTCCAAAATGGCCCAGGGGCAGGGAGTCCCAGGTTTGAACCATAGCAATACATAGAAAAAACATTCAAAAATCTTCTTCTTCAGAACCATTTGGAAATGGTTGCAAACTATCAGGTTTGTTCAAATTATGACCTTAGTTTGACCTTTAACCTTTTTGCTCAGGTGAGCGATTCAGGGCCTCTTGGCCCTCTTGTTTTGTAACATTTTACCTGTCTACCCTCAAGATGGTACTGATGTAAAATATAATAATTTTTTTTAGCTCGCCTGAACGAAAGTTCAGGAAGAGCTATTGTTGTCACCCTGGCGTCGGCGTCTGCGTCCGCGTTGGCGTCAGCGTTGGCGTCTGGATTGGATGTTTTGGTTAAAGTTTTTTAAAGACCTATATCTCCTGAACCCATGGATGGATTCTTTTGATACTTGCACTGTAGTTAGATATTGGTCCAAAGTTTAACAGGCTACCACCCCCACCCCATTCCGTGACCTTGATATCAAGGTAATTGACTTAGAAAGGACCAGGTATGATTTGGGCCATATTTGGCCCCCTCATTTATGAATTTTCAAAATTGCACTTCTTTAACTTCTGTTCATGTAATGTATGAGTTAAAACCTTTACCCATCAATCCTGACTAAAATAATCTATATTCTAATGATATTTAACTTCTTCTGAGCCTCTAAATGTACCCCTCCTCAGCTGATTTTGGCAATTTCGGCCATTTTTGGCTTGCATTTGGGCCGAAAACTACATGAGCGCAGGCAAGTGCACAGCTGAATTTTTGCATAATAATGCATTTTAAGAACATCAACAATGTGTGAAAAAATCAGCTGTGCACTTGCCTGCGCTGATACCTAATTTTAAACTTTTCTAAATAAAATAACGTCATTGACAACGGTTGCCTTACAAGGACGCGCGTGCGACAGGAACTCTTTTGGCAGTGAAGGTAGACAATCTACGGATCGCCAAGAAATTTTACTAAATAAAAAACCAAAACAGACCGCTGTACCTTCTTTTTGATAAGTAATACCAGAATATATGATGCAAAACATAGTTTTTCGTTTCTTCATTCATGACGACGCTTGACCTATTGTCAGAAACAACTCCTGATTCAGAAGGATACTTGCAACTGCAATGTTGTTGCAATCGGACAGCGAATAAAAGACAGGACCGAAAGACGGTACTTGTACTACCGCTGAGCCACTTGGGGAACGTCGCTAGGAGAATTGAAATAGTAACAGTAAGTAGTAGCAGTACGATATTTGTACTCATGAATCCATTAATCGGTGTAGGTGGTGATGGGAGATAGGTGTGTGTTTCTGTGTATGTGTGTGTAGGTGGGGGGTGCAGAAATATGCTTCAGATCTCAAATCATCAAACAATATTTTTTATGCATATCACTTGTAAGATTCTCCTTAAATTGTATGTTAGAGTTGCTCCCATTTCATAAATAAAACCAAGTAACATCAAATTGGGTATTGTCTGACTGAGAAATGACGGGGTCACGTGCGCCCGTTTTTCAATATATCTGCTGGATATACTTTACCAACAGATATTCCGTTGAAGTGTCAAACCGCAAAAAAGTAAAAACAAATTAAACCTTGTTCGAAATTGTGCACGTACGGGGCGATTTAAACTAGTGCGACTTCCTTGCATTTTTCTGCGCCCTACAATACAGCAGTTACTGATCAATACAGGAAAAGAAATACTTGGAAACGAACATCGCAGGTACATGCACTGGGCACTGGATGTTCTCGACCTCTGCGATGCGAGGAGGAATTTGAAAAGGAGGCGGTATGAAGCAGAAGGAGCGAGAGAATATAGGAAGGCTTACAAAAGGGTTCAGATGCCCTGAAGAGAGCAAAGGAGGGGTGATTAAGTAGGGATACTCGGTGCAAGGATACTGAAACTTAATACCTAAAATAACACAACTGCAAGTGAGCACATCAGCTGGTGTGGATTAAAATTCAGAGAACAGGGTAGATCCTAACTATCCAGAACAAGACTGGGACATGTCTATCAAAAGAATGATAGACTCTCAGCAGTTGGATAGAAAATTGCTCTGAGCTATACAATCATGAGTGTTAAGGCGACAATGCAGTTCTGGCCTGCACTCAGCGTCAAAACGAAGATCTAAAGGAAGTTTTGTGAGGAAGTTAAGATTGCAGTAGTAGCTCTAAAGTCCGCCGTAGTTGATAATAGTACCATAGTAACAGCTTAGCTATGGCAAAGTATGAGCAATGCATAGTTTAATCAAAATATTCATTGTCCTTTGTTTCAAATACCTACGGCTGTTTATATAATAGGACAAAGATTGTGAATTACCCTGTTACCAAGTATTACGATATGAATAACTCAGTGTCTTAGTTACCCCACCCACTCTCCTACATGAAATACACGACTATCATTCTGATAGCTTCATTAAGAGTTTGTATTACATTTATGGTTGATATATTAATAACTTAAAAAATCGTGCGAAAATAATGAACCACACGATAAAAACAAGTAAAAAAACAAGTACATGTATGAAATATATCTAATTTCTTGTTTTGCTCCATCTATTTTTTTTAATCGTGGCCATGGAAACGGTTAGGGTAAATAGTTTACTTTTATCATTTGTTTATATAACAACGTATATAAAAGGAATCGCATAAAAAATCTGGCCTATGTTTGCAAAACCAAAGCAGCAGTTATAAAAAGATATGTGTTCATTACCATTAACTGCTATGCAGTTTCAATGTAAATCACAAGTTATCTCCCTTTTTTCTTTCTTAGAGATAAATGTTTACTTTGAATGCAAAATATTTTTATTAGCTTTATATCTTTGTTGTTTTTGTATTCATTATTATTTTCAGCTTATCAACTCGCAAGAATAATGCAAAGTTTATCCATACCCCCATATTTTAAATATTTTTTCATCCGATTTCTTTCAGACTATTACGTTCTATTCCGAGAAAAAGTGACTGCTGCGCATGAGCTGATCTTGAAACGAATGTTTATCTAAATTCCCTTGAAAGACAAAATACTGCAATTGTGGCATGCCTCTAAAACGTAAATTTTCGATTGAAAAACAGTTTAATGTAGCGTTTCTGTAATCCGACAATTTCAGTGATCTATCAAGAGTTATCGCCCTTCATGCACGTGATAAGATGCAGACCAGTAAATCTCAAAGAGATTTAGTATTAATATTACATACATTATTAGATCTAATACTTATCATTTACTTTTAAATTCCATTCTTTGTTATATATGGCAAAATGTATCCCTACCCCCTAAATTTTGCTAAAATTCAGGGCAGAACTGCATGAACAAACGAATGGCTATAACTTCCCTTGTACGAGCCGTAACATCTCTATTTCTAGATTTATATTGTTGACAAGGTGACTAATGAAAAAAACAATATTTGAATAAATTTTGAGAGGGGGCCAAATATGGCCCAAATCATACCTGGTCCTTTGGGATTTTTTTTGGACTGGATGTTTTGGTTAAAGTTTTATAAAGCCCAATATCTCGTTAATCCATGAATGGATTCCTTTGATACTTGCACTGTAGTTAGATATTGGTCCAAGGTTTTCAAGGCTACTACCCCCACCTCCTTCAGTGACCTTGAGGTCAAGGTCATGGACTTAGAAAATTGTCTTTTTATTGATTGGATGTATTGGGTAAAGTTTTTTAAAGACACATATCTCCTGAACCCATAGATGGATATTTTTTTTTATATTTGCACTATAGTTAGATACTAGGTCAAAGCTTTGCAGAGAACTACCCCAACCCCGTTCAGTGACCTTGATGTCAAGGCCAGGGACTTAGGAAATTTGGTCTTTATCAAAGTTTTCTAATTGCATACTGATTCATAATGCTTGGCAAAAATTTAGTTTGTACTTGAACTGATGTTAGACACATTTCTGAGTTTTTACAAAACACCATGTACTTACCCCACTGGATGACTGTGAAGTCAAGGTCATCGACTTTGAATTTCGTCTTAAAGATTTGGGTTAAAGTTCTATATTTATGAAGACATAATTTCACAGTGCCACGATGGACTTGAACTCAGTTGATACTAATACTTGGACTGATGTTAGATAATGGTTCAAGGTTTTGAAACATTCTAGCCCCCCCCCCCCCCCTGGACTGATGTTAGATAATGGTTCAAGGTTTTGAAACATTCTACCCCCCCCCCCCCCCCCCCCCCCTACACACACACACACTTGAGTTCTTTGACCTCAAACTTTGAAATTTCATGTGGATTTTTAGCTCACCTGAGCCAGAGGCTCCGGGGGAGCTTATAGGATGGTAAGGCTCCAGCGTCCGTCGTCCGTCCGTCGTCCGTCCACAATTTAAAACGACTTCTCCTCTGAAACCGCTGGGCCGATTATAAGCAAATTTCATATAGAGCCTCCTGGGACCTTAGGAACGAAAAGTTGTTCAAACGGTCCTGGTCACATGACCAACATGGCCGCCATGCCCATATATGGTAAAAACCTGAAAAAATCTTCTTCTCCAGAACCAATAGGTCGTTGGTCTTGAAACTTGGTATGTAGCATCGGGTACACGAGTACTACCAAGATTGTTCAAATTATGACCTTGGGTTGACCTTGACCTTTTTTACGGTAAGGTCAAATTTGCTTACTCATGCTTTTATATGGCAAAATGCTGCAACATAAGATATCTTGGAAATTGTTGAAGATTTTGGCCTAAAAATTGGTACATACAGTCATCTTAATGACTACATGAAGATTTATGAGTACAAGAGGTCAAGGTCATTCTTTGGCCTTTGACCCAGAACTCTCATATTTTGACAAAATCAAACAATCTCCTCAAAAACCACTTGGCCAATTGTAACCAAATTTCATATAGTTCCTCCAGGGGTTAAGGGAATGAAAATTTATGCATACGGTCCAGGTCACATGACCAACATGGCCACCACGCCCATATATGGTAAAAACCTTTAAAAATGTTCTTCTCCAGAACCAGTTGACCGATGGCCTTGAAACTCGGTATGTAGCATTGGGTACTCAAGTACTATCAAGATTGTTCAAATTATGACCCTGGGTTGACCTTGACCTTTTTTACGGCAAGGTCAAATATGGGAAAATGCTAGAACATGAGATTTCATGGTAAGTTTTGAAGATTTTGGCCTTAAAAATTGGTACATACAGTCATCTTAATGACTACATGAAGATTTATATGTACAAGAGGTCAAGGTCATTCTTTGGCCTTTGACCCAGAACTCTCATATTTTGACAATATCAAACAATCTTCTCAAAAACCCCTAGGCCAATTGTAACCAAATTTCATATAGTTCCTCCAGGGGTTGAGGGAATGAAAATTTGTGCATACGGTCCAGGTCACATGACCAACATGGCCACCATGCCCATATATGGTAAAAACCTTTAAAAATGTTCTTCTCCAGAACCAGTAGACCGATGGCCTTGAAACTCGGTATGTAGCATTGGGTACTCAAGTACTATCAAGATTGTTCAAATTATGACCCTGGGTTGACCTTGACCATTTTTACGGCAAGGTCAAATATGGGAAAATGCTAGAACATGAGATTTCATGGTAAGTTTTGAAGATTTTGGCCTAAAAATTGGTACATAGAATCATCTTAATGAGTACATGAAGATTTTTGAGTACAAGAGGTCAAGGTCATTCTTTGACCTTTGACCCAGAAATCTCAAATTTTGACAATTTCAAACAATCTGCTCTAAAACCACTGGGCCAATTGAAACCAAATTTCATATAGAGCCTCGAGGGGTTGATGGAATGAAAATATTTGCTAACGGTCCTGGACACATGACCAACATGGCCGCCATGCCCATATATGGTAAATACCTTTAAAAATCTTCTTCTCCAGAACCAATTAAACGATGGCCTTGAGACTTTGTAAGTAGCATTGGGTACTTGAGTACTATCAAGATTGTTCAAATTATGACCTTGTGTTGACCTTGACCTTTTGCAGCAAGGTCAAATATGGGAATATGGTAGAACATAAGATTTCATGGAAAGTTTTGAAGATTTTGACCAAAAAATTGGTATATACAGTTGTCTTAATGAGTTCATGAAGAATTATGAGTACAAGAGGTCAAGGTCATTTTTTTACCTTTGATCCAGATTGCTCATATTTTGACATTTTCAACCATTTCCTCAAAAGCCAAAGGGCCAATTGTGAACACATTTCATATAGAGCCACCAGGGGTTGATTGAATGAAAATTTGTTCAAACTGTCCAGGTCACATAACCAACTTGGCCGCTATTACCACTTACGGGATAAATCTTTAATATTTTTCTTCCCCAGAACCAATACACCTGTGGCCCTGAAACTTGGTAAATAGCATGGAGTACTAGAGTACCTCCAAGACTGTTCAAATGGTGACCTTGGGTTTACATTGACCTTTTTTGCGGCATGGTCAAATATGGGAAAATGCTAGAACATAAGATTTCATGGAAAGTTTTGGAGATTTTGGCCTAAAAATGGTATATATGGTTGTCTAATGAGTACATGAAGATTTATGAGTACAAGTGGTCGTGGTCATTCTTTGAATTTTGACCCAAAACTCATACTTTGACAATTTCAGACATGATAAGTATAAGCCACCTTGCCAATTGTTCAGGTGAGCGATTCAGGGCCTCATGGCCCTCTTGTTTTATTTTAATTTCATTTTAAGACTTACTTCTGAGCTTTTGTTTATAAATGTGCTGACAGTATGAACATCTTTTCCTGAAGTTTTAGGCATAGCAGTCCTCACCATCATAGCGACTGTATGATGAGCAAGCACCTATTCAGGCGAGCTATGCTGTCAGGCGACAGCTCTTGTTAAATCATCTGAGCTGAAGGCTCCGAGGGAGCTTATAGGATAGGCAGGCTCCGTCATCGACATTGTCGTCCGTCCGTCGTCCATCAACAATTTCAAACATCTGCTCCTCTGAAACTACTGGGACAATTGCAACCAAATTTCATATGTAGCCTCCTGGGGTCTTAGGAACAAAAACTTGTTCAAAGGGTCCCGGTCACATGACCAACATGGCCGCCATGCCCATATATGATAATAAAAACCAAAAAAAAAATCTTTTCCAGAACCAATAGGCCGATGGTCTTGAAACTTGGTGTGTAGCATTAGGTACGTGAGTACTACCTAGATTGTTCGAATTATGACAGTGGGTTGACCTTGACCTTTTTTATGGTAAGGTTAAATTCGCTTCCTTGTGCTTTTATATGGCAAAATGTTACAACATAAGATTTCTTGGAAATTGTTGAAGATTTTGGGCTAAAAATTGGTATCTCGAGTCATCTTAATGAGTACATGAAGATTTATGAGTACAAGAGGTCAAGGTCATTGAAATTTGAACCAGAACTCTCTCATTTTGACAATATTAAACATCTCAAAATTCACATGGTCAGTAGGGACCAAATATCATATAGAGCCTCCAAGGGTTGAGGGAATGAAAATTTGTTCAAGCGGTCTAGGTCACATGACCAACATGGTGGCCATGCCCATATATGGTAAAAAACATTAAAAAATCTACTCCAGAACCAATTGACCGATGGCCTTAAAATTTGGTATGTAGCATTGGGTACTCAAGTACTCTCAAGAATGTTCAAACTATGACCTTGGGTTGACCTTGACCTTTTTTACGACAAGGTCTAATATGGGAAAATGCTAGAACATAAGATGTCATGGAAAGTTTTCAAGATTTTAGCCTAAAAGTCATCTTAATGAGTACATGAAGTTTTATGAGTACAAGAAGTCAAGATCATTCTTTGACCTTTGACCCTGGATGCTCATATTTTTTAAATTTTAAACATTTTCTCAAAAGTCAATTTGCAAAATGTATCCAAATTTCATACAGAGCCTGTAGGGGCTGAGGGAACAAAAGTTTGTTCTGCCAGTCCAGGTCATAACCTTTTAAAAATGCCGCAAATGTGCCCACACATCCCAAAATTTCACTCATAAATCACCTGATCAATAACCTAGTGTCACATTTTATACTATAATACATATTCCTTGTGATGACGTGTGGAAAAACAATTAGCTTTTGTTTAAATGGGGTAAATAACCCTTGTATAATTTGTTTGTGAAAAAGTGGAGGGCAAAAAATTGATTTAATTTCTTTACTACTCAATAAATTTTCATGAAACTTTGCATACCTTAATCTATTGCCCATACGAACTCAGGCAAGGACATTCAGAATTTTCTGACTAGTAAATAAAAAATTGTCAGATCAACTACCTGTTAAAAATGTCTCTGATCTTTGAGGTCTTACACTTGGTTGGTGTAGTTTTTGGAACAGCCAGTGTTGTAAGACTATAAATAGCATCCCTTATATGGGCATTTACTCCCTATTAAGGAGAAATACACAAGATAATCCTTTTCAAGTGATTGGTCCATTATTGCGAAAGCCTCTGGTTTACCTGGTAGTGAGTGAACAGATTTCAGACCACATGGAAATCTGTGAATGAATACTAGTATTAGTGTAGTAACTATTGAAGCAACAATTGCTGTTGTACCTTTATGGTTACTTCCCATGTAAGAATGGCATAAAATGGAGAAGGAAAATGGTAACAGTTAATAAAGTAACTTTTTATCTAAAAGACAAAAAATTCTGAATTTCCTTGCCTGAGTTCGTACGGGTAATAGATTCATGTATGCAAAGTTTCATGAAAATTTATTCAGTAAAAAAGAATTAAATCAATTTTTTGCCCTCCACTTTTTCACAAACAACCTATATACCGGTATCCAGTCCTACTGCATTATATTGATGATTCTTAGTTACTACATACTTCTATGTAGTGTCATCAGTCATTTTTGAAGTTACAGAACCATGCTTAAAACTTTTCAAAGGCCCATTGTATGTTATTTTCATTTATCACATGACGTCGCTGTTATTCAGTGGATAACGTCATGTCATAAAAATCGTATGACCACACGTGTAATAACACTTTGGCGCATACAAGTAACGTCATTTACAACGTTGATGTCAACAATGCGTTTCCTTGTTGAAATAATGTTCAGTTTGAAGGTGTTAAAACCCCATTTTAAAGGGTCGTATGATAAACAGAATCTTACATGAGTGGTATTTCATATGAAATTTATGAAACTCGCCAAAGGCTCGTTTCATAAATTTCATATGAAATGACCTCTCGTGTAAGATCCTCTAGGTTTAACATGTGAGTCATAAAGTAGGCTAAATTGCTACTACTGACCTGTCTCTGTAAGCACCAGAAAATAAGCATTTCTGGCTATGCACAAGGTATTTAAGACGTGTCTCATTTTTATGCTCCCATGACGATAGTCAGGGGGGCATTATGTTGTACTCTTGTCCATCTGTCTGGCTGTCAGTCTGTCTGTCTGTCCGTCATGCCTAAAAAGTTTGTATAATCAACTCCTCTTATAGTTTTTTAGCAATCAGTTTGAAACTTTGCACAAATGTTGTAGACATATAGAAGATGTGCACCTCCCTTTCTGAAGAGAAAAAAAATAATTTTTGACAAAATTACAGCCTTTTGGGACTTAGAAAAAAGAGAGAAATTTTACAGGTTCTAGCTAATACAGAATGGCAAGTTTGTATAATCAACTCCTCACACAGTTTGTAAGCTAGCAGTCTAAAACTTTGCACATATGTTTCAGACATATTGCATTTTCAAAGACGAAAAAATAGTTTGTGACAAATTATGGCCTTTTTGGACTTCAAAATTTTACAGATTCCGGGGAAGGGGAATCAAATGTATACTTAAATAGATTCCAGTTTGGTCTAGGCAGATTCAGATTCTTAAATAGATTCCATTTTCGTCAAGGCAGATCCAGATCCTTGTCTGGCCTTGACCAAATTAGAGTTCTTATCTGGTCTAGGCAGATGGATTCCTGATCTGGCCTGCGACATTATATATATGTAAAATATCTGCCTAATCGTGCTTGTATTACCCCATAGATGATGAATGTGCTTAATTTTGTTTAGCAGGTGAATGTAAAGTTGATATTGGCCAATTATTGAAATTTGTAAATATTCTATATTATATACACATGCCTAATTAATGAAATGATGTAAATAAATGCTATACAGTATACTAAGGGCCAGAGATTTCTTTTATTAGCCGACCTGAACTCAAGCTCACATGGGAGCTGCTTATAGTAAAAACCAAGCCACCCTGGTCCAACCGTCTAAAGTCTGTCAACTTTTCAAATGACATCTCTGAAAAAGTATTCAGGCGGATTTTTAGCAAACTCCAAAATATAGCATCCATATCAAGATGAACAAAATATTGTGCTCTTTATTTCAGCTGGATATGAACACTGGCTGTGGCAACTTAAACAAGATGGCCATGAGGCCCTAAATCACTTACCCAAGTATGGTGGCCATGTAGGTCATATGACCTAGACCGCTTGAATAAATTTTTGTCCCAGTGGCTTTTGAGGAGATGTCTGAAATTGTTAACAGTACACGTAACGTCATGGACAACGTCCATGTCAACAATGAGTTTTCTTATCGAAATTATGATCAGTTTGAAGGCATTAAAATCCCATTTTAAAGGGTCATATGATAAACAGAATCTTACATTCGTGGCCATTTCATATGAAATTTATGAAACTCGCTGAAGGTTTTTTTTTCATAAATTTCATATGAAATGACCACTTGTGTAAGATCCTCTTTATATACACAACTACACAATGACAAAGGGTCAGAACGAAATCTGATAGCTATGGCTGAACATGCATAATGATAATTGAGCCAGGACACGACAAAACCAACAATGTGGTTGTGCCCCCAGCGCAGACTCAGATCAGCCTGAGTCAACGGCATTTCCATAAAGAGTCTCATAGCAAAGGAAAATGCATGTTTTCTGCAGGTGAGCGATTGTTGCCCTTTCTAGAGGTGAAGGTCATTTAGTGACCTTGGCTTAAGGTCATTTGTCTGTAATGTGTCAACATTTTTAGCTCACCTGGCCCGAAGGGCCATAGTGAGCTATTGTCATACCAAAGTGTCCGTCGTGCGTCATTCCGAAATGTGTCCGTCAACACCTAAAAACAAATATTCAAACATCTTCTTCTGTAAAACTACTGGTCCCATGGTTCTCAAATTTCACATGGAGCATGACCTGACTCCAGGGTCTCAGAATTATAAAATTGGGTCAGGTTGAAAATCCAAGATGGCCGCCATTACTAAAAATAGCAAAAACAACAAAATAAACTTCTTCTCCAGAACCACTGGGTATATTTGTCTGAATTTTGGCATGGAACATCAATGAAAGCTTGGTATTCAAAATTGTAAAAATGAAAAAAATCTGTTGCGGAGTTTTGTCACAGTGACCTACTTTCTGTTTACGAGTGTAATTTTGCTCAAATGCCAATGTCAAAAAAACGACTTATTCAAACGACTTCAAACAACTTCTTCTCTAAAACTACTGCACCCATGGGTCTCAAATTTCACATGGAGCATGACCAGACTGCAGGGTTTAAAAATTGTAAAATTGGGTCAGGTCAAGAATCCAAGATGGCCACTGTTACTAAAAATAGCAAAAACAACAAAATCAGCTTCTTCTCCAGAACCATTTGGTATATTTGGCCGAAAGTTTGCATGGAACATTAATGGGACCTTTGGATTAAAAATTATAAAAATGAAAAAAATCTTTAGCGGAATTAGGTCACAGTGACCTACTTAGCGTTTACAAGACCGATTTTGCTCAAATGTCAGAATCTCAAGAAAACGCAATCGATTGTGGTCAGATTTGGTCAGAAATGGTCCTTGAAAGGAATTATTTCAATTTTGTGCCAGTTGACTATCCAAGATGGCCACAATCGGGGCCGTAACTAAAAATAGCACAAACATAAAAATGGCAATTACTCAAGAACCCTTGAATGGAATTCGACCAATTTTGTGTCAGAATGTTCCTTGCATGAAGCCGTTTCAATTAATTGCAATTTGGCTTTCCAAGATGGCCGACATCTGCCGTTACTAAAAATAGCACAAACATAAAAATGACAATTACTCAAGAACCCTTGAATGGAATTCGACCAATTTTGTGTCAAAATGTTCCTTACATGAAGCATTTTCGATTAATTGCAATTTGGCATTCCAAGATGGCCACCATCTGCCTTTACTAAAAATAGCACAAAACATGAAAATGACAATATCTCAGTAACCGCTGAATAGATTTTGACGAAATTTGTGTCAAAATGATCTTTGCATTGAGATGTTTCTAAAGTAACTAAATATAGACAAGTCATAATGACCTTTGTTACTTAAAATAGAAAAATGTGAAAAGAAAATCTCAGTGCTAATTTTCTGTAGAATGGTCCTTTCATTAAGCTTTTTCGATTTTCTGCATTTTGGCATTCCAAGATGGCCACCATCTGCCGTTACTAAAAATAGCACAAAACATGAAAATGACAAGACCTCATTAATGGCTGAAGCGATTGAGATGAAATTTGTGGCAAAATGATTCTTGCTTTGACATGTTTCACAAATTAACAAATATTGACCCGTCAAGTTGGCCTCTGTTACATAAAATAGCAAAATCTGAAAATTAGAAAATTACAATGGAACTGGATCAATTTTGTGTCAAAATGGTTCTTGCATGAAAGCTTTTCAATTTTTTTGCATTTTGGTATTCTATGATGGCCGCCATCTGCCGTTACTTAAAATAGCACAAAACATGAAACTGACAATATCTCAGTAAACCCTGAATGGATTTTGATGAAATTTGTGGCAAAATGATTCTTGCCTTGAGGTGTTTCAAAAGTAAATATATAAAGACCAGACAAGTTGGCCTCTGTTACTAAAAGTAGCAAAATGTGAAATTGAGAAAATCTGGAATTGGACAAATTTTGTATCAGAATGGTCCCATTGCACAAAAGCCAGGTGAGCGATATCAGGGCCATTTGGGCCTTTTGTTAAAGGACTTCTTTAAAACTACTGGGCCATTTTCAATTAAATTTCATTTACAGCCTTCAGGCAAAGCAGGAAACAAAATTATATATTTGGTCGAGGTCACATGACCAAGATGGCCATGAAGCCCATTTATGGCAAAAACCTTGAAAAATCTTCTTCTCCAGAACCACTGGGCCAATTGCCTTGAAACTTGGTATGTAGCATCTAGAACTCCAATACGACCAAGTGTATATAAATGATGACCTTGTGATAACCTTGACTTGTTTTTCCACAAGGTCAAAACTTGTCTGTAATGCTTTTGAATGGGAAAAGCTGAGCAAGAGGACCATTGGTCTTGTAGCAGTCCATTCAGCCTCAGTACTCTTGGGTAGTTACTTCAAGGCAAATTGTACAATATGGTCTAATGTCAAATGCATCTGAGATCTTATGCTCAGCATCCCATATCATAGACGCTTATAGCAACAGAAAAATGGGCCTTTTTTTCATTTTTTCCCCATTTAAAAGTCTTACAGAAAAAATTTGACATTGCCATAAAATAGATCAAGGTCAGTCTGAGCCGAAAGCTGACATTTCGGCCAGTTGACATGAGCATATACTGGCAGTCGAGCAATCGTTGCCCTTGGGCGACTTGTTTCTCTCGTCTCTGATTTCTCTTTTCTCCCTCTCTTTGGGAGACAGCCCAATATAGACTGAAATATTGTCTCAAAGGGCCGTTAAACCCAAAACAACCATCCAAAATTCTTTTTTTCAATACAATATCAAATGCATAAAAAAGACCTATGGTAAACCTTACATCAATGGTAATTATCTCTTTTAAACTCATTGTTGGTTTCAAGCAAAAATAAGCCCTTACTCGGTGCTTGACTGAAGTTGAAGCCATTTGACAAGCTGACTAGATAGTCTTCATTTTTTAGCTCACCAGAGCCGAAGGCTCCAGGGGAGCTTATAGGATAGGCAGTGGTCTGTCGTCATCGTCGTTGTCGTATGTCGTCGTCTGTCTTCCGTCAACACTTTTAAACGGCATCTCCTCTGAAGCCACTAGGCGGATTGGGCCCAAATTTCATCTATGGCATCCTTGGGATGGGGGATTGAAAGTTTGTGTTTTTTTATGAAAATTGGCCTTTTAGTTTGGTTGCTATGGCAACTTAGAGTTCCCATTGACTTATAATGGGGAAAATTGAAAAATGGCATTTTCTGCCAAGCCATTGCAGATATGTTGATAAAACTTTTATAGAAATGTTCGTTGAGATGTCTTCTATCAGCTATTTGTTTTTTGGCCCACTGCTCTTTTTATTGGTTTCCATGGAAACCGAAATGCAAAAAAATGGAAAAAAATACTTAAAAAATTATCTCCTCTGAAGCCACTGGGCTGATTGGGCCCATATTTCATCTGTGGCATCCTTGGGCTTGGGGATTGAAAGTTTGTGTTTTTTATGATCATGGGCCCTTTAGTTTGGTTGCTATGGCAACTTAGAGTTCCCATTGACTTATAATAGGGAAAATTGAAAAATGGCATTTTCTGCCAAACCATTGTAGATATGTTGATTAAACTTTTATAGAAATGTTCCTTGAGATGTCTTCTATCAGCTATATGTTTTTTGGCCCACTGCTCTTTTTATTGGTTTCCATGGAAACAGAAATGTAAAAAAATATGGAAAAAAATATTTCAAAAATCATCTTCTCTTAAGCCACTGGGCCAATAAGGGCCAGATTTCACCTGTGGCATCCTTGGGCTGGGGGTTGAAAATTTATGGGTTTTTTTGAAAATCGCCCCATTAGTTTGGTTGCTATAGCAACTTAGAGTTCCATTGACTTATATTGGGGAAAATTGAAAAATGGCATTTACTGCCAAGCCATTGCATATCTGTTGACAAAACTTTTATAGATTGTTCCTTGAGAAGTCTCCTATTAGGTATGTGTTGTTTGTTTTTGCCCACTGCTCCTTTTATTGGTTGCCATGGAAACCAAATTCAAAAGAATTGAAAAAAAAAATACTTAAAAAAAATTTATGTTTTTTTTTTTTTTTTTTTTTAATAAAGTCAGCTCTTTAGTTTTGTTGCTATGGCAACTTAGGGTTGCATTGACTTGCAGTAGGGGGAATTAAAAAATGGCATTTGCTGCAATCAATATATGGAAAATAGTTATATATTTTGTTATCTACTCAGCAGACTGTCAGACTGAGACTTTGTAGTTGTATATTTTGTATTAGCCTGTACGAATTGACAGCAATTTTGAGCCTATACAAATTTGATAGCAATTTTGAGCTAGAGATCTGGTGAGCTTTGTGGCCCGTGGGCCTCTTGTTTTTTAAGTTTTTTCAATCAACAGTTCTTTGAGACCAGATTATAAATTTACTTTATTATCAGGGGAGCAGAGTATACTGTTTTGACTGTGTCTGTCAGACCACCAGTCATAAACATTTTTAGCTCATCTGAACAAAGTCCAGGAAGAGATTACACAACCCCCAGCATCGGCGTTCACGACTGGGTCGGCATCTGCACTTACTTTAAAGTTTTCTAAGGAGCTTATATTTTCTAAACCATTTGATGGGTCCGGTTCATATTTGGTATGATGATAGATATAGGTCCAAAGTTACTTTCAGCAAGTTTCATTATGCCCCCAACTTTGAAGAAGTTGAGGGGTGCATATTGGTTTAGGCCTGACTGTCCAACCGTCCTTCCATCTGTCCCTCCATATGTAATGCTTCATTTACTCAAGAACCTTAACTGCTGGGTTCTTGATATTTCATAGGTAGGAAGATTATTAAACCAGAAGACCCATGGTCCTATATTGCTCACCAGAGCACTGCTCAAGTAAGTAAGTTTATTGTAATAAAGGCCACCGGCCCAAAATACATATATAATCATATACATATACCGGTACATATGAATCAGGTAATCAACTACAATACTAAAACAAACATACACTATCCTGTTTGCATTTCCTGTCAAATAATAATAGACGGTTAAACGTTGTACATACACATTTGAAGACTATAATAAGCATATATCTTCAGCGTTTAACAAACAGCTAGGAGTTCAAATAATTACAGAGACAAGCTTTGTATATTCAATAATAGTTCTGCCCTTAACTTCTGTGCTTCAATCAAATACTTGCAAATATTCTTAAGCAATGCAATATTATTTAAATTCATCAAATACCGAATCTGACGGATAGTTATAAAAGTAAGCTGGGATGAATTGTTGTCTTAAGGTATCATATGACGGACATACTAAAAGAAAATGATACTCGTTTTCAATGTCGTATCTACACAGACTACAGATTCTTTCTTCAAGCGGAATATTTTCAATCCTACTCGTGTTTACTTTCAAATCCAAAAACCCACCCCTAAATTTTACAAGCACTTCAACATGGCTCGAAATTGTAATTTCATTCATAAAACGTTCAGAACCGAAATCAGTTTTAAAAAGTTTATATGCACGCAGTCTATCCATATCGCTAATATCCCCATACCATTTACTGATATCAATATCTCTATTTCGTTCTTTAAAGTTTCTTAAAAACAGAAATTCATTTCTAACACCTTGATTATACCAAGCATGTCCAAATCCATATCTTAACAAAACATCTCTTAAATCTCTAACCCAGCAATTTGTTCGAGGAGTCACAGTTAGCCATTTACATTGTAGATTGTAACATATCCTTGCAGAAATCATGGTGTACCTTTTCTATATCCAGACTTACATGATTATACCATATTTCGGCCCCATATGTCAGTATAGGTAAGACCTTCGTATCAAATATTTTAAAGAGTAAATTTGCTGACAGCGTTCCAAACTGTGTAAGTTTTGACCTGATGGCAAACAGCGCATTAGATCCCTGTTCTGCAAGTGTTTTCTGGCAAACATACCAAGAAAGCCTAGAAGACAAAACTAGTCCCAAATATTTGTAATATGTAACCACTTTGATGTCACCGAAAAACCACTTTTCATACCTTCTTAAATAACCACCATTTCTAAATACAATTATGTTGGTTTTATCCATATTGACTTTAAGTTTGAATTCATTACAATGGTTTTCAAGTTTATTAATCATTCGTTGTAGTTCTATTTTCGTATCAGCAAACATTACTTAATCATCTGCAAATAACAACAAAAAGATTTTACAAAAGTCTAAATCAATACCATGACTATCTATAGAAACGTAGTCTTTCAAGTCATTTAAGAAATAACAAAACAATAAAGGGGAGATAACACAACCTCGTCTCACGCCATTCATACAGTTAAGATAATTTGTGAGTTCGGAGTCACATTTAACACAGTATTTAACCACAGAGTAAATTGATTTTAACATTTTTAGCATTTTCGTACTAACCCTAGAGGAACTTAATTTGTACCAAAGAATATCTCGATCTATTCTATTGAAGGCCTTTTCGAAGTCTACAAATATTGCATATAACCTACCACCTTTGTGTCGTAAATACTTTGTTACAATGGTTTGTAAACAAAATAAGTTGTCAATTGTGGAATATGTACGATGAAAGCCTGCTTGTTCTTCCCCTAATGCACCCTTTTGTATACTCCACTGTCTAAGTCTTCTATTTAAAATGGATGTAAATACTTTACTTAACACAGGCTGCAGACAAATACCTCTAAAATTATTGGGGACGGTACTATCACCCTTCTTGTGTATTGGACTTATAATGGATTTTGCCCAGTTCTGTGGGAAAACATTTTGTTAAATAAAAGCACTAAATATGGTATGAGATACTACTTGAAACAATTCAGCAAGAATGCCGTCGATTCCTGGGGATTTTTCATCTTCAGGTCTTTTACGGACAAATATATTTCTGAACTTGTTATCGGAGAGTCTAGATGATCATCAACGATTTCCTCTATCGGCTCATCAAAATTGCATTCTCCAGGAGCATTATCAATATTGTAAAGATTAGAGAAATATTCAAACCATTCTTGTGCAGAAATAGAACTGTGCAAAATTTTCGAACTATCTTTTAATGCATTCCAAAAGGTTCTGGGGGGTCTGTCATTCTACGGGGTTTTGGACGAGTAATCGTTCCTGTTTACCTGTACAGCATTGTCAACTGGAGTATTTCCCTTAACACCGATCTAGAGGATTATCGATGTCCCTTCTAAGCGCGAATGGAATGAACATACCTAAGTGGTATATCAGATAACTTTATGGCAGCTCACGTTATCAATTTTTCTCACAATTTATGGCGGACGAGTTTTCCATTAATGCCAAATGTCTGATATAAAGGGACACTGGCAAATAGTGTCGGCCCAGATCTGACGCCGCAGATCCGGGTCTACACTGTTTAAGATGAGTAAAATATATTAAACTGAAAAATACCAGATGGAAATGGATGTAAATGGATGTATTAGTAGACTCAGATTGGCATAAACAGGTTTAAATTAATTTTTCCAGTAATAATTTATACTGGCTTTATGAGGCGTGCCCCGGTAGCTCATTAGATAAGGGCTTGCCTACTGATCTAGCGGTCTCGGGTTCGAGCCCCGCTTGTGGCGAAACTCTTTGCAACCGCAAACGGGGTTCCATTGCACACAGCTTTTCATTATCAACGTCCCATCGTCCTGATATGATTGAAACACTGTTGAAGGACGTAAAATCGCCAAGTCATTTGAAATAAGGCCGTGCATAGTAAAAGCTACAAGACGATATTCGATCACAGGGAAGACTCAGATCAGTGAGCATCCATCCTCGCTGGGCACTCTATGGGTTAAACCCGTTCATGGCGATTGTCCAGGCTAATCTGAGTCTTCCCAGGGCGCACATGCCACTTTCTTGATTCTGTCGTGTCGCGGCTGAAATGTTTTGATAGTTGACACCATATACACCATGTTCAGTTTCGGAAAGCTTACTTAACCCATTTATGCCTGGCATCTCCTCAAGGGGCCTCTGGCGAGCAATGTGGTTATAAACAGGATGTAATTGGACCAGACTGTGTTTAACTGAAAATGTTACCATTATTTTGCTCAAAATCTCTGTTTTTTTAGCTCACCAGAGCCGAAGGCTCCGGGGGAGCTTATAGTATAGGCAGTTGTCCGTCGTCGTCGTCGTCTGTCGTATGTCGTCTGTCCGTCAACACTTTTAAACGACATCTCCTCTGAAACCACTAGGCCGATTGGGCCCAAATTTCATCTGTAGCATCCTTGGGCTGGGGGATTGAAAGTTTGTGTTTTTTTATGAAAATCTGCCCGTTAGTTTGGTTGCCATGGCAACTTAGACTTCCCATAGACTTATAATGGGGAAAATCGAAAAATGGCATTTACTGCCAAACCATTGCAGATATGTTGACAAAACTTTTATAGAAATGTCCCTTGAGATGTCTTCTATCAGCTATATGTTTTTTGACCAACTGCGCCTTTTATTGGTTGCCTAGGAAACCAAAACGCAAAAAAATGGAAACAAAATACTTAAAAAATTATCTCCTATGAATCCACTGGGCTGTTAAAGCCCAGATTTCATCTGTAGTATCCTGAGGCTAGGGTATTGGAAGTTTGTGTTTTTTATGAAAATTGGCTTTTTAGTTTGGTTGCTATGGCAACTTAGAGTTGCATTGACTTATAATGGGGAAAATTGAAAAAATGGCATTTACTGCCAAGCCATTGCAGATATGTTGACAAAACTTTTATAGAAATGTCCCTTGAGAAGTCTTCTATCAGCTATATGATTTTTGACCAACTGCACCTTTTATTGGTTGCTATGGAAACCAAAACGCAAAAAAACGGAAACAAAATACTTAAAAAATTATCTCCTATGAATCCACTGGGCTGATAAGGCCCAGGTTTCATCTATAGTATCCTTAGGCTGGGGGATTGATAGTTTGTGTTTTTTATGAAAATCGGCTCTTTAGTTTGGTTGCTTTGGCAACTTAGAGTTGCATTGACTTATAATGGGGAAAATTGAAAAATGGCATTTACTGCAAAGCCATTGCAGATATGTTGACAAAACTTTTATAGAAATGTTTGTTTGAGAAGTCTTCTTTCAGCTATATGTTTTTTGGCCCACTGCTCCTTTTATTGGTTGCCATGGAAACCAAAATGCAAAAAAATACTTAAAAAATTATATCCTTTGAAGCCACTGGGCCGATAAGGCCCAGATTTCATCTGTAGTATCAGTAAGCTTCTTTCGTTTGGTTGCTATGGCAAATTAGAGTTGCATTGAATTACGATGAGGAAAATTAAAAAATGGCATTTACTGCGATCAAAATATGGAAAATAGTTACATATTTTGTTATCGACTCAACAGACTCACTGTCAGACTGGGACTTTGTAGATGTATATTTTGTATTAGCCTGTACAAATGTGACAGCAATTTTGAGCCCATACAAATTTGATAGCAATTTTGAGCTAGAGATCTGGTGAGCTTTGTGGCCCGTGGGCCTCTTGTTTATACAATGCGATGAGGATAACAGGGCCATGTAAATGGGTTCTTGTATATTACATTTTCGCACACACAAGACCCAGATAAGCTTGAACAGTCTAATCAGAGTCATCCTTGTTTGTATGAACAGTCTACGACATTTGGAAATTTAAATTGCAGATTTCAATATGGCCTGTACACAAAAGTGTTAACTCGCCAAAATGGATTTAATCTGTGGCATTCACTCAGCAATTGTTTCTGCAGTAATTCAACTTAATTTTCCTTCAAGGATAATTCAGGGAGACTTTATTTTTTCTATGAAAATATATATTGTGACCCCTCATTAGAACCATCTGGGTGAGACAGTTCTAATAAGGGGTCACGACATATGCTTTGTTAATTATTTCCAAATTATCCCTGCTACCCCTTCTTATCTGAGGCACTTACACTGATCAGACTGTTTAGTCTGTTGTTGAATGAAACAATATTTTCTCATTTTTATGTGATCAAAGAATCTTCGGCGATAATCTGAAGCACCAACAGGTTATCATAAGAATAGACGACACGTGGGGAATTAATGCGACACAGCGTCATAAATTGACCTGCCTTAGGGGTTGAAGTCAGTCACATTTCATTGCGATTATAGGCTGGCTCCATGCGGACAGCGAAGACTCTGATCAGACTGGATGGAGTCTCTGCTGTCCGCACATGCCACTTTGTTTGTTTTGACGTGTCGCGGCTCATATATTAATACAGATATAGTATTATATGATTTAGTACATATTCATTTGCATTAGTTTATCAATAGAACATATGAATCCAAGATATATACATGTATTATTTCAGTATTCTTTGAAAAAGCTGTCTCTTTCACAATAGAATTATTTTGTGAACTTTAAGTACAAGTTCATTTCATTTTTGCATAATATGTTATAATTATTAACGATATTTTATAAGAGAACTAATCAGCGCGAGAATGCACACGCACATTTTAGTTGACCTTTTTATGCGTGTCGTGGATTATTCCGAAATACGTATATTGCTCTTTAACCCGATGTACACCCGGTGGACTCTCCTATTTGCATATATTGGAAGAGAGTATTTGTCATTTAAGGGGAAGGGGGAGGGGAGGGGGTGTAATTTTACCCTTTTTATTTTGTTTATTTGTCTTATCCAAATAGTGAATATCCTGATCAGACGCCGTTTTGCGCCGTCTGGTCTGGGTCTGTACGGTTTGCCTATGTTCCACCTTTTTGGAGAGGCTAGATATTGATATGCGGTGTAGTCATGAAAAGAGCTATGTAATCAAAAGCGCAGACTTGTCCCTACTACATGTATATTGTTAACCCGCAAGTTATATTAATCACGAATCCAACTCAAGAATAATAAAAAGCGAAGCGAATTATAACACCCTGATCAAATGTAATGCTAAGGAAAGAAAGAAATAAAGAAAGAAAGAGAAAATAGCAAGATTAGGCAGATTCCATTCCAGAATAAGAAGATTCTGACAATAATCCTCTCTACTGTGTAAGAAATGGAACGCTTAACACTTTTTGCAAACAGTTTCTAGAAAGGACTTCTCCCTCATGCAATTTTATTTAATCCACACTATTGCGAACCCGTTTAGATGAAGCCATGTTGACGAACATATGGTCTCAGTGGAGAAATTTAATTTGTGACATGATGATCAAAACAAGTCAATTATATTCTAAAACTGACCGCTTCACTTGTTTGAGCTTTAATGATGTGTCTATAATCCTATACAAACAATTTAAAATGACACTGGTATTATCCCCCGAAATCAATTAAGTTTGTCCAAAAACATATTTTCGATTTGAATTACCTAATTGCTTACGTTCTTTGTAGCCGCCGAAACTCTGACACCATTAGCAATTTGTCAATTATTGTATGTTTACATCGCTGAGCAAAGGACCGCTAGCTGCCATGTAATGTGTTTACATTAATTTAAATAACTTAACAAACAAATCAATAAATAATTATACGAATACAAAGTTTTTTTCCCTTTTTGTTTCTTTTCTTTTATTTTACTTTTATTTATTTACCTTTTCTAGACATTGACCGTGATACTTTCGATTTTGAACTTCTGGACTTAATTTAAAACAAAATTCTTCGTGCTCAAGAAAAATTGAATCAATATGATTAAATTCTTATTAAGTTCTTTATTTATTTATTTATTTCATTACATTTCATCCTAATGTGGTTAATTTTATTCGTTAGTCCGATTCATATAAAGCAGCCAAAAGAGTAATGCAGGAGTGCGCATTATTTCTTAAACTTAGGCGATTGAGTTACCAGCGCCAAACTCTTCAAGTTTCGGTTTTTAAACGCATGGGGAAGCATCAAGACATAATGTTAATTTGAAAATAAAAGTATCATATTAATCCTTAGACTATAGACTTTCAGAATTTAGGTTATAAAAAATACCAGAAAAGCTCCAAATTATCAGAAATATGCTATGAAAATGGAAAATTTCGTTCGCTACTGTATGTGCCAATAAGTATAATGGTCAGTATAGGTCTGTAATTTAAACGACAAAGGAAGCAAGTAAACTTTAACTTTTTCGAAAATTCACATTAGCAACGGTAAAATAAAACACAATTTAGGGAGAGGCTAATGTCATTCACATGTATGCAAAGTATCACCTTCATCCCGTTTATGGCTTCTGAGAAGATTTTGTAATACTTAAAAAAAACAAAACAACTTTATTTTGCCATGGCGACCAACCAAATGCAGCGATTTGGACAAAATTCATATGAATCAAAGAGGACTACTCAAGGGATATTTTTATAGCAAAAATCTAAATAACTGGAGTGAGACAGCAAAAATTGCCAATTTTTACTTTGCCCATTAATATGAAAAAAGGCACTGCCTTTAGGCAAGCACATCGCTTTTTAGCTCACCTGAACACGAAGTGCTCAAGGTGATCTATTGTGATCGATATTTGTCAGTCGTCCGTCCGTCCGTCCGTCTGTCCGTCCGTCCGTCGTCAACAATTTCTTCAAACGACATCTCCTCCTAGACCAGTAAGCCAATTTCAAAATAATTTCACACAAATGTTTCTGTTATAGCCCTGAACCAAAATTGCTAAAATGGTTCAGCTCTGCTGAACAAACTGGCCGCCAGAGCTAAATATAGAAAAACCTTTAAACGACATCTCCTCTGAAGCCAATGGCTCGATTTCAATAAAATTTCACAGAAATGTTTGACTCATGGCCCTGAACCAAAATTGCTAAAATGGTTCCACTCCGCTGAAAAAATGGCTGCCAGAGGTAAAAATAGAAATCTAAAAATAGAAAAACCTTTAAATAACATCTCTGAAGCCAATGGCTCGATTTCAAAATAATTTCATAGAAATGTTTGACTTATGGCCCTGAACCAAAATTGCTAAAACAGTTGCACTCCGCTGAACAAAATGGCCACCAGAGCTAAAAATAGAAATAAATCTTAGAATGACACAGAGGGCACAGTTTTATTCCAATCATCATGAAACTTTGTCAGAATGTTTATCTTGATGAAATATAGACCAAGAACTGGGTCATGTGGGGTCAAAAACTAGGTCAAATCTTGGAAAAACTTTGTGTACACTCTAGAGGGCAGAGTTATAATCCAATCTTCATGAAACTTTGTCAGAATGTTTATCCTTATACAATTTAGGCCAAGATTGAAACTGAGTCATGTGGGGTCAAAAACTAGGTCACTAGGTCAAATCTTAGAAAAAACCTTGTGTACACTCTAGAGGGCACAGTTATGATCCAATGTTCGTGAAACTTTGTCAGAATGCTTTTCTTTATGAAATCTAGACCAAATTTGAAATTGGGCCATGTCAGGTCAAAAACTAGGTAACTAGGTCAGATCTTAGAAAAACCACGTGAATGCTTTGAGGGCACAGGTTTGTTCCAATCTTCATTTCATGAAACTTTGTCAAAATGTTAAACTTCAACAAATCTAGACCAAGTGTGCATCTGGGTCATGTTGGATCAAAAACTAGGTCACTAGGTCAAACTTTAGAAAAACATTGTGGATGCTCTAGAGGGCACCGTTTCGATTCAATCTTCATAAAACTTTGTCAGAATGATTATCTTAATGAAATCTAGGCCAAATTTGAAACTGGATCTTGTCAGGTCAAAAAGTAGTTCACTAGGTCAAATTATAGAACAACCTTGTGTACACAATTGTGGCTTTATTTTGCATTGAATCTTCATGAAATGTCAGAATGTTTATCTTCATGAAATCTAGGCCAAGTTTGAAACTGAATAATGTCTGATCTGATCAAAAACAAGATCGCCCGGTTAGATCTTAGAAAAATATTGTGTACACTCTAGAGGACACTGTTTTGATCCAATCTTCATGAAACTTTATCAGAATATAGATTAGAAAGTGCAAAACTGCTCCAATTGAACCATCATCAAATAGATGATCTTCCATGTTATTTCATCATAATTCAGGTGAGCGATTTAGGTCCATCACGGACCTCTTGTTACAATGTATGGGTGGTATGATAAAGCCTCTTTGGCTGTTACCATGCTAACTCTAAAGTTTCAGACAAGAATGTATAGTCGAAGTGTAGACCCTGATCTGACTGTACAATTCTGGATTCAGTCTCACAAATTGTGATTTGAAATTTGTAATAAAATTATTGCAACTCAACATCTGCGAACTCCGTCTGATAAACGGATGAGAAACTGACTGAGAACAGCTTTCCCCTCCTAATCTTCCCTGACAGAACTGGCTATATATTCTTTTTTCAGTATCTTTACTGCAGCGCTGTCTACATCCTTCAAACTTCATCCACCGCTCAGCCTCCTTGCATTTAGTGAATCCCCATGTAGAGATTTACGCACACAAGCGGTAAACGTTGACGCCATCTTCATTTTTGGAACGGAACGTTTGACGTCAATAACGTGACGTTGCGACAGAAATACGTCACTTTCGTTTGGTGTCTGAACGAAAGAAATTTCATTGACAGTAATGTATTTTGTAGGCAGAAATATGCCTAACCAATCTTCTACCATTGACCTCCCGCTCTTTCAAAGCTCCTTCGGAGCAAGCGAGTGCTCGCTATAAGTCAATGGAAACCATAGCAACCAGAGTTCATATGGGATTGGAAGAAAAACATACTTTATGTAGAGGCTAATGTCATTTACATGTATGCAAAGTATCAGCTTCATACCCCTTATGCCTTTTGAGGAGAAGGTTTTTGAATATATTTTTTTTAAAATTTACCCTATATTTTGCTACTGCAACCAATCAAATTCAGTGATTTTGTCAAAATTCAAATGAATCGTAGAGGACTACTCAAGAAACATTTCTGTGGAAAAAATCCTAATAACTGCAATGAGATAGCAAAAAAATGCCAGTAATTCTATAGAGGCTAGCACTAAGATCATTTCTGTAAAGTTTGGGCTTTATTGGCCACACAGATCCTGCGGAGATGATTTTTAATATTTTTTTTTTATTTTTAGCTCATCTGAGCACGAAGTGCTCAGGGTGAGCTTTTGGGATACCCTGATGTCCGTCGTACGTGTGGACGTCCGGACGGACGTCCGAACTTTTGCTTGTGTACACTCTAGCGGACACAGTTTTGATCCAATCTTTATGAAACTTTGTCAGAATGTTAGTCTTTATAAAATCTCGGCCAAATTCGAAACTGGGTCATGTCGGATCAAAAACTAGGTCACTAGGTCAAATCTTAGAAAAACCTTGTGTACGCTCTAGAAGGCACAGTTTTCATCCAAAGTTCATGAAACTTTGTTAGAATGTTTATCCTCATAATATCTAGGATAACTTTGAAAGTGAGTCATGTCGGGTCAAAAACTAGGTCACTAGGTCAAATCATAGAAAAACCTTGTGTACGCTCTAGAGGACCCAGTTTTGATCCAATCTTTATGAAACTTTGTCAGAATGTTTATCTCCATGTACTCTAGGTCAAGTTTGAAAGTGGGTCATGTCGGGTCAAAAACTAGGTCACTAGGTTAGATCTTAGAAAAGCCTTGTTTACCCTCTAGTAGGCACAGTTTTCATCCAAAGTTCATGAAACTTTGTCAGAATGTTTATCCTCATTATATCTAGGACAAGTTTGAAACTGGGTCATGTCGGGTCAAAAACTAGGTCACTAGGTCAAATCATAGAAAAACCTTGTGTACACACTAGAGGACACAGTTTTGATTCAATCTTTATGAAACTCTGTCAGAATGTTTATATCCATAAACTCTAGGCCAAGTTCGAAACTGGGTCATGTCTGGTCAAAAACTAGGTCACTAGGTCAAATCTTAGAAAAACCTTGTGTACGCTCTAGAAGGCACAGTTTTCATCCAAAGTTCATGAATGTTTGTCAGAATGTTTATCCTCATAATATCTAGGATAAATTTGAAACTGGGTCATGTCGGGTCAAAAACAAGGTCACTAGGTCAAATCTTAGAAAAACCTTGTGTACGCTCTAGAGGACACAGTTTTGATCCAATCTTTCTGAAACTTTGTCAGAATGTTTATCTCCATGTACTCTAGGCCAAGTTCGAAACTGGGTCATGTCGGGTCAAAAACTAGGTCACTAAGTTAGATCTTAGAAAAGCCTTGTTTACCCTCTTGTAGGCACAGTTTTCATCCAAAGTTCATGATACTTTGTCAGAATGTTTTTCCTCATAATATCTAGGACAAGTTCGAAACTGGGTCATATCGGGTCGAAAACTAGGTCACTAGGTCAAATCATAGAAAAACCTTGTGTAAGCTCTAGAGGACACACTTTTGATCCAATCTTTATGAAATATTGTCAGATGTTTATCTCCATAAACTCTAGGTCAAATTCGAACTGGGTCATGTCGGGTCAAAAACTTGGTGGCTAGGTTAAATCTTAGAAAAAGATTGTGTATGCTCTAGAAGGCACAGATTTGATCCAATCTTCATGAAACTTTGTCAGAATGCTTATCTTCATTATATGTAGGACGCGTTTGAAACTGGGTCATGTCGGGTCAAAAACTAGGTCACTAGGTCAAATCATAGAGAAACCTTGTGTACGCTCTAGAGGACACAGTTTTGATCCAATCTTTATGAAACTTTGTCAGAATGTTTATCTCCATAAACTCTAGGCCAAGTTTGAAAGTAGGTCATCTTGGATCAAAAACTAGGTCACTAGGTCACATCTTAGAACAACCTTGTGTACGCACTAGAAGGCATGGTGTTGATCCAATCTTTATGAAACTATGTCAAAATGTTTATTGTCCACGGTATATGTAAGCCCCCTATGAAACTGAGTCATGTCAGGTCAAAAACTAGGTCACTAGGTCAAATCTTTGAAAAACTTTGTGTACACCCTAGAGGACACAGTTTTGATCCAATCTTCGTGAAACTCTGTCAGAATGTTTATCTTTATGAAATCTAGGTAAAGTTTGAAACTGGGTTGTGTCGGGTCAAAAACTAGGTCACTAGGTCAAATATAAGAACGACCTTGTATACGCTCCAGAGGGCACAGTTTTGATCCAAATTCAATGAAACTTTGTCAGAATGTTTATTCTTACAATATCCAGGCCAAGTTTGAAACTGGGTCATGTTGGGTCAAAAAGTAGGTCAAATATTAGGAAAACTTTGTGTATGCTCTAGAGGTCACAGTTTTGATCCAAACCTATTGAAATTTAGTCAGAATGTTTATCCTCACAATATCTAGGCCAAGTTTGAAACTAGGTCATGTCAGGTCAATAACTAGGTCAGACCTTAGAAAAACCTTGTGTACGCTCTAGAGGATACAGTTTTGATCCAATCTTTTTGAAACTTTGTCAGAATATTTATTGTCATAATATTTAGGCCAAGTTTGAAAGTAGATCATGTCGGGTCAAAAACTACGTCACTATGTCAGATATAAGAATGACCTTGTGTACACTCTAGAAGGCACAGTTTTGATACAATCTTCATGAACCTTTGTCAGAATGTTTATCCTCACAATATCCAGGCCAAGTTTGAAACTGGGTCATGTCAGATCAAAAACTAGGTCACTAGGTCAAATCTTAGAAAAACTTTGTGCACACCTTAGAGGGCACAGTTTTGATCCAATCTTCATGAAACTTTGTCAGAATGTTTATCTCCATAAAATCTAGGTCAAGTTTGAAACTGGGTCATGTCAGGTCAAAAGCTAGGTCACTAGGTCATATCTAAGTTAAGTTATGCTGCAAGAATCAGAACTAACATTACAATGATGCCAGCCACAACTCCTTGGAATACATTAGTTTCACCACAGTGAGATAATGATGCTACCATTCTATCATTTGTGTTTGCCTAGTTCAGTCTAGTTCAAATCCATCAAAAGAACTCACCATGAACAGGTACTTTTCGGAGAAGCAACTCTGCCATTTTCAGCTCACTTGAGCCTTACAGTATTGGTGTTAGCTGCCTCTGTCATCCATCCATAAACATTTTCAAACATTTTTGAAACCACTGGGCAGACTAAACTCAAATTTCATATGGAGCCTACACATTGGTGAAAGGATTGAAAGTTCTTCAAATGATATTGGTCACATGACCAAGGTGGCCGCCATTCCCATGTATGGTAAAACTTTTAAATCTTCACCAGAGCCAGTGAACTGATTAATGCTCAGGTGAGCGATTCAGGGCCACCATGGCCCTCTTGTTAACTATTTGGTTGGTACGGCAACCAGCCAAATTGTACAATTTTCCGTAATTTAATACGGCTGGTTGGGGAACACTCACGGGACATTTCAATGAAAGTTTTGTCAAAAGATCTGCAGTGACATAGCAAAAAATGCAAATTTTCCATTTTGCCATTGTAAGTCAATGGCATAGTTAAGTTCCCATAGCAACCAAACAGCTAAAGCAATTGCCAAGAAAAACAGCACTTTTATAAAGGCTAGTACGAAGATCCTTTCTGTGAAGTTTGAGATTTCTGAGGTGATGATTTTTGAATATTTTTTCTATTTCTAACCATTCGGTGGCCATGGCAACCAGCCAAATTGTGCAATTTGCATAAATTTCATGTGTTGATAGAGGACTACTAAAGAAACATTTCTATAAAAGTTTTGTCAAAATATCTGCAGTGACATAGCATTAAATGCAAATTTCAATTTTTCCCATACAAGTCAATGAAACTTTAAGTTGCCATAGCAACGAAAGTTCCAAAGCGATTTGGATAAAACACAGTATTATTGGTTCCCCATGCCTATAGATGATACACATGAACTTTGGTAACAATGGGCTTTGTAGTTTCAGAGATGTCGTTTGAAAATGTTGACGGACGGACGGACGATGGATGCCTGCCTATACTATAAGCTCACCTGTGAGCCTTCGGTTCAGGTGGGTAGCTAAAAACAGAGGACATGTACCTTTTAGCTCACCTGAGCCGAAGGCTCCCTGGGAGCTTATAGGATGGTCAGGCTCTGTTGTCCGTCGTCCGTCCACACTTTCAAATGATTTCCTCTCTGAAGCCACTGGGCCCATGGTGACCAAATTTCATATATAGCCTCCAGAGGATGGGGGAACGAAAAATTGTTCTAATGGTCTGGGTCACATGACCAATATGGCTGCCATGCCCATATATGGTTAAAAAACTTTAAAAAATCTTCTCCAGAACCAATAGGCAGACGGCCTTGAAACTTGGTATGTAGCATGGGGTATGCGAGTACTACCAAGATTGTTCAAATTATGACCTTGGGATGACCTTGATCTATTTAACGGTAAGGTCAATATTGGTCTCCTGTGCTTTTATATGAGAATATGTTAGAACATGAGATTTCTTGGAAACTGATGAATATTTTGGCCTAAAATGGTAAATACAGTCATCTTAATAAGTACATGAAGATTTATGAGTACAAGAGGTTTAGGTCATTCTTTGACCTTTGACACAGGTCTCTCATATTTTGACAATTTCAAACAATTTCCTCAAAAGCCACAAGGTCAGTTGTAACCAAATTTCATATGGAGCCTTCAGGGCTTGAGAGAACCAAAGTTATTGAAAATGCTCAAGGTCACATGATATGGCCGCCACGCACATATATGGTTTAAAATTTTAAAAGTCTTTTTCTCCAGAACCAATCGACCAATGGCCTTGAAACTTGGTATGCAGCATAGGGTACACGAGGACTGTGAAGATTGTTCAAATGATGACATTTGGTAGACCTTGACCTTTCTAACAGCAAGGTTAAATATGGGGAAAAGCTAGAACACAAGATTTCTTAGAAAATTTCAAAGATTTAGGTCTAAAAATTGGTACATACATTCATCTTAATGAGTACTTAAAGATGTATGAGTACCAGAGGTCAAGATCATTCTTTGACCTTTGACCCTAAACTCATATTTTGACAATTTCAAACAATCTCCTCAGAAGTCACTGGGCCATTTGTAACCAAATATCATATCCAGGGGTTGAGGAACAAAACTTTGATAAAATGGGTCTGGATCACATCACCAACATGGCCACCACGCCCATATACGGTAAAATCCTTTAAAAATCTTCTCCAGAACCCAATGACCCATGACCTTGAAACTTGGTATGCAGCATTGGGTACTTGAGTACTATGAAGATTGTTCAAATGGTGATCTTGTGTGGACATTGACCTTTTTAACAGCAATGTCAAATTTGGGAAAATGCTAGAACTCAATATTTCATCGAAACTTTCGTAGGAGCGACTGTAGTGTAATGGATAACACTCCGGACTATCAATCAAGGGGTCACAAGTTCGATCCCCCGCTTCTCTGGTCTTTCGGATGAGACTTGAAACCGAGGTCCCGTCTCCATATGACCTCATTGTTGGTGGGACGTTAAACCCGAGTCCACTCACTCACTCGAAAATTTCGAAAACTGCTATATACAGTCATCTTATATAGTCATCCTTTATATGGTAATAAAAATAAAAAAATCTTCTCCAGGACAACTTGAGTGATGGCCTTGAAACTTGGTATGTAGCATTAAGTACTTAAGTGCTACCAAGATTGAGCCGACCTTGGATTGACCTTGATCTCTATTTACAGCAAAGTCAGATATAGGAATATGCTAGAACATAGGATTATATGGAAAGATTTTGGCTACAAATTGGTGTTTACATATCTCTAAATGGTTTCATGAAGATTTGTGAGTACATTCTTTGACCTTTCACCCAGAACGCTCACATTCTTCTCAAAAGCCACATGGCAAATTGCAACCCGATTTTACATGGAGCCGCCAGGGGTTGAGAAAATGATTTTTTTTCAGATGGTTCAGGTCACACCAATGTCGACCAACATGGCCGCATTATTGTACAAACCTTTAAAAATCTTCTTCTCCGGACTGAATTGACCGATGGCCTTGAAATGTGGTATGTAGCATTGGATACAGATAGTTCATATCATGATCTCGGGTTCACTTTGACCTCTTTACGGCATTGTCAAATATGAGAAAATGCTAGAACACAAGATTTCATGCAAAGTTTGAAGACTTTGGCCAAAGATTGTTTCAATGATGACCTTGAGTTGATTTTGATAATTGTTTTGCAAGGTCAAATTTGCTTTCTGGTGTTTTTATATGGGAAAATTGTTACATATAGAGTTCATGGAAGTCTTGTAGAAAATTCTGGTGCAGATGTTAATAAATACAGTGAAATAAATAAGTACTTTAACATTTTTAGCAATAGAAGTCAAGGTCACTTTTTGAGCTTGTTACGAGCCAACTCTCCTACCTTTCATTACCTACAATAGTAGATATGCGCATAGCTTCGCTATATATTCAATCTCTGACAGCTGCGTCAGGGAGCTTACTCTTTGGCTCAGTCGTTAGAGCATTGGACTCTCACCCCTGAGTTCCGGGTTCGATTCGTAACAAAAGTCAGGATTTTTTTTCAGCTATGCTTTGGTCTGTTTGTTACGGCAGTAACGTCGTAAGATGGGGGCTCGTCCGAAATAGGACATTCTAAGCCATAATGAAAGATGACTTCCTAGAAGTTGGGGAGTGTTACGGGCCAACTCTCCTACCTTCCATTATCTACAATAGTAGATATGCGCATAGCTTCGCTATACATTCAATCTCTGACAACTGCGTCAGGGAGTTAACTTCTTGGCTCAGTGGTTAGAGCATTTGACTCTCATCCGTGAGTTCCAGATTCGATTCCAAGCAAAAGTCAGGATTTTTTAGCTATGCTATGGTCTGTTTGTTACGGTAGAAATGTCGTTAAAAGCTTTAACCAATTTCTCTCGTATTTTGACAGTTTAAACTGTCAGATTTGCTCAGACGATGCTCCTAGTTTGACCCGTGATCTTTGCACTCAGGTGAGCCTTTCAGGGCCTCATAACCCTCTTGTTACATAATACATGGGCAATAACTCATGCATTAGTGATGCTATTCTCGCAAATCTGTGAGTGCATCAACCCATCTAGATATCTAGCCTACCCATCATCGTAATACATGAAATTTCGTTCACGGGTACCTTAGTTATGGGCATAGATACTTGCGATTTTACGTCCTTTTCAATAGTATTTCAGTTATATCAGGCATGGGACGATGATAATGAAAGGCTGTGTGCAATAGACCCCCGTTTACGGTAGGAAAGATACTCGCCTTAAGCGGGATTCGAACCCGGTCTGCTAGTAGTTATGGGCAATATGTAGGCTTTAAATCAATACAAGGGCAATAACTCTTGCATTAGTGATGCAATCTGACAAAAATTATTAGATTCTGTAGATGGGAGAAATTCGACTGGTTCACTGTTTTCAGGGCTGATACTGCGAACACGCAATGCTAGACAGACTATAATTATATAAAATTGGGTACAACCGTAACATAAATCTATTAACCCATATTATAGATCCTATGAGCATTAATGAAAGGTAAAATAGAAAACAGTGTAGACCCTGGTCAACTGCTCCACTGAGAGAAGTTTGTTTTAATCAGAGTCTACACTGTTTGCCTGATCCTGCCAGTCCGAAAACTTAAAATTATTATAGGGTTATTTACTATGCAACTAGGTCAAAAAAGGGTATGGAGGGTCGATATTGATTAAAAAGAACTTTATAGTGTATGATATAAAGTATATGTTATTCTGTTGACAATTGAAATCCAAACCTTACTTGATACCATCATATCATTTGATGATATTTTGGGATAATTTTCTAAATTTCACATAAAAATTATGTGTTAGGGGTACTCATTAGAATCGCCTCGATAAGGCGATTCTAATGAGAACCCATGATATATATTTTGGTGGAGAAAGAGAAAAAAATATCTGAAATTGTCTTTTGTTACCCCTTCTTATCTAGAGCCCTGAGCTGCTGGAGGCAAGACCAGGCGCGGTATTTCGTTCGGTAGCAAGACCCCTTGGGATACCACACAGAAATCAAACCCCACGCCTCTTTCATGAAAATTTGGTCATGAAATAATTTTGACGGCGCTCAATATGACCTGAAGTGTGTCGAAGGGCCGTATACCCTCAATACCACGGGGTAATACCAATTCGGCTACCTGTGCCTTCGACCTAGTCAGTTAATTACCATACATGCTAAAGTGGCTGTTGACCGAAACAATCGACAGCAGTATCAGCTCGGTCGACAACCATTAACAATAGTACAGTTTACCGTCATTGGTATTGCTTACGATTGTATTCTCAGTCGAAAGCCACTTTGGGTAGTACAGACTCGGCGATAGTACAAGTAGCCAAATTGGTATTACCCCCGTGAATACATGCATTATACTATCGCTCACAGCACTTCATGTTCACCGACTTGATATTACTGAAATACTATTGAAAGTGTAAATAGCCTAAGTGAGGTGGGTATTTGGTAGTAAGTAAAGGATATTTTTTGTCCAAAAAAAAAACATGAAAAACATAAGCTGTGGATACTCAGAAACTTCGCCTTGCCGAGGAACTTCTTATTAGTCCCCACAACTTATTTTTCATGGAGAAGTAAGCAAAATTATCTGCTTATTATTACAAAATACTCACCGGAATTGCCAAAAATTTGTTTGCTGTCATCCTACTCCACATTTAAGATCTGTTTGGTCTGAAAGTGTGCAAGTTACATATTCATATTTTTTTCATACCATGATATCAAAAAAGAAGATAAATTATAATTTAAACAAGGGAAGAACATTCGTTTTTGGTAATTTTCCTTTTACGTATTTAAAGATCGGATTTTTGTCATTAGTAAGTTATGGAATCCTTATCTAATCCAATAAACAGTCTTCTCTGGCTAGCATGTCTTCTCTAGACCAGTGTCCCAGCAGTCTGGGAGGCCCAAAATGGGGGGGGGGGATCAATAACAGTCATACCTTGATTTAATTACTGGCGTTAGTATTGATCAAAGTTAGATTTAAAAAGACATTTTTGATACAGATATTCTGGTAAAGTTTACAAAATCTTAAGTTCACATCTATCACTTTTCACAATCAAATTTCATTATAAGAGAAGCCAAAATAAAACTATACACTCTGTGGAAACAAAATATTGATATTGATAAATCCATAATTGACATATCACAGTTTATAACCAACAAAACTACAGTGTCAGTTCTTGTAAATACAAATGAACTTTGACCAATTCACTGTTTTCAAAAGGTGTCAAAAACATGTTTAATGCCACCAAACTGCTCAAAACACAGGTTTCATAGTTTAATTAAACTGAAGTCTTTTGGGCCTCTGAAGCAATCCTTGAAACGAAATTTCATCTTCAAATCTTGCATATTTTCTTCTTCTTGAGATTATTATAATGGCTAATGTATTAGAGCACTTGACATACTTCACAAAAAAAAGGATAAATAGAAATTATATAGAAATAAGTAAATAGAATATAAGAAAGTAAAATTAAAAATAACATATCAAAAATATACAAAAAAAATAAATAAAATAAAGTAGTTAGTTATTGATAATACACGAAAATATTTGTAAAATATATTCGATTTTCAATTATTTTTTTTTTCGTTCTTCCTTAAGTTCTTTTTTTTCAAATCTTTTTCCCCTATTTTTTTCTTTTCTTTGTTTCTTCTCTTTTTCTTTTTTTTTAAATTAATATTTGAGTATTTTTGACTGCTAATCTTACAAATTTTAGAATATATTGTTCTGATCCTTACATTTTGACTGATGCATGAATTTATCCCACTGGGGCCCCACAGACAGGCAGTGATTTCAGCACTGCATTGTTTTTTTACCCTAATAATGAGGTGATTAGGTTGGTTGGTTGATTTGATGCTTAACGTCCACGGTAAACAACTAAGGTCATGTCGGGACGGTCAGTTAACCTAACCACACTATTCCTGGGCAGGCTTAGACCTCCTAAGCGGTTAACCAGTACTAAGTGCACATACTTTCGCCAGTAACTGACAACTGCCCTTCTTGAATCAGCGGAAGGAGAAACGAAAGTATGTGGCCAGACCGGGATTCGAACCCAGGACCTCTGACTTACGAGTCAGGTGCCCTACCGATTGCGCTACCCGGCCCGGCGAGGTGATTAGGAGGTGCCTTTGATTTTCTTATCACTTGTTATTGGAGGGGATTAGTTGGAGGGGGGGGGGGGGAGGGTCAAGATGATAGTAACAAGACGCAGACAAAAATCTGATGGCCATCCAATGTGAGGATGGCCGCGTATGGTACTTTGAAGAATGAGTTTACTAGGGACGCTTAGTACTGGAATTGCGATGTACCCAAACTCATATATGCTGATTACATTTCCATAATATAACTGCAACAGACACGGTGAAAATGATATAAGCTGGATTCACACATTAACAGAAGCTGATTGGCCGAAACGTTGTAGAACATGCAGAAATTTGATTCCAATCTGTTCAGCGAAGTGGGCGTACACTCGTTGTTTCTAGAAGCTTTCCGTTTGCTTATTGGCTGCGCATGTGTTACTGTTTAAATGATGTGAAACTCAGTCTCTTTTTCCGCAGCTCTTGTGAATAGAATCAGTGAGTCAGAGTTTCTTGAATAGTTGCATCGACTAACATCTACTGGTTCTTAGAAAGATTTTATGCATTTGAGAACATGCACGAATCAACAGCCCTGGTTAGTTATGTTTATCATAACCTCTTTAATTCTTTCTCCGACACAGTCCGTGAGCAATTACAATCCTGAGATACATTATTTTCTATTTAAAAGAAACAGTGAATTCCATCTTCTTTTAATACGCAAAAGCCAATTGTATAATATGAGCCGCGACAAAGGAAAAAAGTCTTTATTAGGTCTAGTAAATTGGTCCTTCGGCGAAATTTTCTTCATTTTGGCGAATAATTCGTCCTTTGGCGAATTTCAAGGTTCGTTTAACAACGAGTATGGGCACCGGTAGACTCATCTTCACGTGCTAAGTCACTCTGACCAAAAAACCTGAAAGATACCAGGAATGGAAGGTGAGAAAGAAAATGTATGGGGTGAATAATTATCAGTTTAAAATGTCATCGGTTGGTGCAATTTTCTATATTAACAACGTGTCACCGAGCTATTTTTGTTACATCGATATGAGCTGAGAAAATCTGAAACATTCTGTCCCTTAGGTGCAATAACTTTGGTAGCTGGTTTGCAATGGGGCTATTTTTATCTTTCCTCATGTCTATTACAGTCGATGGTACATTATGAAAACTATCGGTAGAGTACGATGGCCCAGTTATCGTATAACTAGCAGGCTTGGTGCCTGTCATCAAAAACGAAGAACAAATAGTTTTCTGTGATTAATTAATATTATAATGACGAGATAACATGCACACCAATTAATTCAAATTAGTAAGCAAACAAATGTAGACCCCTGTGTTCATGTGATGATAATATTTATAGTTTGTTTGCTCCCAAATGCAAACGGCATCCCCAATATTTTCTTAAAATTGGTGAGAGGTAGCAGATTTCTTAATTTTTACCCTGTACATAACCAAATCATAATTTTGTAAAAATGTGGGGCTTTGCATAACAAATTTTCTTTACAAAATAGGACCTACGATATGTCATTTTCGCCTCTTAATTACACGGCAGTAAAGCATTCCCGTTTAGTCCTACGTATTAGAGTATGTGACCAATGTATAACATCCCTAGAACAAAATTTGCATAATTAATTGAAATTTTATTCTTAATCCCTTTTTATCCCCCGTACGAAAGGTTCGGGGCGATATAGCGATGAGCCGTCCGTCCGTCCGTCCGCCTGTCCGTCCGTCCGTCCGTAAACATTTTCTTGTCCGCTCTATATCTTGAATACCCTTTGATATATTTTCATGATACTTCACAGTTACGTAGAACAGGTCATGGCGATGTGTCGCGTACAAGAATGGTAACTATTGCTATTTTACTTTTTGAATTATCTCCCCTTTGGTGATTTTTTGGCAGATTCGTGTCTCCGCTCTATAACTTGAATACCCTTTAGAATATTTTCATGATACTTCACAGGAATGTAGAACAGGTTATGACGATGTGTCGCGAACAAGAATGACAACTCTTGCTTTCTTACTTTTTTAGTTATTTCCTCTTGATCATTTTAGGTATGATTTCGTGTCCACTCTATAACTTGAATACCTTTTGGAATATTTTCATGATACTTCACAGATATGTAGAACAGATCATGACGATGTGTTGCGAACAAGAATGACAACTCCTGCTTCCTTAATTTATAAGTTATTTCCCCTTGATGGTTTTAGGTGTGATTTCGTGTCTGCTTTATAACTTAAATACCTTGTGGAATATTTTCATGATACTTCAAAGATATGTAGAACAGGTCATGATGATGTGTGGCGAACAAGAATGACAACTCTTGCTTTCTTACTTTTGGAGTTATTTTCCTTTGATGATTTTAGGTGTCCGCTCCATAGCTTGAATACCTTGTGAAATATTATCATGATACTTCACAGATATGCAGAACAGGTCATGACAATTTGTCTCATACATGAATGATAACTCTTGCTTTTATACTTTGTGAGTTATTTCCCTTTGGTAGTTTGAGCTGCTGTTTGAATCTCTGCGCCATATCTGTATAAGCCTGGCCAGCTCCAGAATTTGAATAACCGTGTACCTTTTAGAATATTGATGTTCATGCTGTGATATCTTATCTGTGTTCCTAACTCTCTCTGACCGCTCCACATTCCCGTGCCCCCTCCAAGTACATCATGTAACGTTTGTTGCTATAGGTTAGTAACGTTTGTTGCTATAGACGCTAACGTCATTGTAACTACTCTATCTTCTGATGATCTACAGTTGTAGTGAAACGCGTTAAGTTATTAAATTTGGACAAAAATAAAGACAGTCTTTCGTTTATTCTTTTGCGGATATTAAATTCTGTATTGTGGACATTCTTCTTTGGATATATATATATATATATATATATATAGAGTCTCTTGAAGATCTACATGCAGTAGTGAAACGCGTTGAGAATAAAAATGTGATCAAAGGCTAATTCTCGTTTTCGTTCTTTTTTTCTTTATACTACCGCTGTTGTGGCTCAACTTTTTCGAACTATATATATATATATATATATATATACATTATGTCTATGCACCGTAACTCTGTGTCTCAGGGTATCCCCTGTTTCTCCGATATATTCCTCGTCGCACCCGGTACATCGCATCACATAAATAACGTCTTTACTTTCGCATGACATATTGGATCTTATCTGAAAATTATAACCATTTTTGAAAAGAAATTTATTTCCTGTGATTAAATGATTACAAACACCACAGTTAGACCTGTTACATTTCGTAACTTCGGGGGTATTTATACTGCCTTCAAATTTCGCCCTAGTTAACATCTTTTTTAGGTTTTTAGGTTGTCGTTTGCTCTTAATTATGTTGGTTTCTTCTATTATTTATTATATATATATATTTTTCCAGATTTGGATTCTTTGTTTAAATTCACTTACTAGAGAGCTCAAAATTAGGTTTGTAGGGCTTGTACTTTAGAAGTTATTCACTCATTTTGAAAGTTGAATGTATCGTATGCTATACATTTGTGTATATGGTGGATGTTTGAGATATTACCTCTTTTTAGCAGTCAGGCATACTGATTTAGTCTGAGTGTTAGATAATCATGCATCTGTTAACAGTTAATGTCAATAGAACGACAATATATTATTAATATGTGTTTTGAAGTGCACCCTTTTTACCAAGTCCAATGGGGGTCTTCGGTCGGGGGTTTTACCATCTCCTCTGATGGCTATTTTTTTCTACTTTTTGTATCACGCATAGATTATCAAATTTTGAAACATACACTTTTTACTCGCAAAACTATTTAATAGTTTGATATTTATTTACACCATAGTATCCCCTGACCAGCGACACTATGCGTTACTCGTGCGGACACGTGAATACATTTTACTATTTCATTCATATACTCCCACAACTGTAGTAAACACTGAGTTTACGCTATTGCCTGTCAACAATATTTTGGCTGTTCTAAGAAGCATACGACGCCCTTCATTACAATTGCTTAATTTCTACACTACTGTTAATGAAAATATTTTACAAAAGCATCAAAAAATTTGGATTTTTCAAATTCTGTTATGTATGGGTATAAAAGTCATTAGGGCATTAGAACATTTAATGGAACTTTCATCATTTTCGGGAAAATAAGCAAAACCTCGTTTGCACTTCGTACCAAACGGACTATACTTTATTCATTCTCCTGTAATATTTAAACCAAACATAAAATAATAGAACGTTACAAATCAAATCGACGATTTGAGTAATTCAATCATGAGCGAGCCTGATGTAATCTCGCGAGAAACTGCCGTATAGCTAGCAATTTGCTGTCCCTGTTTTAATACCATTAGACTGTGTCCTGAAAAATAATTTCTATATAGGGTGGCGTCTTAATGATTTACTAAGTATTTATATGATTAAAAAGTATTTCATACCAAAAGTTTTGTGTCTGTGCAACACCGCCCCGCCGATATACGCCTCTGCTATTGACACTTTGTTTAACTGGAGCTGTTTTTTATCCATAAACAAATATTAATTATTAAACAATCTATCAAAAACTCAAGGTTATAAAATAAATATTCCATTTATATGGTTATTTCGCAAGAAAGTATTTATAATTCCGACAACAACACAACCCCAACAAGACTGCCCGACATATCTTTACAGGTAACTATTCATACCTCCATAAAAGAGTAGTCGATAAGGGAGATAACAATGTAAAATTAATTGGCTGACTGAAGGGTTGACACTATGCGACCAAAAGACAAAATGGTACTGTTGTTGTAGTTTCTATTCACATAATGATGATCCTTGTTAGGACCACCCCTGTCTTTAAAGATTATTCAAGCAAACAAATGCTTACATATGTGTATTGTTGCGCCACCATATCATGAGAAAAAAGACCCAGTCGGAGATGGCGTCAACGTTTACTATAAAATTCTTAATACTGGGATAGATTGGTGTGAGCAAACAGTGCAGACCGAGATCAGACTGCTCTCAAGGGATCAGTTTTGATCAGGGTCGACACTCTGCCATTTTATCTGCATCCTTAGGACATATTAATGAAGTTAACCCAACTGTTCAATTTACTAGATAATTACAGTAATTCTGACAGGTGTCCAAATTTTTATAATTTTTATGATATGCTATATTGAGAAGGAAGCTGGAACTGGCTGTGCAGTATAATTAAGCCATTCATACAAAACATTGATGCTGTAAAGAGATTATTTTTGTGCGTTCACCAAATCAGATAAGGATCATTAAAAACAAATAAATGATGGGCAGAAATGGAGTGTAGAATATCAATGAGTCGATAAGTGACACGTTCATTTTATAATGGGCTGGCATAGGACATGTTATTTTCTGAGCCAATAAAACTGTTAAAACCTTAGATAAACAAATTATTGTTGATGATTCCTAAATCTACATTAACTCTATTTTACAAACATATAACTTTCATATTTTTTGGACGAAAAAACGTTAGGTCATTTTTATATGTAATGTCCATACCCTTCTTTCTATTAACCACAATATAAAAATCATAAAAAAACGACCCCCTTTGATTAAATAACCGATTAAAACAACATTATTTATTCCATTAAATACAAAATTGCTGATACTTCCTAAAACTAGAAAGATTTATCTTTCTAAAGGTATATAATTCATATTTCTGCTTTAAAAAAAAGTTAGGTCATTTTTCAAAAAAGCCTAGTGGACGAAGCAACTAAAACTGCATTTTACCGTGTAAGACCGGTTTGCAGCAAGCGGTTGATGACGGATCAATTCATACCTAGCACTATTCTATTCCGTTAAATATTCGCATACACGGGTAATACTAACAACAACTATGATAATATAATAAATAATAATAATAATAATAAAGCCTGTGGAATGGTTTTAGTAATGTTTTTAAATTAATGTTTGAACAAATTTGATTAAGATATGGTAAAAATGGTAACACTATATGCCCATCAATCTATTATATTCCATTATTATTTTTATTAACTTACTAAAAAGAAAATATTATCAATTTGCAGGTTTAATTAGCTCCTTGATGTGCAATTAACTTTTTGAATTGCGGCCCGCGTCTTTCGAAAACTTAGCGTGTCATTAGACTTCTTACACTTTTCTATAATTGTTGTCTAAACATTTAAGATTCGGTGTGTCTTCCTAATTAGGCGTCATTGAAAAAAGGTCGTTGTGGTCTGTGATCTTTCGCATCTGAAGTAGTCCTTTTGTTAAGATTAATTGAAGATTAACTGAAAAGTGTGAAAAGTTTATTACTCAAACAGCTGCATTAATTGACACAACTGAATTGTGCAACCATCTCCAGGCTACGCCCATTTATTACCATTAATCATATCTCCTAACTAGACGCAACAAAAGGGGTAATTTAGGAATCAATTTTGCATAAAATACTGATACTCATTAGAATCTCCTCGTTGATATGTTGCTCAGAATCTCCTCGCCGAGGCGGTCCCTAAAGAGTGCACTCAGCATTTGTATTATTTGAGATGTTTAAGGAAATAAACCCTTAGATACTTTTTCAAGTTAAAGGTAGGTTCCTGGACTAGCGATAACAATCATACCCACAAAATAATTTCGCCTTTTTCTGAGCAGTATTGAATTCTCTTATTTTTCTGAATTTGTTGCCACTGAGAAACTCGTCAGATGTTGAAGAAAATAGTCGTTTTCCCTTTTTGTTAATTTCTTTCGTTGGAATTCCAGTTCTAAAAATAACTATGTATATGATGTCTATAAGTGCGCGATTTCTGATGCCACTCTCCAAAGGTCAATTTTCCCTTGCCGTGAGCTGTCCTAGAGGTCCTGGCATGGCGGATGGGTTAAAACTATGATCCCAAAATGCAATGCAGCATGACGTCAGCTGCGTTATCTATTTTTGGCGCGTACTAAAAATAGCGCTAACTGGTGTGCGAAGCCGAGTTAGGAAATCCCTTGCAAAACAACTTTTCTAATATTTTTTTGATTTACACCTTTTAGTGAAACTTATTCATTCCCTTTTATAAGTGCTTTCCAACAACTTGGATGAAAGATCATCAAAATTATGATGCATTCCAAAGTACAGGAACCTACCTTTAAGTTCTTAATATATTTGTTTTATTATTAAATTGCCCCACTTGACAAAGAAATCAAACTTGATAGACCTGTGTTAACATCTTACTAGTTTTATTGCTGCGGTTAATATGGCCACGCGACGATTTATTTATTGCCCAGCTAATCTGACAATATACAATATGCGGTCATAAAACCGATAAAGATATGTTTGATGATATTTTTAGATTTTCTGAAGGGTAGATACCCAAATATGAACTTAACACTCAGAACGACGAATTAGAATAAATTTATAAGATCTAATAAGAATTAAATTTATTGGGTCTGATTACCCACATTCATTATCGTCATTTCATATCGCAGTACTGCTGATCTGAGTCTCACAGGCTGGTAGCCACGCTTATTCAGACGGGAAGCTCTGTTTTGCTGTCAATCAGCGTGCGCATATGCGATATGTGCATGCTGGTTTGGGTCTTTTTTATGCATATGTCATAAAACACATTTTGGCTTGGCATGCATATTTGAGCCGCGACACGACAAAACCAACAATGTTGGCACATGAACCATCTATTGAATCCACTGTCTGTAAATACTGTAGACTATGTAGATGTTTCTTGGCTCACTGTATATTTTTAGCTCACCTGAGCCGAAGGCTCACAGGTGAGCTTATAGTATAGGCAGGCATCCGTCGTCCGTCGTACGTCGTCCGTCGTCCGCCCGTCCGTCCGTCCGTCAACATTTTCAAACGACATCTCCTCTGAAACTACAAGGCCCATTGTTACCAAATTTCATGTGTAGCATCTATAGGCAGGGGGAACCAATAATACTGGTTTTTATCCAAATCGCTTAGGAACTTTGGTTGCTATGGCAACTTAAAGTTGCCATTGACTTGTATGGGAAAATTGAAAATTTGCATTTATTGCTATGTCACTGCAGATATTTTGACAAAACTTTTATAGAAATGTTCCTTTAGTAGTCCTCTATCAACCACATGAAATTTATGTAAATTGCACAATTTGGCTGGTTGCCATGGCAACCGAATGGTTAAAAATTGAAAGAATATTCAAAAATCATCTCCTCACAAACTATGCGAACAATAAAGCTCAAACTTCACAGAAAGGATCTTGGTACTAGCCTCTATAAAAGTACTGTTTTTCTTGGCAATTGCTTTAGCAGTTTGGTTGCTATGGGAACTTAAAGTTGCCATTGACTTACAATGGCAAAATGGAAAATTTGCATTTATTGCTATGTCACTGCAGATATTTTGACAGAACTTTCATTGAAATGTCCCATGAGTAGTCCCAAACCAGCTGTATTAAATTACGGCAAATTGTTCAATTTGACTGGTTGCCATAGCAACCGAATAGTTAAAAATAGAAAATATTAAAAAATCATCTCCGCAGAAACTGTGTTGCCAATAAAGCTCAAACTTTACAGAAATGATCTTAGTACTAGCCTCTATAGAATTACTGTTTTTCATGGCAATTGCTCCAGCAGTTTTGTTGCTATGGCAACTTATAATTTCTTTTGACTTATAATGGGAAAAATGGAAATTGGCAAGTTTTTGCTATCTCACTGCAGTTATTTGGATTTTTTCCACAGAAATGTTTCTTGAGTAGTCTTCTACGATTCGTTTGAATTTTGACCAAATCGCTGAATTTGATTGGTTGCGATGGCAAAATATAGGGTAAATTTTAGAAAAAAATATTCAAAAATCTTCTCCTCAGAAGGCATAAGAGGTATGAAGCTGATACTTTGCATACATGTAAATGACATTAGCCTCTACATAAATTATGTTTTTTCTTCCAATCCCATAAGAACTCTGTTTGCTATGGCAACTTATAGTTTCCATTGACTTATAATGGGGAAAGTGAAACTTGGCAATTTTTGCTGTCTCACTCCAGTTTTTTAGAATTTTTTTCTATAAAAATGTTCCTTGGGTAGTCCTCTATGATTCATATGAATTTTGCTGAATTTGATTGGTCGCCATGGCAAAATAAAGGGTAAATTTTTGAAAAATATTACAAAATCTAAAAGGGATGAAGGTGATACTTTGCATACATGTCAATTACATTAGCCTCTCTCTAAATTATGTTTTATTTTACCGTTGCTGATGTGAATTTGTTGCTATGGCTAGTTAGAGTTTCCACAGACTTACGAGTTTAATTCATTGACGAGTTAGAGGGTTATCATGCGAACCGAACAACCAACTAAATGTTTTGTACCACTTCAGAAACTGAGGGTGAGGTTGGGCCTGTAAAATCGATTTAAGCCCCCAGTAATTCATTACTGACCGTTCCAAGGCGGTAGTTCTGTTGTGGTTCTTTGTTGCCTGTTTTTGGTGTCAGAGTTTCTGTGATGTTTTACCTTATGTATGTTATTATTATTTTTGGTTCGGTTTGGGTTGCTGAGTGGCCACCTTTTGGGAACAAGCTGCTCACTCGGTTGGCCATATGTTCTCTGTATCTTGATTATTTGTAATCTTAGTTGTTTCCAACTATGGTTTGAGGGCTGGATTTGGATTTTGATTGTTTCAGTTCCTGGTCTTTGCATACTTTTTACTTTTACAATGGGGAAATTGGAAATATTGCATTTTTTTCTGTGTTACTGCAGATATTCTGATAAAAGCTTTACAGAAATGTTTTTGGAGTAGTCCTCTACCAGCCATATGAATTTTGCCTAAATCCCTGATTTTGATTGGTTGCCATGGCAACCGAAAGGCCAGATTTTCATTTTTTTTATTGCTGTTGGGCATGTGGTTTTGTTGCTGTTTTTCCAACATCACCTCAGTGCTCAGGTGAGCGATATAGGGCCATTGGCCCTCTGGTTGTTATTACCATTATTATTACTACTATGATCTCTTGAGCTGTTGCTGGTTGTGAATTCCACGATGTATTTCTCTTGTAATTTTATGAGCTATTACCTGAGATTGACAGTAAAGCGGCATGTACGACCAGCGAAGGCTCATTTCGCTGATTAAGACCAGCGAAGGCCAGTTCAGACTGTGCATACGCGCAGTTTGGTCATAGGCTTCGTTGGTTGCGTAAGGTTAAGGCACAGTTCACATTTGGCATACGCGCAGTTTAATCATAGCCTTCGCTGGTTGTATTAGCCATCTATGGGATATGGAATCCATAAAGTAAAAAATGAGTTGTACCAGAAGTTTTCTGAAATATTTATGGTTAATCCATTGGATACCCGCCTAGTTTAGACTGCGCGGATGCGCAAGTTGGTGAACTGAACCGTCTCACAAACAGTTCAATTTATCGGTACCTTAATAATTCTAAGTATTGGGACAGATAGGTTTAAGCAAACAGTGCAGCTCGAGAACAGACTGATTGTCGAAGACCAGTCGGATCAAGGTCTATTCTGTTTGCATTTAACCATACTATTCAATGTTTTGGAAAATTACAGTAATTATGTTAGGTGTCCCAATATTTAAAATTTTAAGGCGTACTTATGAAAATAAATTTCCTCATCTACCAGATAATACAGTAAACACGTGAAAAACAAACAAACAGACTTTATTACAAGAATCAATGCATATAACATTCAATGCAATAAAACGAAGCAATGAGTAACACATATATAGCAATCCTGAATGTTTGCGCATTTTCAATATATTTAGCCGCAGACATGGGACAGATTAATAGTTAATGCTGATGCATTAATAATGCTTTTTTTCAGTATAAAAAAAGTAATTCAATGTAATGATTGTCACCAGTTTTTGCACTACTTCAATGCTAATTCAAAGCATTAATTAAATGCTAATTTAATTCCTTGTTTTTGTCAAAATTCATTGCGTTACATGTACTTGCATTTCTTTGAATTACTGTCTAACTGAAATTTTACCATTAGAGAAAAAACAAACAAACTGTAGAATGTTAAATCTACATCAAGATGATAATCCTATTAAATATCAGCAATTACAGATTTTTTTCCATTTACATTCCTTTCGTTTAGTTTGCTTGTCATTTGAAGATGGCGAGTGCGCCAAACAAAGTTGGCTCACACGGATAAATAGAATTGGGAAGCAAACAAGTACATGTAATACAAAGAGTCGATTTTATAATCACTCTTCAAATACGCCATAATGAAAATACCCGTGTAATAACCACGGTTATAATACCGCCGGAATATTAGCTTATCGCAAGACACTGTAACAATATTACCTGAGGGTGTCCTCGAAACTGATATTGGATTTGGCAGTCAATTAGTAAGACAGGTAAGCAACGTACTAACTCTACAGTATGGCAAGCCAAATGCACACTAATCAGAAAAACCAGGTTTTTCTCAGATAAACCAGGTTTTTCGCTGATAAACCAGGTTTTTCTCTTGATATCATATGTTTCTCAGAAAAACCAGGTTTTTCTTTGATAAACCAGGTTTTTCCTCGCAAAACCAGGTTTTTCAACACAAAAACCTGGTTTTTCTATGATATACCTAGTTTTTCTCTGATAAACCAGGCTTTTCTATAAAACCTAGTATATCTCGAGAAAACCTAGGTTTTCTTTGAAAAACCAGGTTTTGCGTAGAAAAACCTGGTTTATCTCAGAAACCTACGATATCAAAAGACAAACCTGGTTTATCAGAGATAAACCTGGTTTATTAGAGAAAAACCTGGTTTATCTGAGAAAAACCTGGTTTATCGAGAGAGAAACCTGGTTTAACGAAAAAACTTGTGTTATCACAAGTTTATTTTGATAAACCAGGTTTTACGACGGTCTCTGCTAATGCAGTTGTATGCGGCAAGCGGAATGCACATTAATTATCTACGATAAAACTTCACCGAATGCATATTATTAGAAAAACTAGGTTTTTCTCAAGTTTTGAGAAAAAACAGGTTTTTGTCTTTTGTCACGTGACTTGATATCACAGGTTTCCAGAAATATGATTGGACGCTAGCTGTTTTGTTATACCTGGTTTTTCTCAATCTGATTGGACATTGAGAAACTTAGGATAACGCTCGAAGATCTGTTATACCTGGTTTTTCTCAGCCTGATTGGCTAACTGGTGTGTTGACATAGTGATTCGAACTAACGCGGTCGTGAGATCTCGTATTTCGCGAGATTGCAGACACCCTATAGGTAATATTGTTTTATGGCCCAGATATGTCATTACCTATGTGCGATGGGGAATTTCTTTTGATGAAATATCAGCGTCGCTGTACTTGTACATGACAAGAATATGGTACACAATAAACAAAAATATTTATCTTTTTAAATATTTAGCGTCATTTAGATGTGTAATGTTGACCACGCCAAAGACGTAAATTGTAAATTTATTTTCTTTTAATTTAAGCATACTTTGTTTGAATAACGTGTGTTTGTTTTCCCTTTTTAATCATGAGCGCAATAAATACAGTGGACACGACAGTATCGGATCAAGTCAAATAAAAATCCTGTTATGTTGTATATGAATGCTAAAATTATGTATGTGTTATGATACAATAAAATTGCAAAATATCCCTTCTATCTACCCATGTCAAAAAATTTACGAAATTTATTCATTTAAGAACAGATGATCTAACCAGACTTACAAGAGGGTCTTACGACAGTAACGAATCAGGTGCGACAGTATCGGATCATGTGATATTATTTTATCAGAGAGTGCCTCCGAGGCTTTCTACCAAACTTCTTAGCTTCAGTAATTTGACTACATAAACAGTTGGACCTATTAAACTCACACAAAAAACTTTTACGGCCTTTCAACGATATTTTTACGCCATTCTTCACCAGCAACGGTTATGTCTGTTAAATTGACAGTTGAATGTTTACAAATTCACTAGCCTGTCTATAATTCTTTACTCAGTAATCCCCTGCACCCCTATATCACGGAACTACTAAAAAATAAAAACAATTATCTGCCTTTGCAAAGTGTAGACCCTAATAAGACAATAGCGTCTGATCAGGATCAACAAATTTACTGTGAGTTTCCGTCTTAACATTGATATTACAATGCAAACAGAGTATAAACATTACATGGCCTTCAACATGTTCTGTGGCATTAATCTGAGTCTACACAGTGTACAAATGTCCATCTGATGAACTCTAGTCATTAATGGGTTCACAAACACGCGAGCCGATCTCGAATGTTTCTTCAGAATGTTAAGCAGAAGCTTAGGTGTGCTATGCATAACATTCATTATCAAACGCTAATGTGTGGGGCATTGGATAGGGGGATATTTTACGGAAAGGACGTTGTATTATTTTCATACCGATCATCTTTGAAAGTAGACAGACCAACTACGGAGGCAGTTGATTTGTAGCTTGCTTTCAGTGTCAGGCCATGCATTTCCAGCTGATGCCTATATTTCAGTTCAAATTATATAATGATCCGATACTGTCGTACATCGGTGCCCCAGTTTTCAAGTCTTTAGTTTCATCAAATACTGGGAGGTCACAAAAATAATGACTGCCTGCAATTTTAGGGATGCCAGGACACATTACAAAGAAAAGTTGGTTTCAATTTCCTAACCATAAAATAGTTTAAATAACCGAAATCTATTTTCGGGGTAACGAGCAACAGACAAAATGCAAGCGCCACTGAAGAGGGGCCAAGCTTTTCAGCAACTCTGATTTGTTTCACAGCTGCACATTTCGATCGAATTTTTCACCCTGCACTTTGTCATTGGTCTTTCTTGATGACTGTAATATAATGGTAAAAAATATATGCTTCATTTGTGAGAAAAATGGTTGATTACTTAAGGGTGATCCGATACTGTCGATGATCCGATACTGTCGAGTCCACTGTATATAAGAAAGAATAATCGATATTTCTAATTAGACTGCATCAACTGAAGCGCATTTTCCAGTGGAATATAACACATGAAACATACTTGAGTTTCTCATAAAAAATAGTGAGTTGAAAATTTATTTGGGTCATTTCAGTTGGCAACCAAAATGGCCAACTTTCGCTGTCTTAAACTTTAAAATGCGTAAAGGTACGCTGTATATTTCTTGTAATGATTATAAAGAAAATAAAGGAGGAATAAAAAAAAGATTTTTTTCTCAATGAAGTCATTTTCCGTTTTAAAAGTCTCGGTACAATCCCATGCTTTACTGTTAAGGTCCTGGCAACTAGTTGCCAAGTATATTACCGTAAAATTTACGTTTTTCATAGTGTAAAATACTACGGCGTAGGACCCCTGTCATAGCTTTTAAATTCTACACTGTAAAAAAAGTCCGTAGATTTTACGGTAAAATACCTTGCTGCCAGTCCATTTCATGTTGTTTTACGGGCATCTGCCTAAAGATCGTTTTTTTGAAATAACGATATGGTAGAGTTATATTAACTGACCGCACTCGAGAATACCTTTATAGTATTGAAGGGCTATAGAACCAAAACAATATCTGTCTTATTCTGCCCTACTCTGCTTGTTGATTCCTGCCGATGTTTACGGGTGCCCGTAAAAATAACGGGAAACGGACTGGCAGCTGGTTTCCAGATATTCTACCGTAAATTCTACAGAATTTTTATACCCCGCCACACTTTAGTGGCGGGGTATTATGTTATACCTTTCGGTGTCCGTCCGTCCGTCCGTCCGTCCGTGCTCATCATTTCCGATCGATAACTTGAGTATTTATTCACGGAAATTTTTCAAATTTTGCATACATATTGTTATCGGCGATGAGTGGTATGGGATTGTTAATGGGCAAAATCCGTCCATTTTTAACGGAGTTACTGCCCTTTTTCGTATTGGAAAAATGGTTTCTGGCCTGTTATTCCTTTACTGTTCATGATATCTGAATGAAACTTCACAGATATGTTGCACATCAAAGGTTACATATTGTGACTAAGGACCGTCACTCTGACCTTCCCAGTTTGTGAGTTATCCGCCCTTGATAGGTCTGAAAAAAGGTTTTTGACCTATTGTTCCTTTACTATATGGAATATCTGAATATAACTTCACAGATATGTTTCACATCAAAGGTAACATATTGTGACTAAGAACCGTCACTCTTAACTTTCCCGTTTGTGAGTTATCCGCCCTTGATTGAATTAAAAAATGTTTTTTACCCGTAGTTCCTTTACTATGTGGAATATTTAAATGAAACTTTACAGATATGTTTCACATCACAGGTTACATACTGTGACAAAGAACCATCACTCTTACCTTTCCAGTTCATGAGTTATCTGCCCTTGATAGGTCCGAAAAATGGTTTTTGACCTGTAGTTCCCTTTCTATATGGAATATCTGAATAAAACTTCACAGATATGTTTCACATCAAAGGCTTCATATAGTGACTAGGAACTGTCACTCTGATCTTTCCGGTTTGTGAGTTATCCGCCCTTGATTGATCTGAAAAACGTTTTTTTATCTGTAGTTCCTTTACTTAATGGAATATCTGAACGAAACTTCATAGGTATGTTTCACATCAAAGGTTACATATTGTGACAAAGAACCATCACTCTTACCTTTCCAGTTAATGAGTATTCCCCCTTGATAGATCTGAAAAATGTTTTTTGACTTGTAGTTCCTATACTATATGGAATATCTGAATGAAACTTCACTGATATGTTTAACACCATAGAATAGGAAACAGAGTCTCTCAGCTCAAGGAAATGCTTTACAGCCTGATCTAAATCTACACTGGTCAGAATGCTCCACGTTGTTGGGTGGTTTATATTAATATTTATTTACAGTAAGGACATCATATCTCTGTCTATCTCAGTTCTGTGGCTCTTTAGCTATTATATATCTCAAAAAATAAGTTAGGATGCACAGCAGTGGGGGGTATCATGCAGTGCCTGCGGTGCTTTTATTTACAGTGTAGAATAATTACAAAAACTGGCGAAGGTGCACAAATATTTAAGGTAATTACAGTATTTTTCTTTCTTACACCAGTTTCATATCCAATCTGACAGTCTAAGACCAGTCTGTTCATGAGAATATTTATAGCCCGACATATCGCGGGTTGTATAAATTTTGCCTTTCTGTCCGTGTCTGTCTGTCTCCATCCGTATGTAAATTAAAGATTTACTCCCTTTATGATAATAACCAAAATGATTTGATGTAATATATCATGCAATACCTCCGACATGGTCTAATTATATATTTGAAATAGAGTTTAGATAATAATATTTTATAAAAGTGAATTTAAATTTCCTAAACGATCGCGGACCGCGCTCGAAATCGCATTATAGGACAAAAATGATTTATTCATGCGTTACAATCACATGCATGAATAAGAAAAATACATATACATGATCACATGACATACGTGGTAAAAATCGATATTCTTACAGGCCGTAAGGAAATAGATAATTTGCATTTTAATTTGAAGATTTTTTTCATTCCCCATTTATCGAAAAAAACATGCATTTTCTCAAAACTTGTGCGGTAATTATGGGACTATAACATATTGTTTAACGAAATTTTGTTGAAATATTTGTTTCTGAAAACATGAAATAAACGAGGGAGACACACTTTAACATTTGCGTTAAAGTTTTGCGCAAAGATTATTTATTTATTTATTTATTTTTGTTTGTTTGTTTCTTTCTTTCTTTCTTTCTTTTCCTTCAAGCATGCTTAATAAGTGCATAATATAATGCAACGAAATGACAACAGAGAGCAGAGAGACAGAAGGATAGAGAGATCGACAATTTTTTTTAAAACTATTAGTCAGCCTTCTCACACCTCAGGAGGTTTCAATCAAAGATTCTGGAAACCGACATTTTCAGCCTTATGCCCCTATTCCACACAGACCACGAATCCCACGAATCGTCACGAATTGATAAATTTTGAAATTCGTGGCGATTGTAAAATCTCTGGTCCAATTCGTGATGTTCTACGATTCATATACGATACAAGTACGATAGGGTTACGAATATTCGTGGGATTCGACTGGATTCGGCTGGACTCGTACGAATATTGTCAAGAATTCAGTACGATTTACAAGAATCTCTTTGGACATACTGCACGAACGTTTAGAATTAGCTTCGAATCAGTTAAGAATACGCCGAATGCAGTAACGAATCCGGTACGAATAAAACTGAATTCGTGACTATTCTTGAAAATCCGTGGGATTTTCTCTCAAGATATGTATAAAAAGGCCCAAATTCTGATCAGACCCTTTGCTGTATGCACATATTAAGTATGAGTCATCAGCAAACTATGGCGACAAAATGAAGTCTCTACCCACCAGGCACATGACCTCGTAACGACGTCGTACTAAGGTCACTGCAACATAATGACGTCTCGTCGACGTCAGTAAGACGTCAGTTGCCCGCTGGGTAGATAAATGCATGCGTTCAGACTCTTCACTGTGCGCAAATGCATCAAGGTACGCATTCACGAATCCCCGAATGAGTTGAGAACACCTAAAAACGCCTCCGAATCGATTTCGATTCAGTTACGATGCCTAAGAATGCACCAAGACTGTGTTACGAATTAACTACGAATTTTTGGAATTGGGAATTCGTGGCCAAAATTTTGAACTTTTGTCACGAATTCCCGATTGCTCAAGAATTGCAAGAACTGACTACGAATATATACGATTCAGTTAAGAACTTCACGAAGTGATTACGATTCAGCTACGAACTCTAAAATTTTTCAATTCGTGGCGATTCGTGGGATTCGTGGTCTGTGTGGAATAGGGGCATAATGGAGTCGAAATCGGAAATTTTGCTTTTGATTAGTACTTCCAGAATAGATTTCGAGAAGCACTAAGAAATAGCGCTTATGATTACTACAAAAGCAAATACAATTCACACCAAACCGATTTTCGTTTTCATCTCACTCACAGGATTTTTTTTTCTTCAAGGCAGTCATTTTCCGTTTTAAAAGTCTCGGTAGAATCCCATCCTGTACTGTAAAGTTCCATGCACCTCCTGGCAACCAATTGCCAAGTATTTTACCGTAAAAGTTACGATTTTTTTACAGTGTAAAATGTAAAAGCGTAGGACCCCAGTCATAGATTTTAAAGGTCACATTGCTCTATTAGCGTGAAAACTTTTATCATGAAGTAACGCTGCAAACTTCTCAGTATAGTTTCGTCAGTGTAAATGACCGTGATTAGCCAGCTTAAAACAATTAAAAAATCACTGAGTTTCACATAAAAAGAGTTTGAAAACTCATTCTGGGTATTAAGTTGGCGAAAAAATCACCTACAGTGGACACGACAGTATCGGATCAAGTCAAATAAAAATCCTGTTATGTTGTATATGAATGCTAAAATTATGTATGTGTTATGATACAATAAAATTGCAAAATATCCCTTCTATCTACCCATGTCAAAAAATTTACGAAATTTATTCATTTAAGAACAGATGATCTAACCAGACTTACAAGAGGGTCTTACGACAGTAACGAATCAGGTGCGACAGTATCGGATCATGTGATATTATTTTATCAGAGAGTGCCTCCGAGGCTTTCTACCAAACTTCTTAGCTTCAGTAATTTGACTACATAAACAGTTGGACCTATTAAACTCACACAAAAAACTTTTACGGCCTTTCAACGATATTTTTACGCCATTCTTCACCAGCAACGGTTATGTCTGTTAAATTGACAGTTGAATGTTTACAAATTCACTAGCCTGTCTATAATTCTTTACTCAGTAATCCCCTGCACCCCTATATCACGGAACTACTAAAAAATAAAAACAATTATCTGCCTTTGCAAAGTGTAGACCCTAATAAGACAATAGCGTCTGATCAGGATCAACAAATTTACTGTGAGTTTCCGTCTTAACATTGATATTACAATGCAAACAGAGTATAAACATTACATGGCCTTCAACATGTTCTGTGGCATTAATCTGAGTCTACACAGTGTACAAATGTCCATCTGATGAACTCTAGTCATTAATGGGTTCACAAACACGCGAGCCGATCTCGAATGTTTCTTCAGAATGTTAAGCAGAAGCTTAGGTGTGCTATGCATAACATTCATTATCAAACGCTAATGTGTGGGGCATTGGATAGGGGGATATTTTACGGAAAGGACGTTGTATTATTTTCATACCGATCATCTTTGAAAGTAGACAGACCAACTACGGAGGCAGTTGATTTGTAGCTTGCTTTCAGTGTCAGGCCATGCATTTCCAGCTGATGCCTATATTTCAGTTCAAATTATATAATGATCCGATACTGTCGTACATCGGTGCCCCAGTTTTCAAGTCTTTAGTTTCATCAAATACTGGGAGGTCACAAAAATAATGACTGCCTGCAATTTTAGGGATGCCAGGACACATTACAAAGAAAAGTTGGTTTCAATTTCCTAACCATAAAATAGTTTAAATAACCGAAATCTATTTTCGGGGTAACGAGCAACAGACAAAATGCAAGCGCCACTGAAGAGGGGCCAAGCTTTTCAGCAACTCTGATTTGTTTCACAGCTGCACATTTCGATCGAATTTTTCACCCTGCACTTTGTCATTGGTCTTTCTTGATGACTGTAATATAATGGTAAAAAATATATGCTTCATTTGTGAGAAAAATGGTTGATTACTTAAGGGTGATCCGATACTGTCGATGATCCGATACTGTCGAGTCCACTGTACTTCCGAATTCATTAAGTTGAATCAAATGGTAAAAACACAATGTAGAGCCTGGAGTCCCAATCACTATTCCGCCTATGTTTATATTGCGAGACGGAAAACCAGAACAGGAAAATTTTAATTTGTGAAGCGATTTGTTATTTTTTTCAAAAACTTGTTTTATTTACTTTTTGCAAGTTATATGACCCAATACATGCATATCAACCCATATTTTATTACCAAACGTGAAGGTTGAACCGCCTTTTACAATGATTTGAGTTTAGACATTTAGAACTATGGAGACTTTTAATTCTAGAATAATTACAGAATCTGGCGAAGGTGCACAAATATTAAAGGTAACTAGAGATGGCAGTAAGCATGGCTTACTAAATACCCCCCGCATTTAACAGTTAAGCATGGACCTTCATCATCTAAGTTTTACAAAGCTATACAAAGCATACATGTTATGACAACTACAAACAAATATAGCTCATCCTATAATCCTATCAAGGTAACTGAACATGTCTACTTTTATCTAATATTGGCTCTCGTGAGCAAAGCTGGAAAAACCTTGTAGAAAAAATCAAGAAAATCGGTCAAGCAGTCTAGAAGGAGTAGTGATAACAAACTTTTATTACAAAAATTACAAAGGGGAATAACTCAGCAGGCAAACACTTCTGGAAAGAAATGGAAAACACGGGTCAACTTTTTTCGAACCAAATTTGAATACAATCAAAGCAAAAATGACTAAATCCCCTCCCCCCCCCACCCAAAAAAAAATCTAGATAAAAATATCAAAAAAGGGGCATTACTGCAGAAAGAGGGGTCAGATTTCAAAGTGGAAACCTTAACGCACATCTTCATACCAATATGTGTTCACATACTTAATTTCAAGAAAATCGGTCAAGCGGTCTAGGAGGAGTTGCGATAACAAACTTTTTTACGAAAAATATAAAGGGGCATAACTCAGCAGGAAAACACTTTCAGGAAAAAGTGGAACACAAATGTCAACTATTTTCTTATGATGCATCAATGAACCAAATTTGAATAAAATCAAAGCAAAAATGACTAAAAAAACAAATAAGGGCCAAAAATATCAAAAAAGGGCATAACTCAAGAAATAGGGGTCAGATTTCAAAATGGAAACCTTAATGCACATCTTCATACCAATATGTGTTCACATACTTAATTTCAAGAAAATCGGTCAAGCGGTCTGGGAGGAGTTGCGATAACAAACTTTTTTTACGAAAAATATAAAGGGGCATAACTCAGCAGGAAAACACTTCCGGGAAAAACTGGAAAACACGTGTCAACTATTTTCTTATGATGCATCAATGAACCAAATTTGAATAAAATCAAAGCAAAAACGACTAAAACCCCCCAAAATTAGGGCCAAAAATATCAGAAAGGGGCATAACTCAAAAAATAGGGATCGGATTTCAAAATGGAAACCTTAATGCACATCTTCATACCAATATGTGTTCACATACTTAATTTCAAGAAAATCGGTCAAGCGGTCTAGGAGGAGTTGCGATCACAAACTTTTTTTACGAAAAATATAAAGGGGCATAACTCAGCAGGAAAACACTTCCGGGAAAAACTGAAAAATACGTATCAATTCTTTTCACATGCTGCATCCATGGACAAAATTTGAAACAAATCGGAGCAAATGTTGCGGACGGACGAACGGACGGACGGACGGACAGACGGACGGAAGGACAACGTGAAAACAGTATACCCCCCTCAAACAAGTTTGCGGGGGGTATAATTACGGTATTTTTCTCATTCTTACATCAGTTTCATGCCCAGTCTGACACCAGTCTGCTCATTGGAATATTTATATCCTAACATTGGACATATCGAAGAGTAATTTTTGCATTTTCCGTCCGTGTCTGTCCGTCTCCATCCGTATGTAAATTAACTTTTGCGTTAAAGTTTTGCGAATGAGATTTTTTTTCTTCTTCTTTATTTTTTTTATCCTCAAGCACGCTTTGGACAAATTAGTACACAATTTAATGCAATGAAATGACAACAGAGAGATCGACAATCTCTTTTAAAACCATTAGTCAGCCTAGTCACATCTCAGGAGGTTTCAATGAAAGATTCTAGAAATAGCCAAATAAAAATAAACTTGAAGTACAAAACTTGAATAACATGTATTACGTCATAAAGATTTTGTTTGTGACCTTAATATTACGCCATCAGTAGCATCCTTGAGGAAAAAAATACAGAATTTGAAAGTAATTATTATACTATAAAAGTCTGGTGGACTTCCAGAAATTTACGAAACTGGGAAAGAACAGACTACTGTATGCTCATACACTACTTTCCATTTTTTTTTTATCTTATTTTATAGTTAAGAGTATTAGACGATGCAGTATGATAGTAAGGTCATACGCAAGTCTCTATGTTAGGTAGTCTGGTCCGGGCCTCACGGCATAATCACTGCCTTTCCGACCTGCATATGCCTAGAGAAGTCTGTTTCTTTGAAACAATTGCCACTATGCCGTGTATATGCGAACTGCCTATGCCCAGATTGGACTGAGCATGTTGGGCTGATCATGACCCCTTTTTGGTTAACGGATCTATTATATTTACTCTCTCTCTCTCTCTCTCTCTCTCTCTCTCTCTCTGTAATCACGCGGCACTCATGATAACCCCAGCCGTCTAGCAGCTAAGGCAGTGACGACCTTGATCACATTCGGCGCGTCGTGTAAAAACCTGCCTTCGGGCATATGCTACCTGTGTATGTCGAGATTGATATGCACATTCGGTCAAGTACTTGTACCGTTCAGGAGCCCCGGTAGCTTAGTAGGTTAAGCGCTGTCTTACTGATTTAGCAGCCCCGGCTTCGGGCACCACTCGAAGCGGAAATCTTTCCAACCGTTAGCGGGGAGCCTTTCATTAACACCATCTCCTCGGCCTGATATGACTGAAATACTGTTAAAAAGGACGTAAAACCGCAAGTCATCCATCCATCCATCTATATCTATTGTACCGCTCACTTTAACATTGATTGGATTCGGAAAGCTGAACAAAAATGGAGTTGGGGGTGCAATAAGAATAATTATAGTAAAAAAAAAGATTAAAAAAAAAAAGATAATAAAATAGCTAGAAAAATATTGGCTGCCTATGTGGAAATTTAATCATCAAACTATCAAATGTAAATTGACAAAAAAAAAAGAAAAAAAAAAAAAAAAAAAGGAAAAATAAATAAATAAAATTAAATAAAATAATCACGCTGCCTATGAGGAAATTTAAGTATCAAACTAGCTATTTTAAATTGGCAAAACGAAAAAAATAAAAATAAAAATAAAACGATGAATAATCACGTTGATAAGCATACATGTATTTATTAGGCACAAAAACATTTGATTATTTTTCGATTTCGTAATTGTCACTGCGCTAAAACTTCCCACTCTGCGCATATAAAAAAGAGAGAATTTCTTTGTGAAGTACAGATCCAGAGTTTTATTTGTCCTACTTTTTGCGCAATACACAAAAATCCTGTATGCATGTATATTGTATTTTATGACCCCAACACTGCTGGTGACATTGGCGATTATTGGAAGTGTGCGCGCGTGTCCTCTTATCTACGAAAGCTAATACACAGGTAATAAAAACAGAAGCGGAAGCATGATTATTGTAGCAGGTCGATATCCTTATTATACCTTGTCCAATCAGATGTTGTAAAACATGGTTTTGCAGAAATCACTCCATCCAGTCAAACTGCTAGAAACTTGCGATATCAAATCACGTGGTAACTGCAGAGAAAACCCTGGTTTTTTGTCGAGCCCGCTTGCGGAGAGCGAGACATAGTTGTTACAATGTCAGTTCGGTGTATGTCCGTGCGTGCGTGCGTGCGTGCGTGCGTGCGTCCGTCCGTCCGGATTTGTCCGGGCCATAACTTCTACATTTATGGATGGATTTCAAAATAATTTGGCACAATTGTTCTCCTTGATGAGTAGAAGTGCCATTTGAAACATTTGTTCAGGTAGGTCCAAGGTCAAGGTCACACTTGAAGGTCAAATGATAAAATAGCCATAAATTGAGCTTGTCCGAGCCATAACTTCTACATTTATGGATGGATTTCAAAATAATTTGGCACAATTGTTCTCATTGATGAGTAGAAGTGCCATTTGAAACAATTGTTCAGGTAGGTCCAAGGTCAAGGTCACACTTGAAGGTCGGAACTTAAAATGGCCATAAATTGAGCTTGTCAGAGCCATAACTTCTACATTTATGGATGGATTTCAAAACTATTTGGCACAATTGTTCTCCTTGATGAATAGAAGTGCCATTTGAAACATTTGTTCAGGTAGGTCCAAGGTCAAGGTCACACTTGAAAGTCAAATGATAAAATGGCCATAAATTGAGCTTGTCCGAGCCATAACTACTACATTTACAAATGGATTTCAAAATAATTTGGCACAATTGTTCTTCTTGATGAATAGAAGTGCCATTTGAAACATTTGTGCCGGTAGGTCCAAGGTCAAGGTCACACTTGAAAGTCAAATGATAAAATGGCCATAATTTGAGCTTGTCTGAGCCATAACTTCGACATTTACAAATGGATTTCAAAATAATTTAACACAGTTGTTCTCCTTGATGAGAAGAAGTGCCGTTTGGAAGATTTGTTCTAGTAGGTCCAAAGTCAAGGTCACAGGTCAAATGATAAAATGGCCATAATTTGAGCTTGTCTGAGCCATAACTTCGACATTTACAAATGGATTTCAAAATAATTTAACACAGTTGTTCTCCTGGATGAGAAGAAGTGCCGTTTGGAACATTTGTTCTAGTAGGTCCCAAGTCAAGGTCACACTTGAAGGTCAAATGATAAAATGGTCATAAATTGAGCTTGTCCGAGCCATTACTTCTACATTTACGGATGGATTTCAAAATAATTTGGCACAATTGTTCATCTTGATGAGTGGAAGTGTCAAGTGACATGTGTGTTTGGGTAGGTCCAAGGTCAAGGTCACACTTGAAGGTCAGATATTGTAACAGTCATAAATTGAGCTTCTCTGGGTCATCACTTCTACTTATTTTCCTTTGTGAAAATTTGAAAAAAAAGAAGAAAATGCTGGCTAAGCATGATGTTTTTTTGCTTCTTTCTAGAGTGAAGCAGTTACTTAGTCTTGACACACTTATAGGTCACTAAAGCAAACAGCGGGCTCGACCAGTTGTCCCTGGACAACCTTCTAGTCTCATTAGCCAATGAAATTGAGAGAAACCTGTGATAACAAATCACGTGAGTAGAGAAAAAAACCAGGTTTTTCTCCAGATATACTATGTTTCGCTATCCAAATGTATAATTAGAAAAACCTGGGTTTTCTCTATAGCCAATGAAATTGAGAGAAACTTGTGATTACAAGTCGAGTGACAGGAGAGATAAACCAGGTTTTTCACCAGATGTACACTCATTTGAAAAACCTAGTTTTTCTAATTAGCCAATGAAATTGAGAGAAACTTGTGATTACAGGTCATGTGACTAGAGAGATAAACTAGGTTTTTCTCCAGATATATTAAGTTTTGCGCTTTTCACACTTATGAGAAATACATGGTATATCTCTAAGTTAGTGTGCGTTTGGCTTGCCTCTGCACAATGAAAAACCAGGTTTAGGAGAGAAAAACCTGGTTTATCTAAGAAAAACCTGGTTTATCAAGAGAAAACCTAGGTTTTCAAGAGAAAACCTAGGTTTTCTCTCGATATACCAGGTTTTTCAAATCTATAGAGAAAAACCTGGTTTATCTGAGAAAAACCTGGTTTATCTGAGAAAACCTAGGTTTTCAAGAGAAAACCTAGGTTTCCTCTCGATATACCAGGTTTTTCTCTGTTAAATCAGGTTTTTCAGCCGAAAAGACACATTAGAAATGAAAACCTAGGATATCAAGGGAAAAACCTGGTTTATCTCAGAAAAACCTGGTTTAACAAAAGGAAAACCAAGTTTTTCACTGTCAAACCTGGTTTTTCTCGAAAAACCAGGTTTATATCTTGCTATCATAAGTTTCAGAGAAAAACCTGGTTTATCTGAGAAAACCTGGATTATCTGAGAAAAACCTGGTTTAACAAGAGAAAAACCTGGTTTATCAAAAAAAAAAACTGGTTTATCTGCGAAAAACCTGGTTTATCAAATCGCAAAACCAGGTTTTTCTGAGAAAAACCAGGTTTTTCTAATTAGTGTGCATTTGGCTTGCCATACTACAGGGTATTGGAAATTCATCCGGTTTCGGTAAAAAAGGGGAGTTTTTCCCCTTTGTGATGAATTCTGTGGATGTTTATGCCCAGTGGACTCTCTATCTGTATGTATTGGATGAGTCCATTTATCATTTAAGGGGTTGTTTGTTCAGTTGATTTTTATCATTTTATTTCATTTTTAGCTAGCCTGTACGAAAGTACAGAGAGCTATTGTTGTCACTTGGACGTCGGCGTTGGCGTCACACTTTAAATGTTTACGTCAAAGTTTTTTTATGTTATGGGCAAGGCACTGGAGGCGAGCTATCCTGTACGGGGACAGGTCTTGCATGTAGAAATACTCAATAGGCTTATGCAAATAGTGTAGACCCTGATCAGGCGCCGCGTTTTGCGGCATCTGACATTGGTCTACACTGTTTGCCTATGTCCCATTTTGGCGTCGCTAATGGGTTAATTACTTGTAACGAATAAAAACACTGATATTGCATGTTTTGAAATACTAATGTGCAAAAACTGGTCTGTGAGAACAGTACAATGTGATGCCACACTCATATAGTGAAAATAATGGGTACAAACATTTTCTGAGGGGTGTGATTTGATGCAATGGTTCTGATCTCACCTTATGCCCCATTTACTTACTTAAATATTACTAGTTTCAAGGTATTATTGTGAGTGAAGAGGGAAACCATGACTAATAAGCTTTGAACAACTGACAGCAATGCCAGAAAACTGACTTTCGCTTTGAATAACTCTAACAGCAATGCCAGAAAACCATGACATTTGCTCTGAACAACTCTGAAAGTAATGTCAGATAACCATGACTTTGTCCTGAACAACTCTGACAACAATGCCTGAAACCAAGGTCATCAGCAGCTATAAAATCATTAGGTACACAAGAAATTCTAGCTGTGGTAAGGTATACAGAAAAACTATACTTCATAAGTTCGTAAGTTGTAAACAGGTTCAATTTTTTGCAGTATGTATGGTATACAATTCATAAATGCCTGATGGTCTGGCCTTAGGTTAGGTCATAATATTCTGCTGATATTGTTTTTCCCAAAAGTTACATAAATTATCTATAATTGTGAGTGAGTCGCATGTTTATAGGGAAAACAAACAAAAATGAAACTGATATAAATTGCGCTAGGTTTCAACACATTCATTCAGCTCATGTGTGTAGCACTGTGGACACCCTCAACATTTATGCATTATTTAGTATTTAGTATATTATCTTTTTATTATTCATTTGCCTTTTGGTGCATTTCCAATTTTTTTTCAGATTCACTTGGCTCAGGTGCTTCAAATTTAGTATATGACATTGCTTTATGGTCCTTTCCAGCTTGAATACTTTATCACAATATTGGCTTGATGAGCAATTCAGAACCAGTTGGTCCTCTTGTTTATTAGGCCCTGCTCTTACACGAAAATATTAGAGTGTGCGAGTGAGTTGCTTGTTTGTAAGAAAAACAACTGTACAAACTGATAAGCATAGTGCTAGGTCTAAACACTATAATTCATTCAGCTCATGTGTGTAGCACTGTGGACACCCATAGCATTCACTGCATTATCTAGTTAGCTCACCTGAACACGAAGTGCTCAAGGTTAGGTATTGTGATCGATATTTTTCCGGCGTCTGTCCGTACGTCTGTCCATTTTTCAAACGACATCTCCTTCTAGACCAGTAAGCCAATTTCAAAATAATTTCACACATGTTTCTGTTATAGCCCTGAACCAAAATTACTAAAATGGTTCAACTCCGCTGAACAAAATGGCCACCAGAGCTTAAAATAGAAATACCTTCTGTAGCTCAATTTCAAAATAATTTCAAAGTAATCTGAAGCTCGATTTCAAAATAACTTCACAGAAATGTTTGACTCATGACCCCGAATGATTGTTGCATTGGTTCTTTCAAACTCCACTAAAACTGCACCAGACAATATTTACATGCCCAGTTGGAATTCGAAGGGAAACAACAGTAGTGATGATACCTTTCAGAGTTAGACGAAGTTCTAATATACATAATACTATGGTAATCCTCATGCATTGTTGATTTTATGTGACTTTAGTGCATACTTGTTATAGTGTAGGGGGAATGAACAGAATCAACAGCTTAAGGCTTTTGTTCAGAGCAACACTCTGGGTCACTTACAATCAGGCATCTCAACTTATTTTCCATCAAAATAAAATGAACAGTGCCTCAGAATAGTTTGCAGTGGGGGTTTTGTTTCAGAAAATGAAATAAATTTTAATACCTATTTTTCCCCAGAAATTTGGTATGACGCATTGCATAGTAGCCTTTTACCAATCTTCTTCAGATCCATTTGGCTCAGGTGCTTCAAATTTGGTTTATAGCATTGCCCTATGGTCCTTTACAACGTGAATAGGTCAACACAATATTGACTTGATGTATGAATCAGAACCAGTTGGTCTTCTTCTTTATTCAATCCTAGGTTCTTATAGGAAAATAGTAGAGTGTGTGAGTTTCATGTTTATAGGTAAAAAAAAAAAAAAAAAACTGTTCAAACTGATATAAATTGCGCTAGGTTTCAACACTATAATTCATTCAGCTCATGACTCATGGCCCTGAACAGAAATTGCTAAAACGGTTCCGCTCCACTGAACAAGATGGCAGCCAGAGCTAAAAATAGAAATAATACCAGAGCTAAAAATAGAAATAGATCTTTAAATGACCTAGAGGGCACAGTTTTGATCCAATTTTCATGAAACTTTCAGAATGATTATCTTCATGAAATCTAGGCCAAGTATGAAACAAGGTCATGTTTGGTCAAAAACTAGGTCACCAGGTCAAATCTAAGTAAAAACTTATGTACAGTTTAGGGGGCATAGTTTTGATCCAATCTAACCTAGTGACCTAGTTTTTTACCCAACATAAACTTTCTTCAAATATGGCTTAGCCTTTATAACGATAAACATTACGACAAAATTTCATGAAACTTAGAAAAAACCTTGTGAACACCCTAGAGGTCACAGTTTTGGTCCAATCTTCATGAAACTGTAACAAAATGATTATCTTTATAAAATCTAGGCTAAGTATGAAACTAGGTCAGGTCAGGTAAAAAAACTAGGTCACCTGGTCAAATCTTAGTAAAACACTGTGTACACTCTAGAGGGCACAGTTTTGATCCAATCTTCATGAAACTTTGTCAGAATGATTATCTTTATAAATTCTAGGCCAGTCATGAAACTAGGTCATGCCGGGTCAAAAACTAGGTTACTAGGTCAAATCATAGTAAAAACTTGTGTACACCCTAGAGATAACAGTTTGATCCAATGTTCATGAAACTTTGTCAGAATGATTATCTTTATAAAATCTAGGACAAGTATGAAACTAGATTATGGCGGTTTAAAAACTAAGTTACCAGGTCAAATCTTAGTAAAACCTTGTATACGCTCTAGAGGGCACAATTTTGATCCAATCTTCATGAAACTTTGTCAGGATGTATCTTCATAAAATCTAGGCCAAGTTTGTAACTGAATAATGTCAGATCAAAAATTAGGTCACAATGTCAGATCTTAGAAAAACATAGTGTACACTCTGGAGGGCACAGTTTTGATCCAATCTTTATGAAACTTTGTCAGAATAATAGATTGGAAAGTGCAGAATTGCTCCAATTGAATCATCATCAAATAGATGATCTCCCAAGTTATTTCATCATTACTCAGGTGAGCGATTTAGGTCCATCATGGACCTCTTGTTTGAGATTCACTTGGCTCAGGTGCTTCAATTTTGTTATATAGCATTGCCTTATGGTCCTTTACAGCTTGAATACTTTATCACAATATTGGCTTGATGAGCGATTCAGGACCAGTTGGTCATCTTGTTTATTCCGTCCTGCTCTTATACGAAAATATTAAAGTGTGTGAGTGAGTTGCATTTTTGTAAGAAAAAAAATTACTGTACAAACTGATAAGCATGGTGCTAGGTCTAAACACTATAATTCATTCAGCTCATGTGTGTGGCACTGTGGACACCCATAGCATTCAAGCATTATCTAGTTAGCTCACCTGAGCACGAAGTGCTCAAGGTGAGCTATTGTGAGATCGATATTTGTCCGGCGTCTGTCCATGCGTCTGTCCATCTGATCGTCCATCATCAGCATTTTTTCAAACGATCTCCTCCTCAATTATTCAATTTTTGGCAATTTGACATTCCAAGTTGGCCATCTACTGTTACTAAAATAGCAAAGAAAAAAAAGTGACAATTTTCTATAAACACTGAACAGTTTTGACCAAATTTGAGCCTGAATGATTGTTGCATTGGTTCTTTCAGTCTGGGGGTTTTGGGTTGGAAAATGATATAAAAATTTAATACTTTTTTTCTTCAGAAATTTGGTATGAAACATTGCCTAGTAGCCTTTTACCAATATTCTTCTTCAGAACCACTTGGCTCAGGTGCTTGAAAATGGTATATAGCATTGCCCTATAGGCCTTTACATCGTGAATAGGCTATCACAATATTGGCATGATGTATGATTCATGACCAGTTGGTCCTCTTCTTTATTCAATCATATTCTTATACTCCTTGATTCAAAAGAATTGTTAGGGCGGGGCTATCTTTATACCTTCCTGGAGACTTTTCCATTGTACAAAAAGGAGCATGAGACATACACGCTGCTCACTCACCGGTGACAAAAATACTCCGCTGTAACAAAACGTACTATTCCAATGTAACGTTATGCAACACCTGGACATGTGGTATAGCTAACAATAGACGCACGTGGCTTGCCATATTATATGTACAAGTACAACATCGACCAAACAGGAAGACTAATCGGATGCGCAGGCTGACCAGAGTATTTCCTTTACGCAAATGGAATAAGGCATCTTTTCATGAGACACCAATCATGTACTTTTAGAAGCTACCAGATCAGCTGCGACGATGCGCAGACTGGCCTGAGTCTTGTCTGTTCACTTTTCATTATGTTACCTTTTTCCAGTAACGAAATACAGTCAAAACTGCTTATGTGGTCACCTCTGTTAAGGGTCACCTGGCTTTAGAAGCCACATTTTTGGGGGTCTACTGTGCAAACGAACATCTGTTAAGAGATCACACGAAACAACCATTTTTCAGTTCCCTTGGATGACTCGTTCAGACAGGTTTGGCTGTAATTTGAAGAAAACTGCAAAATGTTACGATAGACTGCAAAACCCAATATGGGTGATTCGAATGCACAGACTACAGACTGATCTGAGTCTTCGCCAATCGCACATACTATACGTGACTTTTCTCTTTGTACATGTACATCCCAACTCCTGATCATGACCGAACGGCCCGTATGACCAAACTTACTTTTCCTCATGATCCAAAACTTGTCTATGTTAAGGGAGACGACTCTTCCCGTGATCTATTTGAGCGTACAGAAAGAACAGGCTTTTTTTTTTCTTTGCATTAGGTACATTTTTTCCAAGTGACAAGGCTGATAAAATGTGATATGTCTGAATCCATCTCGTACATAACAGAAAAGAAGGTGATGGTTACAAAGGGAGGATGCGCAAGCGGATCTGAGTCTTCGGTCCATCTTTCATATAAGACCATCACGAAAAGGGGGTTGGTGGGTGGGCAATGTAAAGATAGATCTACTACATAATTAAAAATAGTGCCCCTTTATAAGCACTGCTTCGCAAGACATCTTTCAGTAGTGCAGCGGCAATAGCGCTACTTCACATGACAGCTTCTGATAGTAGCGCAGCGGCAACAGCATTACATCAGAAGACAGCCCCTGATACAAGCGCAGCGGTAATAGCGCTACTTCAGAAGGCAGCCTCTTTCAACAGCTCAGCGGCAATAACGCTATTTCAAAAGACTTCCCCTTGTAACAGCGCAGCGGCAATAGCGCTGCTTCAGAGGACAACCCCTTATAGCAGGGCAGCGGCAATAGCGCTACTTCAGAAGACAGCCCCTGATACTAGCGCTACTTCAGAAGGCAGACTCTATCAACAGCGCAGCGGCAATAGCGCTATTTCAAAAGACCTCCCCTTGTAACAGTGCAGCGGCAATAGCGCTGCTTCAGAAGACATACCTTATAGTAGGGCAGCGGCAATAGCGCTACTTCAAAAGACATCCCCTTATAGTAGCGCAGCAGCATTAGCGCTACTTCAGAGGACATTCCCTTTCAGTAGCGCAGAGGCAATAGCGCTACTTCAGAAGACATCCCCTTATAGTAGCGCAGCGGCAATAGCGCTACTTCAGAAGACATCCCCTGATACTAGCGCTACTTCAGAAGGCAGCCTCTATCAACAGCGCAGCGGCAATAGCGCTATTTCAAAAGACCTCCCCTTGTAACAGTGCAGCGGCAATAGCGCTGCTTCAGAAGACATACCTTATAGTAGGGCAGCGACAATAGCGCTACTTCAAAAGACATCCCCTTATAGTAGCGCAGCAGCATTAGCGCTACTTCAGAAGACATTCCCTTTCAGTAGCGCAGCGGCAAAAGCGCTACTTCAGAAAACATCCCCTTATAGTAGCGCAGCGGCAATAGCGCTACTTCAGAAGACATTCCCTTATAGTAATGCAGTGGCATTAGCGCTCCTACAGGAGACAGCCCCTTTTATCAGCGCAGCGGCACTTGAGCTAGTACAGAAAACACCATCTTTAATAAAGCAGTGGAACTGTGCGACTTTAGAAGTCATCACCTTTCAGTAGCTCAGCATTTCATTCATCCTTGAGTCTTCAGTTATAACTGAATTGCCTAAGGACTTCTATGCTTAAGGCGAGGATTTCCCCATTAGACCGACGCGACAGGTTCAAATTTTCAAAAGCATAAAGTCTACATATTTTTTTTAGTAGAGCTTCCACAAATATGTAAACCATATGAAATCAGATTATTTGTGATTCAGACCCGAAGACATGGGGAAACAATCCAGGCTGACCTTACCTACACTAAAGTCAAGGCTTTCTCATACCTCATTTTTTGACGGAATAAAAATATTAAAATCAGGCATTCATTCCCTAAACTTTTGTCATAAATGCATGCTAAATTTATGCATATCACAATACAAAGCAATGGTTTTCTTCTTGTTACACCTGATTAGCATTTAACTTGCTAAACCATTGTTATACTTCCGGTTAAAAAAGCAAAAAAGGAACGCTTCACCGTAATTAAAATACAAGTACTCCCCCCACCCCCACCCCCGTGACCCAGCATTTCCTTTATGCGGCAGACTTATGCTTGGCAAGTACGCAATATATATGAGTGGGAAGCTGGGTCGGGGGGTGGGGGGGGGATGATACTCAGTAAGCCAAATTAGAAGAATGGTCAATAGTAGCACTGTGATTTGATGGATTAAATTGTGTACAATGACCTTGAAATGCAGTGAAGGTCACATACATATAGTCAAAACTATCCAGTGTTGGCAGTTATGTAAGTAATGTAAGGAAAAAAGTGTGAAATGTATACAATAAATCATTATTTCAACCATCAGTTTGAGGATAATTTAGAATTAATCTCAACAATGACGTCAGCGTCAACGTATGTTCAACGTACCAACAGAGACACAAACACTTGAAAATTCATTTGTCATGCAAGTTACATGTCATAGTCATAAATGCAAAGCAAAAGTCAGTGATCACTTTTTTGATCAGACATTATCAGACCAACTCCCTACCGGGTCAGTGCTACCAGGTGGAACCAAGTTGATCCTGGGAACTAGAAAGGGTTACACTCAATGCCCAGGTTGAGCTGAACCAGGCATATTGTCACCTTAATAAATGGCCTTAGAATGTCACAACAATGCTTATTCAGTGTTACTGCGCCTTAATTTCTGGAAGCAATGAATCCAAATCTACCCGACACATGACAACCATTTACAACAAGATCCTTATGGAAGGGCCCGAAGGGCCCGGGATCGCAGGGCCAAAAGCCCCTGGGTCAAGGCTATCTTGACGGTGCTGTTCATTTTGGCGGTGGCCCCTACTCGGATTCTTTTCAATGGTAGCACTGCTTACTATCAAGCATGATCGAATCAGCTCTTTACTGATGACACCGGACACTAGGCATGTATCACGGCCGAAAGGCCAGTGTACCAGATGAAGTCAAGTTGATCCTGGGAACTGGTATGGGTCACAAACAATGACCAGGTTGAGCTGCTCTGCTAAAGGGTGAAGTCTTCTTAAGTGGCGCTAATGCCGCTGCGCTACGACAGAGGCAAGTCTTCTTAAGAGGCACAAATGCCGCTGCGATACTACAAGGGGAATTAAAATCTTAAAAAAATCCTTCAAGACCAGAGAATACATACAGAAGTAGGAACATGGGCCAGACTACGTAGTTTCGGCTAACAAAGCCTCGTCAGTGACCCTGACAATATCTGGTTACGAAACCAGAAAAACGCGTACTGTAATTTTTTAATTTCAATTAGGCAGTCGATTCAAAGACTGATTCATTTCAAAAGGATCCAATAATATAAAGACGATGATGTAGAATAATAGTCTAAATCGATCTGAAATTTTAGATTACTCAGAATCTATCCTCTGATCTCAAAGGATGTAAATAAAATATAATCTGCACTATGGATAGTGTACGGGGAGACGTTTTACAGCCGCCACACAGCACAACACCAGCTGCAGTGAAGTAAAATTAAAATCTTAAAAAATTCCTTCAAGACCAGAGAATACATACAGAAGTAGGAACATGGGCCAGACTACGTAGTTTCGGCTAACAAAGCCTCGTCAGTGACCCTGACAATATCTGGTGACGAAACCAGAAAAACGCGTACTGTAATTTTTTAATTTTAATTAGGCAGTCGATTCAAAGACTGATTCATTTCAAAAGGATCCAATAATATAAAGACGATGATGTAGAATAATAGTCTAAATCGATCTTAAATTTTAGATTACTCAGAATCTATCCTCTGATCTCAAAGGATGTAAATAAAATATAATCTGCACTATGGATAGTGTACGGGGAGACGTTTTACGGCCGCCACACAGCACAACACCAGCTGCAGTGAAGTAAAATTAAAATCTTAAAAAATTCCTTCAAGACCAGAGAATACATACAGAAGTAGGAACATGGGCCAGACTACGTAGTTTCGGCTAACAAAGCCTCGTCAGTGACCCTGACAATATCTGGTGACGAAACCAGAAAAACGCGTACTGTAATCTTTTAATTTTAATTAGGCAGTCGATTCAAAGACTGATTCATTTCAAAAGGATCCAATAATATAAAGACGATGATGTAGAATAATAGTCTAAATCGATCTGAAATTTTAGATTACTCAGAATCTATCCTCTGATCTCAAAGGATGTAAATAAAATATAATCTGCACTATGGATGATGTACTTAAGTGGCGCTAATGCCGCTGTGCTACTAGAGGGTGAAATCTTCTGAAATGGCACTGGTGCCGCTGCACTAGAGTGTTAAGTCTCATGAACTGGTGCTAATGCAGTAGTGTTGGTTATGCTATGCTATAGATGAATGATGTCTTCTAATTTTTTTCGTGATTTCTTACATGAAAGAATAACCGGGTCTTCGCTGTTTCACCGACTGATAATCTGTACATTGTATAAATGGCATTATTTTGGCAAGTCTTATAATTACAGTGTGCCCCAGAATTTCGCAGCAGAACATCCGACGAGCTAAAACAACGTCGTGTTAACTAACGTTGACACGACATTGCTTTCAGATTTATGCCTAGACGTTGATACGACGTTTTCCAATCTTGCTCTTGGCAGTTACACCTTTTAAGATTTCAGCTAAGTTTCAATATTCTCAAAATGTCTTGCTTTGCGAGAAAACAGAGATTCGCGGATAAAAGCGAAAATAAATTGTCGTGGGTGTTTACGTGTAGCGTGTGCCCGAATTATGCACTATATTGACTCTTATTTTAAGGTTAGGCATGCATTATGATATTGCAAACAGTATACGTGATGGGTGTTGGGAGAGCAGTCCGCAAAGGCCTGGCTCCTCGAGTTCAAATCCCGCCGGCGGCGGAATTCTTTACACCGTAAGCGGTACTCCCTTGCGCGAAAAATTTCATTATCAATTTAGAAATGCACCTTCATTCGTATATTGCTTGTTTTAACATAGATAGTCACTCATATAATAAAGAGTAAATGCGGCGACATGAGATAAAATATCAATGCGTTATGCTACGTGAACTTGAACAAGCGTGCAAAACTTATTCTACCGAATCTTCTGGTGGACTGTTTGAATTTGACAGATATTGGCAGCGCATATTTGTTACCGACCTGACATTTCTTTTGGAACAATTAGAGTGTGTGAGTGAGTTGCATATTTGTAGGGGCAACTATTCAAACTGATATGAAAAGCGCTAGGTTTAAACACTATTTTCATTCAGCTCATGTGTGTAGCACTGTAGACACCCTCAACATTCATGCATTATCTAGTAGTTAATATATTATCTCCTTTTTGTTATTCAATTGCCTTGTGGTCCATATGGTACTTACGTTTTTTTTTTCAGATTCACTTGGCTCAGGTTCTTCAGATTTTGTAAATAGCACTGCCTTATGGTCCTTTCCAGCTTGAATAGGTTATCACAGTATTGGCCTGATGAGCAATTCAGGACCAGTTGGTCCTCTTTTTTATTCGGACCTGCTTTTATAGGAAAATATTAGAGTGTGCGAGTGATTTGCATATAGCGCTATGTTTAAACAATTTAATTCATTCAGCTAATGTGTGTAGCACTGTGGACACGCTCAACATTCACAAATTTTGGGCTTGTATCATTAAGTGAATTACTTTGGTCAGATCCCGCTACACTATATGAGTATTCAAAAGAAAAAGTTGAATGCAAAACGTGAATGTAAATTTAAAGAACGGGTGGATGGACGACCGAATGGACAAACGAACGAACGGATGGAATGACAAAAAACTATATACACTCTGACATGATATAATAAGGCATATATAACAATTACCCACTTACACGTCGTTACTGAACTATGACAGCAAACAAATAGCTATGCTTTGGCTTAGTGATTTTAACTGGATTTAATTCAAAGTTTTAAATTAAATTAAAATTGAAATGGTTATAGAAATATGTTTTGGAATACAGAGCTTCTGAAACTATTGATCACCTTCAGACCAAGGTCGAGGTCATTATATGTCAATTAAACATTGATGTACTAACGGAAAAACATATTTGGTACATTTCTGCTGACTGGCTGTATGGAGATCTATTTTCAAACTCTTTTAAGTCTGACCTTGACCTTGTAGATAATGTCATGAACATTAAATCACAACCAGTGCTCTGACTATTCGTTATTTTAAATTTAAGCCACTTTAGTCAGAATTTCATAAAAGAAGGCGATAATATGTAGACAGTATATTGCCAAAACTTGACTTAAATTTGAATTAAAGAGTCTTGCTGTGCTTGAACTGAAAAGTCAAAGTCACCAAACGGTGAAAATATATGTCTGATAATAATCCACCCATTGTTTCTACAGATAGAGTATAATATAGGCAATTTAAAGTATAAAAATCAACGAAACTTGACAGTCTTTCTGAAAGAGATGATTCAGGCCTAACAATTTACTTTTAAAAAAGATAGAAATTAAGAAAGGAATTCAGCCAAGCCATTATTAGAACTTACAGAGGAAGATAAGTGTGGCTGCAGTTCAATTTGAAGGAGAAAAATAGCTTACAATACTACTCTCTTGGTTCATGTTGATTTACCCCACCCACTTTTACAATCCAAAAATTCCAAAAGTAGCTCTTACGGATCTTAACCACTATTGGTCCAGTATAGCAGGCACCATATTCTTATCATCAGCTTATAAAAATACAAAAAAAAATCAACATCAAAAAACAGTTAGCTGTTTGGCAGACAAAAAGCCTTCTTCCCTCGAGCCCCCCCCCCCCCCCCAACCCTCAGCAATATGTTATTCATGAACACCAAAAGTGAAAATACAGATTTTGGTGTTTAAGAGCTGAATCACGAAAATCACGACCACGGCCAAAGTTGCAGCCCACAAAAACCTATTTCAAATTTCGTGTTCAACTAACATTTGCATCAGGACACAAAATATGTAAAGTTACTTAAAACAATATGATACAGAAATAAGCTGAATCAATTTATTTCTTTCCATACAAAATGCGAATCACTCATTCACTCACTTACTCACACATGTACATAGATCGTCCCAAAGGCCTCCAAGTTTGACATTTCATCGCATATATATTTTTGGCTCAAATGTCACATCAAGGTTTATGGAAAATTAAGGGAGTAGAAAGAATAACTAATGACTCAGGAAATGATATAAAGTGTGTCAGGATTCTGTTAAAACCTGATACTTTCTAGTGACCTACCTTCAAAATACATTGGGTCTTAGAGCCTGTTTTCATACATATATATGTTTTCTTAAGTGAAATTTGGTCCAACATATCATAGACAATGCATTTTTTTTTCAAAATGCAATGAAAAAATGCATTGAATTTTGAAAATTAAATATACAAGTGTGTGAAAAAGTTAGTGAGTGATTTACATTTTGTATTGAAACAAATGAGTTGATACATTTTTTGTGTAGCACTATGGACACCTTATATGTGTAGCACTGTGGACACCGTTCAATACTGGCGAAAGACTGGTTACTGGAAACTTCCGGAGGAACATTACACGATACGATAGGGTAACTAATCGCTCTCGAAATGACCTCAAATGAGTAAGTTCTCCGATACATTTTGTCTCGTAGCTTAAAAATATTCTAGGTCATGTTACCTGTTTTCATACATATTTTCATATATGCGACAATTGTCCCAAAACATCATAGAGGAATGCATTTCTTCCTTTGAGACAGTATTTCAGTCAAAATCGGAGTGTCTCCCAGAGAGAGGGAGAAAGAAGAGAAAAAATTTCTTCTGAATCCTATTTGAACTGATTTCATTTATATATTATTGTATTCACTCTATGTATGCTTCAGTTTCAAATAAAATAATGTCGAGATGCTAGGAACCTAGGGAAAAGTAAAAAGTGTATAAAATTCCGGACAAAATTTAAATAAAAAAATAAAAAAATAAAAAATGTAACTTGTAGTATAACCCCGGGACAACTCTAGCATTTTGATATTATATGATGTATGAAAATGTTTGGATCTATTACATATATATTTACCAAGAGCTTTCATTCTAATTGAACTGCTACTAGTACTGTAATAGGAATTAATCTTCTCTACATGTCTAGCACTATCCAGATCAAAATACCATACAAATTCTTAAAATTCGGACACAAATTCTAAACATTAAGACACCGAAAATAAATACCGTAATTTTCCCAAAATGGAACAGTTTGGCTTAACAATACAACGACACGTCCAAATAGCAAACAATATATGCCCTGATCAGGAGCAGTCTGATCTAGTCTGGACTTTTTGCTTAGACCAATATGTCCTATGACTTAGAAATTTACGGTAGCATACTAAATTTTGGAATGATCCTTACAGACACTGGGAAGACCAGTTTTAGATCCAGAACAGAAAAATTAAATCCTGATTACTATGACCATTGGTTTCAATTAATACATTTATTCCGGTGATCAACATCCTGCTGTGGACACTATAACATAAATCTGCAGCATATTTCCCACCTAGGATGGGTAAGCCCCATTACAAAATCACTTCACTGTCACAAGTAATATTACATGCAGTCATTATCATCTTGATTTGCTGTGTCATTTTTATCTCGCCTGAACGAAAGTTCGGGAAGAGCTATTGTTGTCACCCTGGCGTCGGCGTCGGCGTCGGCGTCCAGATTGGATGTTTTTCTTAAAGTTTTTAAAAACCCATATTTCCTTAACCCATGGATGGATTCATTTAGTACTTGCACTGTAGCTAGACATTGGTCCAAAGTTTAACAAGGTACCACCCTCAACCTATTCAAAAACCTTGATGTCGAGGCCATGGACTTGAATTTTGTTTTCAGTTTGGATGTTTTGGTTAAATTTTTTAAAAGTCTGTATGTCCCTAACTCATGGATGGATTATTTTGATACTTGCACTGTAGTTAAATATTGGTCCAAGAATTTTGTCATAAAGATTTTGGTTAAACCTTCCTAAAGACATAATTTTTTCACCCCAACCTATTCAGTTACCTTGATTTCAATGTCATGGACTAAGAAAATTGCTTTTTTTTCCGATTGGGTGTTTTGGTTAAAGTTTCTAAAAGATCTGTATCTCCCTAACCCATGGATGGGTTCTTTTGATACTTACACTGTAGTGAGATATTTGTCCAAGAATTTTGTAATAAAGATTTTGGTTAAACCTTCCTAAAGTCATAATTTTATAGTGCCGATGGATTCAATTGATACTAATATTTGGACTAATTATGGTCCAGGTTTTTGATAAATCGATCTTCCCCCTACCCCTCAGTACCTTCATTTCATCCTCACGGACTTTGAAATTTAATGTGATTGGTTGTTTGTTTTTGTTTTTTATTATTTTATTTTTAAGACTTATTTCGGAGATAGCATTCGTTTATATATTGACAATACATGGAATGCTAGACTGAAGTTTTATGCTGTGCAAGCCACACCCCCATAGCAACTATGCGATAGGCAAGCACCAATTCAGGCGAGCTATGCTGTCAGGCTACAGCTCTTGTTGATAATTTGTTCACTGTGCTAAAGATACTTTGTCTGATAAAAATACGAGTGGCTCTGACGATTTCTAGAAAGGAAAAGTATGAAGAAAAAATGAGTGATTAGAGGAATTACTGAAACTACTGAACTGCCACACTTTCATATAAAAAATTAAACGCTTGTTTTAATCCGACCTAACAAACCTAATATTTTCCAGCTAAAACTTGCAATATATTTTTTTTCGGCCGAAGTTTTCAAGCTATCTATCTATTTATTATCTCAGACCCACATAAGTGAAATGATATTGAAAGGCTGAGAAAATAGCAACTGCGTTTTTGGAGCTCAGGAAACTTTTTTATGCCTTAGTAGACCGGGGTTGAACATAAAGAGAAGCAAGTAACGAAAGTACTCTGAAATGGATATTTTTGATAAACATCTTACTACTAGGAGAAAGCGTTTTATTGAATATCAGTGCTACTGTCTAGTCTATACATGATGTAGGAAGTCTCTTTGATGTTGATGAGAACTACCCTCTCAACTAATTATAGATAATGATCACAGTGGCATAACCACTTCACACCTATTAGCTAGAAAGTTGGGTGGAACAACTGACCATTTTCAGAAAGGCAAATAATAGACGAGAGCAAAAATGGACAAACAACCCCACCCGCACCCACTGCAAGCACATTAGGCCCTTGCCCTAATATTATCCAGATCAGTAGGACGCCCCGGCATTGGTAGTTACACGCAGCTCCATCGCACCACCCGACCAGCCCCATCCTGGGTTTGTAGCTCTAGTCCACAGTTCCTCTCTGATACTTATTCATGAAAAATATCTCCTGCTGATATTATAACACATGATAACGGCTCTGGGGTAATGAGCTTTCAACGCTTCCTGTCAAAACTATAAATCAAGTTGGTAGACCTACCAGATCTGCTATCAGAGAGGCAATATGATGGTATTTTCTTCGCCAGTCTAAATGTGAAAATGTGAAGGATTTTTTCGACACAGCAGTACAAATAATACATGCGACAGCAGTACTTATTATCCTGTCAACAACTTAAGGTATTGAAAGATACTATCGTGATCGAACTAAAAAAAACCCTGAAAATAAAGACTAACAGCCACAGCCAGAGGCGTAGCTAGGGGCAGTTACATGATACGCACAGTCATGTTTCCTTATATTTCACCTTTAAGTTTGTATGTATGTTTATTTGCAATTCCTGCTGAAGTCTTGTCCAATTCACAAAATAACAATTTGTCAGTTTGACAAAATTCTAATATGCACCTGCGAATTTGCGTATAGGTAGCTACGCCCTTGACAGCGTGATTTAAAACATTTGCATTATTCGAGGTGGCTAGGTGACACAATATTCAAACAAATAATAAACATACGCGATTGAAGAATATAAATTTATATAAATATCAAGATCGTTGTTTACAAGAATAAATACTTTGTCCTAGTGTTGATTCGGGGGATTTTGTTTCTAGATAGCTAAGCCCGGTACTCGGCAGGTTGCCGGTTCGATCCTCCGGTTTCGCCTCATTATTTCGTGGAGGTTTTTTTATAGAACGAAATAGATATGACATGTTAACAAAAGTCAAACGTACAAAATACTTTCAACTCGCATTTCCAATTTAGTACGATCGCGATTGAAGTAAATGATATCCTCAGCACCATAAAGGATAGCAGAAATAATTTATTTGTTTTTCCTCTCAGAAAAGACAATATTCTGGGGTATGTCTGTTTCCGGAAGATAATATCTGAGCTTAGATTAGGGGATTGCAGTAACCGTGACTGGACAGGTAGATCTGATAATCTTTATAATATCGGATATATGTTATATGATATGAAGCCACAGTAAAGTTTATCAGTTCTGCAAATCTCTATGCAAATTCTTCAACATCAGCCTTTTTTCTCCCACCTTCTGTATAGTCATAAGTTTTATTTTTTCTTAATTTATTTAATTTTTCTAATTTCTATGAATTAGTATGATTGAAGTATCGTCTTAGGGAGAAGAACTCTATAATCGCCCAGATTCCGTTCTGACATAATCGTTATAGGCTTTTAATATATTTTAAGTATTTCACACTTCGGAAATGTATGTGGTCTGTCGGTGCTTTGATGTACATGTATGACACGGGAAAATCCGTCTCAGTATGTGGCCTCACTGAATATAGATTGGAATAGATTTACTCGGCAATCAATTGCCCATGCGACTAATGATGTGCTCAACTGTTCACAAAGTAATTTATTATTCTTCTAATATGTTCTTAGTAGATAACATTTAACGAAAGCTAATTTAGTAGTTCTTCTCAACTTATACAGGGACAAGTATAGGAGGTTAGAATCCTATGAATTCAGTAAGTGAAGTACTACCTATCGACAGTGCCGTGCCCATTTTACATTCCTCTCTCAACGTGATTGAATTCGTTTTATAAAGTTTCATTATTTATTTTACACTTCAAACTTCAAACTTATTAATAAATCTGTTATAAGAAATAAATAAGCTATACAAACCAGCATGTTTATATGTTTATATCTCTAATTTAGAAAATTTCCGGCGTTTACCGAAAGAATTTCTACCTTGGGTTACCATGCGCCGTGATAGAATCCCCGTATTAAATAAAATCAAATTCTGTGTATTTTGAAAATGAGCGAAAACATACTAAAGGAAAAGAGTTTCATTATTCTTTTAAAAATTACGGTTAACTACCACTGAAAAATTGATTTTTGCACGATGAAGATCTGCTTTTACACTGTGAAACATAGTGCTGGACGATGAATTGACGGCCAGCTCTGTGCGCATGCGCCATATTTACGTCACAATGGGAATCCCTAAAACCTCCTATAGTTTCTCTTGATTCGAAATGCAAAATGACGTAGCTCATTATATTATTATTATTATTATCATTATTATTATCATTATACCCCAAATACCGGGGAATAACTGACAATGCTGAAGCTCTCTTTGAAATTTAATTCATGTTGATTAACTGATAAGTAGGCAAAACATGTACATACTTTCGGCCAGTTCATCGTTTGAAGGTGGTTTTTTTCTTCGTTTTTTTTTTTTATTTATCACCTCGTTTTTCAAGTTTTCACAGAACTCACTGAATAAATTGATAAAGTACAGTGCAAACTTTACGTATCTTGCTCCCACGCTGCCTTTCCTATGAAGCGGCTCATACTATCGCGTTAGTGTCGTATTCGTTTTTAGGGAAAGATCTATAAAACGACTTATCTAAGCACTGAATGACCAACTTATACAGTGTTTAGCACACTCACACAAACAATAGAAGGTAAGCCTCATAATGACTAAAATGTTGAACGTCATAAAGTTCTAAGTTTATTTTTCCGACATTCAGAGTAATACGTTATTTAAGTGATACAGCTGAAATTTGAACAACGAATTTATATCAGATTTTGCGCAATTTAACAAACCTGGCAATTTCAAAAGAATTTTGGAAAAAAAACTCCTTTTTCACAAATTTTACCTCTGTCCTGGCATGTCTAAGTGTGACATTGTAGCCATTTTTATTTACTTAGAATGATATGAAAATCATGAAAATCGAGAGAAAAGAGTACCTTAGAGCAAACTAGCAATTGTTTCTTGTTTCAAAAGGCGTTGTCTCAGTCAAAATCAGATCATTCTACATTCTAACACGATGTTAACGTTTTCCTAAAAAAAACAGCCCTTCAGAAAACATTGTAATATACTTGAATTTTCATTTTGTATAATGTTAGAATCGAAATGATTTTCCCTTACCCGTGAATTCACTGGTAAAAAGTTATTTCTTAATTTAAAAGAAATGCTTAGACTTGTTGGACATATGGTGAGCTATCAAACATTATTTTCAATCGTAATTTTCTTAAAGGCATAGTTTCCTTGATAAGAAGCCTTAAAGATTTACAACCTTTTGCCACCAAATGAATAAGATGTCAAACGGATGTTTATTAGCTTTCGCAGCCACGAAAGACTGGCAACACGCGTCACGCGGATGAATAAATCACCACGGAGAAACATTTTGAAAATGACACTAACTAGATACAGACATTGCGAGTATATTGATTTCTTCATATTATGTCATTTTACAGTGTTAGTCCTGTTTGTTGATAAACTATGCCCATGGACATTAATATAGAACACAAGTACATTTATCTACAAATTACAGCTTCGTGATTTCAAGAAAGCTAGTGAAAGACATATAAGCATATGAAATTTAAAACTTTCACAAGGAGAATATTTGTTTGAAGTGTATACCAATTCTGACTATCTGCATTTCAGTCGTACACATGCACGACAACTGTCACCGTATTTACACCAGTTATTCGCCATGAATTATCTATATTTCACAGAAATGTCTAATCGAGCAAAATTATCAAAATGAATTTTTAATTGCAATTGCGTTTAACTAAAATCTTAAAAAGTTCCTTCAAGAGCAGAGAGTACATACAGAAGTGGGAACATGGGCCAGACTACATAGTTTCGGCTAATAAAGCCTCGTCAGTGACCCTGACAATATCTGGTGTCGAAACCAGAAAAAAAAAACATACTGTAATTTCTTAATTTTGATTGGGCAGTCGATTCAAAGACTGATTAGTTTCAAAAAGATCCAAATAATATAAAAGATGATGATCTGGTTTAATAGTCTAAATCGATCTTAAATTTTAGATTTTTCAGAATCTATCCTCTGATCTCAAAGGATGTAAATAAATATATAATCTGCACCAAGCCTATTTCAAGTATGTTTAAATAGTTCAATATTTTTAATCAATATGCTAGGACTCTGCTCAACTCTGCTTTCTGCATCAGAAATTGATAGGTATTTTTTTGTCACAATCTTCTCCTTTCCATTCTTAGAAGTGTACAGACATCCAATTTGAAATACAAGATGTAATATTATTTCTATAATTTGCATTGCCTTATGTTGTGTACAAAAGAACGCGGTATCTAATTAGGGTCTGCACTATTGACATAAGAAGTAGAAGTTCGTTTTCGTCAGAAATAATGCTAAAATTCAAGAATAAAACTGTTACTCTGACAGCTTAAGACTGTCAAGCTTCCGTAACTTGCTCACGATTGATAATCATGATAACTTTGTGAAAACGTTTGGATTTAAATGGCGAGATTCAAGGGATGGATATAGAAGTGTATAATTCATTGTTTGATAAAAAGAAGTCTAAAAAAGTTCCTTCAAGAGCAGAGAACAAATTAAGAAATTACGAAGAAGGTAAATGGACCATACTTTGAAGTTTCCGCTTTTCAGGCCTCATCAGTGATCTTGATAATATCCGACTATCAGTACAGAGTATGAATGCTCTCTTTGAGATTTTAATTTGACTTCACTGGAGCTGCTGTGGTGCCAGAACGGACTCACATGCTGGGTATAGTATAGACGCCGAAATGTTTCTGGTCATGCAACTATCCATTTCTTACTATCACAGTTTTTCACAACAGGGAGCAAGCAGCATTATATATAATCGTCCTACCGGAAGGTCTTCATAATGCTAGTCAAGTCAAGTCATTTTATTTGGTTAAATCCTTACAAACGTAGGATTGTTACCAAGACAAACACAAACATGTAAGATAACTAACTACAACCACTAACTAGAAAATGAAGATAAAAAAAGAAAAAAAGAGCAAGTTAACAAATATACGCATTACAGAATACAGAATACGCATACAGGTAGTTGGTTACCTTGTTAGAATAAGAAAGCATTGATACTGTAGCAACAATTGTGACTTTTTGAAACGAAGGTACCTTAGTTCGGACTGCGCTTATGCAAGAAGTAGGTGTCCTGTTGAAATGAAATAACTTGAAGAGTTTTGGGAAGGATGCAACTTACTACTTTTGACCATCAACTTTTTATTTGCGAGACCAGTCGCCAAAATGTTGGATGGACAGTTATAAGTTTCGTTCTGTGTATAGGCCAAATGCGCGTCCGTGCCGTCTATAACAGGCCCAATTCCCATCCCTTAGATGCTCCAATACCACCTATAGGCGCAGTTTCTCTCCTTAAAAGTACACTTATGTCACCTATGTGCCGTATATTTATCCCGAGGGTTCTCTACTTTCGGGTCGGGTTTACTGTCGTATAATTAAACAGTTTTCGATTGTCTCCGCCGGATTACATCGGACACTTTTCGATACAATGCAGAGAAGGATGCGCAAGCACACGAGGGACGAATATGGAGTTGTCTCGATAACTCACTTGAATTTCAATTTTTATGCTCGATGGTAGGTGTTCGATATTGAAAATAAATCAACATATGCTTTGGAAGAGGGGCGAGAGCTAAACTAGCCTTCTCTCTCTGTCTGTCTCTCTCTCTCTCTCTCTCTCTCTCTCACAACACACACTCACACAGAGAAATATTTAAAAAAAAAAAAAAATAACATGATATAAACGGACACAATCAAGTAGTGAGAAGCAGTTTTTAAAACAAAACCTACTAGATTTGTATACTTTTACGTTTAGCACTCAGGGTCATTTTAGAGTCTGCTAAGCGCTAGTTGGGACCAATTTAGATGCTGATCTGGACCAATATAGATGCCAAGACCAGTTTAAATGCCAGGACCAGTTTAAATGATGTACATACGTCTTTCTCCCTCAAGATAATAGGCCGTTATCTCGTTCTTTCAACACACTGTCTCGTTTCCTCATAATTTAATCTGATGTGTGTAGCATTGTGGACACGTGATGTGTAGCACTGTGAGGACCGACCGATTTCGCCACATATAGGTGAGTGACGCATGACCCTGAGCACAAACAAGTTTCTGTCGTTAATCAAAGGCCGTAACTATGTTGATGGGTAACGAAAATTAAAATATAAATGTCAAAACCTAGATCTCTTATAAAAAAAAGCTTAAAGCAATATAGCAATAATCTTATTTGTCCTCTCCTAATTTTATACACAGAGTTTGTTTACATTCCAGCTCACTGAGGAAACCGCAAAGCAATATGCATCTTTTCCGCCAGACTTCGGCAGCCACCTGGAAACTGACGTCACTGCAGTCAATGATTGCTTTCATTAGATAGAAGATGTGTGAAAATTTATAAATTTGCAAAGGCCCCAGGGGTCTGTTTATGTTTCTGGATTTGACTCAGATGTTTATGTACTGAGACAGAATTCATATTGCCCTACTATTATCCAAATCAGCAGGACGCCCGGCACTGGAAGTTATACCCAGCACCATCGCACCCCCCCCCCCCCCACGTCATTTGAGTTATGGATATCTATGAACAGTGAATGGCCTGTTGTTGTTAGTCTAAGACCAAAGAACACCCTATATAGGCGGTCGGCAGATCAGCCAAAAGCCATCAAATATATGAGTTTAATCCATACCAACACATAAAACATTATTATATATCATTTTAAAACTTGAACTATACGACAATGATGCCCAAAAAGCACTTACAGCTGGCCGATTGTTCCTGGCAGCAGTTTATGATCCAAGGCAGAGAGCTGGAAAGTACCATGGAGGCTTAAATGATCTTCGCTTTCGATTAGCCACTACAAAGGAGACATCACCAGCAAAACTGCCCCCTTCTGAAGCTGGCCTTAAACAACACCTTTGCAGAGCATCGTGGCAGGCCAAAATGTGGACAAATGCTCATCTAGCTGTTCCAAACATTCAATCTCCAGTTGGCCATGGTTGGAAGCAACAAGATGAGACTGTTGTACCTGTTTTCTTTGATGGTCCAGTTAGTGCCCAAGTTCTGAGAGAACTTGTCTGCTCCTGTAATGGTCGTTATATCTGCAGTGGTAAATGTGAATGTGAAATTGATAAGTTACCGTGTAATGAAATGATGACAAATGCAAAAATGACCTCACTCAGAGCCTTGAGGACATAGTAGAATCAGAAGAAGAAATTGAAGAATCTGGAGAAGTTTTTTATTGAAGACATTATAAAATCAAGGGAACCTTTTCAAGGAGTAATCTGTGAATGTAGTGGCGAAAATATATGTGGAACGAACTGTATGTGTCAGTCAAATGGGCTTACATGCACAGTTGTATGCCCTTGCGAAGGCACGGAAGGTTGTCATAATGGCCTTATATGACCTAAGGCAAGTTAAAGGTGTTTTTAAAGCAGAAACCTAATGTAGAAGTTTAACTTTATCTAAGACCTGGTTCATGGGACTGTGTAAAGTATGGTCACATTCGTTTGTTTTATGGTATACACAAGGCTGATGTTAGCTCTTAAGTTGTTTACAAGAGGTAGGAGATATTTAAGTTTCATATAAAAGGTGAGTTTTATCAGTAAAAATTGTTGTAAGTTGGAGTACATGTATCGCAGATATTATCCTATGCACAACTTTATTGAGAAAGGTACCTTTTTCTGTGCAACACTAAATAATATTTTGTCTTTTTTTTCAGTATGAAATTCATTAAGATGATATTTCTAGTGTTTCTTAACTTTTTGGTTTACTCTGTGTTAAACATAGTTCATTTTAGCAACTGTTTCAGTGGCACAGCTACAAAAAATGCATTATGTAAAATTAGGGTGTGGTGCATACTTTGTGGCACCTTTTTCAATCATTTGCACCACTTTTGAAGCCCACATCATACCTCATCATAAAGAAGACATACCAGGCTTTCCTTTAAGGCATGTTGTACTTGTATGTATGAATGTGCAATTAAGTCATATTTTTACCCCTATGTGCCGATCGCCTAATATACGCGTGAACCAATATTATTTGCAGATGCTGATAATTTTATGGGTTTCCATTGATTTAGATAAGAGTTTCTGTCAATCAAAGAATAGTTGCTCTGGGGAACCAAAATCGGTCTTCAAGAGAGTATCGGTAGTTATATTTAGGTGTCCAGTATAACCTTGTCTTTCCGACCCAGAATTTTCATGCATAATTACCCATTGAATATTTTTTTTTCTATGTGAGTAGGCTTATCAGCTGTCTGATCAGATTTCTGCTGTACAAATAATTACAGCAATAAACATTTCAACTGACTTCTCTACCAGCAGTGAGTGATAAATTGCTCTAAGCAGAACCAATCTGAAACTTTAAACCAAAAGAAAAGAGGGATTTTAGAGACATGAGATTTATATAAAATAGAAAACAAAAGACTTAAAAAATGAATATGAATTTAGACAAATCAATGTTTCAGACTGCAGCCAGTCTAGACTTATCCCAGCTCATAGTTGTTGTTTTTTATTATTATAATTTTACCACCTGTCTCACCTTCAGTTAGACCAGTCCGTTAATAAACATGAAATAGCTAGTAATTCTATCGAGTTTTACACGTCACCCGTTTTAAAAAGTAGACACGTCGTTAGGATAGATCGTCATTACATGCGTTTACACATCAAGCTTTCATCATGTTGAGAGCATCCCAATCATTTGCCTATCATAATTTTAACTTTCTGAATCGCCTCAGTGAAGCCAAACGTCGCGAAAGAAAGGACATTTGCAGAAGGCTAACACAGTCACAACTGAAAGAAATTTGTGAAGTCGCCGAATGCATAATAAAACTGAAAATTAAAGTCAACAGAAGAGATGAGAGAGAGATTTTTAAAAAAAGAAGCTATATGTCTGAGAATTCTGGCCAGTTCCAGACCTTCGGCCAGTAGAAAAGCCAGCTAATCAACTGACATAAGGTCCTACCGAGGTGACTGCGCAGAACGCATACCCCACGACCTATCGGCTACATCAGCAGATCATAGATCTTCGTTCATCTACAGGCAAATCGGTCCTATTTAGGATATCACAATATAAAGCCAATAAATTACCCAGAAGCTGAAATTATTCAATCCCGATGGTTGGGATAGGGAAAGGGAGGGTAGGTGTAGGATATGTTAGGGTAAGGTAGTATTAAAAGGTTATTGCAGAATAGACTGTCTGGGAACAACCCTACCCTACACTGCCATACACTACCTACCTGGTAGGTAGTGTAGGACAGTGTAGGATAGGGTTGTTCCCATGGAACGTGTACCGGCTAACTGGGTTTTAAAAGTATATCCCTGGAGCAGGCACCCCGTCACGTGGGATAGTGTTCCTCTGGAACTGGAACCAGGTCTATGGGTGTCTGCAAAATAACGCTTGCAAAGGTCCTGGGTCTGTTGATGTTTCTGGATTTGACTTAAGATGTTTATGTACTGCGATAGAATTCATATTTTTACCGAATTATGCTTGATTATTTTTTTTCCCACATTAACTCACGCCGATAAATTGGGCACGTGATGGCTCCGACTTTATATCTTCTGATGCCTTGGTTAAGTTTTTGGTCGGGCCAAACGGGGCTTAGTTGATGGCTTTCTTTAACTCTTTCCTTGTTGTCGAGTCCCCGTCTCTCTGTGATGATGTTCTGGTGATAAGAGATTCTTCGAGAGGATCGAACATCTTTGCATGCATGCTGAACCACAGTAGAAGCAAAAACGTGGGTTTCACATGGATAAAATCATAAATTCCAGATGCCACTTGATTTCTGGAATCAAACGTATTCACATGGTATCTCATAATTTACTGATTTTAAATTAGTACTCGAATTTTCGTGTTTCGTTTATGCAAATAATAATAATGATAATAAAAAATGTCCGAGGGTCCTATTTTCCCTGCTAGATTAAATAAGAGTGATTACACTGATTCTCGGTTGCGTTCTGGTGTTTACTATTTTGATACTCGTATATATCTGTTCGTTTCCTATGAGATACTAGTAGCCAATGATAAGGAATTATGCTTGAGCAATGAAAACAATTTCTATGCTGGTAAGTGTAAACGCCCGATTTTGATAAATTCTGCTGTATGTATCGGAGCTATCAATAATTTCTTGCAAGAGAGAATCAGAAGAGAGCCATCAACTGTTAATGTAGCGTGTCTGGGCAGCTCAATTCTGACTGGATGATTTCATCAGGCATAAGAGATTAGTATCTCTATTGCAAGTGTCAGGAATGCTCTTTATGTATTTTTCGCTAGCCTTATTATTGCATCAAAACTGTCATGAGGATGTTGCAAATAGTGTGTGTGTGTAATAGAATTTCATACTCTAAAGTTTCATTGGGCGTTTACACTTACCAGCCTACTGTAAATTTACCTGTATTAAGTAAGCACCTGCCTCAAGGAAGCAGTTTTGGCCTTTCCCTTGGCTGCTTGCGTAAGACAGGTTTGACTGTTCTTGAAGAGAAAAAAGTAGAAATAAATTAATGAATAATTAATAAATCTGAGCAAGCTCATTGTCTACTACATAATACAACTAGTCATAGTTTCAAGCTCTTTGTTTGAGAATTTCTTTTGAAATATCTAATGAAACATTTAATATAGAGAGAAAAAAGACAAACCAAAAAGAACAAAACCATTGTGTCTTACACAAGTCAACTAGTCATTTTAATATACTATACTAAGTTTTAGGCCTCTATTTTGCATAGTTCAGGAGAAATTCCTGAAAGACCGGTCAACGGATTTTTAAGCAACTCTACAATTGACTGGGACAACTCTGGTATATATCTAAAATATTCCGGAATTGTCTATCTTAAATGACCTATGAGTTCGGAATTATGATTTCGGTACTTTGACCACTTACATATATAAATAATTCAATATTGTGTGATTTTCTTCTTGTCTCAAAATGTAAAACTGTTCCAAATAAGTGACGCTGCGCGGACAAATATTTTGGTTTAAACACATTTCATTCAGAAAAAATACATATATTCATGACAACAGCAACGAAAGCAAAAGCTTGCTTCACTTAGTATTTTGAGTTCCTACAAAGCGTGTCATAACCTAGTAATGTGATTTTAAGAAGTAATGAGTAATAAACGTACGCATAAAATGTTGACAGTGACATGAATAAAATTCGTTTGTGAGATGCCAGCTTTAGCATTTCCCGAATGAATGGTTTTATGGTCCAACTGGCATTTAAGAGTCATTTGTTGAAAGTTCCATTTAACGGAAGGTGCCACGCTTTCAACGGTTCTTGACATGATGTTTTGCTGGCGAGCCGTATAAAAAAGAAGTTGGTACGCTAAAAGATTATTACAGAATTATTGGTTTGTGTGTGCTTTCATTTTGTATTAACCAGAAAATCTAGGAATTTTAGCATGAAGCGAACTAAAAGGAAAACGTACGACAAGGTGAGTTTGTTTTTAAGCTCTCTTATATTTGAAAATCCCTTACTAGAAGCTACTTGCAAACTACTAATGCTCAAATAAATTCCTATATGTTGAATTACAACATGCATATTGTTTTCTCAAAATTAATTCCTCCTTGTCTCTTTAATTTAGTATATCTTTGTGGCGAGGCACTACAAACTACATGCTCAAAGCAAATTCCTATATATGTTGAATTACAATATGCATACTGTTTTTTTTTCAAAAATATTTCCTCAAAGTCTCTTGATTAACCATATTCTTGTGGCGAGATTTGGATCGGTTCACAATTTCACATTTTGCATTTACAGTTAGGATATACAAATGGAGAAAATCCAGTGGACAGGTATACGCATAAATTTAACTGGATTGATAATGGAAAGTTATGTTATAACTTAAATATAAGAATTTCTATTAAGGTTATTATTGCTGCGCAAACGGTTCTGTTATGCTCTGTATCTAAGCTTTATAATGATGTTAGTTACAATTTTTATCATAAAAAGAAAATGACTTTTTTTAGAAAAACAAAATGGAGGCACCATTCCAATGTAATAAAATCTATAGTAAAAAGGAAAAAAAAATTACACGATAAAAGTCCCTTTCGCTCCTATTTTTTTTAACAGCAGAAAATGCAAACAGTTTCAGGTATAAAAAAATCGCCCTTTCTAATAGTATAAACATTACTGAAATAAAATGTCTTTATATTTTTTCAAGTGAGGCGGCTTCAACCTCAAAGAAAATAGGTACTTTCCGACAATAAATTAATTGCTACTACTCAAACATTATATTAACACGATCTTAATAAAGGTACCGCATTTCAAGGAAATATAAAGGCGACAAATTGCTATCTCATTCTAATTATTCAAATATTTGCCGAAATTTTTCAGTTGCTGAATTGACATAGGTTATCGGCATATCGTTCGATGTTTATCTAATCAATTGTATGTATTGGTTACTTTTGAGAATTAATTTGACGAGGACCCTAGAACGTGAAAGTCTATGCTAAGTGGAGTTTGCAAGTTTATTTTTGCAGAATTCATGTCGTTTCTATAGAGCCGAACACACCAGTTTTTGTGAACCTTACATCAGTTATTGACATCAGCTGTTCTATATGTAAATTCTTAGTTAATGCTTCGTTATGTATTGAAGATGCACTGACACTCCTTTTCACCTTTTAATGAGTTATACAATCATTAAATAGGTAGGCTAACATCGTAAAAACACATAATTTGGGGAGCATAAGTTTCTCCGTCCAGGCATTTTGAAACTAAGGTTGAGTGCTTACGATCTCTTTGGTGCGACAAGAAAAACTGGATAACATAAAATACATGTTTTCATTATGGTATCCATTCCAAACCTAAGTATGTAAATATGCATTCAAAATATTCATAAATATATTTGAAGTAGGCGTTCCTGGTCTATTGGACAGTTTTCAAATTATAAAGTGTATTGAAATGTTTCTCTGAATTTTATGAACCTTACTGTAATATTTAAGCAAAACTATTTTGGGACATAAGACCTGTTTTCATACATACATGTTTCCAAATATGCATAATTTGTCCCAAATTTATTATCATTTCGGAGGGGGAAGAATACAACTGTTAATCAGTCATTAAAAATGGTATCTGAGTCCAGATTTCATTAAATTCTGTGTCTTCCTTAATATCACACAAGTTGTCTCCAACAACGGAATAAAGTGAAACAGCGCGATAATCCGTAACATAATTATACAGTTTGCTTTGAACTAAACAAAGAATATGTTAAGTTAACAAATTGTGTTTGATGTTGTGACTGTGAGCTAAAATACAAAAACTGTAAGACTATGGTGGTCCGCAACATTAGGCCTATGCAACCTTTGCTGATTCCGATAGCCGAGAAATAAAGCTGTCATGTTTTTTTCCTTCAGGATTTTTGTTTTCCAGAATGTAACCTGCTCAAGCTACTCGGGAGTAGGAATGTATGGTTGAAATGTTGCTGCACATCAGGAACTTTATCAAAATTCTGATTTTCATTAAAAAAATAATTGCACATTAACTTCAAACGTTTCATGAAATTTTCCGTTACGTTTTGAAAAGAGCCATTCGTACATGGTATTTGGGACATGTTTTGAATAATTTGAAACATGTATGTCTGACAAAAGGTTATATGACCCAGAATAGTTTTGCTTTCATTTTGCAAAAAGGCATACGGAATTTAGAGAAATTATTTAATACGCATTCTGATTTATTTGAGAAACCTAACAATTTGTATCTGCTGATGAGACCGTAAGCTCAACACACAGTTTTGTAAGATACTGGCAGGGAGGGGCCGGTGGGGAGGCATGGCGGGAGGAGAGGAGGGGGCGCAATTATGACAGTTATCTTGGTTTTTCATAGTTTCCTCGAGTAGTTGGATCGTTTTGGTTACTGCTATTCTGCTGATAATGCAGCCTTTGTTGACTTACGGAAGTCATTAAGCTACAAACGGTGTCCAAGAAGTTAAGTTTTTATGGTGTTCTTTCCTTCAGGATTATCATTTCACAGAACGTATATTTTCAACGTGGGCCGGCACATTCAACCCGGGAGGGGAGAGTGTGTGTGTTGGGGGGGGGGGGGTGAGTTTATGGTTGAAATATTGCTTCACGTTGAACTTCATCAAAATTGTTGTATATTTTCAGTCAAAATTGATTGCAAATTTCATTTATTTTCATTTTATTTTGACGAAATGCATTCCCCTATGATATTAGGGACATTTATTGCATATCTGAAATCATTTATGAAAACAGGTCACATAACCCAGAATATAGGTCACCAGAATTTATCAAGGCACTTACTCATGTGATTATTTTTTCGAGGGACTAGTTATCTCATCTTCTCATATGCTGTTCCTCCGGGAGTTTCCAGAAACCAATCCCAATGCAAATTAACAGTTTTTGGTGTCCACAGTTATACACATACTAAGGTATCCATAGTGCTACACACAAGAGCTGCATGAATTAATTTGTTACTCCTTCATGATTTCCTTGTCTGCCTCGCTTCTCGAGACGCAGGAGCTGAGGTGGCTCGATGTGGGGGTCGGGGTAGGGGGAGAGAGGTGTGCCTGCGCTCGTGATTTAATTACCTGATGTCTGCAGCTATTGTGTCTCGCATAATGCGTCAATAAGTGTGACTCTGAGAAGGCTTTCGTTGCCTGCCGCGACCTGCTCATCAGCCTTTTCCTTTAAAATTTAGGCTTTTTAGCAACACTGAAGACTTTCAGTAAATTGGGTATAAAATAGTTCAGTTGTATTTCAATACAAAATGCATTTCACTCACTCACTCACATGTACATTTGATTTTCACAGTTTCATGTAATTTTCATTGCAGTGTAAAGACAATATTCGTCTATGACATTTTGACCGATAAACATAATATATATATATAAAAACCAGGTTCTAGGACCCATAAAATTTTAAAAGTAGGTTACCAGAATCAAACAGATTTTAATAGCATCTTGGAACAGTTTAGGTAATTTCCAGAGTAATCAGTTATCCTTTTTACTTCTTGGAGTTTTCAGTAGCCAGTGACCATCAATTCGCAAGAAGCTGGCAATGGCATTTGTAAGGAGTGCTCAGTGCTACACAGATTCAGGCATCTATAGTGATACATCAATTTATTTGTAACTATACAAAGGGCGTATCACTCATTCACTTATTTAATCACTCAATGACTCACTCATTCAATCACACAGGTAAAAAATCGTCCCAAAATTTCTTTTTTTTCAAACTTATATGAATAAGATTTTTATGAATAAAAAATCCTATACTTTCGAGCCCATTCGAAAAAAAAAGAAGTAGTTCATTACAGCATTATCAGGAACATCTGTGCCTGTAACGCTGTGCCTGTAATTATGTGAACCAAATATGAAAATCAATTAAATTTTACGCAATAAAGCAAGTGTATTTTTTCCAGTATTCAATAATAATAATAATAATAATAATAATAATGATAATAATAATGATAATAATAATACAAAATCCCCCCCCCCCAAAAACAAAAATAAAAAAAAATAAAACAACAACAAAAAAAACAAAAAAACAACAACAACAAAAAAGCAGTAACCAACCAAGCTCTTAAGTGACCGAATATTGTAAGATTTCAATGCTAGGTTACTAGAAACTGTCGGGGTTTCTAGTCCTTTGAAACGCTACGGAGATTCCAGTGGCCAAACTCCATTGCACACTTAATTGCAAGTAGCTGACAATGGCATTGTGCACTGTGTCCACAGTGCTACACATATATTACGGTGTCCACAGTGCTTACAAAAAGTTGCATCAATTCATTCGTCGCATTGCAAAACGCGACTCGTAATTCACCTTTTCACTAAATCAATCAATCACACTCGCATGTACGAAGATTGTAGACCTTTAGCTGACTATAGACCCCCTCCGCTCCAGGGGAAGTTTTGTACCCCATAATTTCCTGAAACTACAACAAAATGACATATGTTAGCCCTTTGTACGTTGGGGCTTTAACGTATAACACCAACATTAGTTAAACAACCCAAATATACATATACAGGTTATGATAGAAAGCACGCTTTGTTATATACATGGTTGTATTCATCCTAAATAAGGTTGAATTTTGTCTGCTGGTACATAAATTGTTGTTTCAAGGTAACTCATATTGTCATGGATATGTTGACAAATCGGTGAGACATAGCTAACATTGTATTTGATGTGTTTTTCCTTCAGTATCTATTTACATGTAATATAAGGAGCAAACTATAAGAACTTAAGTGCAGAGAACTATACTGCCATAATATGTCTTTTTTAATATTCTAGTACTTGATAACTTACAAAACTTGTCAGCAGTCACGATAATTATGTTACGTATGTAACCATAAAAAGATAACGGATAAACAATCAGAGTCAGACTCAATCACTGAATTAGTGGATTGAAGCTTATACATACATGTAATGTATCACTCTCTTTCGAATCATGCCTAGAATCATGCAATTAGGTAGCATATTAAACAGGGACAGAATGTGTTTAAAGCATTGCCCCAACAAACTGACGAGGAAAGCTAAGAAAGCTTACCTTAGATGCTGTATTCTTTCAATGTCATCTGTATTACGTCTTGTGTAGACACTGGTGTACATGTTAATATAATGATACAACAACGTCATGTGCCTTCAAACTATAAAAAAACATGGGATAACGTGTATTTGAAAGGAAATCTAACGATTGCATTACGTTACACAATTACAATATGTCCTGGGGTGAGATTTGTAACTAACCTGTTTTCAAAATTTCAGTCCCTGGGTGGCCGAAGCACTCATTTCTTAAGCGTTAACTTACCACTGGTATTCAGATAGCAAATATAGCTCTTTCATATACACAAGAACTCAAAAAGACGCATATAAATCGTTACAGCTGAAGCATTTCGACCTTGCCATCCATTCAGACTCACTTAACAATGCAATCATAAAAATGATTTTTTTTCTCGATTTTATGGATCAAATGAAGTAAGTTTAAGTTGGTATAATGTAACTGATCAATATTCAGGTTTAGAGGCATAACGGGGATAAACCTCAAGTTACACCTGTGCTGATTACCCTACAAATAATATGCAACTGTGACTGCCAGCCGGGGATATCAAAAGCAGTATCAACTCAGTTGAGGAGAATTAACACCAATATTGCTATGCTGTCATTCGAATCCTAAGCAAACAGCCTCTTTGCACAATAATTGCTTTTCTTAGGCTAGCAAAAATGTATGGGTCCCGTAATCGTAACTTACATGTTAAATTGTAACCTACGTGATAAGTTTCTGCAGCTCCGATCGAATAAAGGTAAATGTTTCCCGTAGCCTTATAGCCGTGGAGGTTAGAGACCCACTGTATTTTGGGCACAGCTGATGAAAGGCGGAGCCCATCCCTCTCCTTTGGCTGCTTTATCCTTCCCTGATTCGAATAAGGTACCCATTTACTGCTGGGTTAACAGACAGAGTTTTCCAGAGTTTTCCAGTCGTCGTATGGCGACAGTGAGCCGCGAACTCACGACCTTACGGTGACTTTCTGCACAATAGCCGAGCAACTCTAACCTCTTGACTACGGCGCCTCTCCGATCGAATATATTCCAACAAATTAGCAATATGAAAATTTAAGGATTATAGAAAGTGACATACTTTTAACCACTGTCCGGAGTTCTGTTTTTCATTCTGTTGTTGCCAATACATGTTTTCAACTGATCAGTTAATTTTGCAAATTCCATGTTTATATTTCCACTTGTAGCTACTATCAACGACTAAATTTGTTACGAAGGACAAATTTCAGTCAGACGATTTTCAATATGTATGCTTCTTCAATTATTGTTTGAATATTGCAAAATGCTGTATTCCCTAACAGTATATGGTTTCATCAGCAGTAAAATTTCATAAATAGGCATTTTACAACCGTATTAATTGCTAATCAATATGGTTATACAAAGTCAAGGAGATCAAATGCAGTTATTTATTTACCTTTGTCCCTTATTGGCATGTGTAGGTATGCACTACTTGTATTATTAGATTATTTACTTTTCATAACTTAAGGTGGTGATTTATGGTAAATGTAAAAATCTGCATAAAACCATAAAGAAGTAAGGTATCCCCCTGAAAGTTAGCAGACTTCTTATTTTTTTTTTTTACAGTTTAGAATACAAAATAGACGTACATGCTGCTTAAAAAAGTGTTTTTTAGGAAAGATCAAAGAGTAGTTTTCTGCGCAATAATAAAAAAAATTAACATCGCTATTGAAAATTTACGTAGTGCTGAAGGTGCGTTATTGCATAATAGAGAGCGTACTAGCAATTATTTATTCCAACTCTTTCTCAAATTGTAATGTAGACCAGATGAAAACGGTAGCTTTTTCTCAAATGTTCAGCCATGTACAAGGTAATGTACACTGGATGCATTTATTAGATATAGGGTAGGCAAGCATACCTATGTAACACCTACAGTATAAATAATACATTACTTACATGATCACTGGTGTGTAGATGAAATTGTTCAACCTTATTAAAATAGTCTCACCTGCCTCACCTGTGTGTTTTGACAAAAAATTTGGACACAGACGGCATCTTTTTTCATCTGCTCAGCCTGATAATGTGTGAAAGAAATTGAAAAACTAATTGCGCTAGCTTGCTCTCCATTATGCAACAAGGAACTCTCAGCACTAAGTATATTTTCAATAACAATATTATTTTTTCAGATTATTGCGCACAAAATTACCCTTTGATCTTTCCTTATAAAAACACTTTTAACATTAACAAATGCTGTATTTTGGGAGTCTGAATTATCAGAAACAACATAAAGAAGGCATATGCTAAATTTTGGAAAGATCAGTGGTATATTGAGTGTTTTATGCAGATTTTTGTCTTTGCCCCAAATCAGTGATTATCACCACCTTAAGGATATTGGGAAATAAAGAATTTATAAACCCCTAATGAATAGTTTGGATATAATATAAATGTAATGCTACAGTCTGCATGTTTAGTGGTTAACCCAGTTATGGTTAAACACTTTGCTTCCCTCTTTCATTGCACGTCGGTTGGTCAGGCATCAGACTCAATTTTGTTGGTTGGGGCCGGAGTTTGCCTTGTCTGTTGCTTGGTTATTTGGGGTTCAACTAATAGTTTTCTTTTGCTCCGGTATTTCAGTGGTGTTGTCTGACTTCTCAGGGGTCTCCTGATGTGGCAATACCTTCTTTCCGTTGAGTCCTCATCTCTGATTCATCATAGGCCTTATCCGTGATTTGTTTATCATTTATGAGTTAGGAAACTTTCATGCGGATCAAACAGCTAACTTAATGTTTCAAACCACTGCAGAAGCAGAGAGGGAGAGGTTTGGGCACAGTTAAACATGTTTAACCCCCCCTCCCAGTAATCTTTTGCTGTCCGTTCTAAGGCGGTACTTCTGTTGCGGTTCCTTGATGTTACATTGTGCTGTGTCCGCTCGTCTATGGTCTCTGGCGGTTTGGTCACCCGTGTTGCTGCCCAATCTGCCTTCTGTTTTGTTTTGTTTTGTAACTAGAATAAAAAATATGTACAAGTAGATGATGTTATTGGGGTAGCTGAATGACTATCTGTTTGAGAAAGAACTGCTCATTCGGTTTACTGTGCGTGTCTTTCGTAAACTTGTGTCACTTTCTGTGTGTATATGCTTCTTTCCCTATTGGTTTTGAGAGCAGAATATGGGATTTGATTGTATTAATTCCTGATCATTGCCCAACTTTTTACTTTGTATACGGTACTTGTTCAGTCTTCCTTTTTCTTTTTATTCTCGGTATTATGCTACAAAAATTTAACTTCAGTGTAGGCGAACATATTCTGAAGGAGAAAAACTAAGATTTGCCCATAAATATCTGAACAGAAATGACCATCCTTAATATGTTCTGCCCTTTTTATTTGCCCTTTCATTAAGGGTAGAGCTGACTGGAACACTGTCTCTGGATTTTTTTTTTGTTCAAACGTAATATATCTATATGAGTTTTAGTGAATCGATTCATTAAGAGAAGAATGTAGGCAGACTTGAAAGAGCAGGAAACAAAAACACAGAAATAAGGATTATCTTAAACATAGCATTTACACATTACTACAATATCTTGGGTAAACTGCCCGTGTCCTTTTTTTCTGTATTAAATATTTCCGAAACAATGCTCCCAATCTCCTGGTAGCCATTTCATTGTTCGGAACTACATAACGGAACAAAACAAAGCATCGTATAAACACTAACATGAAACATTTTCAACCGTAGATGTATTTCTTAATTGTAAATGAGCAATATTGTTTGCCTAGGTAACGTAAAATATACAACAGTCAGAAAAAGGTAAGTATAAATTGCAGCAAATATACACCTTAGCCTTGATGCATAGCTGTATTTGGCTGAAGTCATTAAACTTTGGTTTACTACACTGCTTTAAAGCTTTTCAGCATAAAAACTATACCAGATCCTCTCAAGAAAAAAGTTCTACCACGTTTTGTTCTGTTGATCACTGATTATTCTATAGTTTTAAACCCTAAAACAGCATAAAAACACCCCGATTTTAGTTTTATCAACTGATTGTATTTGCTTCTTTTCGAGATCTATATAAAAATCAATGCTGGCTTTAAGGTGGTGATTTATGATAAATGTAAAAATCTGCATAAAACCATAAAAAAGGAACGTATCTCCCTGAAAGTTAGCAGACTTCTTATTTTCGTTGTTCTTTACAGTTTAGAGTACAAAATAGACATACATGCTGCTTAAAAAAGTGTTTTTATAAGGAAAGATCAAAGGGTAATTTTCTGCGAATAAATCTGAAAAAATAATATCGTTATTGAAAATTTACGTAATGCTGAAGGTGCAATATTGCATAATGAAGAGCGTCCTAGCAATTATTTATTCCAACTCTTTCTCAAATTGTAATGTAGACCAGATGAAAACGGTAGCTTTTTCTCAATGTTCAGCCATGTACAAAGTCAATGTACACTGGACGCATTTATTAAATATAGGGTAGGCAAGCATACCTATGTTAACACCTACAATATAAATAATACATTACTGACATGATCAGTGGTGTGTAGATGAAATTGTTCAACCTTGTTAAAATAGTATCACCTGTCTCACCTGTGTGTTTTGACAAAAACATTTGGACACAGACTGCATCTTTTTTCAACTGCTCAGCCTGATAATGTGTGAAAGAGAAGGAAAAAATAATTGCTAGGACGCTCTGCATTATGCAACAAGGTACTCTAAGCACTAAGTATATTTTCAATAATGATATTTTTTTCAGATTTATTCGCAGAAAATTACCCTTTGATCTTCTCTTATAAAAACACTTTTTAACATTAACAAATGCTGAATTTTGGGATTCTAAATTATGAGAAACAACATAAAGAAGGCATCTGCTAAGTTTTGGAAAGATCAGTGTTATTTTGAGTATTTTATGCAGATTTTTGTCTTTGTCCCAAATCAGTGATTATCACCACCTTAAAGCAGCCTCTTTACTCTCTCTGTAGTAATATTTTTATTATTTTTTTCATTTTTATTTTTTTCCAGCTTTATTAAACGAAATATCACAAATCTTACCCTCTTTTGAACGGTGATAATTGTAAAAGATAGTAGATGGGCAATGCCGTTATCAAATATGTTGATTTATAATATAACAACGAATAATTTTGAATGTTAAGAATATGTCAAGTCGATAAATCTTACAATCTGAAGTCTACTGTGTTTCATCATGCATATAACACACTTCTGGAATCCTTAAAACTAATAAAGTGTTAAAAGATCCAAGCATACATTATATATATCGTAAGAAATTCCCAAAACTTCTCCCAAAGAAAACAAAACAATTGTATTGTCCAATTATATGCTGTTATTGAAAATAGTCATAGGTAACGTATATAAACAATTGTTATGGCTGACTAAGATGCGTTCAAAATATAGTGCTACCGTTCATTGAAATTTTAATAACTAAAATGTACAGTCTTACCCTTAGCTGTTATTTTTCAAATCCAGCAGTGTAATTCAAGCACTAGAATTATCCGGTAAATTAGAATTGTAATATGGCTTGGGTATGATGACCGTATGTTAACCTTAAAAAGAGGAATAAATTGTCTTTAATAAAATTATAAACATAAGGTCTAATATTGAAGGAGTAACTTACAAAACAGAAAATATTTGGATGGAAATAGAAATTTTAATGGAGTGTAAAGAGAAATGTCACGTATATTACACCATGTAAGCAAATGTGATCCTTCAAACATCATATCTTATAGCTCTGGATTGTTCTATTTGAATCTATTATGATTTTAAACATAGGCTAGTGACTTCTACTTTTTGGCAATTTTCAATATTTTTAACTTAAATTTATTTTTTTCAATGGGTAACGTTTATAACAGGCTGTTACAGGGTAACGCCCCTCTCGCCAGAGGGCTAGCATCCTGCAAAATACTTCTAAGGTATTGGGATTTTAGAAAATTATGGTCTACAAAACTCCCCCTGGGCTATGGGGAGCGGGGGTAGGTAAACCATATTTTGCTCATGGTCAGCTGTCTCAAAAATTCATAAAAGGACTTGGTATGACAAGGCCCATATATAGCCCCCAGAAAATTTCAATTTTCAAACATTCTATTTCGATGGTGGAAATGTCTACCTAGTAATACTTATGTTCAAGACAGAAAACACAAATATTTAAGCAAGAAACTGCTTAAAATCTCTGTTTACTGATTTATTCTGTGTTTGAACGTTACTATATACACATTTCCATCATCGAAACAGAACGTTGGAAAAATAAAATTTCCGAGACCAAATATGGGCCTTGTCATACCAAGTCCTTTTATGACCTTTTGAGACGTCCTAAATACATGCGGGTGTGATTGATTGATTGACAGCGTGAAAAAGTGAATAAGGAATCGCATTTTGCAATGGAACAAATGATTTCATACAGCTTTTTGGTGGGCACTGTGGACACCTAAATATTTTGTGTAGCACTGTGGACAATGTGAACAATGCCATTGTCAGCTACTTGCGATTGAATATGCACTCTCATAGGGCTTTCGTTGCCTGCAGAGACCTGCACATCACCTTCTTCCTTTTTAAGTTTTTGGGTTAAGCGACACTAAAGATGTCATACAGAAACGCTCTTCTTTCGCACTAAATTTGGTTTAGTTCGATATGTATTTCAATACAAAATGCAAATCACTCACTCACTCACTCACTCACTAAGTTACTAACTCACTCACTTGTACATTTAATTTTTCAAGTTTGATATAATTTTCATTGCAGTTAGAAGACATTTTTCGTCTATAACATTTTGGACAATAAGCATATAATTTTAAAGGTAGGTTACCAGAAAGTATAAGGTGTAAATATGTGGGGCAGTTTAGGTCATCTTCAGATTAATTAGTTATCCTTTTTACTCCTTTAATTTTCCTTAGGGAATTTCCAGTAGCCAAATCCCAGGGAACATAAATCCACCAGAAGCTGACAAAAGCATGTGTAAGGAGTGTACAGTGCCACACGGATAGTCATTTTTTTAGCATTAATTGAATTAGGCATCCATAGTCATACATCAATTTATTTGTTAACGTGCAAAGTGCTAATCACTCACACACACACTTATTTACTCACACACTGATTCATTCATTCAGTCACACATGTACAGATATCGTCCCAAAATGTTATTTTTTTCAAACTTATGTAAATAAGAATGAATGAAGAATATCCTATACTACTGAGCCCAGTTTGGGAAAATATTTCCACGACATCTGTGCTTGTAACGATGTTAATAGTAAATAAAACTTCTACGCAATAAAGGACGTGCATGTTTTCAGTATACAGTAGTAAACATCAAATAGCAACCAATCTAGCTCTAAAGTGACCGAATATTGTAAGAGTCGTGTTGCTCAAATACTACTAAGGTGTTATGTCTGATATATATGCCATAGTGTTAAACAATCGCTTTTGCTACCAAGTCTCCGAGTTTGTTACTGAATCGCGTAGATATGTTTGGCTGAAATGTCACCCAGATACGGGCGAGGCGGGCCGAGTCAAAAATAAGTTGTTTTAATCACTATCTCTTTACTACTCAGTCACTCGCCCAGTCACTGACACTATTTTACTTACTCAACCACTTACCCGCTTCAGCAAAGTTTGTATTTTGTATTCAGAGAAAATTTGTGATATTATCATGCCATGAAAGAGACTGTGCTCTAGTTTTTTTTAAAACTTTTTTCTGCAAAACTGGCAGCGTTTGGAACATTTTTCAGGTTTTCTCAAGAGAACAAAACCCAAATATCCGCTCATAGACAAAAAGCATATGTTTTTGGTTTCATTTTCTTAGTTAGAATACAAGGATTAATTTTGTACAAATTTTATTTTTAATATGTTGGAATTGTAAGCTCAACTGGGCCTTTAGGCTCAAAGGTGAGCTTATAGTATAGCCAGGCATCCGTCGTCCGTCGTCACTATTTTCAAACATCTTTTCGTTTGAAACCACTGGGCTGAATGAGGCAATATTAAACACGGAGCCATCCTAGGTTACGGGAACGAAAAATTGTTCACAGGGTCTGGGTCACATGACCAAGATGGCCGCCACGCCCATATATGGAAAAAAACTTCAGAATTCTTCTTCTCCAGAACCGAAAGGCTTATGACCTTGAAACTTGATATATAGCATCGGGCATTCGGGACTATCATAGTTTAACAAATGATGACATTATGTTAACCTTACTTTATTAGTCGACGCGACGTAGTCTGGCCCATGTTCCTTCTTGTGAACGTACAGTCAAACCTGTCTTAAGGGGCCACCCAAGGGAAGCCCCAAAATTGGCTGCTTAAGACAGGTGACCCCTTAATACAGGTTCATTTGCACTGTATTTTGGTTCTAGGGACCCGGAAAAGGTGGCTGCTAAAGGCAGGTGGCCCCTTAATAGAGGTGACCACATAAGCAGGTTTGACTGTATTCTCTGCTCTTGAAGAAACTCTTTAAGATTTTAATTTTTCCTCACTGCAGCTGGTGTTGTGCCGTGTGGCGGCCGTAAAACGTCTCCCGTACATCATCCGTAGTGCAGATTTTATTCTATTTTCGTCCTTTGAGATCACAGGATATATTCTGAGATATCTGAAATTTTAGATTGGCTTATACTCATATTCTATACCCTTGTTTTATATATTATTTGGACCCTTTTTGATACGAATCAGTCTTTGAATCGACTGTCTGCGTTTAAGAAATAACGGTATGTTTTTCTCTGGTTTCGTCACCAGGTATTGTCAGGGTCACTGAAGAGGCTTTGGGCCCAGTAAAACCGGTTTACCCCCCCCCCCCCCAGTATTTATTACTGACCGTCCCAAGACGGTATTTCGTTGCGGTTGCACTTGTTTTATGTTCGGTGATGTTTAACTTATTGTGTTTTCATTTCAACCCTTCTGTTGGTATAAATTGTAAAGATAGCTGAGTTGCCACCTATTTGGTAAAGAGCTGACTCGGCACATCACTTGTTATTTATTGTTTGTTGAGATGTCTTTTTCAGTCTTTCCCTTTGATGTTGGGGATAGGGTTTTGAATCTGATAATGTCAGTTCCTGAAGTGTATTTACTCTTTAAATTTATTGGCCGAAACTACGTCGTCGGACCCCTGTTCCGACTTGTGGACGCATTCTCTGCTCTTAAAGGAACTCTTTCAGATTTTAACTTCCTCTTATTTACGACGTGGTCAACTTTGGAATTTTATGCTTTTGTATGGAACAATTCTTAAACAGTACTTCCTCCGACACTATTTAAGTCTTAGGTATAACATTTACTACATATATTATTAGCTAAATGGCCAGATAAAGAAATTCCCTCGCTAACATCAAGGTCATTCTTTGACCTTTGTTCAAGGTCACTGATATTCTGTCGCCTGTCAGTGTTTTGAAACATTTTCGCCTCTGAGGCTACTTTGCTGATTGAAGCCATATTTCATATGGAGCATCAGTGGGGCTAAGAAACCGCAGTTGGTTCAGATGCTCTTAGTAACATGACTTAGAAGGCCGCCATGACCATATATAAAAAAACCCTTTCTTCTCCAGAACCAAAGGCCCAATGGCTTTGTGGCTCAGTATGTAGCATTGAGGACCCAGGCCCATCATAATTTATTCAAATCATGACTATACATTGAACTTGATCTAATTGAAAGCAAGTTCAATTTGGTATGGTAGTCTTTTAATGGGAAAATGCTTAAACAGTGGATTTCTCAGAACGTATTTAAGTCTAAGGTATAATATTTGATATAAATGGTAAACTAAATGAGCAAATGAAAATGTTGCTGAAGGTCAATGTCATTCTTGTTCAAGGTCACTGAGATTCTGTCACCTGTCAACAGTTCCAAACATCTTCTCCTCTGTAGCCACTGGGCCGATTGAAGCCATATTTCATATGGGGCTTCACTTGGTCAAAGGAATTAAAGTTTGTTCAGATAGTCCCAGGACTAGATGACCCCCACACCCATATATAGTATAAACCCTTCAATTATTTCTTCTTCAGAACCAAAAGCCCAATAACCTTGTGGCTTGGTATGTAGCCTTGCAGACTTGGGCCCAACATAATTTATACAAATGACAGTGTGTTGACCTTGACACAATTTATGACGAGGTCAATTTTGGTGCATTCTGCTTTCATATGGGGAAATGCTTAAACAATGGATTTTTCAGAACTGTTTTTAAGGTATGATATTTGGTACATATGCTTAACTAAATTACAAGATGAAGAAATTGTCTCACTTAAAGGTCAAGGTCATTTTTTCGGCCTTTGTTCAAGGTCACTGGGATTCTGTCGTCAACATTTTCAAACAGCCACGGAGCAAAATGAGCTATATTTCATATTGAGTCAGTTTTAATGTTAATTTACCATAAAATAAGTCAAAATTCAAAACTTTTGATATACCTAAGCATTTCTTTTGAAAACTGTTACACTCAACTTTCCATAACAAGTGATAAATTAACATTCCAATTTTCTAGCAAGTAGACCTAAATTTTTGTTGGAAAAAGACGTAGGTTATAATTAAACAAAATGGAAATAGACAATTTTTTTTTCAAAAATACTTTCCGTGTGTGTGTGCACTGTCATAATACTCATTATATATGCGTGGCATGCTGAGGCACGGGGGTGGGTAGTCTACAGCTGAAAAACAGATAAAGCGGGTGGGGTAATTACACCCTTTAAATCTAAAAAAAATGGCTAAAGTTATTAATATTTTAAAATATTGCATACTATCAGCAGCTGAAGTGTCCAACCAAATTAAGCATATTTATCAGAACAAAATTTCGATATATTAGAAAAACAATAATTGGACCTATTTTCAGCGACTGAAAATTTCACATACCCCTCTTAATAATATCCATTTATGTCACTCTAGAGTCATGATAAGTTTTCAAAATCACTACTAAAACATCTTTATAGTATATAAGTCTATCTATTAATGCCAAATATTTCAACTTATGCTGCCTAAGGAAGACAAAATAATTTATTGTAAAAATAGGCAATACTGTCAGAGGTCCTTACCTCACTAAAAGTCAAGATATTTCTTTGACCTTTGTTTAAGATCATTAAGATTCTGTTGCTCAACAGCATTTTCTGGCATCTTCTTTACTGATGCCACTGGGCAGATTGATGCCATATTTCATATGGAGCTTAAGTGGGTCACAAAACCAAAGTTTGTTCAGATCTTGGTCACATGACCAAGATATCCACTATGCCCATTCATGGTAAAAATCCTTAAAAAATCTTCTCCTCCATCACAAAAAACCCAGTGAGCTTGTGGCTTGGAATGTAGCTTTGGGAGCTCGGTCCAATCATAGTTTTAACAACTGATGACAGTTCGTTGACCTTTATACAGTTTATGGAAAGATTAATTTTACTATGTTATGCTTTAACTGTGAAAATGCTTAAACAGTGAATTTTCAGAAACTATTTAAGTGTAAGGTATAATATTTGATATATGTGGTAATCTAATTAAGCAAACAAAAATATTCTGTTGCAAAAAGTCAAGGCCATGCTTTGTCCTTTGTTCAGAGTCACTGAGATACTGACGCCTGTCAGTATTTTCAAACATCTTTTTCTCTGAAGGCACTGGGCTGACTGAAGCCATATTTTAATGGAATTTCACTGGATCACAGGAACCAAAATTTGTTCAGATGCTCCTAGTCAAAGATGGTCTTGGTTACATGATCAAGCTGGCCGCCATGCCCGTTTATGGAAAAAAAACCTTCAGATATCTTCTCCATAACCAAGGTTCCGATGACCTTGTGGCTCAGTATGTAGCATTGGGGACACGGGTCCACCTTAGTTTGTTCAAACCATGATTGTGCGTTGACAACTACCTAATTAATGACGAGGTCAACTTTAGAACGTTATCCTTTTGTATTGGAAAATGCTTAAACGTCGGATTTCAAACAAACTTTTAAGTCTAGGAAAAATAATTTGAAAATATGTCAAAATGAATACATAAAGACATAAGGTCACCGAAAGTCAAGGTCAGTTTCTGAACGGTGCCCAAGGTCACTGAGATTTTAAGAAATTAAAATATTTCCTCCTTATAAGCTACTAGTTACCAATTTGTAGCAAATGAGCAAAATGACCAATTGTGTCTGTTGACAGAAGGTATCAAGAGAGCTAAAGGACCATTGGTCCTCTGTTTTTTTACAGCCTTTACCATGCCAGATCCATCGAAGGCATGAAAACCGTTCCTATACTATTTAGCCGACTTTGAGATAAAAACTTTCATTCGTAAGGACATTATTAAAGCATTTTCAGCTTTCAGGAGCATCTGTGCATGAAACGATGTCAAGCACATAGAAAACGACTTCTAGAGTTCTAAACAAAAAAGGACAGGCCATTTTTCATCAATAAAAAACAAAACCAAAAAAAAAAAAAAAATAAATAAAAAAAATAAATAAATAAAAAAGAAGAAAAGGAAAAAGCAACATGTTGCTTCTGTTATGTCTTTATTTTGCATGTTTTAATATTGCATCACATAGCTTTTTCGGCTCAAATAATGCATCAATGTTTATAACATTCCGTGAAATTCTTTAATAGGCATTAGCTCTAAACGGAGTACAAACAAGTAAGCTGTTACGGTGTTCATTTCGTTTACTTTTGCCAAATGTGGGATACATACTTTCACGTGCAATGAAAAACGGTATTCTTAGGATCACATGTGCATGTAACGATGTTAAACGCATTGCAAACGACTTTAAAGGATTGTAAACGAATTCTAAGCAGTGAAACATAATGCAATTTCATCTTTTATTGCAAAAAGCAAGGAAGAAACTAGGTTCCAAGTAAGCCATTAAGTGATTGTAATATACATGGTGCTCTCAAAAGACTTAAGTTTAATATCTGATATATACTGAACCTCCAAAATAACATCCCATTTTTATGCTGTCTTTATATTTCTTGAATGTGGACATTTTCTATTCCCTATAAGCCACTTGTTTCAAATTTGTAACAATTGAGCGAAATGAAAAATTGTGTCTGTTTACAGAAGGTGTCAGGTGAGCTGCAGGACCATTGGTCCTCTGGTTTGAAAGATATTGGGAGTATACAAAATTTAGCACGGCATTATTTTTCTTCCATAGGCATCTCTGCATTTGGGGAGAGTTGATGTTCTATCCCTCAAGAACCAGTGGATGCAATTTGAACTTAGAAGTCCAATGTGTTTAGTGGGCAGGTAAGCGAGTGTTTTAATGCTTTTTACCAGTTTATCTTTAACGCTATTTATGCTTTCAATACGTAAACAATAAATGAATAAATAAGCGGATAAATCAGTCAATCAAAAGATCAATCAAACAATGAAAATAAATGGGATAATTTTTCTATTATTATTTTAATTGTTGATACACCACAACACAAAAGACCATTCATAGGCTTTCGATTCTTGTTTATGTTGTTGTGTTGATGCTTTACGTCCACGGTTAACATCTATGTTCATGTCAATTAACCTAACAACACTATTCCTGGGCAGACTTAGACTTCGTCTGTTAGAGATACTTGTCCTTGCGCACCAAAAAATGCTAGTTTTTACTTTGTGCTGATAACAGATTCTGCAGTTTATACTGAATACCTATGAAACTTAGAGATAAAGTGAAAACTATTAAATATTGGATGAATTCGAAATGGAAACCCAATCTAATTTGGTTTGTCATGGTGACCTGTTCCTGACCAAATAGAAAGCTATTTTAATCCCTTGTGATAGGGATAATTTGTACAATTATGAAACTTACAAATAATCAGAACGACTATAAGTTCTAATTTGTGCAATGTAAAAAGATAGGAAATGATCAGGAATGAGTATAATCAAAGTCTATTATTCGATAGCCATGATTCGATATTTTTGCATGTCTTTTAATGCACTGTTAGTGTTGGATAATCAATTACAACCTGATTATCCGAATCATTCTTTAAGCGCTCATATATTTATTATCAGAGGACAAACTAAATTGTGACTTTAAGTAATCCTCTAAATAAATGACGATCAAACATCTTGTCTGTTCAATAAAGGATTAAGGTTTAAACATAAATACATAATGTATAATATACGATATTTATTACGCAAAAGCTACTTTTACTACTTATAATAACTGAGCCGCGTCGCTCGAAGATGCTATCAGATGTTTCATTGTTACAACATTGCTGGACCTATAGCGCGGCAAGATTTCCTTCGGACCTTCTATTCTTAATGGGTCAGAGACCCGCATGAACCTTCGCTGTTCGTGTTTTCAAAACGGCCTTTTCTGCATATGGCAGCTCTATTATCATAATTATAATTATTTGGAATGGACTGGGGAACTAAAATTTTATATGGTACAAACCGTAAAAAACTTCTTCTCCAAGACCAATGGGCCAATGCCTTTGAAACTTGGTATGTAGCCCTGGGGACACAAGGTCTACCATAGTTGTTCAAATGATGACCCTGGGTTGACCTTGATCTATTTAACGACATGGACAAACTTTCTTGCTTAAACTTATATATGGAAAGTTCTTAAACACGTAATGTTATGAGACTTTTTAACTTGTTATATTAAAAGAATTAAATTTGTGAAAAAAAATAATTGTAAAATTAATATTGAAATGCAATGTCACTGTTTTACTTTTGTCCAAGGTGACTTTGATTCAAATTTTGAAACTGCTTTGCCTCAGAAGGTAATGGGTCAATTTAACTCAAATTTTATGTAGACCCTCTATGGGTCAGGGAAACCAAAGGTTGCTAAAAAGTGACTGGTCATGCGACAAAGATGGCCGCCATGCCCATATCTGGTATCCACCGTTAAAATCTCCTTTTCAGGACATGTTGGCCGATTTTTTTGAAACGTGATACCAGCATATGGGACACAAGATCTACCTCAGTTGTTCAAATGATAACCCTGGGTTGACCTTGACCTATGCTCCGAAAGTCCCACATATAGATAACTGCTTTAGAAAGTGTTTTATGAGACTTTTAAATTTCATAATTCTAAATAAATCAAATTTTGCTAAAAGAATACGAATATTGAAGTCAAGGTCACTGTTTGACCTTTGTCTAAGGTTACCGTGAGTCGAGCTTTGAAACAGCTTCTCCTCAGAAGCCGCTAGGCCAGTTGATTTTAAATTTCATGTGGAGACTCTTTGGATAAAATGATCTTGGTCATATAGCCAAGATGGCCGCCATGCCCATACATAGTCAAAACCATTTAAAGATCTTCTGCACTAGAACCAATAGGCCGATGGCTTTGAAACTTTACATGTTGCATTGAGCACACAAGTACTATCAAGATTGTTCAAATAATGACCTTGGGGTGACCTTGACTTTTTTACGGTAGGATCAAATTTGTTTTCTGGTGCTTTTAAATGGGAAAATGCTAGAACATAAGATTTCTTGGAAACTGTTTAATCTTTTGGCCTAAAAATTGATATATATAGTCATCGTAATGAGTACATGAAAATTTGTGAGTACAAGAAGTCAAGATCATTCTTTGACCTTTAACCTTTAGACCTTAAGTCTCTTATTTTGTCAATTTCAAAACATCTCCTCAAAAGCCACTGGGCAAATTGTAACCAGATTTCATTTAGAACCTCCAGGGGCTGGGTGGGGGGGAGAGAAAATTTGTACAGACCTTGAAACTTGGTATGTAGCATTGGGTACTGAAGCACTACCTTTTTTTCAGCAAGGTCAAATATAAGAAAATGGTAGTACTTAAGATTTCTTGGGAAGTTTTCATTATTTTATCCAAAAAATTGGTATATTTAGTCATCTTACTGACTACAAGAAGATTTGTGAGTATAAGAGGCAAGGTCATTCTTTGGTTTAAACAGTATTTTATTCTTCATTAAATACATGCATATACATAATATTCAAATCAGTAGAATATAGGATCTGACGGTAAGCGTGTTGCTTATATTAAAGTCATCTCCTTATATTAAAGTCATCTCCTTATGGAAGGTCATTCTTTGACGTTTGACGTTTGACCTGGAACATCATATTGTGACAATTCCAAACATCTCTTCTAAAGCCATTGGGCCAGTTGCAGCCAGATTTCATTTAGAACCGCTAGGGTCTGAGGGAAAGAGAATTTATTCAAAGTCCGGGTCACATGACCAACAGAGCTGCCATTCTCGAATATGGTTAAAGTTTCAAAAACCATGCACTGACCTAATTCATGGTGAGGTCAACTTTGGTTCCTTATGATAATTGTACATTTTGGTTAACTAAATAAATACATGAAGGGCCAGGGAAGGTCAATGGCACTCTTCGAACTTAGTTACGGTCACTGAGATTTTAAAAATAAAATATGCACTTCTCTAAAAGCGCTGGTTTAAATTTTATAACAAATGAGGGAAATAAGAAATTGTGTTTATTGACAGTAAGGTCTCAGGTTCGCTACAGGAACATTCGTCCTCCGATTTACTTTTCTGGCGTCTACCGACTTATGGAGAGCTGCATGCTACAGTTAACGATGGCCAGAACTTGACACAGTTGGTTACCTCTAAACGCGGCAAAGGAACATGAAAAGTCTGTGATTAAAACTGATTTGTTTTAGTCCAGCGGATGAGCAGCTAATTCCCCAGATATAGATTAAATGTCTTTCCTCCGCAAATGTTTATCTGCTTCGAAGGCTGCTTCGGAGCTCACCATGACGTTAGATTTACGTCATAATCCATAAAATGAAATAAAACAAGCTGCCCACACTTCTGCGTCAAAGGAAACTGACACGTCTAATTAACTGAGAATTAACTTTAGCACGCAAGGAGGAAATGGTCGTTTACGTGTAACATGGTCTTCAAGATGACGTCTTATGCCCTTAAGGGTATTGCTGACACAGAAGTTGTCTTTGAAGGGGTTTGGTAGCCCCCATTGTAAGTGTAACAAGTTCACTATATTCAAATATTGTTTGATAGAATTTAACTTTAAGGAACGCGCCAAGAACGTCACATAGCGACAAAAAGTCAGTGACGTGGCTGGTACAGATGATAACCCATGAAAGCACAAAATGCCAAGTACGAGTCTCTGTGAGTTTTGTGAGCTCGCCTAGTGTTCTTTGAGTACACCAAGCTGGAAAATAAGGCTATTTCCTGGTCCAATGCGTACTCCAGGGATTTTTGCACTGCCTGAAATTAAAAATAACCAGAGTTAATCATGGCATGTTGAAGTCTGATTAATCCATTTGGCTCATGTAGTCTGCTTACAAAATCGGCTAATTTATTTGAATTTCCTTGATAATAAACGGCATTTAAACCGAAATTATAGATGGCTGAATAGTGTACAAGCTGTCACATTATCGTTATGGATAAACACTTTTTTATTGGTCCAATAATGAGCCCATCGTTCAACTGCTGGTTCTAGAGGCAAAACGTAGTTTATAGGTAATGCTGCCCTGTGGCATTCCACTGCTATACACAAAGTCACCCTGATGGAACGCACCAGCCCCAATTTTACACGCATCAATACAAACTGGAAATGACACCGGACGACAATCTACCATCGGCATGCAGTCGTTAAACACATCCATGAATTCAAGCCACCAAAAGATGTCTTGCTTAATATCTTTTGTCAGGTTTTGCCTGTGCCATGGATTACGTAATTTGTTCGCGCTATCTGTGAAACGTCTCATATGAAACCGCCCACCATACACACACTGAGTAATCCAATTGAGCTTACCCGCTAAGCTTTGAATCTGACGTTTAGTGACCTTTCGAGATGCCAGGAAAGTGTTCATACATTGCTTTACTTCGTCCATTTTTTCTAGTCATGGAGGTAGAGTCCAGAACTAAACCAAGAAAAACAAGGCGCTGACAAGGCCCTTCAAGCTTATTGTAGTTAAGGTGAAATATTAATTTTCACAAGAGACGTAAAAGAACATTCAGATAGTCCCGTAGCCTTTCCTTGCCATTATTGCCCTAACTGCTTGAGTAATTGTATTAAATATTTGCGGCGATCGGGCTGCTCCAAAAGGAAGGCGTTCATCGATAAGATAAGTATAGCGTTTGTAATTATTAAAGCGCTCCTTGAGACCCGTGGCTTTGAATTTGAAGGGTAAACTTTTACACTTCTGTAGGCATTAGCTAGATCTACATTCGTGAAAAAAACAGTTTGGAGTCACTAAATCTACCGCGTCCTGTATTGACTGATATTGAAAATGGTAAGTAGTAGCGTAATCATTCAGGGCCTGTCCCATAGGCCCACTAGCATCGTGAATAAGGCGCACTTTATTTGGATCCTTTTTTGGAATAGTCCCTAGAGGTGAGGTAATAGACGGTATCTACCATTCTGAATTTCACTTAATATTTGGGTTTCATCCTGCGCGCGCAAATTTTCGGCAGTAGCAGAGGTATAATTATTCGAGCTACACAATCGGGATCGATGAAATGAAAACCGTCTTTTATTCCGTTCAAAATAAAATCACGCTGCTAAAATAAAATCAGGCTGCTGGTTGTCCTGTGGGAGAAGGCGTTCCCAAGCACGATAATTTAAACTTGTTGTCCGGTAGTCTGAGAGATTTTTTGGTGCCTCTGCATGTGAATTCTTGGAATCCTTCTACTGGGTACGGGGATGCCGAAACTTGCATGGTGCGCCAAATGGGCAGCTGCCTCTTGCCTTTAGGTGGTGATTATGACTGATATCAGGCAAAGACAAAAATCTGCATAAAATGCTGAAAATACAACAGATCTTCCCAAAACTTAGCAGATGCCTTCTTTATGTTGTTCCTCACAATTCAGAATCCCAAAATGCAGGACTGTTGATGTTAAAAAGGATTTATATAAGAAAAGGTCAAAGGGTAACTTTGTGCAAATAAATCTTTAAAAATGACCATCATTATTGAAAAGGTAAGCTGGTCTGAACATTAATTAATGTATTATGAAGAGCGTCCTAGCAATTATTTTTACCACTTTTTAGTAAGTTATCAGGCTGCGCAGATAAAAAAAAGATGTGGCCTGTGTCCAAATATTTGTCTTAAAATACACAGACGAGTCTATTCTACAGGTTGAATAATTTTCTATAATACGCATGCTTTCGTCATTGTAATGTTATATTTATACTGTGGGTATGATATAGTAAAACTGACCTACCTGTATTAATGATGCAGCGACTATACATGCACTTATATACATGGTCAGACATTCGAGAAGAAAGATACTGTTTTTATCTAGTCTACCTTACAATTTGAGAAAGAGTTGGAACATGTAATTGCTAGGACGCTCTTTTTAATACATCAAAGTTTCTTAAGGGCTAAGTACATTTTCAACAATTGTTTTTATTTTTCAGATTTCTGCACAGAAAACTTTTCATATAAAAACACTTTTTTAAGCAGCATGTCCCTCTATTTTGTATTCTAAACTGTAGAGTGCAACAAAAATAAGAAGTCTACTAACTATCAGGGAGATACGATATTTTTATGGTTTTATTGAGATTTTTGTATATACCACAAATCACCACCTTAAAAAGTTTGCAGTCTTCTTTGGCTAACTGGCTGGGACCGTTTTGGCGACTTTGCTGTTTAGGACGTTTAGGTACCAACAGTTGAAGTTCCATGTGTGGGGAAAATGTGCCCAGCCTAAACTTATGTTCGGCTTGAAGCTCTCTATAATTAATTCAGCAAACTCGTAAATCTTGGTCGTGCATGCGAAGTAGAATTCTGTTTCGTCCCGTGATAATTAGCCTGTGCACAGCAAATGGTTCATCAAACGTACATTCGCTGCGCCCCATTCCTCAATGTAAATGCCTAGATACGGGTGCTCGTCATCAGATTTCAGAACAAGCGTTTCGGTGTCCTTTGGCCCTGACTTTATGATAAATTCTTTACGCCTATTCTGGTGCCTTCGCTTTTGCAATGTCACGCAAAATTATCTCTGTAGTCCCCATGCGAAAATTGAGTTCTTTTAAGTCTTTCAGCTTTAGAAGAGAGAGCGCCTCTTTCGATACCAGTTCTTCCTGGCGCATTAATTGGGTAATTTTCCTGTTTAATCCAAGTGACGATGCCCATTTATCAACATTGAACTCTGGTGTTATGTCCTGAGTTTTTTGGGCTTCCTCCGGGGTACCCATGTCAGCTTTCACAATTTCACAAAAGAGTAAAAAAGAAAACCATGTCTTGTCTAGCTACATATTAAAAGTCATACAATTAAAATTCATACATCGCGCACGCAGCAAATAAAGCAACTGACAGACGTTACATAAAGCCGCCAAGCCTCCCGAGAAGTGATAAGCCAGGGGTTAACCTGCGTTTAAGTCAACAAGACGCACCATTGATCAATCGTCTAAATAAAAATAATTTCTTAATTCTGTAAACAGCATGTTAGTGGTAAACCTAATTAAGGTTAACAGCTTTGGTTACCTCTTCGATTGTACGACGGTGGGTCGGGTCTTAGACATTATGAAGGCGCCAACCTAAACCTAACTTAACAGTAATAGAGACGGCTGGCGCCTGGCGCCTGGCACCCGTTCCTGAACGTTTAGGGTCGGACCTACCGTGGTTTAACGGGTAGGCTTTTCTGCTCCGGAAAAGCAGTGTTGGTATTATACTGTTTTTGTTCATTTTAGTTGTTCGAAGCGTTGTTTGTTGCTTTGTTTGTTTTGATATATTGTTTGTTATGTTTTGGTTCGCCCCGATATTAAAACAAAATGAAAATGTTTAATGTGTTCTTTTTTATAAGGATTGGTGCTTGTCGTAAAACTTAAATCCTAAAGAGTTCCTTTAAGAGAACAGATCACATTCAGAAGAAGGAAAATGGGCCGCTCTACGTAGTTTTGGCTAATAAAGCCTCTTCAGTGACCCTGACAATATCTGGTGATGAAACCAAAGAAAAGCAGAATGATTAGTATCAATAAAAGGGTCCAAAATATATATTAAATACGTTTCTCTAGAACAAGAGTTTAAACCAATATAAAATTTCAGATTCCTCAGATCATATCTTCTGATCTCAAAGGACGAAAAAATACAACAATTGAGCCGCGACACGACAAAACCAACAATGTGGTTATGCGCCCAGCGAAGACTTAGATCAGCCTGGGCATCCGCCCAGTCTGATCAGAGTCTTCGCTGTGCGCATGAAGGTATCTTAGACCCTTAGCTACCATTTGAGCACTTAACGAAGAGTCTGATCAAACTTGGCAGCTGGCGAGGCTGATTTGAGTCTTCACTGGGCGCACAACCACATTGTTGGTTTTAGCGTGTCGAGGTTCAATTATAATCTGCACTATGGATGATGTACGGGGAGACATTTTACGGCCGCCACACGGCACAACACCAGCTGCAATAAAGTAAAATTAATACCTGAAAGATTTCCTTTAAGAGCAGAGAACACATTCAGAAGAAGGAAAATGGGCCAGACTGCGTGGTCTACGTAAGTCTGCTGCCTGGCCGGTTGTTGTTCTTGTTGGCTTGAACAACTAAGTATCTGATGAACCAAGGCAGAACAAAAGGTCGACTACGAACAGGTAAGGTCCCATTGATTTCATTACTGGTCGTCCAAAGGCGGAAGTTCTGTTTCGGTTCTTCTGGGTTGTTTATGTGTTGTTTGTGGCTATGTATGTTAATGATATATTGCTTGTGATGCTTAGGCTAGCCCGTTGACCACCTATATGGGAAATGACTGTTCTTATGGCTTTCGCAGGTGATGTATTTGGTGGTGACCAATTTTTTACTGTCTTGGGTGGGATATGGGATTGAATTGTGTCAGTTTCTGAGAGTTTTCATACTTATTTTGTCGGTAACATTGAGTCGCGTGAAAAGTGGTGTAACGTTTTACCGTGATCTAAGAGAAAAAAGGAAACTTAGAGTACTCATTAAGTCAAAGAACAGTAAAAGAAAAGCGCCTTCTGATACTTCGATCAGAGTGTAGATTATATTTTGCATTTGTCGTTTGGGATTAGTTGGCCAGTTCTGAGAAATCATGACTTATGGATCATATTCTAGACCTTTTCTTTCATTTGGACCTGGTTTACATATACACAGAGTCTTTAATCGGCTGCTTAATGAGTTGTATGACATTGCACTTTATATTTTCTTGGCTTTCGTTGATCATTGCATAAACATAACCGAGGGTTTTACCACCGAAATGTGTGAATGTGTTTGAAACAACAAATGTTCACAGAAACTGATGTTGTGCCATGCGTCGGCGAAAATATTACAAACATGTTATAAATTTATATTAAAGTTTTTAGAGGCGGAGTTCTTAAATCAACTTTATACTTTGCTTGATATTAGATACTGGTCTAAAGTTTCTGCTGCATTATCTCCGACCCGTTATTACAACCCTGAGATCAAGGTCAACATAGAGTTTTACATTTATGTTTTCGGTCAAAGCTTTAAGAGTTGTATATCTCCAGAACCTCTTGATGGATCTAGTTGATTATTTGCCTGATATTAGATACTGGTCTAAAATTGTATACCCACCTTTATCTCAAGATCACGGACTTATTATTTATTTTTTTTTGTTTTAAAGCTTTAAACTTGATGTCCTATTTGGTTCTTTGTTTTATTTTTTTCTGATATTAGATACTTGACTAAAACTTTACACTGCGCCATCCCAACACCTTCACTAACCTTGAGATCATTGTCACAAAACTTTTTTAATATGGATGGTTTTAGTAATGGATAAATTGGATTTATTTGCCACTTAACTAGATTTTAGATAACAGCCCCATTCTCACCTCCCATGTGACCTTGATTCACAAACTTGGAACCTTAATGTTTATTTAAAACTGTTAACTTTAGTTATTTTACATCGATTGCATTGAAAGCTCACGCGAACTTATTATACTCTCGGTGGCACGCTGTAGTCCTATAATGGTGGAGGAAACCGGAGTACCCGGAGAAAACCACCGACCTCGGACGGGCGACCACTACCCTCCCACATTTATATCACATAAATCTCTTTTCTGAAAATATTTATACTTCAAGAGTTAGTATCTTGGAGAATCTGTCATCATTCTGTAATTTCTGGCCCACGGTGCGTACCGTAGGACTGGACTGGAGATTAGAATAAAGAACATTCCTTCGCTCTTGTGATTTTTTTACGTTAATGCATTTTGGCTTTTTTGGACAGGTACATTCCAGACGCGCAATCTAGTGCAACATCTCTTAATATTTATGCATTTGGATATACATATACATACAGTCTTTAAGTCGGCTGTCTCACAGAAACTCACAGATTATATTGTGAGTTTTGTTCACAGATCATTACGGTCGCTGATGGGGATAAATTAGCCGATCCTTTGAAGTATGACGCGTTAAATTCCATATCATATTTTGCATTTGTCCTTTTGGGTCAGTGCGCTTACTATGAGAAACTAGAAATTATTGATTGGTACAATTTCAGCTTCTTTTCAAACAATCGACTGCTTTATTGAAATTTACGAAAATGCAACATATTTTCTTTTTGCTATCGTAGCCAGATCAATCAAGTGTTTTAGCCGAAACGTCGAGATACGGCCCATTTTCCTGCCTATGAACATGTACATTGCTCTAATAGATAGTATTTAACATGACGTGATCGATGTCAATATTGAAATAGTTTATCAGATTTTTTAATGATTCAAATATACTTGCGTATGGAAATCTACAGATATTTTACATATATAAGATTTAATTCGTACATGCATTTTTGGATGAGAAATGTTTTTCTCGGACAAGCAGGGTTTCACTGGAAGAGGGTAACACATTTTTTAAATACTCATAACCAGACGACTTTCAGTACACCGCTCAAGATAAAAGGCAGTTGAAAATTAAGCAACAACACTAAAAACCAAATGCCCATTTTGTTTAGAAGGACGTAAGCCTTGACTTATGATACCTTACACCTTATGTGTGCAAACAGATAATGATAAGTTTTCTCATGCTTCATTGCAAAATTGTCAGTTTGATAAATGCACTTTATTTTGTCTAGTGGAGAAGACTGTGACATTAGAATCATTCGAAAAGACGTTCCGCCAGAGCTTTACAGAATAGAAGTAAACATCGAAAAGCAGGTACGTTTTTTACACTTATAGCAATTCAGCAATTGTGTCTAGGATCACGGGGACACAGACTGTTAGCAGACAGTTAAAAGGAGAAAAAAGGAGAAAAAAAAAAGGATCGAAAAATGAAATTTCATATTGGAGAAACAATGGGGTTTGTAAGTAGGATTAGATTGATTGATTGATTTGTTGCTTAACGTCCACGGTAAACAACTACGGTGTTGTCGGGACGGTCAGTTAACCTAACCAAACTATTACTGGGCTGGGGTAGACCTCCTAAGCGGTTAACCAGTACTAAGTGCCAGTAACTGACAACTGCCCTTCTTGAATCAGCGGAAGGAGAAACGAGAGTATGTAGCAAGACCGGGTTTCGAACCCAGGACCTTCTGACTTATGAGTCAGGTGCCCTACCGATTGCGCTACGCGGCGCGGCTGTAAGTAGGATTAGAATATACATAATTTAACGTATACAATTTTTTTCGTATTGATTACATTGTTCATTTGGTTGACGTATTTGACTCTCTTTACCTTTTTATTTCTCATTAAAAAGAACAACCAAAACAAGATAGGGGGATAAGGGAGCTTTAATTTCTAACTACCGCTCCAAACTACTTGCATGAAGCGCGCTTCACAAATAAAGTACATGTATTATGTAAGACATTATGCAACTCACAATTGCAAAGTAACCCCATTACGTAATATGCATTATTACGTAAAGTATGTTCACAGTTCCAAGATATTTTAAATTGATAAGTTTGACAGTTCTTTGATTACTTATCAAAGTTGAAATATAGCAAATATATCTGCCACAAAAATATGAAGTCACAAAACTCTAGACAAGTTTGCCATAAAGTAAGTGCAGAAATCTAATATGCATCAAAGTGTAAAAATAAAATAAAAAGGACTCAGGCAACAAATGTTTAGGGTAGGTAATAACGAGGGTGGGAAATTTAAAACATCATAACCGCGCAGATACTAAAAACGCACTGAGCGTGGTCAGAAACCAAAGTTCCACGGATCGCAGTAATGCACCCCAGATGTGAAAAACAAACACCATGCGCAGGTAGAGTGGTCCTTCTAAATGAAGTTAATTTTTATTTCTATTAAAAAGAACAACCAAAACAAGATAGGGGGATAAGGGAGCTTTAATTTCTAACTACCGCTCCAAACTACTTGCAGGAAGCGCGCTTCACAAATAAAGTACATGTATTTTGTAAGACATTATGCAACTCATAATTGATAAGTAACCCCTTGACGTAATATGCATTATTACGTAACGAATGTTCACAGTTCTAAATTCATTTAAATTGATAAGTTTGACAGTTCTTTGATTACTTATCAAAGTTGAAATATAGCAAATATATCTGCCAAAAAAATATGAAGTCCGTTAACTCCTAGTGGGTAGTAAAGAAGATTAGATATAATCTAAACATATTTTTGCATGTGAGAAATTAACTGGAAACGTTTCTTGGTATCATTGTTTATATAAGCTTGGTAACAGTGAGAACGCCATTCACCCAAAAGTTTTATGTTATCGGCAGACAGTCCAGTTAGATACATCAAAGTCGCCCCGCCGCGGCGAAACGAATGGCTGCACGCTGCTGGAATGTAAACATGGTCTGATTCGCTGAATAAATTTAGGAGCAGTGAGAGGCTTCACAAGACTCCCTACGCGATAAGATAAGGCGGGGCTATCGGAAGGTAAACTCCCTACTTTTTCCAGAGCACTGAACACAGCTTTCATAGGACCTAAATAATTATTTTGAACACGTGGCAAAGGTAAATCAATTATTTTAGACTTTAGAATAACGAAGACGTATACAAATGCCCCACTTGAAGAACAGAATATCCTGGCGTCGTAAATGCTTACTCGCATCAAATTCGGACATTAAAATAATTAACACATTACTATTGCGTAGTAAACCGAAAAACATTATTAAACACGCTGCCCACACAGTTGCGTCAAAGGAATGTTTTATATCCAAGCACTGGAGAATTGTTTTTAGTATTTCAGGTGTAATAGGCTTCTTTCTAGACACAGCATCCCCCAGAAATCGACGTATTCCTTTCATCGTCATATTCAGGTGAAAATTTTCTAACAGAGGGTTAGATAAACCCCATTCCAAATGCATAAGGCGAATAATATTAAGATATTGTTTTATCGAGTTATATTTCATAGAACGTGCCAAGAATGAAGCATAACGGCAGATAGTGGTGCTGGTCGCGGGAACAGGTGCACAGCCTACTCTTATACAGAACCTTATATATGACTGTCTGTGACTCTTATGTTAATGTTATTTGAAAACACCTGGCTTGTATAAAAGGCGACCTCATTGTCTAACTCTGTTTGTAGTGTCACATTTGAGCCTGCAATTAGAAATATCCAAGCTTAGCCATAGTTTCGTATAATTTATTTAGTCCATTTGGCTCACGCAGGCGACTGGCCCGGTCAGCGAGACTATTACACGGACCAGGGTAGTACAGCGCATGTATGCGGAAATTGTATGTAGCAGAAAGCCAGAAAATTCGTCGTAATGACGCCATTACAGTAGGGTTCGTGCTTGAACCTTTGTTAATAATATGGCATGCGGTTATATTGTCACAATGCACATATACTTTCCTGTTTGCCCAGGAGCGGCTGTAGTGTAGTGGATAACACTCCGGACTACCAATCCAGGGGTCGCGAGTTCGATCCCCCGCTTCTCTGGTCTTTCGGATGAGACTTTAAGCCGAGGTCCCGTCTCCATATGACCTCGTTGGTGGTGGGACGTTAAACCCGAGTTCACTCACTCACTTCCTGTTTGCCCAACAATGAGCCCATCTCATTGCGGAAGGCTCTAGGGATAAAACTTCCAAATAGTTAATAGGCAGCAACGCAGCCTTTCTAGTCCAATGTGTATATATAGGAAGTCACCATTATAGAACGCACCTCCTGCTAACTTGCACGCATCAATGGATACAGGTGTAGCCTGTCTGTTGTCCACCATTTTCAGCGTACCATTGAAAATATTCATAAATTCTAATCACCATATAATATCTTGTTTCATTTCTTTTGTTTCCAAAGTTCGGTGTCAAGATTTACGTAGAGTGTTCGACTTGTCTATTAGGCGGTGCATATGGTACCTGCCGCCATAACACATTGCGTAATCCAATTGAGTTTGCCAGCTAAAGTTTAGTAACCTTTTTTCGTTTCAAGATTTGTTTCATTATTTCTTCTACCTCCCGCAGTTTTGAATCTGGGATACTTAGTGTCATATTGTTTGAATCTAACACAATTCCTAAGAAAGTCAGTGATTGACAGGGTCCCTCAATTTCAATATAATTAATCTGAAATCCTAATTGACGCAGTCGCAGTAATGCGTTCAGAGCTTGTAAACACTCGTCATAAGTCTGAGCGACAATTAAAAAATCATCCAAATAGCAAATTATTGTCTTGTATCCTTTACGGGCCATTATTGCCCTAACTGATTGAGTTATTCTATTAAAGAATTGAGGCGATTTTGAGGCACCAAACGGTAATCGCCTCATCAATAAGTATGTGTCATGAGAGTCCTCTTTGAAACGCCTTTTTAATCGGGTGGCTTAATAGTAACTGGGGTGAATCTTCACACACCGATATGCATTGGCTAGATCAAGTTTCGCAAAGAAGCATCCAGGTGTCACCAGGTCAACGGCATCCTGCACAGATTGATATTTAAAATGGTGGGTAGTGGCAAAGTCATTCAGAGCATGTCCAGCAGGTCTGCTCGCATCGTGAATTAATCGAACATTTTCCGAGTCCTTCGTGGGAATAGCCCCAAGAGCTGAAATGATATCGGACTTTCTGTTGACGATCCGATATCTGCCATTTTCAAGTTCCGTGAGAATCTGTTTTTCTACATGCGCGCGCTTATCATCCGCTTCGGCTGAGCGATAATTTTCCGTCTCGACGAAAGATGATATTTTCTCGGGATCGACAATGTGAAAACCTTCCTTAATGCCCGATAGGATGAATAACGACATGAGGTGTCAAAAAAGGGCATGTTCCTTTTGCCTTGAATAGCCTGCAATCCTCTGTCGCGCTAGAACTCTTGAATTTGGATCCGTTGGAACCTTGTCGATTCGTGCCTGTAAATCCATGTTTTACACGGTTTGGGACAAGCAGCTGCAATTCCATATGTGGCGGAAAGGTGCCCCATTTGAATTTGTGCTCAGCCTGTAATTCCTTGTATGTAAAGTCATAGCTGAGAACGCTGTTCCACTCGTATTTCTCAGCGAACTCGAAGATTTTTGTAGTATATGCTAGATAATATTCTATATCATTGCGTTTTACTTGCTGAGTGCTGATAAGATGGTTTAACAATCTCATGTTCGCTGCTCCCCATTCTTCCATATATATTCCCAAATATGGATGATCGTCGTCAGCCTTGAATACAAGGCTCTCTGCGTCCCTTGATCCTGTTTTGATGACAAAGTCCCGCCGTTTTGCCTGGCGGCGTCTTTTGCTTTGCTCTGTCAGGAACTGAGTTATATGTACGACCTTTGCTGACTGTGATTTGACAGTAAGTATGGTCCGGGGATCCATAAAGCCAAATGACTCAGATGGCGGAGTTTCCTTTTTCTCAGTCCCCTGATTGAGTAATAAATCTAATGTCTTACCTGCCCCCTCAAGTAGAGCAGAATTGTCCTGTAATTCAATGGGTTGTATGCTATCCCTGGTTTCAGAATAAGTGTCTTTCCACTTTGTCACTTCGTCCAAGATTATCTTAACTGTACCCAATGGCAACCCTAGTTCCTTTAAGTCCTTGAGTTCTATCAGGCACAAGGCACGTTTAGTAATGAGCTCCTCTTGCCTTAGTATTTTTGTGTCTTTTTTTTATATTCAGTCCAATCTCTGTCGCCCAATTGTCAAAATTAAAGTCATTCACATCTTGTAATTCCGCTTCGTTAGAATCTTCGCCCGCCATTATTGTAATTTTCTTTTTCTTCTCCACGAAATTTAAAACATCATAACCGCGCAGATACTAAAAACGCACTGAGCGTGGTCAGAAACCAAAGTTCCCAGGATCGCAGTAATGCATCCCAGATGTGAAAAACAAACACCATGCGCAGGTAAGGTGGTCCTTCTAAATGAAATTAATTTTTAATTCTATATACTTGTACCAGAGTTTGGAAATAATACCCACCCAATTTCTAAACCAAAACTAATTGATTTTTGTGGCAGATATATTTGCTAAATTTCAACTCCATACGAACCGAACTACCAACTGATTGTGTGCACCGAGGCGGAGGGTGAGGGTGAAGGTTTTGGCCCATTAAAACCGGTTTAACCCCCCCCCAGTAGTTATTACTGAACGTCCCAAGGCGGTACTTTCGTTGTGGTTGCATTTGTATTGTGTTCGGTGCTGTTTAACCACGGCACTCGACGAAAATTTTGTGAAATTCTCATATATAATGAAATGTTAGTCTGTCTCCCACCTCTCTATCAAATTTCAAGTTGATCGTTTGCGATATAAGAAAGTTACTAAATATCCCACTTCGTAGTTTAATAGAGTCAAGGTGCGACACTACCGCCATTTTGAAAATATGCTCATTGACGGAAGTGATGAAATCGAGGGATTTGCCACAGAATTTCCAGGAGCGCGTGCTTTGATGACGTAGTTTTCTCGAATTGAAAGTTTTCAAATCACGCGGAATTTAAACTTGTTCGTTCGTTGACCAATCAACGAGCTCGCATTTGTGGATTTTCCAATAGGGACTGCAATGCGCAAGCCCGGATTTGTTGACTTCCGTCATTTTACTCTGTTTCTCGCCGTGATTTAGAATTTTGGTGTAAATTTCACATTAAATGTTTTTCGTATAATTTGCTAGTCTGTTGTAACCCTTCTCTTGGTCTAAATTATTAAGTTCAATAAAGATAGCTGAGTTGCCACCTATTTGGGAAAGAGCTGATGACTCGGCTTATCAATTGTAATTAATTGTTTGTAGGGATGTCTTTGTCAATCTTTCCCTTTGATGTTGGGGATAGGGTTTGGGATCTGATTCTGTCAGTTCCTGAAGTGTAGTTTCTCTTTAAATTTGATAAGTAATCAAAGAACTGTCAAACTAAACTAATCAATTTAAATGAACTTAGAACTGTGAACATTCGTTACGTAATAATGCATATTACGTCAAGGGGTTACTTATCAATTATGAGTTGCATAATGTCTTACATAATACAGGTACTTTATTTGTGAAGCGCGCTTCCTGCGAGTAGTTTGGAGCGGTAGTTAGAAATTAAAGCTCCCTTATCCCCCTATCATGTTTTGGTTGTTCTTTTAAACCAAAACCAATTGATTTCTGAGAGTGATATATTAGTCTAATCCGGTGGGACATGTGTTAGTCTAATCTGGTAGCCTTGATATTGAGGGTCTGGAATCCAAAGTTTCCCATTTATTTTCTGTCTTTAAATCGTTTTTTTACTGTTATTTAAAACATTCTTGTATTCTTTTAATTATTGATTTTGATCAACGCAGAAAATTGATTTGCGAGTTTGTCGACCTGGACATAGTGTACTGTAAAAACAATATACATGTATTAGATCATGGAAAATTCTATAGAATACCAGTCAACGTTTCCACAAAGGAATCAAGATATAAAGCTTTTATGATGGCATAACGCAACTTTTGTCCTCAAAGGGCTCGTGTGCTTGCCCAGGGATTGTATACAAACATGAAAAAATGGATAAACACTATAATTCACAGAGATTGTTTTGCATCATACCACAATTGGACTTGGTGATCAGGCGTTTTTGCTATCTCTGTGGTGAGCTTAGGAATGTGTCATTGTAGAGAGTTATTGTTCCTCACTTTGAACTCTGAATATTTTACAGGGGGGGGGGGGCATTTAGAATGAGCAATTACCTTTGTGGACGTTCAAACGCATATCCGCAGTCTGATCAAGTAGTTTTGACCACTTGAAGAAGTCTTGACCCAATAAGCTCTCACAATGGATCCTTAGCAGACTGTGTGTGTGTACACGCTGATCTGAGTATTTGTGAATATGCCTTATGCGGTGCCAAAAATATTACTCATAATCGTCTTTATTTCAGGCATTTCTCGTAAGGCTTTCAGAAGAATGTGACTTGTTTCTGAATGGAGAAGCGGTTCTGTACGGTAAACCGTACTGTTTGAAGAATGGAAATATTATACGTGTCGGACCAAAAATAATGAAATATGTTGATCCTGAACACAGTTTTCCAGGAACTGCCCATTTCATGGTTAGTTATTATATTGAGCCAACACTCTTCCATCGCTCTTTATCATTTATCTTTCATCTTGTGCCGCCAACGTAGATATGCCTTATGCATTTATCTATTGACACGAAACCTGCAAAATTACTCTAGTATAAATGCACAAATTCACATCTTAATCAGTGATCAATCTGGACCGTCTGGAAAGTTACTTTAATATCTAGGGCTCAGTGCAAAACTATGCTAACTCACTATTTTTCACAAATTCACTTTTTTGCAGTTTTGAAAACTTGATGGTCGAATACACATTCTGTGAAAATATTAAGATCCATGTTTTTTTGGTTTTTTTTGGTTTGTAAAAAATGCTTTTATTCCTGATTTAAGCCTTTAGTGCAAAACAAGTCTAAATTCAATGAGAAGAATTTGATTTTAGAGGGCATGCTGTGGATAAATGGCTAAGTTTTCAATTTTATAAATTTAGATACAGATTCTCATACCATTTAGCTGATTATAGGTTTATATACAGTGTTTTCTTAGCACTCTAGTAAACAGTTTTTCAGAAGTAAAACATGGAATATTTTCATTTCCAAATATTTTCCACATTTTTCTTATTGCGAGACTAGTCTATCTTGAGATAGACTAGTATTGCGCTGATAAAAAAATGGATTTGAAGTTAGTATAGTTTTGCACTAACAAAACAAAAGTTATTTAAATTGTTATTTTTAGAAAATTGCTATTTCATAGCTCATGCGTATTGGGTGTTTGCCTTCAAACTATAAAAACTTTTGAATTTTGTTTTGCTCTCCGTCATTGGGTATAATACAGTCACCGTCAATCTGTTCATCCGGCTGCCCTTCAAGACATCCGTCCGCCTGTGTTCAATTTTGTCCGCGCAATTGCTCTGCAATCCGTGGTTGGAATTTTACAAAACTTGCTGAAAAGTTTCAGTACAGACTGGACATGCGCACATTATCTTGATCTTGCGGTTACTACCTCTATTTTTCGGTTTGTTAATTATTGATGACTTATGGCTAATTCGGTTTATATGACGTATAAATGCATTTAGCCTCTGGTCGAAATTGTACGAAACTTGCTAGAAGGCTCAAGAATTGGAAGTAATACGCATATTATCTTTATGTACCGATCTGCTGATTTTTGACGGAGTGAGCTTCATTCAAAGTCATTCAAAGTGTTTGTATTATCACATTCTTGGTTTTACACTCCCTAAGATTAAAATACAAATTTCAGTTCGTGTATGCGTGCCAGGATAATAGTCATTTTCTGTTCATTTTTTATTGAATTAGGAACTTTGGTTTTAAGCAGGATTTAAAACAAAGCAAAGAAGTGCTAAAGCAAAACGCTTCGTGTGCGTTTACGTGCTCGTAGATACATCTGGGAAACAAGTACAGCAAGCGGCGATGCATATTGGGTCATGAGCTCCATTAAACGGATATCTCAAACTTGCTCTATAGATACAGCTGAGGAAGAGCTACTGAAGCAGCAATGCATATTAAGCCTTGACCTATATTTCACGGATGATTTAACACTGAAAAATATCCACCTGTCGAGTGAATTTGCCTTAAATTTTATGCCTTATATCTTGAAGACTTTTTATGTGTGAAAATGATTGATTCAGATGATGACTTAGTATGATCCGATGTTTGTGCTCAGAATAAAAGATTTATACTTTTTTATCGATTTCCCTTTTACTTGCGTAACTGGTTTAGGTTAACACTGTTAGAGACAACATATTAATCGGAGGACAGTGTGACCTATATTTTATGGTCCAGGGGTTTTACCCCCTATTCTTTCACAATTTTATGGATTTATCCCATACTTGGGTCTATGAATGATTTAGGCCGACCCTCTGAGTGCCCTCATACTACATAAGGTCAGTATGAAGGTCATTGCCCCCTATATTTTAAGGGCCAAGTGATTTTAGCCAACATCTTGAACACTATTTAATCGATTTACATTAAATAGTTTGGTCTGACACTATGAGTTACCTCATACTATTTGTAGTTCAATGTGACCTATATTTCATGGTTCACTAATTTAAGCCAGCATCTCAAACAATTTTGTGGATTTGCATCATTCTTGGGTTAAAGATATGGGCTTACATTATGAGTGACCGTGTACTTATAGTAAGTCAGTGTGACATATTTATCATGACTCAGTGACCTAAGCCAATATCTCTAAAACTCATTTATTGTTTTATTCTTGGCGTAATACATTGACTGACCTCATATGACTTCTAGTTCACTTTGACATATATTTCACAGTTCATTGATATTGTCATATCTCTGGCAATATTTTAGAGTTTGTATTGTTCTTAGGAGAACTGTTTATTCTCACACTGCGGCTGCTCTTATCTAAGTTGTCCGGTATTGTACGGCGTTGTCCATATTGAACTGACAAGCTCCCGTAAGTCGCGCTTTATTGTCTTCTGACAGTTATGTCCCCCCACCAAAGGTGAGGGACATATTGTTTACAGTGCGGTTCCCGGGCGTCGGCGTCGGCAGTTTCTTGCGTGCGCGATATCTCTTGAACCAATGAATGGATTTTCACCAAACTTCCATGGATACATCATTGGGACAAGTTTAAGAGCTGATTAGATTTTGGTGATCTTGACCTCATTTTCAAGGTCACTGGAGGACTTAGATGATAATTTCATGTACCAACATTGCGTGCACGATATCTCTTGAATCAATGGATGAAATTTCACCAAACTTGCATGGATACATCATTGGGACAAGCTTAAGAGCTGTTTAGATTTTGGTGACCTTGACCTGATTTTCAAGGTGACTGGAGGACTTAGATGTGAATTTCTTGTACCCACTGTATCTCCTGATTCAATGGATGGAATTTCATCAAACTTGCACGGATTTATTATCAGATTAAGTTTAAGAGCTGATTAGATTTTAGTGACCTTGACCTTATTTTCAAGGTCACTGGAGGACTTAGTTGAGAATTCCTTGTACCCTCTATATCTCCTGAATCAATGGATGGAATTTCACCAAACTTGCATGGATACATCATTGAGGCATGCTTAAAAGCCGAAAAGATTTTGATGACCTTGACCACATTTTCAAGGTCACTGGAGGACTGAGATGACAATTTCCTATTATGACAATATCTCATGAACCGATGGATGGAATTTCACCAAGCTTGCTTGGATAATCACTGAGACTAGCTCAAGAGCTGATTAGATTTTGGTGACCTTGACTCATTTTCAAGGTAATTGGAGGACTTAGATAGCAATTTCTTGTACCCTTAATATTTCATGAACAAATAGATGGAATTTCACCAAACTTGCATGGATACATCACTGGGATTAGCTTAAGAGCTGGTCAGATTCTGGTGGCCTTGACCTCATTTTTAAGGTCACAGGAGGACTTGATATGTGAAAATTTCACTAAAGTTGAAATATCTCATTAGCCTTTGGCTTGATTTCCACTTTACTTTCATAGATATACTTTTGGGAATCTCAAGAGTTTACTGTGTTTTGATTACCTTGACCCCATTTTCAAGGTCAAAAACTAACTTAAAAATGCTTATTTTTTTCTCTTAAAATTACTTATATGTTGATCCAATTGACAGATATTCATCAGACTTGCAGGAATATATTGTTGTGACAGGTTTAAGACATGTTTAGTATTTGGTGACCTTGACCTATTTTTCAAGGACATAGTCAAATATGTAGGATATCTTTCGAACCAGTGGATGGATTTTCTCCAAACTTGCCTAGATAGTTTACTTGTACAGGCTTTATTTTCATTATAGCGGATGGGAATTGGGCTGGCGGGGGGACATCTGAATTTCTCTGAAAAACATTTCTAGTCCTTGTTGAAGATAGAGCTAACTAAACAATGAAACAAAATATTTCTGTAGACTCTTTTGTTGAAATTTCTGAACCCTTGAATCTTTTCTTTGAAAAAGCTTTTAATAGTTAGAACAGCTGATCAAATATAATTTTTTTTATTTTTCGACCTTTGCGCTATCATTTAATATCTGTGTCAGATTTAGAGTCATGCGCAAAACTTAGTCAAGTACCTGCTGTTGGAATCAGTCTCAGCAGTTGCGGAGAAGACTGAGCAGGGACAGGGAATGACACCGTATATGACACCGGGAATCGATTCTTTTAGTTGTACCCTGCTGAGTTTGTATATAAGATAAATTACGCGAATAATATTTGTTTTATATGTCAAAAATGAAGTGCTTTTTAGTGGAATTGTGCTTTGCAGGAGCCAGAACGCCTGAAACGAGTAAAACCTGAGGCTGTTGCATTTGACTATATTGCAAAGAAAGAAGACCAACAAGGCTTAGAAGATAGATGGATTAATTCTGAGATAGGTACTATAAAGGCTATAGATGTCATAAACTTCGAAAAGCATTTTCAAAATTCTTTCGCCGACACTATACATTGATTTCTAAATTCAATGTCGGATTAAAAAGTCTTTTGCAACAGGGCCTACCGGTACCAGAATTTTATGGTGACCTAGTCTAAAAATTCAGAAAAACTGTAGCTAAGTCTGATTTTTCTGATCAGTTTAGGAAAATTTTCGTTCGTTACAAACGTGTTGGGTATAATATAAATGTAATGATACAGTCTGCATGTTTAGTGGTTAAACAAATTGTGGTTAAAACTTTGCTTTCCTATTTAATTGCACCCCTGTTGTTCAGGCATCAGACTAAATGATGGGACAGGCATAAAGCTACTTAATTTAGTAAGTTGGGGCCGGAGTTTGCCTTGCCTGTTGCTTGGTTATTCGGGTTTCAACTGATAGTTTTCTTTTGCTCCGGTATTTCAGTCGTGTTGTCGGAGTTCCCAGGGGTCTCCTGGTGTCGCGATATGTTCTTTCCGTTGAGTCCTCATCTCTGATTCATCATAAGGCCTTCTCCGTGATTTGTTTGTTTCCGGTGATGATTCATAGGTGAGTTAGGAAACCGTCATGGGGACCAAACAGATAACTTAATGTTTCAAACCACTGCAGAAGCAGAGGGCGAGGTTTAGGCCCAGTCAAACAAGTTTAAAACCCCGCCCCCACCCCAGTGATTTATTGCTGACCGTACCAATGCGGTACTTCTGTTGCTTGATTCCCGTTATATTTTATAGTAAAAAATAGAAAATAGGTAAAAATAGTTGTTAGATAGTTTCCGTATAGTTTGTTTAGTCTGTTGTGTGGTACATGTATTTTTGTTCCGTTGAACCTTTGCGGAAACTAAGGGCGAGGTTAGGGTCTAGTAAAACTAGTTTAAGCCCCCCCCCCCTTCCCCCAGTAATCGCTTGCTGACCGTTCCAAGGCAGTACTTCTGTTGCGACTCCTTGATGTTTATATTGTGCTGTGTCCGCCTGGCTATGGTCTCTGGCGGTTTGGACACCTGTATTGCTGCCCTGTCTGACTTCTATTTTGTTTTGTTTTGTAATTAAAATAAAAAAAAAATAAGTAAAATTAATGTTGATGCTGTTATCAAGGTAGCTGAATGACCATCTGCTTGGCTGAGTTTCTCCACCAAGAACACCAGTATCAAAAACTACGAAAAATGTTTTTGGGAAAATACTTACACAGTGGCTTTTGCAGATTTCTTTTAAGTCTAAGATATAATATTTAGTATATATAATTAACTATATGGGGTGATGAAGACCTTATGTTACTAAAGGTCAAGATCATTCTTTTAACTTTGTTAAAGGTCCCTAAAATTTCGTCGCCTGTAACAAATTTCAAACATCATCTCCTCTGAAGCCACTGGGCCGATTGAAGCCATATTGTTTTGGAGACTCACTGGATCAGGGGGGCAATAGTTAGTTCAGATGGCCAAGATGGCTGCTATAGACCTTTCACTTGGTATGTAATAGATTGTCCGTCTGTCTGTCTGTTATGTTACATTAGCATCAAAGGTTTGTAAAAAGTGTGTTTATATTAGGCGGTAGCGCTGACCGGGGGGTAAACGTAAGCCCCTGCTCACATCCTCTTTTTTAAAACAACAGCAACATCTAGGTTTACCTACATGTATATTTTTTATTTTTACTTACAAATAAAATGAAACAAAAAGCAAAATGGGCAGGTATTCAGGCGACCACACTGCTAGAGACAGAACAAGATATAGCAATGAGGAGCCACAACAGAAGTACCGCCTAGGAATGGTCAGTTAAAGTTTACTGGAGGGAGGGGGGGGGGGGGAGATGGGGTGGCTTAGATTAGTTTCACTAGACGCAAACCTTACTCTTTGCCTCAGAATTCCGATGATGCAAAATTTAGTTGGTCCCTCCTTTTCCTATATTGTCCTGTTAAATACAACTACCTAGGGTATATCATTTTAAGACATTTAACTTAAGACACAATGCCTAATCGAAATAAAAGCAGTTTGACAGAAGGATAAATGGACCAACGGCTGTGGCCGCTGTTCCGTTTATTAGTAATTTCGTCTGATAAAATTCATCCGATCAAGTCTGGACCATTTTGGAATCTCCCGACCGGATTTTGATACATCTTATAATTGGTCGAAAGTTCTTCTCATCCGGGTATTTTAAGACTATAACTCGGACCTCACCTCTGAGAATGACCGCGGCTATAGCCGAGCTACGGATGTTCTGTCGAGACTATAGCTAGGCTATAGCTCCAAGCGAAGTTGGCCATGGAAATAGTCAAGGAACTGGCGATATTGCGCGAAAACACACTTCCATATAATCTGCGCCGATTATCTTTTTAAAAGAGTTTTCCTTGTTTCTTGTTCATTTTAATTACTAATTGCGGATTACTAATTACTTATATGCCGGATCTCTCTCTTTCACGAATAAGTAAGCTATGTCGGTAGGCACCCGCAACCAATATTTTGACACTTGGTAGCGACAATGACCTATCTCAATATTGAGCTGTCCAATTTTTTAATTCAAAAATGGACCGCGGTCAATCTTAAATTTACCTGATTTCAAAATAGCTATCAACATGTTGCACTGTGTGTTTGTTTGTGTCTATTAAACCGAAAGTAGAAATCGAAAGTAGCTCTAGGGCTAAAAAATGAAAGTTTTGAATATCCGCGTCTGGTGTCGATAACATTTCAATTGTAAAATTACAAATAAGAGAACCATTTTGAATTAATATATGACAGAGTGCTGGTATTCACAGTGCAGAAGAGAAAAAACGAAAATTAAATTTACATTGACCTTTGATATTGTTAGCTAAATTTTGACATACGCGTCATTTGATCAATGGAATCTTGTGAAATGTGGAACAATATCGAAATTAAACGAGGCTGCGCCTCCAAAAAAAGAGACTAGCTTGTAACAAATCTTTCAGAATTACAAGTTTAAGTTACTCTTTGAAATGACTTTCGAACTATCGTCGTATTCTTCCCTTTGGGTGCGAATTGTCTCGGGTCTAAACAATCTCACCTGATGTTTTGCGAACCTAATCTGATACTTATGGTTTTATAGGCTGGGGTGTGTTTGCTACCAAGGGATTTCTACAAGGACAGTTCCTGCTTGAATATCCTGGAAAAACACTCAAAGGCGTTGCAGCAACCACAACTGCGGACACTAACTACACCTATCATTTCAAATTTAAAGGTGAACATATGTGGTAAGTGATCCTGTTGATCTTTCTACCCGTCCGTCTATTCTCTGAAAGCCCACTTTCGTTAGCGTAAGATCAAGAACGGTCAGAAGTTTTATACTTGGGTCGTCCCAAATTAGTGTAACTGGACGAATAACTTATTTCATAGACGTGCCTATCTGAATTTGTATCATTGGCTAAAAAGTATCTATTCCTGGGCAGGCCAAGACTTCCTAAGTGGTTAACCAGTACTGAGCGCATATACTTTCGCCAGTAACTGATAATTGCCCTTCTTAAATCAGCGGAAGGGGAAGCATTAGTCTCCATGAAAGTACGAAGTTGGATCGGATTGCACAGGAGATCGGTGACAGTAAATAGCTTTTCTAAGTGTTACTACTATAACAGCTGAGTGTAAATTGCCCCCTCCATTATTATTGCTATCGTTTGATGAAAACTTACGGATTTGACTACAATCCTTTAAGTACTATTATTCTTGACTTGGCGAGAATGATCGACATTAAAAAATATTTCATGTGGAGCAAACATTACCCGTCCGGCAAAGCTTTGGATGTATATATAATATGACTACGTTTCCATTATCAAGCAGCAAACCAATCAAGCAACTAATTTTCAATTTCAGGTAAAAGTCTAGTCGAAATTATTTGCTTTCTGAAAATGAGTTGGGAAAATAATGGTGTACCCTTTTGTAACATCTAGTGAGTGAACTCGGGTTTAACGTCCCGCCAACAACGAGGTCATATGGAGACGGGACCTCGGTTTAAAGTCTCATCCGAAAGACCGGAGAAGCGGGGGTTCGAACTTGCGACCCCTGGATTGGTAGTCTGGAGTGTTATCCACTACGCTACAGCCGCTTCACCTAAACAGCACACTAAATTTTTTGTTTTATCTTCACAGCATTGACGCTACAGAGAAGCCAAGCTCAGGGCCATTCTTGGGACGGTTGGTAAATCATGGCGACCATCCGAGTCAGCGTAATGCTGTGATGAAACGTGTAACTTATGACAATGAACCGCATTTATGTCTATTCAGTACCAGGTAAATATTAATTATATCACACATTATCTCATTTTGTTATAAGATATGAATCTTCATGCATTTAAGGCACAGTCTCACTGTCACGTTTTGAGGGGTAGGCTTTACTACGTTTCAAAACGTGGCAAAGCGGCAGTATACGTTGTAAAACGTAGTGAATACGTATATAAATATAGCTAATACGTGGCCTACTTAGGGTTCATTTAGATTGTTTAACTAAAAATTGGCATTTTGATATACGTAGCGTATACCTAGTTAAACGTAGCAACACGTAGTTAAACGTGGTCAAAACGTACTAAAACGTAGTCGAAACGTATTTAATACGTACAAAAAAGTAACAAATATAACCTAGGGGTCCCCTAAGCCTCAGTCTCACTGTCATGTATTGAAGACTAGGTTTTTCTACGTATTCAAAACGTTCCAACATGGGAATATGCGTATAAAAACGTAGTGGATACGTAGTATATACGGATATATACAGCTGCATACGTGGCATAGCTACGTTTGAATTTAAGATTTAACTTAAACGTAGCATTTCGAAATACTTACTGTATGCGTAGTAAAAACGTATTGAAACGTAGTCTAAATGTACAAGAACATAGTTGAAACGTTACAAATACGTGCAGTTACGTAGCCATACGTGAAGGTCTTCTAGGTACTTCTACGCATTATATACGCTTTTCCCACGCCGTAGTACGTTTTGTTACGTTTATTCAGCGTTTTGGTATGTTTTCCGATACCTACTTGAACCTCACATTGACTAGGCAGTTATACCGGACACTACCTAATTAGATGTGAATTTCTTGTACCCACTATATCTCTTGAATCAATGGATGAAATTTCACCAAACTTGCATGGATACATCATTGGGATAAGTTTAAGAGCTGATAAGATTTTGGTGACCTTGACCTTATCTTCAAGGTCACTGGAGGTCTTAGATGTGAATTTCTTGTACCCACTGTATCTCCTGTTCCAATGGATGGAATTTCATCAAACTTGCATGGATACATTATCGGGTTAAGTTTAAGAGCTGATTAGATTTTGGTGACCTTGACCTTATTTTCAAGGTCACTGGAGGACTTGGATGAGAATTCCTTGTACCCTCTATATCTCCTGAATCAATGGATGGAATCTCACCAAACTTGCATGGATACATCATTGGGGCATGCTTAAAGCCGAATAGATTTTGATAACCTTGACCTCATTTTCAAGGTCACTGGAGGACTGAGATGACAATTTCCTATTATGACAATATCTCATGAGCCGATGGATGGAATTTCACCAAACTTGCTTGGATACATCACTGAGACTAGTTCAAGAGCATAATTGTCACATAATTGGACGGTAAAGTGCGCGTTCGAATCTATGACGTTCGCATTTTTGAGACATCAGGAACGTGACAAGACGTGCGGTTTCTCAGTCATTTTTCAATGATAATAAGTATAACACTACTTTTCTACTATGAGCAGAGCTGCTTAACAAATGAATTTAGTAAAAGTCAACAGATACATGTAGACAGAAAATCTCATCGCCGTAAATCTCGTTTTGTAAAGTGACTGCCCATTTTCAAATTCTAGATCAAAGATGCAAAGATGCGCAAAAATCATCATAATATGGAAAAAGATCGGGCTTATTACGGCAAAGCAAGCACTGATCCTAAAAGTAGGTGCTGAACGAACTTTTAGGTACTATCCCGTTGTTGTTAAGTGACTTTGCCTATTTCCTGATTTAGGGCCGATTCGGCAAGTTCGTGAACTTTGTCCTTTATGCATAACAATAGCAGACTATGCCGGTCCCTTAAATTTCTGTTCCTGCTTTCCTTCCTTATAGTTTTCGTTTCCCTGCCCAGTCTATCACTTTCCCCTATATTTACTTCCAAATCATAGAAGCAATTATGTGTATCTGATATATGTTCTTATCAGATTTTAACAGCTGTGAAGTACTGTGCCTTACGTTTGGCAACAATGTACCAAACCGTTCCAAATCGTATTGAAACAGAGAATAAAACGTCACAAAACGTACCAAGACGTGGGAAAGTGTATATAATGCGTAGTAGTACCCACAGGACCTTCACGTATGCTTACGTAATTAAAACATTTTATCTACGTTTTAGTACGTTTAGACTACGCTTCAATGTGTTTTACTACCGCAAAGAGTAAGTATTTCGAAATGCTACGTTAAAGCTGAATTTTCAATTCAAACGTACCTAGGCCACGTATGTAGCTATATATATATATATGTATAGACTACGTACGTTCTAATACGCATATTCCCGTTTTGGAACGTCTTAAATACGCAGAAAAAAGCTAGTCCTCGATGCATGATAGTGAGACTGAGGATTAGATTCTTGTTACGGTTTGTACATATTTAATGCGTTTCGGCTTCGATTTAGTATATGTTGACCACGTTTTAATACGTGTTACTACGTTTTACTAGATATACGCTACGTATATCAAAATGCCATGCCATTGAGTTAAACATACTAAATCAAACGTTACTAGGCCACGTATTTCGGCGATATCTATATACATATTCGCTATGTTTAACAAGGTAACCGATAAAATTTGCTTCCATCTTGAGGAACGTGCGCGAAATAATTCGAGAAAACAAGAAAATATGAGCCGAGACACGACAAAATCAACAAACTGGGGTGTGTTTGCCCGGCGGAGACACAGAGTCTTGGTTATGATCTTTAATCATTCAAGCTGAGCTCAGTACATGGCATGAGCAAACTTCCATAAAACATGTAATGTAAGGTTAAAATAAAAAGCAACGAGCTTATTCAGAAAATTATCTTCCTCGCCAGAGTAAAGATCCACCATTGATAAATTATACAAAGCTGAAAGGTGGAAAAACTGACAAAGCTAACCGAGTTAAATTCCACACTACATGCCCATTGTCAAAGTATGACAGAAATATGTGCAGATTTTTGTTTTTGCTTTTATCTTTCATAAACGATGTTTCAGCATATCACTTAGATAAGTTATAATAATAGATTTTTTATATAAACAAAAACATAAGGCCCCTAACCATCTTTGACTTCCGATAATATAAAAACACACAAATAAAATATATATATAAAAAACGATATTGCATTGTTTAATTTAAACAATTTTATATGGGAGTCATTTCATGATATATTCTTCGTATTGTCCGCGTTCATTTCTTTGCCAGTAAATCGCTATAAAAATGCCGATTTTTTTTTCAGAAGGAATCGAGGCGTTATTTTCATTTATCGTTTTCATTAAAGTCAGCTGTGATGGCATAACTTGACTAACAATATTTGTAAAAAAAACTTTTATATGTAGGTACCAAAACATTCTTTGCATACTGTAAAATATATTTAAAAGATTCACCCTATCTTATCATTACAAAAATAGCCTTTTATACTAAAAGTGAGCATTGGCCTAACGCGAATAGTGACATCGCTCCGCCTTTTCAATTTATCCAAAATTATGTTTAAAATAAACTTTTGTTAGAAGAAAACGAATGTTAATTTATATACACGAGGATCTATCACAAGTGAAATTTCGACTAAATTGTAAACAGCTATTTAAAAGAATTCCTTCAAGAGCAGAGAACACATTCGGATGAAGGAACATGTGCCATTCTCTGAAGTTTCGGCAACTCAGGCTTTATTAGTGACGCTAACATGATCTGGTGACGTGAGCCTGAGAAAACCTTATTATTGACCCTAACATGATCGGTGAAGTAAGCCAGAAAAACATATAGTAATTTTATTATTTTGATAAACGACTGAATAGTATGAAAACGGCTCGACACGAATAAAAAGTGATGGTCAAAAAAGTTAAGTCTAAAACCAAAAAAAAAAAAAAAAAAAAAAAGATAATAAATAAATAAATAAAATATATATATTCTCGAAAATCGAAGTATGGCTCATGTTTCTTCTTTGAAATATATTACCTGTTCTTGAAGGAACTCTTTTTAAATTTTAATTTCACTTCACTGCAGCTGTTGTTGCAAAACTTACGTAGTATCAAAACGGGTCCAGTTGAATAAAAAGCAATGTGTAGACTATACGTATAACCTGAAATTGCATCCAAAATACAACAGCTTAGTTTAATATTCGTGAAGCCCAAAAATTTCTCGTTTACATTAAACTGAGCTAAGTTTTTCAAATACTTATTTTACATTTTGTATGGTCAATCGTAACACTCTCTTCATTTTCCATTAGGAATCCCAGTAGCTCAGTATCTTAAGCGCTGGCCTGCTGATCTAGCGATCCCGGCCCGCTGTAGGCGGCAAATGGGGTTCCTGAGCATACAGCATTTTACTATCAGCTATTCCTCGTATTGCTAAAAACGCCGTAAAATCGCAAGTCAAGTCATCCATCCATCCATCCATCTATCCATCCATTTTCTATTTGTTTACATTTGGACGGCGGTCCCGTAACAGCCAAGAGGCGAAGCATTCGGGCTTAACGTCATGGCAATCGATGTTGCGATTATTTCATCAAGCAAATAAGGAAATGGGATGATGAAGCGGGACAAATGCAAGGGCTCGCGGCCTTGATCAGATAGCTGATAAATGTGTGTTGTCCATAGCATGAAGTGCAATACAGACTGAAGGCTTCATTTTGGAATATTTAATCAACAAATTTTATGGTTTTTGGTTCTCCATTTACGAATACATTGCAATGGTGTCTAAAGATGATCATGTATGTCTTATACCATTGTTGCTAAAAATTTTTTTTTGTTTTTTCTTTTGTTTATAGGAAAATCGACCCTGGAGAGGAAATTCTGTATGACTATGGTGTCAAGAATCTGCCTTGGCAAAAAGGTAACTTTATTGTTTTTAATTAGATCAGCAAGCTGAATAATGGTTCTTCCCTTCCCACTGTGTGAGCCCACTGTGTGAGCACAGATCACGAAATGTAGTGATGGAGCGAGGGCATACCTCACCCAGTAATCAATGAGATTCCGTTCTTAATTAATAATAAGGAAAATATTGCACCAATATATCAATATTCGAGGCATTTACTTTAGGTTATATATATATATATATATATATATATATATATATATATATATATATATATATATATATATATATATATATATATATATATACGAGGGATGCTCCAGAAGTTCGTGGACACCTTGAATAACTAAGGAATCTGAAAAGGCCCATCGATGAAATATTACATGCCCATTGCCACACCATTGGTTAACACACATAAAACTTTTGGATCAGATATCTCAAACGGTTCGTATATAACAATGCATTTTGTTCAGTTACCCGAGGTTGCGCGGCGCACGCCACAACGTCACGCTGACGTCTGGTAGATGAAAGTGCTCAAAATGCGAAGATGACCAGATCCACCAAAGAAATCATAACACTAATAACACAGTTTCAGCATTTATATAATGCGAGGAATAGAGCAAATAGACAATCACAAGTTTTCCATCAGGTTTTATAAAGCACAACTTCTGATATCGCGTAAACATTTCGTGGGCTCAGTTTTGAGGTGTAAAATCTATCATTTCATCGAATATGTGTATCGTTGCCATCCTGAGGTCCGAAAATATGGCTCGGCATTTATTTTGGCAGCACTCTTTTACACAGTATTTTCAAACGAGTATGTCTCATGATGCTTCGTGTAAAATATTACTTGTTTCCATTGGTTTTATGTCTTTTTATGTCGACCTTTAGACAAACTGCATGCGTGCAGACGTTCAAAAAACGTCATTTTCTTCTTTCATGTCAGAGGGTGGTGGTCCATTTTATTTGTGCAGAATGTCAATTAAAATACCAGTAATGAATATTCACATCATTTGAAAGTGGGAAATGTTACTTTAGTTCTTGACTGCAATTTTATATCGAAATTTTAAGGATAAAAATATATTTGATTATTTTAACAGGAACATTTTGTATTTCCCTGCAAAAACTCTGGAGTGCGCCGCACAGACAACCCCTGGTATATTCAAACGTAGATGCCAAACCCAATATTCATTGAATTTACCTGATATTGTGAGAAATTATTCAGGCATTTATAGAAAAGCATTGGTTAAGATTTGAAAGAAATAACTTATTGCTGTTGGATTTTATGGACTGTGTCAACGAATTTCTGGATCATCCCTCGTATATATATATATGTCCAAAATAAAAGCACATACAAGGAAAGTATATATATAGTTCGAAAAAGTTGAGCAACAACAGCGGCAGTATAAACAAAAAGAACGAAAGCGAGAAATAGCCTTTGATCACATTTTTATTCTCAACGCGTTTCACTACTGCATGTAGATCTTCAAGAGACTGAAAAATAACGTTAACGTCATGGCAACAACATACAATAAAGAAACGTCATAAATAACGTTACGAACACATTTTAACATAGAGACACTATACAATCGTTAGAGTGCACGATTTAACTTTGGTCTGAATAATTCAATAAAATATGATTCTTTGAATTTACGTGCTGTAATACTGTCCGTTTTCATTTTAAATAGGGGGAACACTTTGAATTGTATCTCAAGTTGCCTTGAGCAAACACTTATATGTCCACTAACATATAACATTCGGACGTTGGGATTTCGAATTTGCTGTCTGTGTACAGTTAGTCTATGTCTTAAGGTGTCACCAGTCTCGCCAATATACTCCTCCGGGCATCCCCCACACTGGATGACATAAATTAAGTTTCTCACATTGCATGACATGTATGTTTTTACTGTGAAGGTTTTACCACATTTAAAATGATATATCTTTTCTTTAATGAGATGGTGACAGAGGCCGCAGTTGGGTCTGCTACACTCATATATATATATATAGTATATATAAATATATATATATCATTAAATAACAAAACATGTGACGTCAACTCTTATTTCATTTATATATATAAACAAGAAAATTCAAAAGATTCATGTACCCGCCCTTGTTGAGACCCACCATTGATAGAGTATATATAATTTACTAAAATAAACAAGAGTAAAAAAATGGAAAGGTTACAAAATTATCTGAGGTATATATCCAAACCACATGAAAACATGACATAATAATAATTAAGAATGGGTACAAATCTGATAGGTGTGTTCCATTCAGTACAAATCTAGAGGATGTGCACTAGGGCATACTAGATACTGTTACCCTAGACTAATAATTATTTACACTGATTGCCAAGTTTGCAGATAAAATCTCCGAAACTCTGGTCTGACTAGTTGAAATCGGCAATGGTTTGGTCTAGATCGGATTTTTTAATATATACATGTTGATAGTTTACATCGAAAGACAACCTAACAAGATAAAAATTGCGATTAGATGGATGACCGTACGGTTGCTCACCAGCGATTAAAAGTATTACAAGAGCGCTATAATATGAATTGTTGTGAAGTTAAAGAGATATATAATAGCGGGTTTGATATATAATCTCATCATTACTTTCGACTTCACTGTATGGTCTTTGTTCTGTCCTTGTTTTTACAAATTCGTTAAGCACTAATAAAGCAACACGCCCTGATATTATTGAATGTGATACTCGATTTTTAGCTCACCTGAACCAGCGGCTCTGGGAGAGCTTATAGGATGGGAAGGCTCCTTCCTCCGTCGTCGTCCGTCCGTCCACAATTTCAAACGACTTCTCCTCTGAAACCGCTGGGCCAACTATAACTAAATTTCATATGTGGCCTCCAGAGGAAGGGGGGAACATAACCAACATGGCCGCCACGCCCATGGGAAAATATTTGAAGATAAGATTTCATGGAACATACCGAAGATTAAGGCCTAAAAATTAGTATATACATTAATCTTAATGAGTACATGAAGATTTTTGAGCACAAAAGGTCAAGGTTATTATTTGACTTTTGACCCAGAACTCTCATATTTTGACAATTTCAAACGATCTTCTCAAACGCCATTGGGCCAATTGAAACCAAATTTCATATGGAGTTTCCAGGAATTCAGGGAACGAAAATATATTCAAATGGTCCAGGTCACATAACCAAAATGGCCGCCATGCCCATATATGGTAAAAACCTTTAAAAATCTTCTTCTCCAGAACCAATTGACCGATGGCCTTGAAACTTGGTATGTAGCATTCAGAACTCGAGTGCTATTAACATTGTTCAAATTATGACCTTTGATCGACCTCGACCTTTTTAGGGCAAGGTCAAATATGGAAAAATGCTAGAACATAAGATTTCATGGAAAGTTCTGAAGTTTAAGGCCTAAAATTTGTATATACAATTTTCTTAATGAGTACATGAAGATTTATGAGTACAAGGGGTCAAGGTTATTATTTGACGTTTGACCCTGAACTCTTATATAGGTTAAAAAGATTTAAAATCTTCTTCTGTAGAACTAATTGACCGATGGCCTTAAAACTTGGTATGTAGCATTGGGTACTCGAGTACTATCAAGATTGGTCAAATGATGACCTTGGGTTGACCTTGACCATTGTATTGCGTGGTCAAACATTGGTACGACTTCATGGAATGTTTTGAAGATTAAGGCCTAAAAATTAGTATATACATTCATCTTAATAGTACGTTAAGATTTATGAGTACAAGAGATCAAGGTTATTCATTGACCTTTGACCCTGAACTCTCATATTTTGACCACTTCATACTTCTTTTTCAAAAGCCACTGGCCATTTATAACCAGATTTCATATTAACCTCCAGGGGCTGAGGGAACGAAGTTTTTTTCAACTCACATGGACCAGCTCACATGACCAACATGGCCGCTATGCCCATTTATGGTAAAAACCTTTAAAAATCTTCTCCTACAGAATCAATTGACCGATGGCCTTCAAACTTGGTATGGAGTATTTGGTACTCCAGTAATACCAAGATAATTCAAATGAATGTCCTTAGATTTACTTTGATCTTTTTATGGCATGGTCAGATATGAGAAAATGGTAGAACACAAGGTGTCTTGGAAAGTTTTGAAGATTTTGGCCCAAGATAGTTCAAATGATGATCTAGGGTTGACTTGGACAATTTCAAATTTACTTTCTGGTGCTTTTTATGGGATAGTGGTAAATATAAGAGTTCATAGAACTTGTAGAAAATCTTCGTACAGAAGTTAATAAATACAGTCTTCTAAATGAGTACTTGAGTTGTTTTAGCAATAGAGGTTAAGATGATCTCTTAACTTCTTACCAATTCAGTTTAAACTATCAGGTTTGTTCAAATGATGATCCTAGTTTGACCTTTGACCTTTATAACTCAGCGATTCAAGGCCTTATGGCCCTTTTGTATTAAATTACCGAACATTTTCTATTAAAACATTAATGCTCGTCTATCCGTCTCTTACCTGATGTCTGCAGCTAATGTGTCCCGCGGAATGAGACAGTAAGTGTGGCTCGGAGAGGGATGCTCATTGCCTGCCGAGACCTGCCACCATATCTTTTCTATCAAACTTTTGGGGTTTAGCGACACTGAAGAAGTTAAATACAGAAACGCGCGTCTGTCGCACTAAATTAGGTATGAATACGTTTATATTCAAAGCGCATTTTGTAATTGTTTGTTATAATTACAATTTATGTCTAGATTGTAGATTTATGCGTTGGTAATGTGTTTTATATTTTATATCAAGCACGTTATATTGTAGGTAAGACTAAAGTGAAAAAACGGAAGAGAAAAACAGGGCAGCCGTTTATGTCTAAGAAAACTTCTGTTGGCGAGAAATCAGAATCAGACAGTACAATTTCAGATTCAGTCCTCATGTCCAAACAGAAAAATGCAGGTATTAAGCCATACATTAATATTATATCCTGTTCACACTCCATATCACTGCAAACATAAAACGCTTCAGTTTTTTTTGAAATTCCAACTCTCTAAACCAGGCAACTAATTTCGTGTGACACTTGTTGCTACCGAGGGTAACTATCTGCATAAATTACATAACGTTTTTTGTGTGAAAAGCTGTCAATAGAATGTAAAACGTTTTACTATTGAGCATCGCTAAATACATAATACTAATAGCCAGAATCGCCATCTGACCATGGATGGCTTGAAAGAAGGGCAGACATAGTGGCTCGCTGTTGTCTATATTTACGAAGTGCGGCCTACAGCCAACCGAAGTCACGCGGGTTGTGCATTTTCTATGTTTTACAGGATAAATGCATCAGTATCGTTCTACCTGGAATATTTTAGTTTTCTTTCAGAAATGTTAGTAGTAGCTTGAATATATATCTAGCACAAGAAAAAGAAAGAAAAAACTTGACGGTTTTTATTTTTCTGTCATTTCTTGTGCTTTTTGAAATATGTGAATGTATTGTTGTTGATTATGCATCTATTTTCCACTTGACTGGACTTGTAAAATCCCATGTAAGTTTTGCTCGTGCACAGGTGTACATTGGTAATTTTGTTAGCAAATTACTATGTAAGACAGTCTACATTGATAGCAAAAATATATTCCTGCATATACTTTCAATATCTGCATTTCTATATTATTTTGCTTCTCTGTAAATTAGAGAAGTACTGAAACTGTGATCCTTTTCACTGACATAAGTGTCGATGAATATCTTAGAGGTCCAATTGTAGTCGCTAGATAAACTTAAGTTTCAGATACTGATTTCTGAGAGCCAGATACATTGAATCCTTGCATGAAAACAACCGTAGACAGAGTAAAGACCCTGTAAAGACAGGCGCCAAAATCACACTTCTCTTCCTCACGTCTTTTATACTCGCGCATCTGTCCATAGAGGATCAGTTTTATCTACCCGGGAATCTTAGCGCATTATCCTAATTAATTATTTAATAATAATAATAAAAACAGTAATAATCTTTATTTATAGTCGCTTATCTTTATTAACAACTAATATAAGCTCTGTAGAGCTTTTATTGCGACTTGATAAGACTATATGCATATATACAAGCTGAGCTGTGGATATGTGACTTACTCAAGGCCACAACGCTAGGGCCCTGGTGGGATTGGAACTCGGGACCCTTCGATCATGAGTCGGGCACAATACCACTGCACCACTGCGCTCCACAATCAGCAATATTTTGTGATTTCAAACCAATCCGATATTATTTGCTTTTAATTCAGGTAAACATAATTGCACTTGAATAATTGGAAAAATGCATAAACTTGTTTTAGAAGGGATTAGGGTCAATTGTCAGATAAAGGAAAAAATTAGAACATAAACAAATTTTGATTTGAGAGGAAATGTACCAATTTTATTTTTACGAGCAGTACAATAAATGAAAATGTTAACGTTAATTTAAAGAGTAACTACACTTCAGGAACTGACTGAATCAGATCCCAAACCCAATCCCCAACATCAAAGGGAAAGATTGACAAAGACATCCCAACAAACAATAAATTACAAGTGATAAGCCGAGTCAGCAGCTCTTTCCCAAATAGATGGCAACTCATCTATCTTTATTGAACTAAATAAATTAGACCAACAGACGGGTTACAACGGACTAAGCAAATTATATGAAAAACATTTAACAATTATTTTTACCTATTTTCTATTTTTATGATAGAAGGATTAAACTGAGAACACAATAAATTAAACAGCACCTAACATAAAACAAATGCAACCGCAACAAAAGTACCGCCTTGGGACGGTCAGTAATAACTACTGGGGGTTTAAACCGGTTTTACTGGGCCCAAACCTTCACCCTCACCCTCCGCTGCGGTGCACACAATTAGTTGGTAGTTCGGTTCGTATGGAGGTCCCCTAACTCATCAGAGAGTCATCACGGTCAACAATTAAGATCAAGAAAAGACCGTGATGAAGCAAGGATGAGGACTCGACAGCCAAAACATGTTGAGACACCCGGAGATCCCATGGGCGTCAGCAACACCACTGGAGTACTGAAGCAAAAGAAGACCACCAGTTGAACCCCGGTGGGCCAAGAAACAGACAAACATCCGGTCCAAACCAACTAATATATAGCTTTATGTAGGGGCTATCATAGAGTCTGAACCCCGACCCACCGGCGGGCAATTAAAGAGGGCAGCAAAGTTGTCAACCGTGATTGGGTTAACCACTAAGCATGCAGACTGTCGCATTACATCTATGCTATAGCCAATGCGTTTAAATCGTATGATAATTTTCTTAAATTGATCGGGAAATTCTGTTTTCCCTACGATTTTGCGTAATTTATATACTAAGTCACCATAAAATTCAGGTTCCGATAGGCCTTGTTGCAAAAGTGACCTTAACCCTATATTATATTTAGAAACCAATTCAAAGTGTCTACGATAAAATTTAGAAAAAGCTTTCCGAAGTTTATGATACCGATACCCCTGCTGTAAAAGCTTGGCAGTCAAACTTTTATTACGAGCATTGAAGTCAGCCAGATGACTAGACACCCTAGCGAAGCGAATAAGCTGAGAAATGTAAACACCATAAGAAGTGTAACTTTATTTTTATCTTCCGATACAGGTCTTTGCAAATGTCATTGTTATTTGAACAGATAATTGCGGCCATTGTGAAACAATAGTGAAAAATTGGTCTATGGAAATAAAAGAAAGATAGTAATTGAACGGAATAAGAAAATTATGAAATCTTTCTTTTAATCAGCATAAGTAAATTCTTAACAGTATTATTCCGTTTTTCTTTAAGGACGTCGTTTTGCTGATGAAACTAATCTCACAAAGCCAAAGCGAAAAGCAGGGAAACCAGTGCTTGCAGCGCTTTCTACGAAAGCGCCCGCTGACTTTGACGGTATATCAGTCGGTCATCATGAAGCTATCAGAGTAGAACAGAAAAGCTCAGGTAAGGTAGTATAAAATCCAAACAAAGCGATTCAAATTTTGTACTTAAAAACTGATTGGCCTGGTGGTTTTCCGTGGTGAAAATGAAAATCAGAGCTAAGTTATCTATGCTGCATAGTTTGATGCGGATTGGCATAAAGCTTTACAACACACGTACTTACGCAAAGGAGGGTGTATCTCAAGCATATGAAGTGCTTTAATTGTGTAACTTCTTTAATTATTTTCATGAAGGAGATTTCTTTAATAAGAAAATTAATTTTCCCACCATTCTGTAATAAATTACGGATGCGCGGATAGACATGTCTTCAGTTTTAGTAATCTAGACGTGTAAATATGTGGAAAAGCTATATTAGGTGTCCATCCGAACCGTCCCCATGTGCACATAGTCTCAGGTTTATATCTTTATGATTCTATTGATATTCCGGATGTTCATTTCGCTTTGAGGCCCCTTCCCAGCACGTCAAAGAATGAAATTAATGAACTTATAAATTAGAGTATCACTGAGATTGATAAGACAAATACCCAGCGGCATAAACTGAAAGCTTGAGCAACAAATGTCAAACAAGTGGGTGTAACCAAAGATAGAACATCAGACAACAGTAAACTTAAGTTTTTGTCACTTACATAGAAAAAATATTTTTTCGTTGCATGTTGCTGGAATTTTTATAAATTTTAAGAGTAACTACACTTCAGGAACTGACTGAATCAGATCCCAAACCCTATTCCCAACATCAAAGAAAAAACAGTTGTTTGAATGCCGATGAGTACCTCTGTTGTTACTGAATTGTTGTTATGAGAGAGACTTCATGAAATCTGTCAAACCAGTAAATTCGATGACTTCAATTTCTTTTCAGACACCTTGACAATGTTCTCAAATTTGACAATGTCTTTTTCGATCAAATGGTCAGAGGATAAATGCCGCTGAAGTTCATTTGAATAAGGCAAACACTTCGAACACAGATTTCTGTCCAATTCTTATGATACTGTTACCACAATTTTTTTTTTCAAAACATTTCAAAAAGATCATTAATCATTAGAAAAGGAATAGAGATAATATTAGGTATACTACGAAAAATAGTAGCAACATATGTTTTTATCTATTTCATATTTTAATTTCCAAAATAAAACAAAACAAAGCAGCATAAGCAGCTAGTCAGATGACCAGAGGGCTAGAGATCATAGACAAACTGTGGGATACCAAACTGGCTGCTATGCGCATATGTGCTAAAATCCTCGAAAATTTTCTGCAAAACCACTGGGCGGATTGTCTTGAAACTTAATATGTAGCATCTGGGGACCTGTACTACAAAGTCTGATATTAATGATGACCCTGGGTTGACCTTGGCATTGACCCTGGATTGACATTGCTCTATCTTACACCATTGTAAAATTTGGTTTATTTCCTAATGGTGGATTACCAGTTTATTCAAATGCTAATAATAGGGTTCAAAATGGCTCTAGAGCAGCGGAAGCAGATTTTTCGTTAAAATAACAAAAGGAAATATTCAAAATTCTTCTTCTTTAGAACCAGTTCGACCACAGGCTTGATATTTGGCATATAGCATTGCTTAGACGTCACTTACGCGGTTTGTTGTCACAGGGTGGGAAATGACCTTGCTTGTAGAAGTCAAAAATGCCATATGCATTGAGAAACTTGGTCGCATTGTCTTGGTGAACAAATCAGGCCCATATGGACAAATTGTTTAACAATTTACTACTGTCCTAAATTGGTCAGAGAAATTATTGTGTCAAATGATTTTTTTTTCTTAATTTTTAGTATAAGTCAATAATATTCCGGTTCCGACAGGACTTGTTCGAGAAGAATTCGAGAACCAAATTGAATTTTGACACCAACGCTTAATTGGTCAGTTGATGTTTGTAAATACTTTATGGGTTGGTGATACCAATGAACTTGTTTGAGAAGTTTTGCTGTTACAACGCGTCAATCCACTACTGCAACATGTCGTTGTTGGAGCAGGTTCAGAAACGTTCCGTTATCTCAAAATATTAAAAAGACAGACAATCAAAGTCGTTTCTTCATAGGCGTCGGCTCAGTTGATCCTAGTCACAAAATTTATCTTAACGGTACCTGTCAGCTACATTATCAACGACTTCCGCGGCCGTCACATTGTTAGCGCGAGGTTGACAGAGTACAGCGAGACTCAGACGTCACAAATCTAGTTACCGCGACTTTAGCTGAGCGGTTTTAATACCGTTAAAATTGGATCAAAAGAAATCAGTTTTTCGGCGGAATATTTTATCTGACAGTTGACCGTAACAGATTACCATCGCCTTTAGAAGGACATTGGTTGCAGTAGATACTTGACTTGTAGTAAATCCTGATTTCTAGAGCTTGAAGGCCGCACAAACATATTCCTTTTCTTCTACAAGACATATATATCTATGCGATTGATATACTTTATGTATTGACAACCGTGTTAATTCCATGTGACTGTATGTTTTATATATCCCCGTCATTTCAGTGGATTCGTACTACGTACATACGAAAACTGATTTCCGTTCGTTATCTTTGGTTAAGATTAGTGTACTGGATTTTTGTTTTAAATACAGGTGTCTTATCATAAAACGAGCTCAAGTTTGTTTAAGAGTTAAATTCAACAATTATTATGGGAGTAATGACATTTTTCAACTTCCTATCTGCAAACAAATGGTTTTCGTTCGTTATCTTCTGAAAAACAATAATGTCTACGGTCAGTCGGTTTTCACATAGCGTTGCAGTTAGTGATAGAATACAAATCCAAACGTGTTTACTGAAATAAACCAGAGCAGGAGCTCACGTAGACTCCCGATCACTGCCACCGCCTAATGGAAGCAAACTTTTAACAAAAGATAAAATTGACAGTATCCCAGGAAACTCTGACGGAATTAGACCACTTTTGTGTCAAAATGATCCTTGTTTTCATTTTCAGGGAAATCGGCCATCTTAGATTGATGCCTTCCGTCGTGAATAAAAATAACAATATCATGAAAATGAGTCTATCTTGAGAACCGCTGAACAGATTTTGACAAATTTGTGTCAGAATATTCCATGCCTAAAACTATTTTTAATTCCATATTTTATTTAACATACTGTTGAACTGGGGAATTTCACTCCAGCATTGCATCATTTGTAGCTCATAAGTCCATGCGATTCTGTCAATTTCTCATACATAAGTATTTCAGACCATGCTTTATATTTTTCACATCATAGCTTCTGCTATTGTGAAAGAGCAGTGCAGGTGCGAAATAGCATTCCGCAGAATTCTTGTAATACTTTGAAAAATAATTGAATAATAAGTAAGATAAAAATATATAATTTATCCCCAGCGTAAAAAGGGAAAGATGTACTGATACATATAGACAAACACTTGTAGCACATTTGGCGCAGGTCTTTCAAAAATCGCTATGAAGAAGCTTCCATAGAAGAGAAGTGGCTGATGTATGTCTATTGCAATTAATATCATGTGAATTTTGGTGATAATAAAGAAAAGTATTACAGGCTTCAGCAGAATGTGCTTTTGGAGATGGCCTACTTATGTTTGAAGGTCCCTTCTTTTGGTTTTGGGGCTTTGACATGGGTTCTGCATGTGTTAGTTTCTGGCGTTTGTTTGACCATTAATATTTCTTAACATTAATTGGTTACCTTAAAGGCTTGGCGAGTTTTTGCTAAATGCATACGTGTGCTGTGCCACAAACATTTTTTCTAATATATAGGTCGCTACAAACTTACTAACATGTTTTCAGTGGAAGTACATAACAAGCCTCAACATGTCAAAACCAACAACGTGGCATGTGTGCCCAGCGCAGACTCAAATCAGCCTGGGCATCTGCCCAGTCTGATCAGAGTTTTCCCTTTGCACTTTAACGGTAGCTAAGGGTGTAAGCTAGCTCCATGCAAACAGCACACATGCCACTTTGTTGGTTTTCTCACGCCGTGGCTCTATTATATTGTAAGTAGACAACAAAGAATACAAGTTAGGTATGCCCATTTTCAGCTTGAAATAGTAAACAAATATATTAAACTATAGAATTCAAATCAACATATATGAATCGAAAGAATGGCTAATTCAAGCTGTTGTTTCCTACTGAACAATCAAAGATACCGTCTTCTTGCTTATTATCTGCTATCAAATCTCGATCTTGTGATAAAACTAAATAAACATTTTGCAACGTGATTTTTTAAAACGTCGGTATTAAGCTAGAAATCGGATTTACGTATTTCTTTGCACAAACGGAATTATCCAGATACAGTTATCATCGAAGGCATAAAGAATGCCAAATCAATACCTAGTGAAAGGGACACACAGTAAAAAAATCTGCCAAGTTAGAAAAGGAAAATATTTTATTAGTTGCTTTGCAAGGTTCGCTGTGAGAGAACGAATTGCTTGACTGTATTTTAACTTTTGATATTTAATCTAGATATACGAGTACTTTCGATTTAGCTGTATGTAGTGAATATGTCAGTATTATGAATATATTATACAAAAAGAGATCCTTATACAAGAACGTAAGTTAGTCATGTGACATTATTCCCAACTGCCATTTTGTTCTTGAGCTGAAGGTCAAATAAATCACATAAAACGATTATACAGCACAACACCGACACTTGTGTCCACGTTTTCTGCTGAATTTATTTAAAGATTGATACAAACTGGCTAGCAGACTACGATATTATATAAAAAGGTTAGACAACACCCCAACAAAGAAAGTGAGTCCTTGTGCGACATTTCAAATTAAAAAAAATAATAAGTAAACGTCAGGAACATATTGAATCTGAGCCCATATCTTATCCTCTATATAAATGCGAATGATGTACAGACACATCTTGATAAATAGTTGAAGTACATTCAAGATGCCGAGTTAGAAGCTATTTTCCAAAAGGCGTTTAGCTAAGTCACCAATACATATAACAAAGAAAGTTATGGCGTACCTACGTATTAAAAATGGAACAGTAATAAATGAAACATAAAACAAAAAAGGCAGCTAAAATAGGCCTTAGAATCGACCCATAAATAACGCAGTTGCAGCGAATCAGAAAAAAACATGGAGCTAGAAATTATAATGGGTTACATCAAATGCTTTCTCACGACGGAACTCTATCGCACTCTCTTTAGACGCGTCTGATCATGTCAGATTCTTGGGTTTATTTCTGTGATGTTCAAAACAGATTTCTATTTTCTGACAAGGAATTTTGCCACAAACAGAAACAGGAAAACAAGAACGACATTAGCAAAAAAGCAACAAAGAAAGCAAGATCCTTAAAGGCAAAACCAAATCTACCTGAAGATTTAGAAGTTGTAGTGAATAAAAAATCGTTAGGTAAGAAAATCTCAGTACACTGAAGGTGAAAACAATTATAATAACACGACAGTACACTGAAACAAACCCGTGTTTCATGCCATGGTTTTTAGCTCACCTGAGGCAGCGGGTCCGGGGGAGCTAGTAGGATAGGAAGGCTCCATCGTTCACAATTTCAAATAATTTCTTCTCTGAAACCACCTGACAAATTGTAACCTAATTTCACGTGTAGCCTCCAGGGCTCATGGAAATGAAAAAAATATTCAGACGGCCCCTTGTTACATGTCCAACATGGCCGCAACGCCCATATATGGTAAAACCCTTTAAAATCTTCATAAAAAACCATGGCAAACAAATAAGCATTACCTTCTTTAATAATACGATATTCCCAAAATGCACCTCATAATTGTTTCATTACCATGAATATTTTGCATTTGCCAAGGTACGAGGGGTGATAATAAAAGTATACTGGTCCGCCATATGCCCGCGTTACTAACGAATCGCCGCCATTTTTGAAGATAACCGATCGCTAATCAATAGAAAACAATAAAAGGGTTCCTACTTTATTATCCGTTGCAGCTTTCTAGCCCCTGTTTTCAAATGCCAACATAAACTGTTTCACCGCAAATGCTCTTTGAATCATGACCCTCTCATGGAAGCCATCTTGGAAGTGACGTCATATACTCGCGGTACTGGGAAAAATGCTGAGTACGGTGGCCTTTACATGCCATATGTAAGTTCAATGTAAGTAAAATAATTAACGAATGGAACTCGAACTGTACACAAATTCAAATGTGATTAAACTGAAAAGAATACAACATATTTACAAATTTCTGCACTGTTGATTGGTTTTAAAATTTAATTTTTGTCAGTGCAATGGGGGCATCTAAAGATGGTGTCCCTTCTTATCAGTCTCACTTCAGAGCAATACTGTAAGTGGGTCCAATGAGGGCAAAAGTCACACTGATCCCACTTGACAAATATTAGTTGATCACATCCCTTGAGCTCTTTGGGGTGAAACAGTTTACAGGAACAGCATTGGTCTTCATCTGCTATGGACTCATTGCTACTTTCTGACGAATCTTGGCATAGTGGATCAGCCTGACATGGCGAATGACCTCATACTATTTATAGATCACTGTAAAATCCCCCACCACCCTCCCTTTCATCAACCTACCATCATATCCACAAGTATAAGTAAAAATTCTTGTCCAGGGTGGGGCAATAGGTCAATATCTAGGATGATCTTGAAGTTTAACTTTTTGATTATGAAAATGTTGCCTTCAAACTATTGCCAAACAGCAAACTCAATCAACCGTAACATATAGGTCAAGGACACACAATTGTGTGCTGCTGCTGCTGCAGTCATGTGTATGTATATATAAAACCAAGTATGATGACTATAGCTACTGTATATTGTAAAATACAGAGTTAAACATCGAGTTAAACGCAACATTGGTTAACCTAATCACGGACGCCGACAAGGACGCTAACGCTAACGCTCACGCTAACGGATATTCGGACTACGACACCGGGGGCATTGCATAAGCCCTACTTTGCTTCGCAAAAACGCGCTAAAATTAACGGGAAAACAAAACAACCTCAGTTCTTCCATTTTATAAATACAAACAAGATACACGATGTTATGGGGTGGGATCATAGTAATAAAAACAATACAAACAAAACAAAAAAGTGTAAATGTAGAAATATGGCATGTTTCGTATAACGAAGCAGTCAACTTCATGAAGACCCTGATTTCTGCATATGTTCTAATCTAGACGTTTTGTCTCACAACTGTATCAATATTCTTGCCCAGAAATTGTAATGAATATGTGAAACAATTACTAGAATAATAACACTAGACAATAGTATTGAATTCAAACGAAAGTTATGCTTGGCGGTTTTCCGGATTTATATTTAGCCTTATGTAGGAGCTATCATTTAGTCTGAGCCCATATCCACCGGCGAGCAGATTATGATGCTAGGTAAAAGTTTAGACAACACCTCGACAAAAAGTGATTCCTTGCGCGGCATATCAAATTTAAAACAATGAATAAGTAAACAACAGGAACTGATTGAATCTTAGCCCTTCTCTTACCCTGTATATCAATGAGAATGATGTGATAAAGAATTAAAGAACATTCGACGAGTCGAGTCAGAAGCTTTTCCCCAAAAGGCGGTTAACCTAGTCACACGTACCTAACTAAGTAAGCTATAACTTATGTACCTACGTTCTAAAAAGGAACAGTAATAAATAAAACATCGTCTGCTTATGTCAGCTCTCAGACTTTATTTCTGTAGTGTTTGAAGCAGATTTCCATTATCTGACAGGGAAATTGGCCACAAATCACAAAAGGAAAACAAGCACGACCTTTGCAGAAAATGTGACAAAGGCAAAACCGGGGGCGTCAGAATTTCTAGTGAATCAAAAAATGTCAGGTAAGAATATCTCAGTACACATGCATCCGTGGTACATGAGCCTAGAATTTATTACCAAGATCAAAGGGGATAATATACGATACATATGAGAGAGCCGTATTTCCATATAAAAGCCTAAAGGCTATAGAATATCACTGGTATCTTCTTGAGCACAAGTATTAATTCACTCTTGTATAATCTCGCGGTATTTTGTGGTGTGCGCGATATACCTATTAGTATGAATTCCGTGCGGCAAAACGGTTTTTGTCTTGCCACAGATGTCTCTAGTTCCGATAAGATAAGGCTTCCCCAGTCTCTAAATTCGTCGTCACGTTTGGCGTCTAGCAGTTAATTTAAATCCAGGGTGCGCGCAATCTCATGTTGCAAAGATTGAGGTCTCCGGATGTTCAATAAACCACTGAACTGGCCTAGTTGTATCACAATATTGGTGGGCGTTTCAGGTCTTGAACGTGGGCATATTATATACACGTTTATACCTTAATTCAGAGGCCGTTTGTTGGTTAGTTTCAAAGTTAAAATTTCTGCCGCCCTGTTGTTTACAATTTATGCCATCTGATTTCTTGAGAGGGCTCTGATTGGCTGTATCAATCATGTGACATTTAAGCGTTCGCAAATGACAAAAGAACAAACAGACAAAATATGTTGCGATAAGAACACACAAAATGAAAATAAATTAAACGAACAAAATTACCTTTTGGAAAGGAAAAAAAAGGGTGCAGCAAGGGACACTGGTTCCCCATTTTATGCACTAATTTCAAGTGCACGACTGCAGAACTCAGAATCCAGCAAGGTGGTCGTCGCGAATTCGATTTCATAGCTCGACAACTGCTTCGCAGGTGTCGATGCCTGCTTAGCAGCCATCTCGCAGTGCTCGTTATTAATACATAATCATTCTTGATGCATTTTCTGCTGATTTTGAGATGTTCTTTGTTACCTACTAGGTCTTAAAAATTAACGGGAAAAACATAACAACCTCAATTTTTTTTCTAGATATAAAGAAGTTATTATACTTGCGCGTGGTAAAACTTTTATTATCTGCAAAATATCTTTAATTAACGGGAAAAACAAAAGAAGAGGGCCTCTTTCGCTCACCTGAACAAAACGGTTAAAGGTCAAACTAGGGTCATCATTTGAACAAACCTGATAGTTTGCAAACATTTCCAAATGGTTCTGAAGAAGAAGATTTTTGAATATTTTTTATATGTATTGCTAGGGTTCAAACCCTAGACTCCCTTGGGCGGTACCTTTTTGGACCCTGGGGCCATCATTTGAATAATCTTGCTGAAGGACAACTAGGGCGGTTAACCTAGTCACCCGTACCTAACTAAGTAAGCTATAACTTATGTACCTACGTTTTAAAAAGGGACAGTAATAAATGAAACATCGTCCGATTATGTCAGCTCTAAGACTTTATTTCTGTAGTGTTTGAGCCAGATTTATATTGACTTTGATATAGTTAATTTTCAATTTTTGGATGGTGACGTTCCACATCGTCCCTCTTATGGAGTGTATATTTCTCAACTTATAAGATTTGCTAGAGTGTGTAGTCATGTAGATGACTTTAATGCTCGTAATAAATGTTTAACTGCTAAACTTCTTCAACAGGGCTATCGGTATCATAAGCTTAGAAAGGCTTTTTCTAAATTCTATCGCAGACACCATGAATTGGTTTCAAAATTTGATGTTGGATTAAAATTTCTTTTACACCAAGGCCTATCGGAACCAGAATTTTATGGTGACTTAGTATACAAATTCAAAAAGATTAAGGGTAGGACTGATTTTTCTGATCAATTCCGAAAAATAATAATACGTCACAAACGTATTGACTATAATTTAAATGTTATGCGACAGTCTGTATGCTTAGTGATTAACCCCAATCACGGTTGATAGCTTTGCTGCACTCTTTAATTGCACACCGGGGGATCGGTCGTCAGACTCTATGATGGCCCCGACCTAAAGCTATATATTTTAGTTGGTTGGGACCGGAGCCTTTTTGTCTGTTGCTTGGTCCACCGGGGCTCAACTGGTGACCTTCTTTTGCTTCAGATTTCCAGTGGGGTTGTTTGGCAGGACAGGGATCTCCACCTGTCAGACGGCCCGTTGTATCTGTTGAGTCCTCGTCTTTGCTTCTTCATGGTGTTGAAATTTGATTTATGTGTTTACCGTGATGATTCATTGACGAGTTAGAGGGTTATCATGCGAACCGAACAACCAACAAAATGTTTTGTACCACTTCAGAAACTGAGGGTGAGGTTGGGCCTTTAAAATCGATTTAAGCCCCCCAGTAATTCATTACTGACCGTTCCAAGGCGGTAGTTCTGTTGTGGTTCTTTGTTGCCTGTTTTTGGTGTCAGAGTTTCTGTGATGTTTTACCTTATGTATGTTATTATTATTTTTGGTTCGGTTTGGGTTGCTGAGTGGCCACCTTTTGGGAACAAGCTGCTCACTCGGTTGGCCATATGTTCTCTGTATCTTGATTATTTGTAATCTTAGTTGTTTCCAACTATGGTTTGAGGGCTGGATTTGGATTTTGATTGTTTCAGTTCCTGGTCTTTGCATACTTTTTACTTTTATATTTTCTGACAGGGAAATTGGCCACAAACCAGAAAAGGAAAACAAGAACGACCTTTGCAGAAAATGTAACTGTGACAAAGAAAGCAAGATCTTTTAAGGCAAAACTAAATCAACCTGAAGATTTTGAAGTTGTGGTGAATGAAAAATCGTCAGGTAAGAATATCTCAGTACACTGAAGGTGACAACAAATATAATTACACGACAGTACACTTAAACGAACCCGTAATTCATGCCATGGTATTTAGCTCACCTGAGGCAGCGGGTCCGGGTGAGCTAGTAGGATAGGTTTGCTCTATCGTCTGTCGTCGTCCGTCATGCGTCGTCCGTCCGTCGTCCATTCACAATTCAAATGACTTCATTGAAACCACTTGGGAGGGACAATTATTCAAACGGCCGCAACGCCCATATATGGTAAAAACCTTTAAAATCTTCATACAAAACCATGGCAAACAAATAAGCATTTCCTTCTTTAATAATACGATGTTCCAAAAATGCAACTCATATTTGTTTTTATTACTATGAATATTTTGCATTTACCAAGGTATATTTTAATTGCAAGGTGGCGTAAAGGCAGCCGGTTTTTGTACAATTCTTCTTTAAGCAGGCTCTGATGAATCAACTACAAGAAAACCTAAAAGACAGCGAATGATCTCGGGGAAAATATTAGAGGAGACTTCAGCAAATAAAGGCCCTCCTGGCCTGTTATCAACTGATTTAACTGTCGATTTAAAAGTCCTGTCAACACAACACATACCAGGTAAAAACACCGTGAATGTATAAAAAGTAAAGTAATATATCATCATTTTTGTGCATTTCTAGCTGATTTTAAGATGTTCTTTACCACCTAGTTGGTCTTAAAATTAACGGGAAAACAAAACAACCTCAGCTCTTCTCTTTTGTAGATACAAAAAGGTATTCATAGTAATAAAACAAATACAAACAAAACAAAAAGTGTAAATGTAGAAATATGGCATGTTTCGTATAACGAAGCAGTCAGCTTCATGAAGACCCACATTTCTGCATATGTTCTAATCTAGACGTTTTGTCTCACAACTGTATCAATATTCTTGCCCAGAAATTGTAATGAATATGTGAAACAATTACTAGAATAATAACACTAGACAATAGTATTGAATTCACATTGGCGGTTTTCCGGATTTAGTTTTAGCCTTATGTACGGACTATCATTTAGTCTGAGCCCATATCCACCGGCGAGCAGATTATGATGCTAGGTAAAAGTTGAGACATCACCTCGACAAAAAAGTGATTCCTTGCGCGGCATGTCCAAATAAAAAAATAATAAGTAAACATCAGGAACTGATTGAATCTTAGCCCTTCTCTTACCCTGTATATCAATGAGAATGATGTGATAAAGAATTGAAGAACATTCGACGAGCCGAGTCAGAAGCTTTTTCCCAAAAGGCGGTTAACTTAGTCACCCAACATAACTAAGTAAGCTATATCTTATGTACCTACGTTTTAAAAAGGAACAGTAATAAACTAGAAACATGTTAACTAATAGGGCTCCGCCTTTATATGGGATAATTGATGACATTGAGTCATATGTCACCAACTGGAAATAACAATAAAACCTTTCAGTTTTAAAGTTACAGACTGGCTACAGTTTCTACAGTAAAAATTACTAAGGGCATAAGTCTGTACAAAATGTAGATGGAATTACAATTCTTATTCTCTGCAGATTGTCTGATATGCTTTATATTTGTAACAACTTCTCTGAAAATATATTTCGCTGTTTTAAAGCTACAGAGTGGATGGACATAGTTTCCATACACAAAATTACAAAGGGGCAAAGTTCTGTAAAAAAAATATAGAATGAGTTCTAATTCCTGTCCTCTGCATATTGTCTGATGATGTTTCATATTCATACCATGTTTTGTGAAAGTATCTTCAACAGTTTTAAGCTTAAAGAGCCGACATGATTTCTTCATAGAAAATTACAAAGGGGTATAACTCTGTTAAAATGTAGATGGAGTTATGATTCTTATTCTCTGCAAATCATCTGATGATGCTTAATATTTGTTTAAAGTATTCATGAACATATCTTTGTGAGTTTAAAGTTATAAAGCAGACATGATTTCCATACTAAAAAGTACAGGGCAGAATTCCATAGAAAATGTAGGTGGAGTTACACTTCTTGTTCGCTGCTTATCGTCCGATGATGCACTATACTTGTATGAAGTTTCGTGAAAATACCTTAAACGGTTTCAGAGTTAAAGAGCATAGATAATTTCGAATTTTAAATTTACAAAGGGGCATTATTCCATAAAAATGTAGGTCGAGTTATGGTTCTTGTTTTCTGCACAGCGTTTGATAATGCTTTATAACTGTACCAAGTTTCGAGGAAATATCTCAAACGGTTTCAGAGTTACAGACATAAATTACAAAGGGGCACAATTCTCTAACAAATGTAGATGAGGTTATAGTTCTTGTCCTCTGCATATTGTCTGATGATGCTTAAAAGCTGTACCAAGTTTCGAGAAAATATCTCTAACGGTTTCAATAACGGTTTCAAAGTTACGGACTGGACACGATGTCCATACTAAAAGTTACAAAGGGGCATAATTCCGTAAAAAATGTAGGTGAAGTTATGGTTCTTGTCCTCTAAACATCGTCTAATGGTGCTTTATACCTGTACCAAGTTTCGAGAAAATACCTCAAACTTTTCAAAGTTACGGACCGGACACGATTTCCATACTAAAAATTACAAAGGGGCATAATTCCGTCAAAAATGTAGGTGGAGTTATGGTTCTTGCTCTCTGCACATCGTCTGATGATGTTTTAAATTTGTACAAAGTTTCTAGAAAACATCTCAAACGGTTTCAGAGTTATGGCCCGGACACGAAATGCTGACGGACAGAAAATAAAGGGGCATAATTCCGTAAAAAATGTAGGTGGAGTTATGTTTCTTGTTCAATGTACATCGTTTGATAATGCTATATAACTGTACCAAGTTTCGAGAAAATATCTCAAACGGTTTCAGAGTTACAGACAGGATACGATTTCCAGACATTAATTACAAAGGGATTAATTCTGCAAAAAAATGTAGATGAGGATATAGTTCTTATCCTCTGCAAATTGTCTGATGATGCTTAAAAGCTGTACCAAGTTTCGAGAAAATATCTCTAACGGTTTCAATAACGGTTTCAAAGTTACGGACTGGACACGATTTCCATACTAAAATTACAAAGGGGCATAGTTCCGTAAAAAGTAGGCGGAGTTAAGGTTCTTGTAGACTGCACATCGTCTAATGATGCTTTATAGCTGTACCAAGTTTCGAGAAAATATCTCAAACGGTTTCAAATATCTCAAACGGTTTCAAAATTACGGACCGGACACGATTTCCATACTAAAAATTACAAAGGGGCATAATTCCGTAAAAAATGTAGGTGGAGTTATGGTTCTTGTTCTCTGCACATTGTCTGATGGTGTTTTATAATTGTACAAAGTTTCGAGAAAATATCTCAAATGGTTTTAGAGTTATGGCCCGGACACAAAAAGCTGACGGGCAGACAACAAAGCGGCGTAATTCCGTAAAAAATGTAGGTGGAGTTATGGTTCTTGTTCTCTGCACATCGTCTGATAATGTTTTGTATTTGTACAAAGTTTCAAGGAAATATCTCAAACCGTTTTAGAGTTATGGCCCGGACACGATAAGCTGACGGACGGATAGACGGACGGACAAGGGGATTACTATAGGGCCTCCGCCGACTTCGTCTGGCGGGGCCCTAATGAAACATCGTCTGATTATGTCAGCTCTAAGACTTTATTTATGTAGTGTTTGAAGCAGATTTCTATATTCTGACAGGGAAATTGGCCACAAACCAGAAAAGGAAAACAAGAAAGACCTTTGCAGAAAATGTGACAAAGAAAGCAAGATCTTTAAAGGCAAAACCAAATCTACCTGGACATTCAGAAGTTCTAGTGAATCAAAAAATGTCAGGTAAGAATATCTCTTTACATAATTATGCACCTGTGCTACAAGAACCCAAAATTTATCACCAACATCAAAGAGGATAATATACGATAAGTATGGACAAAACCTGAAGAATATTCGGCGAGCTGAGTTGGCAGCTTTCTCCGAAGACGACTATGTAGTAACTTTCATAGACGAGAAGTCGTGGTGGATGTTAACTGCAATTATTGGCCTGTGAAATTTCTGTTAATAAAAAAAGAAGTGCGAGGCAAGCTTCAGCCAACTGAGTGTATATTTGGTGATGTCTACTTGTGTTTAACTGTGGTGCTTTTTTGATTTTTGGAATTTGACATGAAATTCCTGGCGTTTGTTTGAACATTCACTTTGCCTCTGATATATTGGTTAAGTAAGCGTCATAACATATTAAGCTAGGTTAATGCTAATACATGCTCGTGTTCTCTACTGAATAATCAAAATGACTGCCTTCTTGCTTAGCCAAAACTCGATATTGTGATATGATCACGAAAGGTCGGGAAAAATCTGTTTTGGTCAATAAAATTTCTTAATTCATACCAAATAAATTAAATTCAAGTAGGTTACGCCAGTCTTCTAGGCAGTTGAAAAGATTTAACGCACTGTTACATGCAATACCAACTACATGCACTGATTGGTTAAGGATATATAAGACTACAAACATAAACCATAAACAAGAAAGCCATGAGTCCCTGAACCGCTCACCTGAGCAATTGTCCCATTGGCTTTTGAGGAGATGTTTGAAATTGTCAAACTATGAGAGTTCTGGATCAAAGGTCAAATAATGACCTCGATCTCTTGCACCCTTCATATGTCCATTAAGAAAACTGCATATACCGATTTTGAGGCCAAAATATTCAAAACTTTCCATGAAATCTTACGTTCTAGCATGTTCCCATATTTGACCATGCCGTAAAAAAGATCATGATCAACTCAATGTCATCATTTGACTAATGTTGGCAGTACTTGAGTACCCAATGCTACATACAAGTTTCAAGGCAATCCGTTGACTGGTTCTGGACTAGTAGAGTTTTAAATGTTTATACCATATATGGGCATTACAGCCATGTTGGTCATGTGACTTGGACTGTTTGAGCAAACTTTCATTCTTTCAGCCCCTACAGATTCTTTATGAAATTTGGTTACTATACCAATTTTTAGGCCAAAATCTTTTCATAAAATCTTATGTTCTAACATTTTCCAACATTTGACCTTGCCATAGGAAAGGTCAAGGTCAACACAAGATCATCATTTGAACAATCCTGATAGCACTTGAGTACCCTATTCTATTCAAGGCCATCTGTCAATTGGTTTTGAAAAAGACTTTTGAAAGTTTTTACTATATATGGGTGTGGCGGACATGTTGGTTATGTGCCCTGGTCCATTTGAACAAATTTTGTTTCTACAATCCCTGGAGAGTCTGAAATTTGGATACAATTGGCTCAGTGGTTGCTTCAACTCAACGTCTAGATAGTTGGACGACCTTTTAAATATTGACAATCCTTATTTTGAAGGAATGGTTAGTCAAATTTATCCTGCCGAATCGCAGTTAAATAAAGCAAATACGCAAATACTTCTGATACCGAGGCCCCATTTTTGGATTTACATTTATCAATTTTAGACGGATTGTTACATGTAAATTTATGACAATCGCAATGATTTTGATTTCGACATTGTAAATTTTCCGTTTTTGGATGGTGATGTACCCCGCACCACTTCTTATGGTGTTTACATTTCTCAACTAATTCGCTTCTCTAGGGTGTCTAGTCATTTGGCTGATTTCAATGCTCGTAATAAAAGTTTGACTGCCAAGCTTTTACAGCAGGGGTATCGGTATCATAAACTTCGGAAAGCTTTTTCTAAATTTTATCGTAGACACTTTGAATTGGTTTCTAAATATAATACAAGGTTAAGGTCACTTTTGCAACAAGGCCTATCGGAACCTGAATTTTATGGTGACTTATATATAAAGTATATAAATTACGCAAAATCGTAGGGAAAACAGAACTTCCTGATCAATTTTAGAAAAGTATTATGCGATTTAAACGCATTGGCTATAACATAGATGTAATGCGACAGTCGGCATGCTTAGTAGTTAACCCAATCACGGTTAACAACTTTGCTGTCCTCTTTAATTGCACGCCGGTGGGTCGGGGTTCAGACTCTATGATAGCCCCTACATAAAGCTATGTATTAGTTGGTTCGGGCCGGATGTTTGTCTGTTGTTTGGCCCACCGGGGTTCAACAGGTGGTCTTCTTTTGCTCCAGTGTTCCAGTAGTGCTGCTGACTCCCCAGGGATCTCCACGTATCTCAACACGTTTTTGCTGTCGAGTCATCATCCTTGCGTCATCACAGTCTTTTCTTGGTTTTAATTGTTGCCTGTGATGACTCTCTGATGAGTTAGTGGACCTCCATACGAACCGAACTACCAACTTATTGTGTGCACCGCGTCGGAGGGTGAAGGTTTGGGCCCAGCAAAACAGGTTTAAACCCCCAGTAGTTATTACTGACCGTCCCAAGGCGGTACTTTCGTTGCGGTTGCATTTGTTTTATGTTCGGTGCTGTTAAACTTATTGTGTTCATTTTAACTCTTTTATGATAAAAATAGAAAATAGGTATAAATAGTTGTTAAATGTTTTTCGTATAATTTGTTTAGTCAGTTGTGTGGTACATGTGTGCACCGCGTCGGAGGGTGAGGGTGAAGGTTTGGACCCAGTTAAACCGGTTTAACCCCCCCCCCCCCAGTAGTTATTACTGACCGGCTGACCGGTACTTTCGTTGCGGCTGCATTTGTTTTTTGTTCGGTGCTGTTTAACCTATTGTGCTTTCATTTTAACCCTTCTGTTGGTCTAAATTATCTAGTTCAGTAAAGATAGCTGAGCTGCCACCTATTTGGGAAAGAGCTGCTGACTCGGCTTATCACTTGTAATTTATTGTTTGTTGGGATGTCTTTGTCAGTTTTTCCCTATGATGTTGGGGATAGAGTTTGGGATCTGATTCAGTCAGTTTCTGAAGTGTATTTTCTCTTTTAAATTTGAAGAGATTGTTTGAAATTGTCAAAATATGAGAGTCGAGGGTCAAAGGTCAAATAATGACCTTGAACGTTTTATACTCACATTTCTTCATGTACTTATTAAGAAAATTGTATATACTAATATTTTGGCCTTAATCTTCAAAACTTTCCATGAAATCTTATGTTCTAGAACTTTCCATATTTTGTCTTGCCCTAAAAAGGTAAAGGTCAACCAAATGTCATAATTTTAAAGGTTTTTACCACTTATGGGCGTGGCGGCCATGTTGGTCATGTGAATAAATTTTTGTGCCCTCAACCCCTCGAAACTCTTTTAGAAATCTGGTTTCAATTGGCACAGATTGTTTGAAACTGTCAAAATATGAGAGTTCTAGGTCAAAGGTCAAATAATGACCTTTACCTCTTGTATTTATAAATCTTCATGTACTCATTAAGATGAATGTATATACTATTTTAAAGCCTAAATCTTCAATATGTTCCATGTAAGCATATGTTCTAGCATTTTCTCATATAAAAGCACCAGAAAGCAAATTTGAAATTGCCGTAAAGTCCAGATCAAGGTCATAATTTGAACAATCTCGGTAGTACTCGCGTACCCAATGCTACATCTCAAGTTTCAAGGCCATTGGTTCTGGAGTAGAAAAAATAAGGGTATTTACCATATATGGGCATGGCGGCCATGTTGGTCATGTGACCAGAACCTTTTGAACAAATTGTCGTTTCCGCTTCCTCTGAAGTCCACATATGAAATTTGGTTATAACTGGCCCAGTGGTTTCAGAAGAGAAGTCGTATGAAATGGTGAACGGACAACGGACGGGTGACGGACAACGGACGGACAACAGACGACGACGGACGACGGAGCCTTTAAAAATCTTCATTCAAAACCATGGGAAACAAATAAGCATTGCCTTCTTTAACGATTCGATTGGTTATAACTGGCCCAGTGGTTTCAGAAGAGAAGTCGTATGAAATGGTGAACGGACAACGGACGGGTGACGGACAACGGACGGACAACAGACGACGACGGACGACGGAGCCTTTAAAAATCTTCATTCAAAACCATGGGAAACAAATAAGCATTGCCTTCTTTAACGATTCGATATTCCCAAAATACAACTCATATTTGTTTTATTACTATTAATATTTTGCATTTGCAAAAGTGTATTTCAATCTAAAGTTTGCGTTAGTTCAGCTGCTTATTTTTGTACATTTTTCGTATTTGTTTATGCAGACTCTGGTGTATCAATTGCAAGAATATCTGAGAGACAGAGCATGAAATCAGGACGAATATTACAAGAGACCTCAGCAAATAAAGGCGCTTCTTGTCTGACATCAACAGATTTACCTGTCGATTTAAAAGTACTGTCAAAACAACACACACTAGGTAAGAGCACCTGAAATGTATAAATATTAATACATAATCATTCTTGATGCTAGGTCTTAAAAATTAACGGGAAAAACAAAACAAACTCAGTTCTTTTTTTAGATACAAAGAAGTTAATATACTTACGCGTGGTAAAACTTTTATTATCTGCAAAAATCTGTTATTAACAGAAAAACAAAACAACCTCAGTTCTACTTTTTTATAGATATTATAGTTATTATCTGCAAAATATTTGTAATTTCTATTACAAGCAGGCTTGAACCAACAGCCTGAAAATGATTATAGATGGTAGAAAATGGCAAGTTTCTTTTACCAAAGCAGTCGTCTTCATGAAGACTCAAATTTCTACATATGATCCAAGCTAGACGTTTTATCTCGCAACTGTATCAGTATTGTTCTGAATATATGAAACAATTACAAAATAATCCCACTAGACTTTTAGAACTGAATGTAAAAGAACGTTGTGCTTGGCCTTTGTCCGTTTTTTTAATTTAATTTTTTTATCTAAAAATCTACCTATAGATAACGCAGTTAAAGTGAATCAGAAACACATGGATCAAGAAATTATAATGGGTAACATCAGTGGCTTTCTAACGACGGGACTGTATTGGACTCTGTTTAAAAGCGTCTGATTTCTATTTTCTGACAGGAAAATTGGCCAAAAACCAAAAAAGGAAAACAAGAACGACCTTAGCAAAAAATGCGAGAAAGAAAGCAAGATCCCTAAAGGCAAAGCCTAACCTTTCTGGAGATTTAGAAGTTGTATCGAATCAAACAACTTCAGGTAAGAATATCTCAGTACACTGAAACGCACTTCTTCTCTGAAATCACTTGACCGATTGTGACCAAATTTCATGTGTATCCTCCAAGGCTCATGGGAATGTAAAATTATTCAAACGCCCCTGGTCACATGACCAACATGGCCGCAACGCCCATATATGGTAAAATCCCTTTCAAATCATCTTCTCTAGAACTAATGGCCTGATTTCCTTCTAACTAGGTATGTAGCATTGATGATGCAAGTTCAGCCAAGCTTGTTCAAAGTATGACCTTGCGTTGACCTTGCCCATTTTATGGCAAGGTCAAATTTGCTACCTGGTGCTTTTACATGGGAATATGAACATAAGATTTCATGGGATTGTTGAAGATTTCGGTCTAAAATTGGTACATACGGTCATCTTTATGAGTACATGAAGATTTATGAGAACAAGAGGGCAAGGTCATTCTCTGACCTTTAACTCTGGTCTCTAAGATTTCGACAATTTCAAAAATCTCCATAAAAAGTCACTCGTCAAATTGTAATGAAATTTAATACACAGCCTTCAGGTGTTGATGGAATGAAAATCTGTTCATCTGGTCAAGGTCACATGATCAATATGACCGCAACGCCCATATATGGTCAAAAACATTTAAAGAAACTTCTTCTGCAGAACGATTTTGACAAATGGCCTTGAAACTTGATATGTAGCACTGGGACTGTAGTACTTGCAAGATTACTTAAATGATGACCTTTGGTTGACCTTAACCTTTTTATTGCAAGGTAAATATGGGAAATACTAGGATATAAGATTTAATAGAAAGTTTTGAAGATTTTGGCCTAAAACTGGCATGTAGGTCAGTCTGAATGAGTACATGAAGAAATATGAGACCAAGAGGTCAAGGTCATTCTTTGACCTTTCACCCTGAAGTCTCATATTTTGATATTTTAAACATCTCCTCAAAAGCTAAGGGGCCAATTGTGACCAAATTTCATGTAGAGCCTCCAGGGGCTAAGGGAATGAAAATTTGTTCAAATAGCTCTCGTCACAAGACCTTCATGGTCGTCATTCCCCTATATGGCATAAACGTCTAAAAATCTTCTTCTCCACAACCACTTGCGCCAATGGCCTTGAAATTTGGTATGTTGCATCTAATACTCAAGTACTAACAAAATTGTTCGAATGATGACATTTACCTGTCCATTTAGAAGTCCTGTCAAAACAACAAAAACCAAGAGAGAACACTGTAAATGTACAAAGATAAATTCATAGAGTAGCTAAGGATAAATGCAGAATAATAAATGAACCGAGAAGCCGAGGAAGCAAGGCCTACTGAGAACACTGACTGATTAAGACCACAGAAGACTAAAAGCATTAACCATATACAACCATAACAAAACAAATAATGTTTTGTCAAAAAACAAATAATGTTTTGTCAATGCTACAATTATTCCCAAATAGCAATAGTTTTTATTTACTATGAATATTTTGGATTGACAAGGTTTCGACCGGAAAGTGGTTTTTGGTCAGCTGCTGATTACACACATTGTTTTTTGTTCTTTTATGCAGACTCTCGTGTATCAACTGCAAGAAAACTTCCAAATCAGAGCATGATATCAGGACAAATATTGGAGGAAGCATCAGCAAATAAACCATCATCTGGTTTGACATCATCACATTTACCTGTCCATTTAGAGGTCATGCCAAAACAACACAAAGCAGGTAAGAGCGACATAAATGCATAAAATTAATGGAAAAGCATCCTTGATACATTTTGTGCTATATTTTGTTTTTTCTTTGTGTGTGGGGGGGGGAGGGGTTGATCATCTTGATCCTCAAAACTACATGAGACGAAACCAAGGCATAGTGCATCTTTTCTAAAGACAGACCGTCGTAATTCTGCAGGCAAAGAGCAGTCACCAACAGATACCTTGGCAGGGACAACAAAGTCGTTTTCAAATCTGCCCGAAAATTAAAAAGTCGAAGTGGAACAACGCAAATTAGACAAGAGTATCATAAAGTTGTTGAAAATTAAAATCCAACTTGAATTATTAACATATTGTTTTCGTCTTGTTCGTACTTGCAATAAACGTCTTTTACAGCATCAGCATTGAAAATATGTTTAGGTTTATATATATGAAGAGGATTTATAAGTCGAAACAACGTAGTCTGGCCCATGTTCCTTCTTCTGAATGTCTTCTCTGGTCTTGATGGAACTCTTTAAGAGTTTAATTTTACTTTACTGCAGCTGGTGTTGCAGCCGTTTGGCGGCCGTAAAACGTCTCCCCATAGTGCAGATTATATTTCATATTTGTCCTTTAAATTTAGAGGATTTGTTCTGAGGAATCAGAACTTTAGACTGGTTTAGGCTCTTATTCTAGGTCATCATCCTTGATATTATTTGGACCTTTTTTATTCTTGTTAGTCTTTGGAACGATTGCCGAATTAATATTAAGAAATTACAATATGCGCTTCTCTGCTTTCGTCACCAGATATTGTCAGGGTCACTCAAGAGGCTTTATTAGCCGAAACTACGTAGTCTGAACCATGTTCCTTTTTCTGAATGTCTTTTCTGCTCTTGAAGGCACTCTTTAAGATTTTATTTATAAAAGTACAAGATTGTTAACTATATACTCGCCCTCACCATTCCTGGTGTAAAACTGGCAGTTAGTTATTTGGCTTGCACGCAAGTCTTCTATCATATCACTGAGTCGTCAACAGTTGACAGTTACTACGCGCCGAGACCCCTGGGTATGTATGAATTGTAAACATTTTTATACAAAGGCCGTAGCAACAAGAAAACAACCTGTAAAAGTCCTATTTGCTAAAAGAGAACAGACAAATATCCAGCCCCAAACATCCTGATATGTATCTTTATGTTGAGGCTTTAACAGAGTCTGAGCCCGATCAACCGGCGTGCAGACATTTCAATTTATTCAATCTGTCACCTACCTCTGAGGGAATATGTATAGACACACCTTGAAAAAAAATTGGGGAGCCGATTTGGAAAGCGCTTCTCCAATTGCAATCAGTCAGTTACCCGCACCCGCACTAAATAAATACGTTATACGTACGTACGTACATACATATTTAAAGGAGAATTTACCTACAGATATTTAGATGTATGCCTGGCTTTTTTGTTGCTGTTTTCTTCAAACAAGACACAGCTTTTACAACATCATTGCGTTTAAGATATAGATATCATTGATCGAGCAGGAGTTTGTTAAATTTGTTTTCAATCGTTTTTATTACTGTCATCTCTCTGTTGTAACCGGGAAGGTCAAAAAATTATTACATGCAAGGCCAGCTGAGGAGTTTGAGGTTAAGGATACAGAAGGTTCAAAGCATACAAATGAAAAGATAACAAAACTCTTCGATAGTGATACAATAATAATTATTTATTTTTTGCTATATTGGCTGCACCTAGATATTATTTAACCGGGGAGCACCATTATTTTTGCTGTTTATTTTTACCTTTTTTTCATATTCTTTTGTACAGGCCATCATGTGCCAGCGGCAAGAAAATCTCAAAAACAAAGCATGAAATCAGGACAAGTATTAGAGGAGGCCGCCTCAATTATAGCCACTTCTTGTCTGACACCAGTAGATTTACCTGTCGATTTAGAAGTCATGTCAGAACAGCACAAAACAGGTGAGAGCATTATAAATTTATAAATATTAATGCACACTCACCCATTTGCGTTTTCTGCTGTTTTGTGTTGTTCTTTGTTCCCTATTTAGTTTTCAAAAATTCGTAAGCAAAAAAAAAAAAGGATAAATAAATAAATAAATAAACAATAAAAACTCCAGTTCTTCTTTTATATTGATATAAACAATCATCCCTAAGCTAGGTAAAGGTAGTGGGTCTTGTTTTTAATGTCGATGGCCGCTCTAAAACATTAGCATTGTTGAACTGGTTAATCAGGACCACAGTCAAGTAAAGAATAAACACGGATAAATCCAGAATATAGTACCAAAATCCCATGCCGTGTACATGCTCTTAGAGAATTGACCCCGACCGACCCGATTTACTGCTATATAAACTCGGGTTACTCGGGGTATCGATTTCACATGTGTTTCTAATGAAACTGGTCGTATAATCCTCCGGTATACCAATAAATGATACAGAATTATGCAACTTCGCAGCAGTGCCCCAGGTGGTGAAGATAACGCTGTTAACCGATTTTCTCTAGTTAAAAGTAAAACATAAATATCCCGCATCCTAATCTTGATATAAACTAGAAAATCGAAATCCTCGTTAAAAGTTATGTGGTTTAGGCGTTTTGAACGGATTTCTACGTTAAAATTTAAGCGTTTTGTAATATAACAATTTTGTAATGGCACGGGAACCAGCGAAATAGTATTCCCTGTTTTACAGCCTTTATAAAAAATAGTTCCAGTTGTATTGCAAACTTATTTTCGTGTGATACTTGAAAAATATGTCTTCAAACACACTGACTGTATTTAGAATAAAAGTAGACAAAACTAAATCATTTAATATGCGATTTTCTAGAGTATTTTATGAGAGCGTTCTTTAATCGGCGCACTAATACCGTGAATCAGGTTTCGATAAAATACTATATGCTTGAATTACCTGTATTATTAACCGGGAACCAGAGAAATGGCAAAAGTTGTTCACAGAGCATGTTTAGCTGGTACCTGCAGTGTACAGATAATTAGGGGATGGCGAAAACATCTGGTCTGATTATCAGTTAGGCATAAATTTTAGGTTATTTTTCTCTAAGAGGATGTACACATCATGATACAAGAAAAAACGAGAAACACCAGATTTTTTACAGTTGATTTTCAGTAATAACCAAAGTTTAGCTAAGTGCTAAACTTTGCAGTTTAGTTTGTCTGTCATTATAATAAAGCAGAGTAGTTTTTAACCTCTGAATAAGGTATTGGTAAACCAAAAATAGTGATCTACATTGACTTGCAGTTGGCGACAAATCAGTTGCAACATCACGATAACGGGGGTTATCATAGTTTGTCAGTACCTTGACTGCACTGTTTGTTAACGCATTATTTCTCTTACGCAGAAAGTCGTAATTCTGTAGCTGTTAAGCTGGCAAGAAAAACAAAGCAGTCATCAGCTGATACCTTGACAAAGACAACCAAATTTTAAGAGTAACTTCACTTCAGGAACTGACTGAATCAGATCCCAAACCCTATCCCCAACATCAAAGGGAAAGATTGACAAAGACATCCCAACAAACAATAAATTACAAGTGATAAGTCGAGTCAGCAGCTCTTTCCCAAATAGGTGGTAACTCAGCTATCTTTTTTGAACTAAATAATTTAGACCAACAGAAGGGTTACAACAGACTAAGCAAAATTATACGAAAAAAATTTAACAATTATTTTTACCTATTTTCTATTTTTATTATAGAAGGGTTAAAATGAGAACACAATAAATTAAACAGCAAATTATAAGATAAACATTTAACACCTATTTTAATTATAGAAGGGTTAAAATGAGAACACAATATATTAAACAGCACCGAACAAAAAACAAATGCAACCGCAACGAAAGTACCGCAGTGGGACGGTCAGTAGTAACTACTGGGGAGTTAAAACCAGTTTTACTGGGCCCAAACCTTCACCCTCATCCTCCGCTGCGGTGCATACAATTAGTTGGTAGTTCGGTTCGTATGGAGGTCCCCAAACTCATCAGAGAGTCATCACGGCCAACAATTATAATCAAGAAAATACTGTGATGAAGCAAGGATGAGGACTCGACAGCCAAAACATGTTGAGACACCTGGAGATCCCTGGGGCGTCAGCAACACCACTGGAACACTGGAGCAAAAGAAGACCACCAGTTGAACCCCGGTGGGCCAAGAAAACAGACAAACATCCGGCCCCAACCGACTCTTATATATAGCTTTATGTAGGGGCTATCATAGAGTCTGAACCCCGACCCACATGCGTGCAATTAAAGATGACAGCAAAGTTGTCAACCATGATTGGGTTAACCTCTAAGCATGCAGACTGTCACATTACATCTTTGTTCTAGCCAATGCGTTTAAATCGCTTGATAATTTTCTCAAATTGATCAGGAAATTCTGTTTTCCCTACCATTTTGTGTAATGTATATACTAAGTAACCATAAAATTCAGGTTCCGATAGGCCTTGTTGCAAAAGTGACCTTAACACTGTATTATATTTAGAAACCAATTCAAAGTGTCTACGATAAAATTTAGAAAAAGCTTTCCGAATTTTATGATACCGATACCCCTGCTGTAAAAGCTTGGCAGTCAAACTTTTATTACGAGCATTGAAATCAGCCAAATGACTAGACATCTTAGCGAAGCGAATAAGTTGAGAAATGTAAACACCATAAGAAGTGGTGCGGGATATATCACCATCCAAAACAAAAATACACAATGTCGAAATCATCTTGATCCTCAAAACTACATGAGGCGAAACCAAGGCATAGTGCATCTTTTCTAAAGACAGACCGTCGTAAATTTGCAGGCAAAGAGCAGTCACTAACAATACCTTGGCAGGGAAAACAAAGTCGTTTTCAAATAATGCCCGAAAATTTAAAAGTCGAAGTGGATCAACGCAAATTAGACAAGAGTATCATAAAGTTGTTGAAAATTAAAATCCAACTTGAATTATTAACATATTGTTTTCGTCTTGTTCGTACTTGCAATGAACGTCTTTTACAGCATCAGCATTGAAAATATGTTTAGGTTTATATATATGAAGAGGATTTATAAGTCGAAACAACGTAGTCTGGCCCATGTTCCTTCTTCTGAATGTCTTCTCTGGTCTTGATGGAACTCTTTAAGATTTTAATTTTACTTTACTGCAGCTGGTGTTGCAGCCGTTTGGCGGCCGTAAAACGTCTCTCCATAGTGCAGATTATATTTCATATTTGTCCTTTAAAATCAGAGGATTTGTTCTGAGGAATCAGAACTTTAGACTGGTTTAGGCTCTTATTCTAGGTCATCATCCTTGATATTATTTGGACCTTTTTTATTCTTGTTAGCTGTTGGAACGATTGCCGAATTAATATTAAGAAATTACAATATGCGCTTCTCTGCTTTCGTCACCAGATATTGTCAGGGTCACTCAAGAGGCTTTATTAGCCGAAACTACGTAGTCTGACCCATGTTCCTTTTTCTGAATGTCTCCTCTGCTCTTGAAGGAACTCTTTAAGATTTTATTTTTAAAAAGTACAAGATTCTTAGTCATATACTCGCCCTCACCATTCATCGTGTAAAACTGGCAGTTAGTTATTTGGCTTGCACGCAAGTCTTCTATCACATCACTGAGTCGTCAACAGTTGACAGTTACTACGCGCCGAGACCCCTGGGTAAATATGAATTGTAAACATTTTTATACAAAGGCCGTAGCAACAAGAAAACAACCTGTAAAAGAACAGACAAATATCCAGCCCCAAACATCCTGATATGTACCTTTATGTTGAGGCTTTAACAAAGTCTGAGCCCGATCAACCGGCGTGCAGACATTTCAATTTATTCAATCTGTCACCTACCTCTGAGGGAAAATGTATAGACACACCTTGAAAAATAATTGTGGAGCCGATTTGGAAAGCGCTTCTCCAGTTGCAATCAGTCAGTTACCCGCACCCGCACTAAATAAATACGTTATACGTACGTACGTACATACATATGTAATGGAGAACTTACCTACAGATTATTTAGATGTACGGAAACAAAGAAAGCAAGATAGAATATAATATGCCTGGCTTTTTTTGTTGTTGTTTTCTTCAAACACGACACAGCTTTTACAACATCATTGCGTTTAAGATATAGATATCATTGATCGAGCAGGAGTTTGTTTAAATTTGTTTTGAATCGTTTCTATTACTGTCATCTCTCTGTTGTAACCGGGAAGGTCAAAAAATTATTACATGCAAGGCCAGCTGAGGAGTGTGAGGTTAAGGATACAGAAGGTTCAAAGCATACAAAGGAAAAGATAACAAAACTCTTCGATAGTGATACAATAATAATTATTTGTTTTGCTATATCGGCTGCACCTAGGTATTATTTAACCGGGGAGCGCCATTATTTTTGCTGTTTATTTTTACCTTTTTTTCATATTCTTTTGTACAGGCCATCATGTGCCAGCGGCAAGAAAACCTCAAAAACAAAGCATGAAATCAGGACAAGTATTAGAGGAGGCCGCCTCAATTATAGCCACTTCTTGCCTGACACCAGTAGATTTACCTGTCGATTTAGAAGTCATGTCAGAACAGCACAAAACAGGTGAGAGCATCATAAATGTATAAATATTAATGCACGCTCACCCATTTGCGTTTCCTGCTGTTTTGTGTTGTTCTTTGTTCCCTATTTAGTTTTCAAAAATTCGTAAGCAAAAAAAAGGATAAATAAATAAATAAATAAATAAATAAACAATAAAAACTCCAGTTCTTCTTTTATATTGATATAAACAAACATCCCTAAGCTAGGTAAAGGTAGTGGGTCTTGTTTTTAATGACGATGGCCGCTCTAAAACATTAGCATTGTTGAACTGGTTTATCAGGACCACAGTCAAGTAAAGAATAAACACGGATAAATCCAGAATATAGTAGCAAAATCCATACAAGAAAAAACGAGATACACCAGATATTTTACAGTTGATTTTCAGTAATAACCAAAGTTTAGCTAAGTGCTAAACTTTGCAGTTTAGTTTGTCTGTCATTATAATAAAGCAGAGTAGTTGTTAGCCTCTGAATAAGGTATTGGTAAACCAAATATAGAGATCTACATTGACTTGCAGTTGGCGCCAAATCAATTGTAACATCACGGTACCTTGGGTTATCATAGTTTGTCAGTACCTTGACTGCACTGTTTGTTAACGCATTATTTCTCCTGTAGTAAATGACGCAGAAAGTCGTAATTCTGTAGCTGTTAAGCTGGCAAGAAAAACAAAGCAGTCATCAGCTGATACCTTGACAAAGACAACCAAATTTTAAGAGTAACTTCACTTCAGGAACTGACTGAATCAGATCCCAAACCCTATCCCCAACATCAAAGGGAAAGATTGACAAAGACATCCCAACAAACAATAAATTACAAGTGATAAGTCGAGTCAGCAGCTCTTTCCCAAATAGGTGGCAACTCAGCCACCTATTTTTCTTCTAAATAATTTAGACCAACAGAAGGGTTACAACAGACTAAGCAAAATTATACGAAAAAAATTTAACAATTATTTTTACCTATTTTCTATTTTTATTATAGAAGGGTTAACATGAGAACACAATAAATTAAACAGCAAATTATAAAATAAACATTTAACACCTATTTTTATTATAGAAGGGTTAAAATGAGAACACAATATATTAAACAGCACCGAACAAAAAACAAATGCAACCGCAACGAAAGTACCGCAGTGGGACGGTCAGTAATAACTACTGGGGAGTTAAAACCAGTTTTATTGGGCCCAAACCTTCACCCTCATCCTCCGCTGCGGTGCATACAATTAGTTGGTAGTTCGGTTCGTATGGAGGTCCCCAAACTCATCAGAGAGTCATCACGGCCAACAATTATAATCAAGAAAAGACTGTGATGAAGCAAGGATGAGGACTCGACAGCCAAAACATGTTGAGACACCTGGAGATCCCTGGGGCGTCAGCAACACCACTGGAACACTGGAGCAAAAGAAGACCACCAGTTGAACCCCGGTGGGCCAAGAAAACAGACAAACATCCGGCCCCAACCGACTCTTATATATAGCTTTATGTAGGGGCTATCATAGAGTCTGAACCCCGACCCACACTAGACACACTAGAGAAGCGAATAAGTTGAGAAATGTAAACACCATAAGAAGTGGTGCGGGGAACATCACCATCCGAAACAAAAATTAACAATGTCGAAATCAATTCATCTCGTTTGTCAAAAATTTTAAATGAAACAAATCCGTCTAAAATTGATAAATGTAAATCCAGAGGTTGAGTTGAATGCTTCAATGACATGAGCTTGAGTATCATCAGAAAGAGACATTATAAAGTTTCTTTCATAGCAAAATAAAAACAAATCTGCTACAAGAGCAGCGCAGTTAGTATCCATCGGAATTCCTAAAATTTGTCAGTATAACTTAGTACCAAATCTGATGAAAATGTTATCTAGAAAATATACTAAAGAATCACAAACATTTTGGCAAGACCACATTTTAAACCTTTTTTGGTAATCGGAAGTAAAACAAGCATGTTTATCATTACAAGCATGATAAAGAGCACTCTCTCTCTGAAAAGTAGTTTTAATTAAATTTATTAGTTTCTTTTTTTATCAAATTATGGGGCAAAGTTGTATAGTGTGTAGAAAAATCGTATGTAGACAAACTAGGCGCGCGATATCCTCTAGACTTCAATTTATCAAGAACCTCAGTAGAATTTTAAATGACCAAAACAATTTTTTTCCTGCCCCTTCTTAAACTTTTTCACAGTACCTAATTACATAAATTTTGATAGCGTTAAGTCAAGAAGTTAATACTTTGGAAAGTTCAGTAGTGGTACAAGCACTAGAATTAGCATTAGAAATAAACCTGGCTTTTATTTAGTCGTTTATGAAGTTTAGGTAACCAGTACATCATAGGAAGCTTGTCCTGCCGTTCCGCTGCATTTACAGAAAACTTGAGGGCTATATCATTACAGTGCCTAAAGACAACATACTTTTGGCCTTCTGAAGTCTCTTCATAGGCCTTAGTGCCGCAAAGTTCTTGTTTTAATGTGTTAATATAGTGTAACCGTCAAAACAACGACAACGTTATTAGCAGCCATGTCTGCTGAAACCAAAACATACTTACTATGAAACTGCTGGATACCCAACTTCAGGTGACGGAAAGTTGATTTAGGTTTAGGCGGCAAAAGATTTGTGTTTTGGGAATAGAATTTAATACGTTTATCAATTACTTTAAAAATGTTCAATTTCCTTTACATATTGCACCGGACTCAACATGCTCCCGCTTGCACCATCGATTTACCAAAATCACTTAAAGAACAGGCTATATCTTCCCTACATTTGTGTATACCCCCGCTTTGGAAAAGTTGGGGATATACGGGTTTACATCTGTCCTTCCGTCCGTCCTTCTGTCCGTCCGTCCGTCCGTTCTTCCTTCCGTCCGTCTCCTTTCAAAATTTTCGTCAAAGATTTCTCCAGAACCATACATGCTAGAATAGTAATATTTGGCATAGACGTTGATGACGATGTGTTGTATCGTGGGATTTAGAACCAGCCTTCTCTGGCTTATTCTCACGTTTATTTGTCCATTTTTTTCTATATTTTCATACATTGAATAATGAAATTTTTTCGCCAAAGATTTCTCCAGAACCATACAAGCTAGAATAGTCATATTTGGCATAGACGTTGATGATGATGTGTTGTATCGTGGGATTGAGAACCAGCTTTCTTCTGCTTATTCTTGCTTTTATTTGTTTATTTTTCTTTATTTCCATACATTGAATAATAAAACTTTTTCGTCAAAGATTTCTCCACAACCATTCAAGCTAGAATAGTCATATTTGGCATAAAGCATAAAGGTTGATGGCGATGTGTTGTATCGTGGGATTGCAAACCAGCTTTCTCCTGCTTATTGTTCCCTGGCTTGTCCAATTTTCTTACTTTCCATACTTTGAATAATGACTTTTTCGTCAAAGATTTCTCCACAACCATTTAAGCTAGAATAGTCATATTTGACATAAAGCATAAAGGTTGATGACGGTGTATTGTATCGTGGGATTACAAACCAGCTTTCTCCTGCTTATTCTTCCCTGTCTTTGTCCAATTTTCTTACTTTCCATACTTTGAATAATGAATTTTTTCGTCATAGATTTCTCCAAAACTATGCAAGCTAGAGAAGTCAAATTAGGTTTGCAGGTTGATGACGATGTGTTGTATCGTGGGATTGCAAACCAGCCTTCTTCTGCTTATTCTGCCTTGTTTTTGTCCGATTTTCTTTCTTTCCATACTTTGAATAACAGTTTTTCATCAAAGATTTTTGTGCAAACATGCAAATTCATATTTGGTATACAAATTGATAACAACTAATTGTATAGTGGAATTGCAAACCAGCCGTATCTGGCATATTCTTACCTGCATTTGTCCAATTTTCTTTCTCTCCAGACTTTGAGTAATGACTTATTTATCAAAGGTTTCTAAGCAGCTACTGCAAGCTAGAGGAGGGATATTTTGTTTGCAGGTTGATGATAACCGTTTTATTGTGGGATAGAGGACCAGCCTTCTTCTGCTTATGCTCCCTGATATTTTTCCATTTTTTCTTTCTCTCCTTACTTTGAATAATGCAATTTTTCGTAACAAATTTCACAGCATCCTTTCAAGTTTGAATTTTCATATTTGGTATACAGGTTGATAAAGGCGTATGTCTTATTATGTATTTATTTATTTTTCTATCTGTCTATGCTAAATCGTTTTATTCTGTATTACAATGAAAGGGATTGATTGATATTTGGTATACATATTGGCGATGAGTTCTGTATCTCTTTACTTTATGTAACGAAAATAACACCTTTTGATTTAAAGCACTTAAGCGGGGGTATAGTCGGATTCTCCGACAGTTCTAGTTTGAAATCAATACGGTTAGAAAATCTACATTTTGGTCCCTTCGAAATAATGTTACGAATTCTTGAATCTGAAATAATAGTAAGATTCCCTGTAATGACATGGACAGCGTCAGGATAGATAAATTTGGAGTCTATACAATCTCATGTATCAGGGGTATTTGTGTGAATATCAGGATCTGAGACCAGTTTATTAAAGTAAAATATAGTGTGTTTAATTGGTTTGTTATATTTATCACATATGATAGGTGGCTCCTTATTCACGATCGCGAAATAATCCGGGATCGGTGCAGACCGGTCCTAAAACAATAAAATCAATTCCTTTATTTATAAAAGGAATTTTGAGAAAATGTCTTTTCTGGTTGATCTCAGATTCGATTAGTGGACGAAAAGCATGTTCAGTATAACATCTTGTCAGGAGTGCGGCCTCGTACAGTTGATTACCCTTATCGTAGAACTTATCAGTCTCAAAAACTAGTTACTTCATACACCTCGTGTTGTTCTTCTTGCTGATCGGGCTCAACTGGGGCCTCTGTTCGGCTCTTAAAGTGCACGGGTCTGGCTCAGTTTAAAGAACTAGAGCCCTGGGAACATGAGTTGGGATATCCTTTCCTGCGGTGCAGGCTACATGAAAACAGTCTCCTGGCCAGGCCTGGGTGTGGATTTCGCCTTCTGTTTTTGACGGGGTGGCATCTTGAATGAAAGATGAAGATCGAGTTCCGAAACGTTTTGAGCGCAAGCAACTAATGAGGATCGCCGTGGAAACGCGGCGCTTTCATGCCCAGATCGCCATAAGAGTAAAGGAAACGCAGATAAAGCACCAAAAGCGCAGCGGAAGCGTAGTGATTGCGCTACTTACTAATTATAGAGTCGCAGCGGAAGCATCAAGAGCGCTACGAGAGCCTATAGAGCGCAACGGGAGTACAAAGAGAGTAGCAGAAGCTTAGCTCGGTCGTGGACGCATATCCAAGGCGCTGTCAGCGAGATTCCCTTACGATGGTGCTGCGTTGCTTGCGCTGCTACCTCAATACTGCTGCGTTCATGAATTCCATGCTGCGTTGTTACTGCAAGTCGTGTTCATGACAATTCCGCTACTTAAATTTGAGCAGGGTCAAAACAAGCGCCCTGACTTTGCGATCATGCGGCTTCAGACACCCATTCACTGCAACCTAGAAGCAAATGGTGAACTGCTGCATCATATGATTAGTGCAGATTATATTTTATTTTCGTCCTTTGAGATCAGACTATATATTCTGAGATATCTGAAATTTTAGAGTGGTTTATACTCATATTCTAAGCCATCGTTTTAAATATCATTTTGGATCCTTTTTTATACTAATCAGTCTTTTAATCGACTGTCCAATTAAGATTAAGAAATTACAGTGTATTTTTCTCTAGTTTCGTCACCAGATATGGTAAGGGTCACTGAGGAGGCTTCCTTAGCCGAAACTACGTAGTCTGGCTCATGTTCCTTCTTCTGAATGTATTCTCTGCTCTTGAAGGAGCTCCTTAAGATTTTAATTTTACCGGATTCAAACCTCGCCCTTCGCTTTTGCAATGGCTTCACCCAATCACAAAACCGCCAATCACGCAATATATACTCAAAAGCAAAAATAACGCATATTTTTCTTTTTGGTATTTTTATGTCAAATTAAAAATCTGCTGAAATTTGCAAACAGGGAAGACATTATCAATGCATGGAGTACACTTCGTCGCAAACTTATTGAAATTTTATTTGTTTATTCATGCGTAACGAAAGCGTTAAACGATCAAGGGGTCAATCTCAAAATTCACAAATACTGATCAGTTAAATCAGTGTTCTGAACTGAGTTGTGCCAGGCTCCCAAACTAATGCCCTCTTTATCTAGGATAATACAATGTCTCAGAAACATCATCAGGAATTTTCAGATTTGGTTACTTGTTACAAACAAAGTTATGCCCCTTTCTGCAAAACCCGTAAAGTAGGCAAGTTTTGCGACAGCAAAAGAAAATTTTGTGGATATTTCAGCAAACCGAATTGGAATCCATTTCCAATTCCGGTTAAATAAAAGGGTAAGTGGTCACAATCAAATAGAGTATGTAAAAAAGGGAAGTAACTCAGTACGTCCTCCCCATAATGCAACCACAGATTGAACTTTTGGGCGCTGGATCCTTGAAATCACTGGGCACAATTAAATGAAAACCATACAGCATCTTTATCATAAAGGGCAGTCTACGGTAAGCGAATCGGAAGACAAGATTTTTTCCAGGAAAACAGTTTCATCGGCTTTTAAATTTCGTAACTCAAACCGGGAGTGAGCCAAATACGTGCTCATTTGAAACCAAAATTTGTTTAAAATGTGTTCTTTACCCATAGCCTTACTGATTTTGAATCCCAAATTACCAGATTTTTCTAACAGTTTGATGAGGTAGACGATTTTCAAAAACTTCGAAAAATTTCGGAATAATGCAGATTTTTGCAGGTGCAATTTTACTGTATAAGAATCATTTTTTTTTAAGCTTTATACCGTTTTCCAGTTGGTTACAACATGCTGAATTCACGTGCAGCAAAGTCGTATTGATAATTTAATTTTTGCTACTGTGAGCCAGAAGTTTGTGATTTTTGCCTTTTTGACAAAACTCTTCATATTTTTCCGAAGAATTGCATTGTGACAAGAAAATGCTGCAGAACTTGTAGCTAGGTTTAGACAAATCTAGGTATTAAGTTAAAAGTGAAATATCATTACATTAAATGACGCAAAACAAGACACTAAAAATTATGCGTTTCTTTTGCTGTTGAGTATACGAAAGAGAGAATCAATAAAGATGCTTATTGATCCGTAATAATAATAATAATAAATAGAATCTTAATCTTAATGCTGCTGAACGATTCTCGTACTCTTGACATCCCTTATGAGTTTTTACTCATAAGCCTCGACCTCAGCATTTACTGTCGTGTTAGGGTTGCATGGATGACTCATGATGAGCTTCACTTGGTCAAAGGAATCAAAGGGTTCAGATTGTCTTTGTCACATGACTAAAATGGCCCCCATCCATATATGGTAAAGACCCTTCAAATATCTTCCTTTTAGAACCGAAATGCCTATGACCTTGAAACTTGGTTTGTAGCATTCGGGACTCAGGCCCATCATGATTTATATATGTAAATAAAGAACACGCATTGACCTTGACCTTATTTATGGCAAGGTCAATTTTGTTGTTTTATGCTTTTATATGGGAAAATGCTTAAACAGTGGCTTTCTCAGAAACTATTTAAGTCTATAATATTTGATATATACGGTTAAATAAACTGATGAAGATAGTATGTTGCTAAATGTCAAGGTCATACTTTGACCTTAGTTCAAGGTCACTGAGATTCTTGCCACAGGGCCATTTGAAGCTATATTTTATATAAAGCTTCAATGGTTCAAAGGAACCAAAGTTTGTTCAGATTGTCACGGCCACAAAGCCAAGATTGCCGTCATGCCCATATATATTATAAAAATCCGTCAAACTTTTCTCCAGAACCAAAGTCCCAATGACATTGTGGCTTAATTTAGCACTGAAGTGCCCAAATTTTTTTGTTAGAATCATGACCATGCATGACCGTGCATTGGCCTTGATCTAATTTATGGGAAGGTCAACTTTGATATGTTATGTTATTTTATGGGAAAATGCTTAAATAGTGGAGCCTAGATAGAAAAAAAGGAAAATATGGTTAACCATCATCCTAACGTAACGTAACGTAACATAACTAAATGAATACATGAAGACATAAGGTCATCATATGTGAAGGTCATTTTTTAACTTTGCTCAAGGTCACTGAGATTTTGGAATTAAAACTGACACTCCTGATTAGCCACTGGTTTCAAATTTGCAAATAATAAGAAATATTCTGTATCCACTTTTTGGGTGATTCTTTTCATATTTACTACATTAAATTATTTAAAGCAAATACTAGATCTGGCCCTGTAATATAATTTCATGCTCATGAAGCAATGACCCTGTGTTACTGGTGAAAAATTTACTATTGCAAAGATTAGAATTTATTTCTCTAATAGGCTAACTTCAAAGCTCAGAGGTTGTTTATTACATGCTACTAAAAGCAGTTAACGTAAGCCTTTGTTGGGTAAAACAGCTAGTTATACTTTTACATTTAGTTTTAATATTTGAACAGTTTTTAAGCTTTCCGATAAATGTTCAAGTATCTAGAACGATATTGAACTGAAAAATGCGTCTCTTTAATACTGTGAAAAATAAATTGTTGAGCATCCTGAGACTGTCCTAATTCTTTTAATGTAAAGACAAGCCTTAATCATTTTATTTTGCATCCGGTAAAACTAAAATCGCGCATGAAAAATATTTTGTTAACATAAGTTTAATAGTAAGATGCGGTCAGACAGTTGGGTTGTCACAATTACGACAACTGCATCTTAATTCAGATGACAGTGTGCCTCTTTGAGTATTTTAAGCATTAGGTTACTGTCAGTGATGTGTGCTTTTATACTATAATTTTTTAAGCAAAGTCAGATTTTCTTACACGGCATTAAAGACAGGTTTCAAAATTTTAAGGCTAGTTACCGCTATAAATTTAAATACTTTCTTATCTTATATAGAGCATGGCGCAATAAAGTCTCCGTAATTTGATTTCCCTGAAAATGTAACTTTCCATCAACCAAATGCGCGTTTATCTTTTGAAAGGCGACACGTTTTTTAATTGTGCTCATTCTTGTGCATGTTTTAATTGTCTTAGTTACATGAATCATAAAGCGAGATTTCTCATCACATAAAAATGCTTTGTCGATAAAATAATGCACACTAGTAGCAATTCCGTTTCCGTTCAATATCTGTAACGTTTCCGAGTTTGAATGCCCTGACGGAACCCTTCAGTATTATGTCTGCTTATTGTGATTTCAGGTAATATGCGAGTAATGGTTTTCCTTTGTAATGTGTGTCCAGTTTAAATTTTGATAAACAGAAAACAATTTACTATGGCTTTTGTAATGACACACATATAGATGAATTAAATTTAAAGGCAACATATTTTGTATTGAGACAGTGACTTAAGATCCTAATGATTTTAGGTCACAGTAAAATTGCAGTCTGTCTTAACTTTTTAAAGTTCTAATACTTACCTAATAATGTTCCTTGCTTCAGGTCCAGTAATTTACAATAGCGGAAACGTCCCGAAGCATATGACGGGTTCATTTGTGCTGCTGAAAGACATTAGTAATGCGGGTAAGTGAATGAGCTCATGATGACAAAATAACACCAAGGCCCGAGTCGATGCAGATTACCGAAATAGTTCAGGTTAAGCCAAAAACTGCAAAAATAACTTTTTGTATATATCATATGAATTCTTTGCGATATAGGCCACTGGTCCAAAATATCAATTTTTCATATAATATTAGGGGTGACATGCAAAGCAATTTATAGGTACAAATACTTGTTATTATGACATTTCACGGTTTAGAGTACATGTGATACATTATTGAGAATTATTTAGCTTATTGATGTATAATAAGTTCTGAAGAAGGGTTGTTTTCTGAAAGCAAAGATATCACAAAAGACATGAATATACCAGACTCGGTTTTTTCAGTTCCTGAGCAGTTATGGTAAATGCAACACTGTTCATGCATCCCCTCCGCCGCCCCTAAACAGCAGATCATTAGCGTACTATAAATTCTGTGCTACTGAAAACGAAATCCTCGGTCCCTAAGGACAAGAAAATAGAATTTATACTATGTTGAAGTACGGGAAGACGTTTACGACCGGAACATTGATTGATTTGTTGCTTTACGTCAACGGTAAACAGCTCTGTTTATGTGGTGACGGCCAGATAACCTAACCACACTATTCCTGGGCAGGCTTGGACCTTCTTAGCGGTTAACCAGTACTAAGTGCACATATTTTCGCCAGTAACTAACAACTGCCCTTCTTGAACAAGCGGAAGGAGAAACAAAAGTATGTGGGCAGACCGGGTATCGAACCAAGGACTTCTGACTTATAAGTCAGTGAATAGCTGAATAAATTTTTGAATAGCAGATAATACATTTCTGGGTTTCAGCTCTTCCCAAAAGATGCTTAAGGTAACCTGAGAAAATAATGTATACTATATAATTAAGGCATTGCCTTTCAAGAGACACCAAATCCTCAAAGTTTTATAAAAGGAGGTACACCTTGGTACGGTTGTCAATGTACTTGATATCATTTAACAATGTGTAAATATATGTAAATAGCCTTCTTGTAAAATAGTTTTCCCTAATGTGTAAACTACACGTCATGATAACTCCTATCCATTAGTACGAAGTCATGTCGCCATCGGCCGTGCTCATTTTTCTCTTTCTTCCTTAAGTATCTGCAATAGCAAATTGAAAAACCATTCCAACATTTACACTTTTGAAGTTTTTTCATGGTTTCATTTCTTGCTTACAAATATACTGAAAGGATTTAAAAGCTTCCACCCTATATTTTTGAATATCTTAAAAATGAATGCTGCTACGTCCACCAAAATTTCCCAATATATATATTCTTGTATACCTGATTATGTCAGTATCACGAATTTGAAATCGTTCAACCGAATCGGCCAGGAATAAGCACGTGTTCCTCATGCTTTTAGTACAGTTTACATACAGATGACTCACTTCATGTATTCAATTTTCTGAGAAAACATTTGTCCTACAATATCAAATCAACTTTTAAAAGTTTGAAGTCTGTGTTTGGCTTTATTTTGCATAAGCGCCTAAATATCGCAAACGGCTGCAAACTTTAAGGCCAGTTGAATGCTGAGATTTCAAATAGTGACGTCGTGAGACAATTTTATGAGTTAGTTACGGCAATTTACAATCTCAGACAACGTGCACGGTTTACAGGCAGCTCTAAAGCCCGCCAGAATAGCAGCTAAGCGAAACTAAAAACCAGAGGCCATGACGTTAACGTACGTCGACGCCGTCTCCGTAACAGGTTTTGCGCGAAATCAACGACTGCATTCATAATTGCAAACCAACGTGGATGACCTAAAAATAAATAGACAGGAAGAAGTCGTCTAAAAGAATGTTGCATAAGATAACAACGTAATCTCCTTATGAATTTCAGAGATGTAACGTTATTTTACTGACGTCATTTAAGTAAATGGTTCAAACAAACTGCATAATCTTTAAATTTGATGAGTTTCAAGCATTTTGTCATAAAATGTTAAACTCTGTCACTCGTGAAAGGATCTTCAGCCAGAAGTTAAGAAGTGGAAGTTTTTAAATCCTTTCATTATAAATGTGTATGAGTACTAAGATTCTGTTGAAGCGCTTCGTATTTTGCATCGTTTTAGTTCCAAAGAAAAAGAGTCCAGAGTTCCAAGCGACATTATACGTTCCTCCCGAATGGACGCAAGAATGGACTACAGAACACACTGAAAGTTAGTAAAATTATATGTTTAAATGCCGTTTCAATACGACTGAAAAGTACAGGAATTTTTTCTCAGCCCGATTCTGCCACTTGATGATGTGTTTACGCAATGGCTTTTGAGACTTGATGCTTAACGATCTGTTACTGGATCAATATAATGATTATGCGTTATAAACAATAAAGAGAAAATTTGTAAATGAAATGCATCAGGCTGCATGCATGGTGGTTAACCGAATGCCGTTGGTTAACCGAATCACGGTTAACAACTTTTCTTCTCTCTTTAAATGCATACCAGTGGGTCGGACCTCCGACACCATGAAGGCTCTGTCATAAAACTATAACATTAAATGTGGCTCGGCGAGGGATGCTCGTTACCTGCCGAGACCTGCCCATCATCCTTTTTCTTTCAAACTTTTGGGTATAAGTGACACTGAAGAAGTTAAATACAGAAACGCGCGTCTGTCGCCTAAAATTGGTATGGATACGTTTATTTAGACTGATGTGTTGGATCATTTTATATCAATGACATGGCCCGTTTGTTTCAACGTAGAACACGATGTTGATGATGTTCTATTATGTGAATAAATGTATCAAGTTCTGACCATTACAGCAGAAAGTGGCGGGGATAGTGTCTGGTTCCCAGCACATTGCATTATATTACTTGTACTGGGGAGCAGTCTGATCTGAGTATGCACTGACGCAGTAGGAAATTCAAAATACGATAGGCCGTCTTTCAAGGGTGATTAAAGACAATTATTCTTGTTTATTGGGTCCCATAATCCTATAATGCAAAAGTCCAGCAAAAGTCCAGTGACTATATGAGATAACCCAAGAAACGGAGTGAGAGTTGTCAATCTTGTATGTGACATGCCTATTCAATGTCTTCTATAGATACTAAAATATCTGAGAGGATTTAAAAGTTATGGTCGGCACAAGATTTAACATCTACGGGAGATAATTCCAGAACGAAGAAATGTCCTCTACAACTTGAAGAAGTGACATGAAAATGCCTTAAAGGTTTTAAGGGTTAATGCCTGCACAAAAAAAATATAACTATGGGAGTTAACTCCAGAAGAGATCAGTGAGAGTTGTCGTTTTGTTACGCAACATTCCTACTCAGTGTCTTCTACATAATGGTGAAGTATAATGAAGATATCTTAAAGGATGATAGAGTTATGGACCGCACAAAATTAATACAGTTACTTTGGGCGATAACTTGAGAGACGAGTAAGTGGGATATTATATGTTAGCAGCCACATTTTCGGGACCCTTTGAACCAAATTGCAGTGCAAATGAATCTGTATTTAAGGGTCGCCTGTCTTATGCAGCCACTTTTTTTCCTTCCCTTAAGGCAGGTTTGGCTGTACTAAACATAGATATAATTTACGTCCGAATAAACTAAAATTCCTTTGCTTCACCCTCTAGCCCCATCCCAAGCCAAATCAAAAGGCATGGTCCAGGTTTAAATTGAAACTTTGTGCTCAATATGACCTGTTATCAATTTTGAAACTTGTCTCACTAAGGGGCATGACCCAGCGGCTAATTTTTCATATGCCCTTAAAGATCAATCATCATATCGAACTGTAACTTTCTTACACGTAATGTCAACCAGAATCCTATTAGACTATGACATATGCACGTAAGCACGAACGGACGTAACGCCAAAGCGAAATGTTGTATTCCCCACTCCTGCTTTCGGCAGGCGGGGGTAGTTATTTTTCCAGATATTTATCAAATTTACACCACACCATCACCATGAGACACTGCAGGTGTGGTAGGAAAAAAGGGACTTAAGATGGAATGTTACAAGAGTTATGCCACTTTGTAATGTCTACAACAATTTTTAGCATTATAACCGATAAGATATACTTTGTGAAATCTATTCAATATTGGTTGATCGTGCTGTTTGTGAAATCAACTCCTCCTATAACTTGCGTTGAAATTTTTCAGTACTTTGCAGCTAAGTATCAGACTCAATTAAGATGTGCGTGAAGAGGTTTGATAATTATTTTTTTTGACAACCTGACATGGGTTTTGAACTTAGGCTTTTTTCCAACCGCTATACGTACTACGTAATGGTTGATATTGCATACTTTGTAAAATCAACTACTCTCTGAGCTTAATACAGCATTTTTTTTCTCAAAAAAACTGAGAGGGTTTTGAACGTAAACAATTTCTGACCATTGCACATATTAATAAATGTTTTGTAGTGCTTACATTGTGAAATCAATTCCTCTCAGAGCTCTCATTGGATTTATTTTTTCAAGTTTTACAGATATAATACAGATATATTGAAAATGTATACAAAAAAGTTTAAACTGCGAAAAAAAATATGACTAATTGACAGGGTATTGAACTTTGTAATTTTTTCAATCAATACACATAATTATTCAATAGTGGTTGATAGTGCATAGTTTGTGAACCCCCTTAGCTCTAAGCTTTCATTGGACCCATGTAATACTTTGTATACATGTTAGAGACATACTGACAATGTGCATTAACAGGTTTAATGCAGCATTATTTCATAACTTGACAGAGTTTTGAACCTAAAGAATTTCTGACTACTTTTAGTTAAACAAAAACAATAATATCGAGCAGACTATATATGGATTTCCCATGTTAACTGTTATATGATGTAAATGCTTAAAAAAGAAAACACTTAGTTTGCCATGGATTAATGCGAACAAACTCATAATCGCTGGCGAATCTATTTTAAGAGACCTGTAGTTCCTTATGAATCCCTCTGTGACGTCATCTAATGGTGATATTTATCAGGAACACTAGTTGTCTGGTATTTTTCTCTCTCCAATCTCTTAATGTCACAATTCGCCTTTCAACCACTTTTCATGCCATTTCGTAGGCTATGGTAATTCGTTCGACACCCACACTAAATATATACAACACTTTTTGCTCATATATGTTGCAGCAGAGAACGGAAGGTGGAATGGATTTCAGAAACAACACATGAAAGATGGACCAGGCCAATCTGAACTCATAGATTCTGAAGTAAGATTTACTTAATTACTAATAATTATTAAATACATTTTTGTAATCCGCCATATACCTTGATGCAGTTGATCCTTTACTGCTATAGCTAGTTCTGATTTATGTATGACTTCATTGATATTTATGATATGAAAATATAAAATGCTATCGTTTTGCTTGTTCCCAAATGGATTGACAATAGCATATAACATCGAAATCTTATTTTAGATTCACATTTATTTCAATACACTAAGTACAATGACTCAAGATCAAAATGAGCAGTTTATTGACATAAACAGAAGGGTATAGAATTTGTATACAGAAGGATTTTAAATAGCACTGCATAGAGAGAAGATTTCAAACATGTTTCTTTATTTCTGTTTTAATCGTTTTAGGTTTTCAGGGCGGTTCACTTGACACCACGCGAAGCTGACTCTTTGGTTTCTAAGTTTCTCGCTTTAGAAGAAAATTCATATGCACTGACTCCAGGCGAGAGACAAAACTTAAACAAAAACATAAAGTATGCATATGATGTTCTTTTCGGGTCGGTCAGTAATGACCGACTACAACAAGCCAGAAAAGTGAATACTATATACGGTCCACACTATGTGCAAGGGGACACCAATTACTGCGGATATTGCTGCGTATCAAACGCGCTGTCTGAATTTTCGCAAGAGATAGTTACTATTAAAGAAATGGACACAATTGCGGATAAACTTTGGTTCCAGATGGTGGATAATCCATCTCTTGGTCTACTGACAGAACTCGAACCAATGCGTGATATAGAAGGGTTTTATTCAGTGGAAGTGATTAGATTCACATTAGAAGCACATGGCTACGAAATGAACAGAATTGACGACCGTGCTTTGACAGGCTTAAGCCCAGCAGAAAGCGGACAGTATGTGATTTCGTCATTGCAGGAACAATTAGGAATTGTCAGTTTGATTATTCGTCAGCGCCACCATATGCACTGGATAAACGTTTCCTTCCAGGATTACACGCCTTTACTTAAAGACAGCCAAAAGACTAAAGCTATACCAATCACGATTGTCCAGCTTGGTGAGCTGATCCTAAATAATCTTGCTCATCCAGGAGGCGTATTTTTCCTGTCGAAGGATGTCACACCAGGCGCTCAGATCCTAGCAGAAGAGGTAAGACGTAATATCAAAAGTAATTAAATTGAATTTACCGTATTGTTATCTATCTGTTTGAAAACTATGGAAGAATCAAATTACCTGTCATGGAAAAATCATCTCCAGTTGACCTATTTCAAAGTGGGGAGATTAAATACGTTCCTTTCTGAGTGAGGCTGCGTCTACACACGTGCTAATTCCCAGCCACTCACGATGCATCAATATTCCCGACTACACATTTTTGAGTCGACTTTAATAATTTACCTGTGGGGGACAGATGCAAGTAAACAGACGACTCTTTTGCACGTTTATAGACTCAATTCGATGAGATACAAGCTGGAACTTTTGGCAGACACATAGCTCACTCGTTTCTTTCTTGGCTGCTTGAAACCTATTAAACAGAAGCGGCCAACTGTAACATTAAATATTTGAGAAGTTGTGTTTTAAAGCTGCAAAATCTATAACTTTCGATGTTTCACTTTTAGAATTAATGTTTCTAATTTTCAAGAATACAACGATATAGCTAAATCTGGGATATAAATCTAAACAAAACAGATACATAAACCTTAACATTTTATCACTATCAAAGCAACGGCATTTAGGTAAAATCAACCGTCTAGAATTTCTAGAGGGGTGTACATAATTACCAGCGAGCAAAAACTGTCTGTTTATATAAAGATTATTCACTTTTCCGCATAGGTTACAGATTCATGGTGGCAGCATAACTTTATTTTTACAAATGATATAAAAAGAAAATAACAATATTCAGAAAATGATCATACCTGCAGACTTAGTCACTTTAAAAGGAATTGCATGGCTGAAAAATGGGAATGAAAACGATCGAAGACGGTGCAAAATGTTGCTAGAGAGGTTACCAAAGACGTGTCTGCGCAGTCCGTCTATTAAGATAAAAGGCTAACGTGCAGAGCTTTTGTCTTTATGTATACCAATGATGTAGCATTGTACAGTGATTTTGAATGCACATTTATTTAGTTACAAATGTAAAGTATACCTTCGCTCTTTTTGCGCGAATACGAACTATTTGAAACACAAATATTGGCTTCTTTTTTACAGCTTACTACTGTCAATAGGAGTGATAAAGCTTATGAAAGTATTCAAGAAAAGAAAGCAGCGCTACATCTGTCACGTGATGTTGAGCCTTCAGTGTCGGACAAAACACTATTTAGCAAGAACCAAAGACGTGAGTAAACAGTATCAATTTTCTTATACAGCATTTTTTTTCCCAAATAATCAGTTTCATGGGGAAACACGACACGGGTCTGATTTGGTTACCACATAATTAATAAAGAGACGGTGTGGTGTTTGTTCAATTTCTCGCCACCCAGACAGTTATGCAGTGCCCCATGATATGAGTGCAGCAGCAAGGTTTTCAAAGTTCGATTAACCTATTAACCTTAACAGAATTAGAGCCCCTGTTGCCCCGTCTTCCACAAATGCAATATTTTCAGCTCATCTGAGCCTCAACGTTTTGATCTATTACTGTCCGGTGTCTGTTGTCCGTTGTCAGTCTTCCGACATCCACTGTAACATTTTCAAACGACCTGTCCTCTGAAACCTCTGGGCCAGTTGGGACCAAATTTAATCTGAAGCCTACATAGTAGGGGAAATAAAAGTTGTTCAAATGGTGCCGGTCAATTCACTCACATGACCACTCAGCCCATGTTTGGTGAAACTGTTTCATAATCTTCAACGTCAAAACCAAGATTCCAGGAAAAAAGAAACTTGTGGAGCACGACTTATACAAGGTCTACCAAATTCGTACGAGTCATGAGCCTTACTCAGGCTTTGGCATATGGACCCATTTTTGCTGATCCATGCATTTATATATACTTAGAGGCAAAATAAAGTATACAGGTAACGCAGTATTGATTTTTTTACAGATATCTAAATATGTGCATAATACTTTGGCCATTCTGATAAATACAATTATTTGCGCATAATTTGCGATAATGTTAGTACAATCGGTCAAAAGATAAGGAAATGACAGGGTTTTTAACGGACTAGGGATCCAAGGCAGTTTTGACGCTGGAGTTGCTCCCCTTTAAACATATGCTTTGTACCATAGAGATTCATTTTATGCACTTTAATGCATTAAATCGAAAAAGGAATAAACTGTTTGTAAGGACATGTCGCACGCTCATGTGAAAAACGGGGAAAAGTATAAAATGTTTGAGCCAAGAAATGATGTTTTGGCGTTTTCCAGTAACATGCACTGAATATGCATTGAGTTCTAATGGGAAGTTAGATAATTTGAGACATGTGGCATTTCAAACTATGGTTGAAGACGTAACTATGGTGGGAATTTAAAATTGATTGACGGTGTGGTTTTACTCACCAACATTAGTACTAGACATTCGTGAAGTGCAGAATGCCATTTGCCATGGTTTGCCATGAGCAAAGCGAGGTTTGATTAAAACTACTGAATTTGAATTAAGGACCTTTACTTCATTATTAATGACTGCAAAACAATTTGCGTTTATGTTTTGCAGCGCCAGACGTTTTGCCAAAATGACATCATTGATATTTCCACGCAGCATTTTACACGAGACCCAATATTCAAAATAAAAAACTATATACTTTTTATTGCTTCTGAGTATAGTTAAATTATACAAATTCAATTTTTCGAAAAGTATTGAAGGCTCAGGGAAGATATGTGGCATTTGAGCTAAATTAGTCTTAACTCTAAATTTATCAAACTGTCAAGGGCCAAGGATGACATTTGACCTTTGTCAAGCTCATCTGGGTAAAAGCTCCAGCAAAACTTATAGGATAGCAGTTCATCCGTAGTCCGTTTGTACTCATTCAGCACATTTGACCAGCTATATCTCTGCAAGCTGCAGACCGATCTCAATCACCTCTTAATTTTAGCGTGATGATATAAGTTTTTAATGGAACGGAAATTGAAAACTTACTATGGCAACCACAAGTTCCCATAGACTGACACTTGGAAAATGCCTGCATCACGGTAACTCCGTTAGGTTTGATTGGATCTTCCTTTGACTTATACATAAGTAGGTAGCAGATAAAATCTCGGATGGGTTCGAAAACTGTCAGAGTCAGCCCATTAATAGTTGAGTAAGGTTGTCTCTGTTGCTCAGCTGGTGTTTCGCCGTGTGGCGGCCATAAAACGACTCCCCGTACACCATCAATCGTGAGATTATATTTTATTTTTGTCCTTTGAGATCAGAGGATATGTTCTGAGAATCTGAAATTTTAGATAGGTTAAGACTTTTTTTTCTAGATCATCGTCTTTTATTTAATTTGGACCCTTTTTATACTAGTCAATCTTTGAGTCGACTGCCTAATTAAATTTTAGAAATAACAGTATGCGTATCTCTGGTTTTGTCACCAGATATTGTCAGGGTCACTGAAGAGGCTTCGTTAGCCGAAGAATGGTTACTCTGTCTTACGTAGTTTGGAGTTATATCCTTTGATAAGTATTAGTATTAAGTTAAATTTTGCATTGTCTTTACTCTGTAACCGTATGGTAGATTGCAATGAAACTTAAAGACAGGGGGATGCTATATAAGGAGGACTAACCTCCACTGTGTCATGCTCCCTCTTGATCACATAGTGTCACCAGCTCCAGTCAGCCAATGTTCTAATCATACATGTTCATTCTGCTCCACTCACTGGTTACAAAAAAAGTATGGCTTTAGCTGTATAGGTAACATGATTTCGCTGTGGGAACCAGATCCCCGACAAAGAAGTTGTCTTAAATTGTAATGTATATCAGGTTTAGAGAAAATGGAATTATTTGCTTTTGAGTGTAACCATCCCACCCCAACTTGGCCCTGATCCTGACTCGCAGTTGGATCATTAAGAGTCAACTCGAAAGATAGCCACATTTTACGTTTCCTTTAAAATGTACAATATACAGTGTACTTTTGCTATGTTTTAAATGCTATTCTTTGAGTATGTGTTTTATGTTTCCAGTATGAAGTTGAAAGAATTGTCAAAACTGACGTTATGTTTGTATGTGTTATATACGTTATTATTCTTTAACTTAGAGTTTAAAGGGCAAGAGCAATCCCAAACCTGTTCTTTTCTATCATAGTTACTCTTTATCATGGAAATATATGCAAACTGGCTTTCTATAATATTTTAATAGTCAGTTGTTCGAATTCTGATTCTGATTTAAAGTTTTATTACGTTTTGAGCCCAATTATCATATAAAAGACCAGAAAAGATTTTAGCGTCAGTTCATTAACATAAGTTAGATTCGTATACTTATCGTTGTCTCTAACGAATTTTCATCCAAAGTAGATTTATTTTCAACATAATTTATTATACAGAGGATAAGAGATCTTTGAGGCGAAGCAAAAGATGCCCTTCTCTGACTACCGGTGAAAAGGTAAGCCTCTTGCGTCCGTTAACATATATTAAAAACAATGTATTGTTAAAAGGGTCCTCGAGTTCATACCTAATTAGAAACCAGTTAAATTAAAATAAGCATTTACATCGGATCTAAATGACACAGAAAACATGCTCAGATGTCACGGCTATGACGCAGGTTCGATTTCCGTCGTCGTAGCGTTTTAGGGTCAAACAGAAAGAGTCATCGAAAATAATGAAATAAAAATGAAACAGCATTCCATATGGTTTGTGAAATAAAACGCAGATAATAGCTGCGATTCTACTACGCTTCTGGTCAGCAACAAATAAGAAACATTTGTTTCGGTCACAAGTGTTTACCACACATTCACTTAGTGCTGGTATTCTACTGAATTCTTCTTAAAGGGCGATATAAAAGAACGTTTCAATGACTTTACAGTAAAGCCAGAGAAAGACTTGACACCCTTGTGCAACCCAGTTGCACATGAGTTGCACTACACCTGAGCTAGCTTTGAGCATTGCACCCCATTCTCAAACCGTAGTGCACCTGAAGTTCAGAGTTCAGATTGAACCTTTACACCTACTTTTATGATTAGCCAGTCATGGAATGGACATACAGTTTGTGCACTACCCAGATCATCTTTTTTTTTAATTTTTACTGCAAGAGTAAAGAAAATAAAACAATTTTAAATTTGTATTGGTTTTAATTTTCTGATGTCTTTCTTTTTTTTTTTCTCTTTTATTTGCAAAAGTGAAAATTATCTTAGTTTGTGTATTTTTTGTGTATTTTTGTCTTTTTTTTCTGTCTTTCATTCTTTCTTTGAGTATTTTTAGAAGACAATTAAAATAATGCACATACATGTATGTTAATTTATTCTTAATATAACAGAAAAAATATTGTAATAATCTATTTCAAGTAAAAGAGAAGCCATGTGTTGTAAGCTATTAAACGATCAACTTTATTTTAAAGAAAATATAAGAATTTTAAATTTGTATTAGCGTTAATTTCTGATGTCTTTCTTTTATTACTTTTATTTGCATAAAAGAAAATTATCTGAATTTGTGTATTTTTCTGTCTTTAAGTCTTTCTTTCAGTTTTGAGAAGACAATTAAGATGCATATCACCTAATTTATTCTAAATATCATAGAAGACGATTAAAACATTTTAATAATCTATTTTAAGTATCAGAAAAGACATGTATTGTAAGGTATTAAACTATCAACTTTATTTAATTCTTTTATTTGATCTTGAATCATGACAAAACTAACACAATGAGTTGTGGATCAAGCATATTACCAAAGGTAAATCTGTTTGTTTGTTCTTAAATCTACTTTCATTACCCTTTTGAATCTTAGTTTATTGTACTGTTGTTTTAACAATAAACTCTAAAACTGAGTAGATACATGTATTCACACTTCTGCGGCGTCTTAAGTAAACAAAGTCAGAAATAAATTAGTCGCGACACGACAAAACCAACAATGTGGTTGTTGCAGACTTTGAAATGCATGGACTAGAGGGCAAACAGTGTAGATTTGACGATGCTGCTTATTATGAGCTGCATTATCTGGATCTACGCTACTTGCAAATTCCGCTGTTTTCGTTCTTTAGCGCTCTAGATGTTTAAAAAAATGGATAAGAATTCACAGACTAGATAGAAAACAGTGTAGATCTAGATGAGGCTGCTCATTCAATTGATTATGAGCCGCCACATTAAGATCTACATTCTCTGCAAATTCAGCAGTTTTCATATTTTGTTTCGCGCTTTAGATGTTAAAGAAATGGATAAGAATTCAAACACTAGAGAGCAAACAGTGCAGGTCTAAATGAAGCTGCCCACTATGAGCTGCCTCATCAGGATCTACACTATTTGCAAATTCAGCTATTTTCGTTTGTTCGCGCTATGTTAAAGAAATGGATAAGAATTCAAAGACTAGAGGGCAAACAGTGTAGGCTTATTATGAGTCAGGATCTACGCTATTTGCAAATTACGCTGTTTTCGTTTTTTTCAGATTATGAGATGCCTTGTCTGCAAGGCTAAAGACAGTTTACTAGTTTATCATGTTTTCCTGCATTTTTTATTACGTTTTTCTTCATTTTTTTTTCAACGGGGGGCGACTTTTCTGACTTTCTTGTCTGCTTTCCTAGTCAAAATAAACACATATAGGAAAGAATTTGATCATAGGAGCGCACTTCAACTTTTTCTGGGGTTAAACCCTACATGTATATTGAAACAAAATGAAAATGATAAGAGTTGCTTTCCTTGATAGTGTATCTAGTCACCAAAAGTGGACAAAATCCTCCTTTAGTTTATAACCCTCTAAGCACCAAAAGGGCAGACGAAAATTACTTCTGCAAAATTTCAAAAAAGCATCACAGAGTTCCAGACTGCAACCCCTTATTAGAACCGTCTCGGTGAATCGATTCTAATGAGGGCTTACAACTTGTTTTTTTATAGAGAAATGTAATAAATTATCTGTAAATTACCCTATCACCCCTTCGTATCTGAAGCACTACAAACAACTATGTCTACCCCTACAAATAGTTAAAGTGTCTCTAAATTCTCTCATCAAGCAAATTCTTTAGTAAGTTAATTCGATCACACAGGTATCTGTTTAACGATCGCAATGTTTGTATAAGAAGTGTGCCGACACTTCGCTTCACACCCTCAGGCTTATCAATAGTTGACTCCGGTTGATAACAAGATTTCATCGACTTTCGACTATTATGAAAAAGGGTTGGTGTTTTCCGAACACTCTGAGTTAAGATTTAAAAAATGAGGGAAAGAGAACACAAATGGAAAAAAGAGGGGGGGAAGTAAGATTCATATTATGCTTGTCAAAACAGTGGTCCGGCCATGGCCGGTCCGGATCAGCCGCGACGGCCTTGAATACAGTTTGAATTGGCAGTTTTGATTGATTAATTGTTTTGGGTTTAACAGCCCTTTGAGACAGTATTTCAGTCTATATCGGGCCGTCCCCCAGAGAGGGGGAGAAAGAAGAGAAATGATAGATGAGAGAAAAAATGTCCAAACAACCCCCACCCGCACCTACTGCAAGCACAGTAGGCCCTTGCCCTACAATGTTCCAAATCAGTAGGACGCCCCGGCACTGGAAGTTACACACAGCACCATCGCACCACCCGACCACCCCCTGGTTTGGTGGTAGTTTGTCTAAGTGATAAGAGAAGAATCAGATCAGATTGCTCTGTGAGCAGCCCACAGATCCTGGTAAGAGTCTACTCAATTTGCAACCCATAACGACATATAATGCAACAGGAATATTTCCTTTCAACGGTAACTAAATCTGATACAAAGAATTAAGATGTCTTTGTAGATTTTTTCATTTGTATTATTTCTTAATGTGGACTAGTGGAGGGAAATCAATAATAGATACCTTGCTTTAATCACTAAACCTTATTTCCTCAAACTGATTATCAATGATTTTCAAAACATATGATTCACAATCTAATTGAAGTCTTAGGGATCTATGCAGCGAGCCTTGAAACAAACTTTTATCTTTACAAATTGCATTGTTTTTCTTGGGATTATTTGAAAATTGTAAATTTATTAAATTGCAGAATATTTCAACTACTAAACCAATAAATAAATAAATAAAATAAAATAAAAATAAAATAAGGAATTAAAAAGTTGAAAATATTAAAATTGAAAATTATAATGGCGAAATATGTAAAATGGTAAAAAGTAAAGTAAGTACGATTTGTAAGTGATATACAAGAAAATATTAATATATTACATATATCAAAATTTCTTTCATCTAAATTTCCTTTTACAGTTCAGTTCTATTTTTCTATTTATTTTATTTTATTTGTATTTACTCCTTTTTATTTTTATGTTGTTTTTTTCCAAAATATATGGTTCTGATCTCCATTTATTTTTAGGTTTTACTGGATTGATTAATGAATATACACCACCGGGAACCCTGAAGCTGGCAACGGTCTCAGCACTTTAATATTTTATGACCCTAATAATGAGGAGATTATTTATTTTTCTATATTCTTATTACCCGTTTATTAGAGGAGATTCCATTATGGGTTGGAAGAGCAAAATCCAGACCTTTAAGTACACAGTAATCAAACATAAAACAAACAAGAATCTTCTTGCCCAAGGATACATGTATTGACAGATGCCTTATTCAAATCCATCTCATTCGAGCCGCTGCGTGAAATGACTCAGCAAAGACTCAGATCAGCCTAGGCATCCACCAAGGCTGATCAGAATCTTCTCTTACTGCATGAGCACAGCAGAGACTGATCAGACTGGACGGATTCCCAGGCTGAAATGCGTCTTCGCTTGGCGGACAGGGAATGCCATGGTTTTGTCAGATAGATAATCAGTGATTATAGAGTTGTTATGATATAAATTTATATATACAAGTCCACAAATTTCTGTAATTACTTCGGAAATAGTAATAGAGATAATAAGCCAAATTATTATCGTGTAACGTTTAAATAAATATATATTGAAATATAAATACATGTAAATAAACGGGAAGAATTAAATACACAGCTTTAAGCAAGCTCTTCCAAAACATCGATATACTAAAATAAACATATTTAAATGAGCATTACTAACCGAGGTGCTCTGCAATATATAAGGTAACAATTAGATAAATACTTACCTGAAAGTTACTTCTGTCTGGCTGTCATCTTCTACTGTCTCATAACAACAAAAGCATTAAAAAAGTGTGTTGGGAATAACGCATTATATACATTTAAATATTATGGCACTTCTCTCTCCACCTACTCATAATTATGTCACTAGGAAAACTGTTGACCAATTAAAGAAAGGGTAATTAGAAAAAATCATTGTTTGCGCACCTTTAAATTACTTTGATAGAATGTTCTATCTAATGTAATTATCCCAACCTTTTACCATTATTTTTTATTGATTGGTATTCATTAATAAATAGATGGTGATTACAGACTTCAAATGACATAAAAAGATCAAATTTGATATGTTTGGTTAAATAAAAAGACGGAATGAAATAGATAAATAAAAAGAAAGTAAAAAAGAAAAATCAAGAATAAATGGTGTCTTACAATATTGAACTAAAAACTGTAGAGTAGGTTTATAGCAAATATACTGAACACGAATGTGCACCTTGAATTCACAGGTGATTGCTGAATTGAAAATTTGTCTAGTGCACTTGTGTCGCAAAGTCGAGTGCACCTGTGTCTATGAGCTTACTCAAAGTCATGTGCACACCTCTCTCTAGACTAGTGCACATCAGTTGCACTTTATGTCAAGTTTTTCTCTGGCTTTACTGTACTTGTACAAAAAACAGACACATAATGTTTCCCTATGAACATGTACATTATACGCCAAAATTTATAGGAAGGCTATAGCATTGCATGTACGCCATTTATGGCTATCAGTACGCATTTTTCAGAATTTAGCAGAGTACTTAGGTGCTTATCGGATTCGTTTCAATTGTTTCCTGTATTTTACCTCACTTGACCCTTTAGGCTCATGGTTGAGTTTATAGTATAGCAAGGCCGTCCGTCTTCGTCGTCCATCGTCCGTCCGTCGTCAATATTTTCAAACATCTTCTCCTCGAAACCCCTTGGCCGATTAAAAGCATATTTCATATAGAGCCTACCTAGGTCGGGGAAACGAAAGTTTGTTCGGGTTATCTGGGTTACATGACCAAGATGGCCGCCACGTCCATTTATGTTTGGAACACCTTAAAAATCTTCATCTCTAGAACTAAAAAGCCCATGACCTTGAACCCTGGTATATAGCATCGGGCAGTCAAGCTTTTACTATTTATACCCCCGCAAACTGTGTTTGAGGGGGATATACTGTTTTCATGTTGTCCTTCCTTCCGTCCGTCCGTCCGCAAAACTTGCTCCGATTTATTTCCAATTTTGTCCATGGATGCAGAATGTGAAAGGAGTTGATACGTATTTTTTATTTTTTTTGCGGATGGGTTTTGATGCTGTGTTATGCCCCTTTATATTTTGCGTAAAGAAGATTGTTATCGCAACTTCTGCTAGACCGGCCCGCTTAACCGATTTCATTGAAATTATGTATGTGAACACATATTGGTATGAAGATCTGCATAAAGGTTTCCATTTGAAATCTGACCCCTCTTGCCTGAGTTTTGCCCTTTTTGATATATTTGGCCCTAATTTTGGGCGGGGGGGGGGGAGGGGGTGGTAAGTCGTTTTGCTTTGATTTCATTCACATTTGCCTCATAGATGCATCATAAGAACTTAGTTGACACGTGTTTTCCAGTTTTTCCGGGAAGTGTTTTCCTGCTGAGGTATGCCCCGTTATATTTTTCGAAAAAAAGTCTGTTAACACAACTACTCCTAAACTGCTTGGCCGATTTTCTTGAAATTAAGTATGTGAACACATGTTGGTATGAAGATGTGCATTAAGGTTTCGACTTTGAAATATGACCTTCTAGCCTGAGTTATGGCCTTTTTGATTATTTTAATCCTAATTTTTTTTTTGTGTGTGGGGGTAGTCTTTTTTGCTTTGATTTTATTCAAATTTGGTTCATAGATGCATCATAAGAAAATAGTTGACACGTGTTTGCCATTTTTTTCTGGAAAATGTTTGCCTGCTGAGTTATTCCCCTTTGTAATTTTTGTAATAATAGTTTGTAATTGCTACTCCTTCAAAACTGTGTGACAGAACTTTTTTAAATTAAGAATGTGAACACATATTGATATGAAGATATGCATTAAGGTTATGATTTTAATTACCAACCCTTTTTGCCTGAGTTATGCCCCTTTTGGATATTTTATGTTCTTATTATATTTGATTTTTTGTCTTGTTGTTTCGTTTTGATTACCATTTGGTGCATAAATGTAGGAGAAGACAACAGATGACAAATATCTTTTAGCTTTTTCCAGAAGAGTTTCCAGCTTTGTTATGCCCGTTTGGGTTTCTGAAAACAGAGTTTGTTGCTGCGTGTTCTCCTTAACTGTTTCTCTGTTATTTTTTAAATCAAGTGTGTAATCATACACTGGTCTGTAGATGTATACTGAGTTATAGGTTTGAAACGTCACTATTTTTCTGAGTTACGTCCCTTTTCAGTTGGTGTTTTGCTCTAAATCTGCAATTTTGTTCTGATGTCTTTCAGATTTGGCCAAGAAAAGAATATACATGAATATTGTCAGTTTTGCCTGCAAGAACTTAGGGATAAGCGGTATCTTATTTTTAATATATAACTTGAAAGCTGTATATATGAACAAGAGGGCCAAGAGGCCCTGAATCGCTCACCTGAGCAAAAGAATAAAGGTCAAACTAGGGTTATAGTTTGAACAGACCTGATAGTTTGCAACCATTTCCAAATGGTTCTGAAGAAGAAGATTTTTAGATATTTTCTATGTATTGCTATGGTTCAAACCCTGGATTCCCTGGAGCCGGGCCAAAGCCAAGTGCTTCTGAAGAAGATTTTTGAATATTTTTCTATGTATTTCTATGTTTCAAACCCAAGATCCCTGGGGCGAGGCCATTTTCGATCCTGACGCCATCATTTGGACAGACTTCGTAAAGGACAACTATGCAAGGCATCAAACAAAATCTCAAGCATCTGCAATAAGGGGTTCTGGAGAAGAAGATTTTTAAGTACATTTTAATTTCGAACTCAAGACTCCCGCCCAAGGGCCATTTTGTATCCAAGATCCACCGTTTCCACAAACTTTGTAGGAGTCCACCAGGCAATACATGTAAATCATACCAAATTTCAAGCATCTAAGCCAATCGGTTCTGCAGAAGAAGATTCTTAATAGTTTCCTATGTATTTCTGTCTCAAACTCAGGATTCCCTGCCCAGGGTCATTTTGGACAATGGGCCATCATTTGAACAAACTTGATAAGGACAACTAGGCAATGCACCATACCCAATTTCAAGCAGGACTACAAGGCAATGCATCATACCAAATTTCAAGCATCTGGGCCAAGTGCTTCTGAAAAAGAAATTTTTGAATATTTTTCTATGTATTTTTATGGTTCAAACCATGGACCCCCTGGGCCGATGCCATTTTAGATCCTGGTGTGATGATTTAACAAACTTGGTAAAAGACTACTAGGAAAAGCTACATACCAAATTTCAAGCAACTGAGCCAAGTGGTTCTTAAAAAGAAGATTTTTTAATAATTTCTTTATTAGTTGTATGATTCAAACCTAGGACTCCCTGCCGCAGGGCCATTTTGGTTTCTAGGGCCACCATTTGAACAAACTTGATAAGGACTACTAGGCAATGCACCATACCCAATTCCAAGCACCTAAGCCTTGCGGTTCTGAAGAAGAAGATTTTTGAATATTTCTCTTTGCATTTCTATGGTTCAAACATCCGACTCCATGCCAAACGGCTATTTTAGACTCTGGGGCCACCATTTGAACAAAACTTGGTAAAAGACTATTAGGCAGTGCTACATACCGAATCTCAAGCATCTGAGCCTAGCGGTTCTGAAGTAGAAGATATTTGAATATTTTTCTATGTATTTCTATGGTTCAAACCTGGGACTCCCTGCCCCGTTGCCATTTTGGACCCCGGGGCCACCATTTGAATAAACTTGGTAGAGGACAACTAGGAAATGTTACAGACATCTGAGCTAAATAGTTCTGGAGTAGAAGATTTTAGGTATTTTTTAGTTTCGAACACAAGACCGCCTGCTCCGGGACCATTTTTTTACCCTGGGGCCATCATTTTAACAAACTTGGTAGAATACCATTAGGCAATGCTACACACCAAATTTCAAGCATTTGAGCCAAGCAGTTCTGGAGAAGAAGATCTTTAAGTATCTGTTTAGATTTGAAGCAAAGACCCCTGCCACAGGGCCATTTTGGGCCCTGAGGCCACCATTTGAACAAACATGGTAGAGGTACACTAGACAATGCTTCATACCAAATAACAAAGCCCTAGGCCTAGCGGTTTTAGAGAAGATGTCATTTAAACTAAATTGTTGACAACGGACGATGGACGACGAACGACGCACGACGGACACTGGGTGATCACAATAGCTCACCCTCAGCCTATAGCTCAGGAGAGCTAAACAATTGGATAACAAAAGCAAACTAAGTACTAAATGCAGGGGCTATTTAGTAGGCCATGCTTACTGCCACCTCCAAGTTGTATAAATGATGACCGTAGGCGGATCTTAACCTAATTTACGACACTGTCAGCTGTGGTACATTATGATTTTATATGGGAAAATCATTGAAACAGTGGATTTCATAGACACTGTGTAAGGCTAAGGTACAATATTTGGTAAATGTAGTAAACTAAATGACTAGATGAATTTATGTCGCTTAAGGTGAAGCTCATTCTTTGACCTTTGTTCAAGGACACTGAAATTTTGTCTCCTGTCAACATGTTCGAACATCATGTCCTCTGAAGCTACTGGGTCGACTGAAGCCATATTTCATATGGCGCCTACCGAGGTCGGGGGAACAAAACTTGGTTCGGGGTATCTGGGTCACATAAACAAGATGTTCGCCACTCTCATTTATGGTAAACACATTTAGAAAGGTGACCTTATAGTATAGGCAGACCTCCGGCGTCCATCGTCGTCGTCCACATTTTTCACTCACCTGTCAAGGTGAGCTTATAGTATAGCCTTGGTCCGTCGTCGGCGTTCACACTTTTAAACGTCTTCTACTCAGAAACCATATTGCCGATTGAAGCCAACTTTCATATGGAGCCTTAGCAGGAAAGGGGAATAAAATATATTTTGCCCAGGTCACATGACAATGATGGCTGCCATGCCCATGCATAGTTACAAACTTAAAAAGTCTTCTTCTCCAGAACCACTGAACCAATTGCCTTGAACTTTGGTAAGTAGCATCTTGGACTCTCGTACTACAAATGTTATATAAGGATGGCCTTGGGGTGACCTTGACTTATTCTATGGCAATGTCAAATTTAGTCCGTTAGGGTTTTGAAGCGAAAATCTGAAAAAGTGCATTTTTTTTGGCTCTGTGATATGGAACTGCAGTCAATGTCAACACCTATGTATATTAGAGATCAAGGTCATTTAGTGACCTTGACAAAAAGTTTCTTGTACATTGGGTGTCAGCATTTTCAAACATCTTCTCCTCAGAAAACATTGAGCCGATTGAAGCCTTATTTCGTATAGAGACTTAGTAGGATAAGGTAACGAAAGTTTCTATATTCACATGACCAAGACGGCTGCCATGCCTATATATGGTAAAAACTTAAAAAAAATCTTCTCCATGGCCACTGGGCCCATTGCCTTAAAACTTGGTATGTAGCATCTTAGGCTCTAGTGCAACAATTTTTAAATAAATGATGATGATGACCTTAGATTGACCTTGACCTATTTAACTACAAGGTCCAAACCTTTAATATCTTCTTCTCCAGAACCACTGAGTTAGTCGCCTTGAAACTTGGAATGTAGCATCTGGGACTCTAGTACTACCAAGTAAATACAAATGATGACCTTGGGTTGACCTTGACCTGTTTTGCTGCAGGGCTAATTTTTGGCTGTAATGCTTTTGAATGGGAAAAGCTAAAAGGTGTATATTTTCTTGCGATAGTGTTTTGTGATATGGAAATGCAGACAACTTGAACCCCTTGAAATTCTAGGGGTCAAGGTCATTTAGTGACCTTGGCTATAGGTCATTTGTTTGTAATGTATCAGCATTTTAAAGGACTTCTCCTCTGAAAATACTAGGCCAATTCCAATCAAATTTCATATGCAGCCTCCAGGCAAAGCGGGAAACAAAGTTTATATATTCGGTCTAGATCACATGACCAAGATGATCACCATGGCCATATATGGCAAAAATCTTGAAAAAATTCCACTCCAGAACCACAGGGCTAATTGCCTTGAAACTTGGTATGTAGCATTGGGACTGTAACCCTACCAATTTTATATAATATTAACATATACTGACAGGTGAGCGATCGTTACCCTTGGGCAACTTGCAAAACATCTTCTCCTCAGAAACCAGTGAGCCGAATGAAGCCGAATTTCATATGGAGCTTTAAGAGAAATGGGGAACGAAAGCTTATATTTTTGGACAAGGTCACATGACCAAGATGTGAACCATGCCACTATAAACTCTATAGTAAAAACATTAAAAATCGCCTTCTCCAGAACCACTGGGCCGATTGCCTTGAAACTTGGTATGTAGCACGTGGAATTTTATAAAGAAAACTATATAAACGATGACCTTCGGTTGACCTTGACCTAGTTTATGGCAAGTTCAAATTTTGGCCCTTGGGGTTTTAGATGGGAAAAGCTGAATAAGTGCATCTTTTGTTGTAATTGTGCTCTGTGATTTAGAAATGCAGTCGTCATTTACCCCTGTGAATACTAGAGGTCAAGGTCATTTAGTGATCTTAGCCAAAGGTCATTTGTCTGTTGTGTGTCAACATTTTGGAGGAATTCTCACCCGAAACGACTGGGCCAATTGAAGCAAAATTTCATATGGAGCCTTAATAGTATCTTTTCGACGGCCGTAGCGTATTCATGCGTATTTGCTGACAAAGACTTTTTGAACGACCCTCACAACCTCATATATGCAGGCATCTTATTAATTTTGATTTCTCTGTATATGCCAGAAGCATGGCCTTGCACGCACTTAGTATCAGTTTTAAAATATATAATGGGACGACACTAGACGCTTTCAAATGTCGAAAAAAACTTGAAAAATTCACTTCTGAAATTCGGCTTTTACCTTGACTTTTTGTACCCGCCCTGCAAATCTTACCAAACAAGCAGGGCCAAACGAAATATATGAGATAAACGTGCAATGAAAGGGATAATAAGAAGACAAAGAAAAAGAGAAGAAAAGTGGGAAAGATCTGTAGCAAAATCGAAAAAAACAAAAAAAACAAAAAAACAAAACAAACAAACGGTAGGGTGACCCCTGAGCCGTGACCTCTGACGTCATGAATAAAACAAGTGTCATTTATTGTGAAGCTAAATATGTCTCCTATCGATTGTACGTTTGATTTTACTCATCAACGAAGCAAGTGAAAATTTAGGGTCAAATATTCTACCCCATCCACTTTTACGACGATTTACTTGAAACCTCTGTCGTCAAAAGGGTATGGTATGAAAGTATAAAATTGATTTTTAGCGTGGATTTGCTCATATTTTAACTCAAATTGACAAGAAACGGTGATTTATGGCGTTTAAGCTCCCTTTTATACTATTTTTAGAGCGTTTACCTATGAGGGAACGAAATTTATTATCTTTGGCTTAGGTCACATGACCAAGATGGCCGCCATACCCGTTATAGTAAAAATATTAAGAATCTTCTCCAGAACCAATTTGCTGATTGCTATGAAGCTTGGGATTTAGCATCTGGGATTCTAGCCTTTATAAATGATGACCTTCGGTTGACTTTGACCTTTTTTCCGGTAAGGTCAAATTTGGGCCCTTAGGCTTTCGATAGGGACAAGCTAAAAAAGTGCACTTGTTTCTTGCTATTGTGCTATGTAATTAAATATTGCAGTCATCATCAACCCCTATAAATATCACAGGTAAAGCTTATTTAGTGACCTTGACCGAAGGAAATCTTTCATTTGTGTGTTAACATTTTTAAAGGACTTCTTCTCCAATATCAATTAAATTTCGTATGCTGGCGTCAGACAAAGCGGAAAACAAAGTTTGTATAGTTGGGCCGAGTCACTTGTCCAAGATGGCCACCATGCCCATATATCGCAAAAACCTTAAATATCTCCTTCTCCAGAACCACTGGGCCGATTGCCTTGAAACTCGGTATGTAGCTTCTGGAATACTACAAATATTTTATATAGATCATTTGTCTGTTGTGTGTCAACATTTTGAAAGGACATCTTCGCTGAAACTGCTCGACCAATTTTAATTAAATTTCATTTGCTGGCTTCCGGCAAAGAGGGAAAGAAAATTTATTCGTTTGGCCCATGTCACATTACCAAGATGGCCACTATGCACATATATGGCTAAAACCTTAAAAAAAATCTTCAGCTCCAGAACCACTTGGCCGATTGCCTCAAAATTTGGTATATATCATTCGGGACTCTAGTACTACAAGTTTATATTAATAATTACTTTGGGTTGAATTTGGCCTGTCATACGGCAAGGTCAAATTTGGTTTCCAATGTTTTTGACAGGAGAAGCTTAAAATGCGCATTTTGTGTTGCTCTGTGATAATGAAATGCAGACAACCTCAACCCCTAAGAATTCAAAAGGGCAAGGTCCTTTAGTTACATTGGATAAAGGTCATTTGTCTGTTGTGTGTCAACACTTTCAAAGAACTTATCCTCTGAAACTACTTTGAATATTTCAATTAAATTTCATATGCAGTGCTTAGGCAAAGTGGGAAAGAAAGGTTTATATGTGGTTCAGGTCAAATGACCAAGATGGGGACCATGGTATATGGTATATTGTCTTCTACACCATAACCTTACTAAGTCTTTGGGGCACCACAGATGATTTCAAAAAAATCCCTTTCCACCATGCCCTGTTTTCAGCTGCCCTAGTTGAGTCGGCAAAATCCATCCCTGTCCACTCTTTTATATTGTCTTGCCTCCTTCTTCTGTCTACCTCTTTTTCCGTTCACTGTGCCTTGTAGAATCGTCTTCTCTTTTTCGTTTCACTGTGCCCTGTAGAATTGTCTTTGCCAAACCAGAAGACCTTAAACATGGCCAAACCACCTTAGTTTCCTTTTCTTGTCCACCGACAGATGTTTATCATATTCTCCGATGGCTGCTAGCATCTTTCTGCGAACTTTTTCATTGGTTATTTGGTCCCTGTATGAAATATTCCGTACCCTTCGGTAGCATTTCATCTAAAAGGCCTGCCTTCTTTTCTTTAACTCTGCTGTCAAGGTCCACGATTCACAGAAATACAGAAATGTGGAACTGACAAGACAGCACATAAGATGTACCTTTGATCCAAGGGATATGATGTTATCTTCGATATTGGTTTCAGCTTGAAAAGAGCTTAAGTGGCTCGTGCAATCCTTGAGAGAACCTCTTGTTTGAGCCATGATCTGAGACAACTGCTCCAAGGTATTTGAAGCTTGTTACGGTACCTAGCTTCTGCCCTTTTACCTTGATCTCCCTCTGGATGCCATCTGTGTTGTTTGTCATTAGTTTGGTCTTCTCAGCATTTATCTCCATCTGCAACTTTGTGCAGGGTTGGTCGAGATTTTCAACTATTGTTTCTAGTTTCTGCTCTTCCTCAGCTAGAGCATCTATGTCATCGGCAAACCGGAGATTGGTAATGTTTCTGCCTCCTATGCTAACCCTTCCGTCATGTTCTTCAGAAGCATCTGACACGATCCGTTCGAGAGAAAAGTTGAAGAGGGTTGGTGACAGAGCACCTCCTTGTCTTACTTCTACTATTGTTCTGAACCATTATCCTATGCTGCCATTCATAGGGACTTCACTTTAGCCTTGCCGCATAGCTGCTCAATGGTGCGAACTAGATTTGCACTGATATTGTACTTTCGCATGGTGGCCCATAAGGCTGCATGCCATACCCTGTCAAAGGCTTTTTTGAAATCAATGAAGCTATGATACAGATTCTGTTGATGTTGGAGATACTTTTCACACAGGATTCTCAGGTTGAAGATCTGGCTCGGAACTCAGCCAGTTCCTCAGTGATTACCTCTTCGGGTTGTGGTTAAAGCCTGTTCAAGATGACTTTCAGCATGACTTTGCTCGAATGACTGATGATGCTGATGGTTCTGTAGTTCTGGCAGAGCTTTAGGTTGCCCATTTTTGGGAGTGTAATAATCAGCGACTGAGTCCATGGGGTAGGCCACTCTCCCGTTCTCCAGATCCTGTTAAAGATATATGTTAAAAACATCAATCATGGTCTCCACGCCAGCTTTAATAAGTTCTGCTGGTATATTATCAACTCTGGAAGACTTCCCCTTCTATAGTGCTGCTACTACAATCTCAACTTCCTCTCGAAGAACCGGTTGTTGATCATCTTCCTGGGGCTGATTGCAGTCCACAACCGCATTGTCATTTTAAGTCTAATGGTTGTATAGTTCTGAGTAATATTCTGTCCATCTGCTGAGAATCTCTTGTTCCTCTGTAAGGCATTTCCCAGACTTGTCATAGATAGTTGTGGATCTACCCTGTTTCTCTGAAGTTAGATCCTTCACCAGCTGGTATGCTTTCATACTGCAGCTTTTGTTCAGGTAAGTTTTGATCTCCTCGTACTGAATATCTGTCCAGTCCTCATTCGCTTTCTTCACTGCCTTCTGAATTCTCTTGTTTGCTTCCCTGTATTCTTTGCTCCTCCTGCTTCATACCGCCTCTTCTTCAAATTTCTCCTTTAATCATAGACGCCAAGAACATCTCTGGTGACCCAGGGCTTTTTCCTGTGACGTTCCTTCCCAAGTATCTCCCTGGTTGCATCAGTCACTACTGTATCAGGGCTGTGCCATGTCCATCTGCTTGATAGTTGGTGAGGGCCTAGGATGTGTGTCAGTACTAGGCTGTTACAGGTTGCAAACTCTAGAAGTCTGAGGCCTCTCTCATTTGTCTCGACATTGCAAAAGGGACCACAAACATTTTCCTAGTCTGCTTGTGCATCCTTTCCAACTTTAGCATTCCAATCCTCTTGTACAATCAGGTATGGTAAAAACCTTAAAAAAACTTCTTCTCCAGAACCACTGGGCCGATTGCCAAAAAAAAAAAAAAATTGGTTTGTAGCATCTGGGACTCTAGTACTCCAGCATTTATATCAATGATAACCTTGAGTTGACCCTGACCTATTATACGGCAAGGTCAAATTTTGTCTGTTAGGCTTTTGAATGGGAAAATCTTAAAAAAATGTTGTTTTTTTGTTTTTGATAAAGTGTTCTGAGATATAAAAATACAGTCAAATACAGTCAACTTCAATCCTTCTAGAGGCCAAGGTAATCTCTTTCCCGACTAGGATCTATTTTCCCCTACATCCTATTGGCAAACTTTGGGTTTTAGTGGAACTGCCAAAATTCAATACTGAATTGTACGTCTGTACACATATTTTCTAACCATTGCGTCGGTATTATTTTGCTAGTGGAGGGTTCGTACATTGTTTCCGAGAGCATCTTCAGCTCAGAATTAATACCCCATTTGTAACTGATAATTCGGTTTTCATGTCAGTAATGGAGTATCATTTAAAATGAAGTTAACATACCAATATATGAAATCGTGTAAGCGCCATATTAAAAAAACCGTTTGAGATATTCTAGCGAAACTTGGCACAAATTTGAAGCATAATCAGACAATGTGCAGAGAACAAACACCGTAAATCCATCTATATTTTTCTTGGAATCAAGCACCTTTGTAATTTCACGTATGCAAATCGTGTTCAATCAGAAACGCTAAAACTGTTTTAGACATTTTTTTAACTTGCTTCAAATATGAAGTTCAAATATAAAGCATCATAAGACAATTCAAATAAAACATAATTCCATCTGTATTTTTCAGAGAATTTTGTCCCTTTGTTAATTTTCAGTAAAGAAATTGTGTTCAAGAATTAAATTTAAAATTTATATTATCCGGCAATGTGGAGAAGACGAGAATCTTAACTTCACTTGCATCTGCTACGGATTTAGTCCTCTTCGTAAGTTTGTGTGTGAAATTCCTATCCTCTATTTTATATTCAAGACCGTAAAGGATATACTCATAAAACTTTATAAAACTATATAGCATCATCAGATGATGTGAAGACTTGTAGCTTAACCTACATTCTTTATGAAATTATGTCCCTTTGTAATTTTCAGTATAGAAATCGCGTCCGCTCTTTTAGTATAACCCCCTCGAAGATATTTTCATGGAACTTGGTACTAATATAATACATCATCAGATAATGTGCTTATGAAAAGGAGCCTATCATAATGTCAACCTTTAGCGTTTATGGAATTATGTCCCTTTATAAATGTCTTTATAGAAAAGACTTCTACTCCATAACTTTAAAACAGATGAAGATTTTTGTTACAAAACTTTGTACAAATATAAAGCATCAGCAGGTAATTTGCAGAGATCAAGACCCTTAACTCCGCCTATTACTTATACAGAATCCTGTCCCTTTTTTTAGTTTGGAAACTGATCATCTCCATAGTTTAAAACCTTTGCAGATATTTTCTCGAAACTTGGTAACAATATAGCTAATTGTAGGTTGCTTTTAGGAGAATAAGAAAATTTATCTTTGCCAACATTTTGTAGAGATGATGGGGAAGGCGCAGGGAGAAGGGGAGGTGTGGGGGATTTTTTTTGTTTTAAAAACAAACATGTATTTGTTAACTGATTCTTTCATTCTACCAATTTGCAAGTTCTAGCGTCTTAACAATTTGTACTCATGCTTTTTAGCTGAGCATTGATGAGGACACTGACCACGATGATTCGGATTACGATCCAGATTATGTGGTCAGTGGAGAAGATTACCATTCAACAGACGAGGAGGCAAACAACGTCGGAGACTTTTCTGAAAACGATTCTAAGGTAAGATTAAAAAAAAACCCTGAACGGTTCGATGTATCAGAAAGTATTTAGACAGATATAAATACAGAATACGAGTACATTGTAGTAATTTACTTGACGCCTAATAAACTGTATTTTAGAACGTCTTGGAATACTGCTGGCTAGCTAGTTGTTTTGGGTTAAACGACTCTTTGAGGCAGTTTCAGTCTATGATAAGCCGTCTCCCAGAGATAGGGAGAAAGGAAAGAGAACAACAGACGAGAGGAACACCCAGCACCAGTGCCCGACCACAATCAACCCTCTTCATACTGTTAAAAAATCAATATGATTGCGCTGAGAGTGTCTCGGAACACACAGTAATAGAATGTAAGATTCATTCGTAGGTCCTTCAAGAATGTTGACGCTCTGCTTTAAACCGTTCATGGAGGGTCTGGACAGAGCAAATGTTCTAATTGGGCAAATTAGTAACCCTCAAATATTTTCAAAGTTCAACAATAGAATCAATGACACCAAAGGACTAGAAAATATCATCTACACTTTGAAATAGGGCAGGACGACGTTTTATCGTGACCACACAGTCCCTTAACACTAGCAGTAGTGACGATCAGTTTTGGTTCCTTACAGGATGAAGAGTCTTTTGACAGAGACCAGAATGGCCGGGTAAGAGAAGAGGAAGAGTTCAATCATGAGAGTTAGTATTAATTACTTAATTTTGGTGCTGTAATACAAAAAGTTACTGAAAGCCATTTAAGCTACAGTAAATAAGATAAAGGTCGTCAAGCCTTACCTGTGGATGAAATTCTGACCCAGATTATGCGCATGTACCTTTTCTACATTATAATTATAATGCATTCGTATAATGTGATGCCATTTGGCACCTTACATTAGTTTTACCCCCGGCATACTAAGTGTGACGAGGGGTATATAGTGTTCGTCCAGTGTCCCTTCGTTCTTTCATCCATCTGCTTATCAATCCGTCCGTCAGTTAACATTTGCGTTAAAGTTTTGCGTTAAAGTTTCTTAGATTCTATATCATCACAACCGTTCGACGGATTGGGTTTATACTTGGCATGATGATACATAATGGTCCACAGTTTTATTTTCTACCATCCACCCATGCTTGTGACCTACATGTCAAGGTCATGGACTTTTCATGTTAAAGTGTCTAAGATCTCTATATAATTCAAACCTTTGTTGAGTTGGCATTGATACAAGAAAATAGATGAAAGATGTGGGTAAAATTTTATTTTGTACCATCCCCAAACATACCTGTGATCTTGAGGTGAAGGTCACAAGCTTTGACTTTTATGTTCAAGTTTTTCATTAAAGTTTTTTAAGATCTCTGTATAATTCAAACCCTTTGGTGAATTGAGTTTATGTTTGGCACTCATGCCTGTGATCTAAAGGTCAAGGTCATGAACTTTGACTTTTATGTTACAGTTTTTATGTTAAATTTTTGAAGTTGTTATATCATCAAAAAACTTTGTAGGGTTTGGGTTATATACCTGTATATCTAAAATTTCATTTTTGTACCATCGTTACACATGCCTGTGACCTAGAGGTCGAACATTTGTATATATTTTGTGTTAAAGGTTTTGAGACCTAGTATCATCTGAATCCTTTGTTGGATGTGGTTGCTTTTTGGTATGCTAATAGGTGTTAGTCTAATAATTTATTCTTTAACATCCCCACACATGTCCTGGACTTAAGGACAAGGGCAAAAACTGGGTTTTTCCAGTATAAGTGTTTTTGTAGAAAGTTTATAGTCTTTGCTATTTTTCCCACCTTCTTTAATAAAACCTTTAAGTCGCTGACCTTTAGGTTGCAACAATTTAAATAATCTGGCTGCTGTTGTTGGCATAAGGTCAAGGTCACTTACTTAAACAGTGACATTTATACACTGCTTTGTAATGTATTATTCAGATATCCTTCAATTGAACCTTTTGGTACATTACTAGGTTTACCTTTAGGTGGCAGCAGATAAGTTGACATTTTCTGTAAACTACTGCTGACCAAAGGATATGGACACAGACTTTAAAACTTGTAACTTGTATATCTGATAAAATCTAGTATCATCAGGCAGAGGCGCAGGCCAGGGGTATACGTGAGCCCCTGCTCACTTGCTATATTTTTTTAGCTCTCCTGAGCCGAAGGCTCGCAGCTGAGCTTTTAGTATATGGTCCCTTTTTTCGTCTGTCCGTCGTCCACCATTTTCAAAGATCTTCTTCTCTGAAACTCCTGGGCCAGTCATAGCCAGATTTCATATGGAGTCTCCATAGGATCTAGAAACGAAAGTTTGTTCCCGGTACCAAGATGCCCACCATGCCCAGATATGGTAAATACACTTCAAATATCTTCTCCAAAACCCAAAGGCCTATGACCTTGAATCTTGGTATGTAGCACTGAGGAGATGAAGATATAATGATGCTATAGGTCAAAGTCATTTTTTGACGTTTGTTCAAGGTCACTGAGATTGTTCAAGGTCACTGAGATTCTGTTGCCTGACAACATTTTCAAACATCTTCTGGGCCGTTTGAAGCCATATCTCTCATGGAGCTTCATTGAATCAAAGAAACCAAAGTTTGTTCAGATGGTCATGGTCACATGATCAAGATAGCCGCCTTGTTCATATATGGTAAAAGCCCTTCAATAATCTTCTTCTCGTTAACTAAAGCTTCAATGACCTTTCGGCTTAATATATAGCATTGGGGACTCGAGTCCATCATAGTTTATACAAATAATTACTGTGCATTGATCTTGGCCTAATTAATGGCAATGTCATCTTTGGTATGTGTATGCTTTTATATGGGAAATTGCTTCAACAGTTGATTTCATGGAAACTTTAAGTTTAGATATGATCATTGGAAATATGATAAACTAAATACATACATGAAGACATATGGTCATCAAAGGTCAAGGTCATATTTTCAACTTCGCTCAAGGTCACTGAGATTTTGAAAATAAAATTTGCACTCCTCCTCCGCAAAGTACTACCAGGTCGAAAGACATATAGATTAAATGTCTAAAAAAAAAATAACAATAAAAAAAAACGCCAGATTTTAATGTATGCAGAGTATTGCTGCTTAATAAAACATTTGTTGGTTTAACATTTCAAACTTAGACTGTATTATTCTTCGGGTCGACTGTTATTTATCCTGGCTTTCATGGCAAACTGATAAAGGGTCAAGAGGTCTTGTAAGCCGAAATTTCTTTGTCTGTCCCTGCTCTCTTCTGATGCACTGCATTTCAAGGTAGTAATGTTTTGTATTTCACTTTACTGCTACTGCTGTTGTGTTTTGTGGTAGTTGTTTAAAGTATTCACTGACATCAGTCATCGGCTGTTTACATTTCATTTTCGAGACATAGTATTACAACTGACATTTATGCTTGGGTCCGACTCATATCATTTTTCAAGTTTTAGCCTGAGCACGAAGTGCTCAAGGTGAGGTATTGTGATCAGCCTTTGTCCGTCGTCCGTCCGTCCGTCTGTCTGTCCATCCGTCCGTTCATCGCCAACGTTTTCTTTAAACGACTTCTCCTCCAAAACTGCGAGACGGATTTTGAAAAAAAAATCACAGGAATATTCATTTGGCAACTGTTTATCAAAATTGCTCTAAAGGTTCCGCTCCACTGAACAATATGGCCGCAAGGGCTAAAAAAGAAAAACCTTAAAAAACTCATTTAAAATTGCTGGACAAATTCTAAATTAATTTCACAGAAATGTTCCTCGGGTGACTAACAATGCTCAAACGGTTCCACTCCGCTAAACAAGACGTCCGCAAGAGCTAAAAATATTAAAATATCTTAAAACGACATCTTCCCCATTAACCAGTGTAAGGGTTTGAAATAGTTGCACAGGAATGTTCCTTGGGGGGTCCTTCTATCAAACTTGCTCAAACGGTTCCGCTGTGCTGAACAATATTGCCGAAAGAGCTAAAATGAAACATATCTGTAAACCACTTCTCCCTCCTAAACGGGTTGAACGATTCATAGAAATGTTCTTTGGATGACCCTTCACCAAAACTGCTCGAAAGCTTCCACTCAGCTGGATAAGATGGCCGGCAGAGCTACAAATAGAAAACAATTACACTTTGAAACCACTTCGTCACCAAAGTTGCTGGATAGATTTTACAATATTTCATAGAAATATTTCTTGGGAGACTCACAACCAAAAGTGCTTAAACGGATCCGCTTCGCTGAACAAGATGGCCACCAGGGCTAAAAATAAGAAGAACAATCAAACGACTTCTACTCCTAAACTAGTGTCAGGATTTGAAATATAGGACTTTCTACAAAAATTGCAAACAAGTTTTCGCTCCGCTAAACAAGTTGGGGCCAGAGCTAAAAATAGGAAAAACTTCAAAACGACTTCTCCTTTCCAAATTACTAGACCGATTTTGAAATAATTTCACAGAAATGTTTCATGTGAGACCCTCTACCCAAATTGCTCAAACTGTTTCGCTCTCCTGCGCAATATGGCTGCCAGAGAGAAAAAATAGACAGCAATCTTTAAACGACTTCTCTACCAACTTGCTGGACAGATTTTGAAATAATTCCACAGAAATGATCTTGGGATACCCTCTATCAAAATTGCTCAAAGGGATCCGGTCCGCTGAACTTGATAGAAAACGCAAAAAAAGGATTTTGAACTAATTTCAAAGGAATGGTCCATGTGGGATATTCTATCAAATTTTCGCTAAAGGTTTCGCTCCACTGAATGAGATGGTGCCAGAGCTAAAAATAGAACTTTTTTAAACGTCTTCTCCTCCGAAATTGCTTGACCGATCTTAAAATAATTTCACAGACATGTGTCTTTTGAGCCCCTATACCAAACTTGCTCAACGGTGTCGCTCCGTTGAACACGATGGCCGCCGGAGCTAAAAGTAATATTTATCAAAGTCCCTCAGCTCCTGTAGACTCTCCATTTATTTTGGTTACAATTTGCCTAAGGGCTTTTAAGGAGATGTTTAGAATTATCAAAATACGGGAGTACTGGGTCAAAGAATGACCTTGACATCTTGTACTCCTTAATCATCATGCACTGATTAAGATTGCTGTATATACCAGATTTTAGGCCTAAATCTTTGATACTTTCCAAGAAATCTTATGTTCTAGCATTTTCCCATATTTGACTATGCCGTTGAAAAGGTCAAGATCAACCCAAGGTCATCACTGAAACAATCTAGATAGTACGCTAGCACCTCATGCTACATACCAAGCTTCAATGCCATCGGTCAACTGGTTCTGGAGAAGAATCTGTTTACCATTTATGAGCATGGTGGCCATGTTGATCATGTGACCTATACCATTTGAAGAAATATTCGTTCCCTCAACCCCTGGAGACTCTATATGATATTTGGTTATAAATGTCACTGTGGCTTTTGGGGAGAAATTTGAAATTGTCCAAATATGAGGGTTCAGGGTCAAAAGTCAAAGAATAACCTTGACCTCTTGTACTCATAAACCTAACTCATTCAGATGACTGTATATACCAATTTTAGGCCTAGGTCTTCAAAATTTCCCATGTAATCTTATGTTCTTGCATTTTCCCATATTTGATCTTGTCTTAAGAAGGTCAAGAACAACCAAAGGTTATCATTTGAACAACATTGATGGTACTCCAGTACCCGATTATACAAACCAAGTTTAAAGGTCATCAGTCAATGGGTTCTGGAGAAGGTGATTTCTTTAAGATTTTTACCATATATGGGCGGGATGGCCATGTTGTTCATGTGACAAAGACCTTTCCATCCCCTCAACCCCTGGAGGCTCTATATGAAATCTGGTTACCATTGGCCAAGTGGCTTTTGGGGATATGGTTTGAAAATGTCAAAATATGAGAGTTCAGGGTCAAAGGTCAAAGAATGACCATGACATCTTGTACTCATAAATTTTCACGTGCACATTAAGATGACTGTATATACCAATTTTTAGGCCTAACTCTTTAAAATTGTCCATGAATCTGATCTTCATACATATTCATATATTTTAACTTGTTGTAAAATAGGTGAAGGTCAACCCAAGGTCATCATTTGAAAAATCTTCATAGTACTCCTGTACTCAATGCTACATACCAAATTTCAACGCCATCGATCAATTGGTTATGAAGAAGATATTGGTCATGTGGATCAGACTATTTTAACAAATGTTTATTCCCTAAACACCTGAAAGTTCTATAAAATTGACCCAGTGGCTTTTCAGAAGATTGTTTGAATTTGTGAAAATATGAGACCTGGCAAAAGAACAAAGAATGACATTGACCTCTGGTACCCATAAATCTTCATCAACTCATCAAGATGAGTGTATTTACCATTTTAGGCCAAAATTTTCAACAGTTTCCAAGAAATCTTATGTTCTAGCATTTTCCTATATAAAAGCACCAAAGACCAAATTAGACCTTACCGTAAAATAGAGGTGAAGGTCAAGTCAAGTTTATAATTTGAACAATCTTGGTAGTACTTACATACCCGATGCTTAAGTCTTAATTTAGCGAGTGAGACAACATTTAGCATATACATATATAATAATAAATGTAAAAGCTTATCTGCCATGAGGCCCTTTATGTGTTATGCTACATAATAAGTTTCTAGGCCATCGGTTAATCGGCTCTGGAGAAGAGGCTTTTTAAGCTTTTACCATATATGGGCATGGCGGCAATGTTGTTCATGTGACCCAGACCATTTAAACAATTAATTGTTCCCGACCCCAGGAGGCTACATATGAAATTTGGTTACGATTGGCCCAGTGGTTTAAGAGGAGAAGTCGTTTGAAATGTGGACGGAAGACGACGGACGACGACTGACAACGCACGACGGAGTCCATACTACAAGCTTCCCCGGAGCCTTCGGCTAAGGTGAGTTGAAAAACTTCAAACGACTTCTCCTCAAAAACTGCCCGACAGATTTTGAAATAATGCACAGAAATGTTCTTTGGGGACTTTCTATCAAAATTATTCAACGGTTCCGCTCCGCTGACAAGATGGGGACAGACCTAGAAATAGAAAACGTTGTAAACGACTTTCCCATAACTCCTAGACAGGTTTTGAAATAATTTCAAAGAAACAGATCTTGAGAGTCCTTCTACCAAAATTTCTCAAAAGGTTCCGCTCCGCTAAACATGATGGCCGCCAGAGCTAAAAGTAGAAAAAGAAACTGTTAACGACCTCTTCTCCTAAATTGGTGTAAGGATTTTGAAATCATTTCACATGGAAGTTTCTTGCCGGACCCTCTACCAAAATTCCTCAAACGGTTTCGCTCTGGTGAACTATTTTGTCACTAGAGCTAAAAATAAAAAAAGTAAATAAATAAAAAATGAAAAAATGAACAACTTCATCTCTTAAATAAGATTAAGGATTTTGAAATAATTTCAAAAGGATAGTCTTTGGGGGACTCGCTACCATATTTGCGCAAAGGGATCGCACCGCTGAATAACATGCCACCAGAGCAAAATTTTAGAAATAATTTCAAAAGGATAGTCTTCGGGGGACTCGCTACCTTATTTGCGCAAAGGGATCGCACCGCTGAATAACATGCCACCAGAGCAAAATTTTAGAAATAATTTCACAGAAATATTCTTTGGGGGACCCTCAACCAAAATTGCTCGAACGGTTCCGCTCTGCTGAACAAGATGGCTACCAAAGCTAAACTTCAAACGACTTCTCAACCAAAGCTGCTGGACAGATTTTGAGATAACTTCACAGAAATGTTGTTTGCGAGACCCTCTACCACGTTGCTCAAACAGTTCCGCTCCGCTGAACACGTTGGCTGCCAGAGCTAAACATAGGAACAAAATAAATGACTTCTTCACCTAAAGTGGTGCAAGGCTTTTGGAAAAATTACAAAGTAATGTTCTTTGGGGGGACCTTCTATCTACATTTGCTCAAACGTTTCGATCCACTGAAAAATATGGCCACCAGAGCTAAAAACAAAACAAAAAAACAAAACAAAACAAAAAAACTTACACGACTTCTCCTCCTGCACTGCAGATTAGATTTTGAAATATTTGCACTGAAGTGTTCTTTGGGGGACCCTCTATCAACATTGCTCAAACAGTTACGATCAACGGAACAATGTGGCAGCCAGAGTCAAAGACAAAACAAAAAGAAACTTTAAACGACTTCTCCTCCAAAGCTACTGGATATATTTTGAAATGTTGTTTAGCGCATCCTCTTCCAAAATTGCTCGAATGTTTACGCTCCACTGAACAAGATGGTGCCAGAGCTAAAAATAGAAAACACCTTTAAACGACTTTTCAGAATGTTTCACTGCAGCTGGTGTTTGTGCCGGTCGGCGCGGTAAATCTTCTCCGCGTACATCAACATAGTGCAGATTATATTTTCTCATTAAGTTCGTTTGAGTAACTTTTTGTAAATAGAGTTCCGCTTAAGGCGGTGCTAGGGGGGCGTGGCTGGTGTCGCACATTTCATTACTAGTCATGAACAGACTCAATTAAACCGAGTCTGCTATTTTCTATTCCTTGGTGTGTTCCTTGCTTCCAAAGGATCTTACTTTTCAGCACATATTGTCCGCCAAACCTGTGGGACAGATTTTGAAATAAATTCACAGAAATGTTCCTTGAAAGACCCGCTACCAAAAATGCACGACGATCCCGCTCCGCTGAACAAGATGGCCGCCAGAGCTAAAAATGAAAGAAAAAAAAAAAAACATATTTAAATGATCTTTTCTCCTGAATTGGTGTAAGGATTTTGAAATCATTCTACATGAAAGTTTTTGCGAGACCCCTTACCAAAAATTGCTCAAACGGTTCCGCTCCGCTGAACAATATGGCCGCCAGAGCTAAAAATTATAAATCTTGCCACAACTTAATTCATCTCATGAATGAGTTTAAGGACTTTGAAATAATTCCATAAGAATGATCTGTGTTGGACTCGCTACAAAATTGCTCAAACAGTTCAGCTCAGCTGAACAAGATGCTATCAGAGCTAAAGATAGAAGTAAAATTTTAAACGACTTCTTCCTCAAAACTGCTGGACAGATGATTTTGAAATAATTCACAGAAATGATTCTTGAGAGACTCCGCTGAACAATATGGCCACCAGAGCTAAAAATAGGATTTTTTTAAACGACTTCTCCTCCTAAACCGGTGTAAGGATTTTGAAATTATTTCACAGGAATGTTCTTCGGGGGACATCCACCAGATTTGCTAATCGGTTCTATTCCGATGAACAATATGGCCACCAGAGATAAAAATAGGGAAAAACCTTTAACCGACAAGTCCTCCTAAACAGGTGGAAGGATTTTGAATAATTTCACAGGAATGTTCCTTGGGAGGCTTTCTAGCAAACTTCCTCGAAAGTTTCCGCTTTGCTTTATTAGATAGTCACCAAAGCTAAAAGCAGAAAAAAACAACTTTAAATAACTCTTTCTGCTTAACCGGTGAAAAGATTTTGAAATAATTTCACAGAAATATGTTCCTTTCATCTGAATTCTATCAGAATTTCGTAAACGGTTCCTCTCTGCTGAACAAGATAACCACCAGAGCTAAAATTAAAACACCTTCAAACCATTTCTTCCTCCCAAACGGATTGAAATATGTTTGAAACAATTTTACAGAAATGTTTCGCCTGTCATTCTCTACAAATTTGAACTACTACATAAAGATGATTTCTGTTTGACCCACGAACAAGTTTGTTAGTTTTATCTTGGTAGGTGGATAAACAGGACCACCCCGGGGAATGCACCTTATATTACCTTCCATTTCATTTGCACAATATAGAAAATGCGAGCGATCCAGGGCCATTTTGGCGGTCTTGTTCTTTTTTACCCTCATTTTGATATTAGTATTTGAGTCGAATGCCATATTGAAATGAACAAAATTGCAGTATGTCTTGCCCTGGCGTTCATGAAGATCACTCACGAGGCTATATGAGGCAAACCTCTGAAGACTGGCTCCTGTGTCGTTTTATGAATGTTATTTAAATAGGAAATAACTTTAGATTTTTATTTGATACCCACCCAGCATGATTGGGCTGATAAGGAAACTTGTTTGCTTTATTGGCGAAGCATTAAAATAGATACGCTGATACAATCATGATGTTACATCGATGACATGCTGTTGCAAAGATAATTGTTCATGTCAATTATTTGGCTCATTTGCATTTGTCAGTAACAAGAAGAAGAAATGTAATCGTACATAGATCATTCTTATCAATTAATGACATAAATCAAAAGCAGATATGATTTGAACAGAAGGTCATTTAGCCCACCACAAATGAAAATACCAATTTTTGCATTGTAGAGATCTGCAGCAGATATACGTGAATACATTGCACACATTCAACAACATATGGGTTTGTAATACCGCCTCTGAATAAACAAATCCTTCAACAGCAAGTTGGAGGAATTCCAGTTTCGCTAAAGCCGGTACTAGGGGCCTGTCTGGTGTCGCACATTCCATTTCTAGTCATGAACAGACTCGATTAAACCGATTCTGCTATTTTCATTTCTTTCCAAAGGATCTTACTATTCTGACCTACTTATCTTCACCGCAGCTGGTTTTGTGGCGTGTGGCGACCGTAACACGTTCCCTCTCCCCTCCTTTTATCATTATATTGCAGTTTATATTTTCTGGTCACACTAAATTAAACCTAGTCTGCTGGTTTTATTTCTTCAGTAAATTCCTCATTGCCAAAGGATCTTACTATTCAGAACTTACTTTTTATTTTGTTTTACAGTTTCAGTTCCCACAACAACGGCATATGTTAATGGAAAACGGGTTGTTGACAAGACACACTGCTGCTACTTTTGTAAGAAGTACTATGCCCGAATGCCAAGGCATTTTAAAACCCATAAAGAATATAAAGAAATTAAGGAGTTGAATTTAAAAACAGGGAAAGACAGATTAAAAGAACTAGACAGATTAAGACTGAAAGGAGACTTCATGCATAACATTTCGGTAAGGGGCAAAAACGACGGATTTTTGATAGTCGTAAGAAGACCATCCGATGGGACAAGGGAATACACATCTGATGATTTCGGACCTTGTGTCCATTGTAAAGGCTTTTTTGTACGATGGGAATTGTGGCGACACGAGAAAAAGTGTAAGTTCGCCCCTTCAACAGAAAAAAAGAAAAGGAACAGGCCTCAACAAAACAGTGTCATTTTACTTGAGTCAACAAAACCAAAACCAATACAGGACGAATCATTTATTCGAAACGTAATTAGCCGAATGACTGTAGATGATGTTTCTTTGGCAGTGAGAAATGATACTATTGCACTAAAGTATGGCGAATTAAAGTTTTCGCATTTCGCGAAAAGCAAAGAAAGAAAGTTATCTGTCAGTTCTGATCTGCGCCTTCTCGGTCGGCTTGTTCTAGAAATGCGACAAGTCACTGGCATTACAGATGGCTATCTGAAGGATTTCATGAAATGTGAACATTTTGACCAACTGATCGTCGCCGCCTGCACGCTAGCAAGCATGGATGAGACGGGAGTTGCTGCCACATTCAAGAAACCTACAGTCGGACAGAAGATTGGCCGACTGTTGACAAAATTGTGTGGTGTTCTGGAAGGACAGGCGAGTAGAAACGACGACGATGATGGAGAAAAAAATGCTCGAAGAATGCGCACGTTGATTGAGCATGAATGGGGATACAAAGTAAATGCGATTGCAAGTAAAACTTTAGAAGAAAACCGCAGGCAAAAACCAATCCTATTACCTACAACGGAGGACCTAATAAAAGTAAAGGATTACCTGGAAATTGAATTAGAAAAGAGGCAGAATCGCCTAGAAACTGACATATCGATGGAAAATTTTCAAGAATTCCAGTCTGTAGTGTTGTGTAGACTAATTATGTTTAATAGATTAAGAAGTGGAGAAGCCGCCGAAGTAAGACTCAGTGACTATCTTACACGACCAGATTGGCATGCTGCTATCAACAGAGAAATATATAACTCTCTTCCAGGCTTAGAACGGGAACTATCAAAAACGTAAGTTGCATTTTCATTTTCTCTCCCTCTCTCTCTTTTTCTCCGATTCATTAGAACATATACACAGCGTTAAATGTGTAATGTATATATATAATCCGCATTAAGAAGCTAACTCAAAAAGCGCTGGAAAGAAATAAAAAGTATGACGTTAGCTTTATAAATGAAAGATTTGGCACCCAACGTCGGAACACGCGGTGGTGTAATTCTTCAACAATACGATACAATGTTATATAAACCTTTTGTGGAAACGAATATATAATCATGTCTAGCAAGTAATGTTGGATTTACTTTGTTGGACGGTTAGATGTTCCATTAAACTTAGGATTTAAAAAATTATAAAGCTGTATTCTTTCGTCTTAGGGCAGGTTTCATGCTAAATAGTTTTCGAAGCTATACTTAAGCATAGCAGACTCTTTAGCCGGAAACCCTAACGTTCTAACCGGAAAACGAAACGTAACTAGGGCCGTCATATTGAAACTCATCATACCCTGAAGATCTGTTATAACAGTGAACAAGTAGAATTAATTAAATAAAAATACGTTCAGTGTGATACTGGATAACGGAAACGTTTTCCACTACCCTTATTTTACCTATACTTTGAACGGTGTATGCTGATATTACAGACAACTCACGTTTTTATTTCCCCAACTTTGAAAAATTTCAGGGGGGCATATTACTTCTCGGTTGTCCGTGCGTCCGTCCGTTCTTCACACATACAATATCTTAGGAACCATGCATGTTATTGTATTATATTCTATCCGGTAACCTTCCTTGGTCGTTGGGGCTGCACAGATGACTTCGAAACAATCCCTTTCCACAATGTTCTGTCTTCAGCTGCTCTAGCTGAGCTGGCAAAATCCATCCCTGTCCACTCTTTAATATTGTCTTCCCGCCTCTTCTTCTGTCCGCCTCTTCTTCTTTTTCCTTTCACTTTGCCCAGAAGAATCGTCTTTGCTAGACCGGAAGACCTTGAGACGTCGCCAGACCACCTGAGTTTTCGTTTCTTGACCAGCATTAGGAGTTCATCATGTCCTCCAATAGCTGCTTGGATCTTCCTGCGCACCTCCTCATTGGTTATATAGTCCTTGTACAAAATGTTCAGTAACCTGCGGTAGCATCTTATCACAAAGGCATGCGTTCTTTTCTCTAACTCTGCTGTCAAGGTCCACGATTCACAGGCATACAGAAATATGGAAATGACAAGGGAGTGCATAAGTTTCACCTTTGATCCAAGAAGAATGTTATCTCTCCCAATTGGTTTCTGCTTGGAATGAGCTAAAGTGGCTTATGCAAACCTTGAGAGAACCGCCTGCTTTGAGCCATCATCTGAGACAACTGCTCCAAGGTATCTGAAGCTGGTCACGGTGCCCAGCTTCTGCCCTTTTACTTTGATCTCCCTGTGGATGTCTTCAGCGCTGTTCATCATCAGTTTGGTATTCACAGTACTGATCTCCATTTTATACCTTGTGCAGGTTTGATCGAGACTTGCAGCTACAGCTTCTAGTTCCGGCTCTTCATTAGCTAAAGCGTCTATGTCATTGGCAAACCGCAGAGAGTAATGTTTCTGCCACCTACGCTAGCCTTTCGATCATGTTCTTCCAGAGCATCAGACATGATCCGTTCGAGAAAATTTGAAGAGAGTGGGTGACAGAAGACATCCTTATCTTACCCTAACTCTTGTTCTGAACCTTTCTCCTGTGCTGCCATTTATCCGGACTGCACTTTTAGCCTTGTCGTATAGATAGTCAACTATTGTTAACGGGTGTCGACCGGACGGATGCTGCTTTCGATCGCCTCGGTTGACAGCCACCTTTGCGTGTATGGTAATTGACTGACTTGGTCGAAAGCACAAGCAGGCAAATTGGTATTCCCCCATGAGTTATGCCCTTATAGGATCAGGCATATGGTTTTACAAATATCATTTCTAGATAAATATTTTCATTATTCAACGCGTTTGAAAGAGGTGATATATGTATGTTTAAACATTATTCCGGTGCTACCTTGCAAAATGTCAATCAGCTGAAAGTATAATTGAGAAAAGAGATCTTGTTATATTATTTCGAGAAATGATACGTAAAGCACCAACCTGCTGTGCGTTTTTTTTTTGTTGTTGAATAAACTGAAAGAATAAATTGTGTCGTTGTATAGTCTTGACATATTCAAGATATACATTGCGGTAAATTAGCAATTTTATCAACCGTAACATTTTTTTCTTTTGCCGATATCAGGTTCGATAACACGATTACCTTAAGCTAATTTACAAATTGTCATACTTTTATGACTTTCAGCAAAATCAGAGAAATCGACTACTGTTGTCCGATTTCCTTAAATTAAGGAAGTTGTACATTATGCCTTATTTTCATGATTATTGTTGCCTTTAAAGATTTACAAACTAAACGGCATATTTTGCAAATCTGGGGGTAAACGCGCATCCGCTATAGTTGGAATATTTTCAAACCTTAAAACAGTGCCCCACTGCTACCGTCTTAACCGGGTGGCATTGCACACAGTGTTTCTTTGTCACCTATCGTCCCTTTTAGGAATGAAATACTGTTGAAAAAGACATACAATTGCAATCTGTGTGGTAACGACAATGTATTTCACACCTTCTTGTTTGACGTCTAGTGAAATAATATTTGATATTGCAAACATGGAAAACGCAGCTCAGACTGCGCATCCGCACAGTCTAACAGAGATTTCCTTTTTCAAATTTACAATAATTGAATCCTTGTACTCTAAAAAAGAATGGAAAGGCAAAAACTCAGAAGTATTAGGTTGCTTTCAGTACTTTCTTTTCGCACCTGGCGTAAATCTCTTTACACGATACGTCACACCACCACACATGTTGATCAACCGTATGGTATGTTATTAATTAAGACACCTTTTCAATATGCTTTGCGCAAAAATGTTTTGATACTATGTCAACAATATAATTCTGTCATTAAAGGTGGAAGGTCAGTTACCCTTTCTATTTACCAAAAATGTTGGTAGCAGAAATTCCCGAGTTCGTTAAAAACTGCCACCTTTTCTCTGGGTAAGAGTAAATGTTCTCCAGTATGGAGACATCTGATATCTACATTACCAAAGGTTTAGTTTTACCTTTGATTACGAAAATTACGTAATATTGAATTATAGGCTACTAGCTTTAGTTAACAACCAACAAAACATGATTCTATGTGTTATTTGAAAAAGATCTGCAATTTTTTACAGGTTTATCTTTTTATTTTCTCTTTTCCGTGGAACCGATTGATAGGAGAAATATAACAGATAGCTGTTTAAGAGCAGCAAGCACATAAAAACCCTTAAAAAAGAGAACAGGAAACGAAATAATTGTTTTCAATCTTTAGTTCTTCTTAAAAAAATATCACTTTTCATGTTGCATTTTATTTTGTGTAAGCTTAGACTACACCATAGCTATGAAAAAAAAAATAACAGAAATCCTCTGTATCTGTTCCTCAGTTGTTATAGACTAAGGTTCATGCTGTAAATGTATGCGCGGTTTCGTGTGTTTTCATGTTTAAGGAAGATACTGAATAGAAATATTGACGCGGCATGCAAACCATTATACCAGCTAAATAACACATAGAGCTATACATCAATGGGATAAGAACAAAAATGTTTCACCGTTTTGTTTTCCTAAATATAAAAAATTTGTATTTCTACATACTTTTTTTTACACATTTGCCATTTTGCAGTCTCGCCAGAGCCATCGCTATTTGCATACTTGAAACATATAGCTACAGAAAGCTCTAGGCAAAGAGGAAATAATCAAGTGCCAGTTGCTAAATGCGCGGCTTTGTGCTCACTTTAAAGAGAATCTCTGAGGACCATTTATGACGGTGCTCCAGTTTAATCTAACTATCCATTTACTGTTTTTTAAGATAGATTTTACCTTTCATAGACTACCATTTGCTAGCTATCAGAGTAACCATTGCAGTGATGATTACATTTTTTTTATCATTGTGTCCTTTTCAACATAGGAATGACATGATTATGATAAGAGGGAAAAGAAAACCAGTTACTCTCATCCTCCTACCAGAAATCCAAGCGGCTTTAGATCTTTTAGTTAAGTGCAGGCCGACCGTCGGAATTCTTCCAGACAACATCTACCTGTTTCCCCGAACGATGGGTGAGGATCATATAAATGGCTGTGCAACTCTCAGTGATGAAGTGAAAAATGTCGAAGGAGTGGAGTTTCCAGACAGGATATGCTCCACCAATTTGAGGAAATACATTGCCACTGTTGTACAGGTAAGTTTTAAGTTGTATGAAGACAATTAACAAGTGTTTGAACGTCACCTAAACGTCCATAGTACAAGATATAGTTCGTGTTTTTTTGTTTTTTTTTCATAAAACAAATTTTAAATTGACTATTTTATCATAGTTTTTCCAAGTTATTTAAAAGTGCAAATATTCAGGTAGCATCCCCCTTGCCCCATCATCGTCTTTGTTTCATCCGTTTTGGTGAGATGTAAGAAAGGAAAAAGACAACAACAAAATAATAAACTTTGAAGAAGGATGTGACACTGTTTGAATCTGTCTGATGCCTCTAACGCATCAGACAGATTCAGACTATTGTTTTTACTTTGAACGGACTTGGCGTGGTTCGGCTAGTGGTTTCCTATACAGCTTATTACCTTAACCTTGTATTGCCGGTAGTTCTAATACGGTGGTTCTGATGTTGTTGTGGAGAAATGAAATGAGGAGGGGCATATAATTTTGCCCTTGTCCGTACATAGGTGGGTACGTCCGTCCGCCACACTATGTAGTAGTGTCCGTATTTCTGCAACTCCTCCTTCAGTATTTGATGTAAGAATTTGAACTTGCAAAGCAGTTCACACATGCTTCGAACATGCGCATACAGGTAATATAAACATACCATTACCAAATTTAGTGCGACAGACGCGCGTTGCTGTGTTAACTTCTAAAGTGTCGCTGAACGTCATTTTTATCCAGGCCATTATTGCAAAATCATGCCCCTTAAATGACAAACTTATTTTGACTATATTTCCATGCCTTTTGTACAGCAGTTATGTTCTTGTCTCCATAACTTCCCCTACAATATACAAGCAGAAGCCTTGTTTTGCGGAATTGCGTCCGTTTAAATGACTTACATATTTTGCTAAATATGTAGCATAGGAAGATGCATGGTGCTATTCTTGCCTCGGCAACTATTTCTTAAGTTTACAAGCTAGATTCTTGAAATATGCAAAACAGTTTAAATATGCATTGAACATGTGCATAAAGGAAAAAAAAATAATATATCTAAGTATACCCCTTTGTTTGACTTATACATTTCGCCATTTGTGTAGCGGATGTTAGACTCTGTCGTTCTTCTCTCATAATACAGTATATATGACAAGTTTTGAATTTCGACTCTTTCGTATGCACAATCTTCATTTCCACACATAATTATTCTCTCGCTCAACAAATTTATGAGAGTCATATAGGGTCTGTCCGTAGGTACGTGCATACGTATCTACGGTCATATTCAAGCACGTTTGTTTACGCCGGGCCGCGTAGCGCAATCGGTATGGCACCTGACATAAGTCAGAGGTCCTGGGTTCGAAACCCGGTCTGGCCACATACTTTCGTTTCTCCTTCCGCTGATTCAAGAAGGGCAGTTGTCGGTTACTGGCCAAAGTATGTGCACTTAGTACTGGTTAACCGCTTAGGAGTCTAAGACTGTCAAGGAATAGTGTGGTTAGGTTAACTGACCGTCCCGACATGACCATAGTTGTTTACCGTGGACGTTAAGCATCAAATCAATCAATCAATCAACGTTTGTTTACTGTTTGTCATTGCTGTAGCAACTTAATTTATTAAACGATTTTTATATCACATCGCAGCTCTACTGGATATGACAATACCTTGGACAAGTTTGCATTTCAAGGTCACGGTTGATATTGTAGAAAAAAAAACATTGTCATCGCTCTAGCGCTTTTATTTACTGACCGATTATGATACACCTTCAAAAAAATTAAGTTTGACAATATTTTAGACAAGTTAACGTTTCAACATTGTAGGTTTAAGATCAAGGTCACAGTTGCTTCTTTAAGAAAAACTCTGTCATCGTTCCAGTGCCTTTATTTAGGACAGACTTTGATATTATTTCACGCTGATATTAAGTATGACAATATCTATGATAAGTTCGCCTTTGCATAGAAACTGTACAAAGTATACGATTGGCGTACGTGTATTACATGAAAAAAAGTCTTTCAGCCAAATGTTATATTCCCGTATTATGCACATTTGGAGTGTTAACAGAACATCAGACACTAACACGTATACATCAAAACAAGCGGGAAGCCAAATGATCAACTTTTTAACCAACAGTGCTCAAGTGGTTACCTGGTAAACGAATAAAACGATACTTCAACAAGTAAAAATAGAATGAGCAATGACAGAAGCATATTGTCTGGGGATCATCAGCCATAAAATTGCTAAGGAACAGAAGCAACATTGTTAAAAATAAATCACATATTCGCCTTTTAGAGCAAACAACAGTTTTGAATAGATATTGAGTAAGACTGAGATAACACCGAATTTAAGTTAGAAAATACAGCTTTTAGCCCATCGAAAATGCATGTTTTTCTAGAAAATAAACGGCCCTTTGTATAGATAAGACAACAAACATTTTCTAAAGTTTCTACCTCATTCCCTTTTGACTTTCAAATACATGTTTTGTTTTATATTTTGTTTTTATCAATTTTAGCCTTTTTGATGCCATCTTACTATATCTCATCCACAAATTTACCCATCACTCGAACGTTTGAGTCACGACATCCGATATCTGCTGTGATATGATAATAAATGCTTGTATCCGTTTACCAATCATGCGGAAATTGAAACTTGTGATTACAGTCATCTTAATGCGTATATGAAAATTTGTAAGTACAAAATGTCAAGGTCATTCTTTGACCTTTGACCCAGCACTCATATTTTGACATTTTCAAATAATTGTCAAACATCACCTCAAAAGCTTTTGGGCCAAATGCAACAAAAATTCATAGAGAGCCTCCAGGGGCTGAGGTACCCCAAAATGTTATTCAACCAGTCCAGGTCACATGAACAATATGGCCTCTCATACTTTGACAATTTCAAGCATCTCCTCAAAGGCAAGTTAGCCAATTATGGCCAAATTTCATACAGAACCTTTAAGAGCTGAAGGAACGAAAATTTATTCAAACGGTCCAGGTCACATGACCAACATGGTCGCCATGCTCCTATAGTGTAAAAACATTTACAACTTTTCTTTACCAGACCCAATTGACAAATAGCCTTGAAATTTGGTATGTAGCATTGGGTACACAAGTACTATCAAGATTTATAAAATGATGACCTTGGGTTGACCAAGCCCTTTTACGATAAGGTTAAATGTAGAAAATGCTTGAACGTAGGATATCGTAAAAATTGTTGAAGATTTTGTCCTAAAAATTGTTGTGTATAATCATCTTAATGAGTACATGAGGATTTATGAGTACAACAGATAGGCGTCATTCTTTGACCTTTTATTCAGAGCTCTCATATTATGACAATTTCAATCATCTTGAAAGCCACTGGACCAATTGTCAGCAAATTTCATATAGAGCCTTTGGGGTTGCGGGAATGAAAATTTGCTCCAATGGTCTCCGTCACATGACCTTCATAGCCACCTTGCCAGTATACGGAAAATCCTTTAAAAACTTGTTCTCCTGAAGGAATAGACCTATAGCCTTAAAACTTAGTATGAAGCAGTTCTACCATAATTGTTCAAATGATGACATTGGGTTGACCTTGACATATTAACGGCAAGGACAAACATTGGAAACTGCTAGAACATAAGATTTCATGGAAAGTTTCGATGATTTGTGTGAAGATTGTCCCATAATAGTTCAAACGATGACCTTGGGTTGACCTTGACATTTTTATGGCAAGGTCAAATTTGCTTCCTGGTGCTTTCATATAGAAAATACTTAAATATAAGAGTTCATGGAACTTGTAGAGGATTTTGGTTCAAAAGTTAATCAGCACTGTCAAATAAATAAGTACATGAACATTCTTAATAATAAAGGTCAAGGACATTTCGTTACCTGTAGCCAATGTATCTCAGGCGTTTGACCTTTTTACTTAGGTGATCGATTTAGGGTCTCATGTTTCTCCTTTTCTATTTAATTTTATTTTATTCTTTGGTAAATTCCCAGCTACTTTAACCATTAAACTTGCCAAATGCACAGAATTTCTGAAACTATGGCGTACGTTTCATCCCAGTGAACTCAGCTTTATTGTTTGAATCATATGTTTTTGCAGGTAATGAACTTGAGTGACATGGAACTGGAGTGGCTGACAAACCACCTAGGCCATTCTATTAAGATTCACAAGGATTTCTACAGAAATCAAACTCCGACTATAGAGCTGGGCCACGTTGCCAAACTTCTCCTAGCAATTGACCGAGGATTTAGCCTTAAACAGGCTGAAGAAGGTTTGTACAGCTTATGCAGCTGCATGAAAATAGTATTGTTATTTCCTTTGGGAATTTCGAATAAGTGCTGTTATCGTCTGTAAGGGGCGTATTTGTAGAATTAATAGGAGTACTGAATTAAAAGTCCATATTAATCAACGATACATCGGCTTTATTGCACGAATCATTAAGCAACGATACATAAGCAATATTGCGCGAATCATCTTATGCCTTGACTTTGGTCAAAGACATCCTTTACGACCTCCGATAAAAATAACGAATAAAACACACCCGAGAGGTCAGTCTGTTATGCGGCATAACGGCAGTATTTTGATGTATTTGGCTTGATAGTATATCATCAGTTCGAAGTATTGTGAAATCAATTTCCAACTGCTCCTGAACAATTCACCGTCTGCATCTGCACGTCTATCTGTCTGTCTGGCCGTTCGTCCAGCCGCCGTGCAGCGCTTCGTTTCCAATTGCTTACTGGAGTAATTGTAGACGAATTAGTAATGTGGATGACTGCTTTGGAGTTGCCAAAGGGCACTGTTAGTTAATTTCCATATAAGATCAACGCAAAAATTGGCTGTCGATTCCTCCCTAAACTGTATTGTTTGTTAAATTTGCCTAATCAAAACTAGTGGTTTCAGATCTGCGTTATTCTTGTTGTTAGTACTTTAATTTTTTAAGTTCAAACATTCCCTAATTTTAGTGACCCGAACGGACATATTGGATACGTAAGTTTTCAATCGCATGGTCTTATATAGAAAACCGGAACATTTGTGTACAATTCTAATCGAAATACGAATGATTCGCGTCACAAGAAAAACCTGTCTGGCTGTTCCGACCAGATAACGCTCAACCAGCCTAAATTGCTTCAAAAGCAAGCTTCATCGTTGACATACTAAACAGATACCTAGGAAACAAGGAACGTTCCAAAAAAGGAAACTAGCAGACTCAGTGAGTCTGTTAATGAGCGGTAATTGAATATGCAGCACCACTCTTGGCAACAAGCTGACCACAAAGCAGAACCCAGTCTTCTTGTATACCGGCGAAAGCCTCAATGATACCCCCCCCCCCCAAAAAAAAAAAACAAAAAAAAAACGGAAAGTTTAAAATGATAAAGTAGCTTTTAAGGGCACCAACATGACACACCAGCAGTTAGAGTTAAATTTGGCCAGACCAGATGAGCCACTTTAGATTTACATACATTCGCAGGTACAAAATTTACTCCTTTACCTATAATGGGGTTATGGTGCATCCAACTTTACTCAGCCACCTATGATCAGTCAGTCAGTTCTGAAGTTAGTGGTATCAGTCAGTTCCTGAAGTTCCTTTGCTCACTTCATTTTTATTGTACGTGTAAGTTTGTCAAGATAGTTACAAAAATTCGAAGGAGCTCAAATAAGGATCACATCAGACCAAGTACTTAAGAGTTATATGACTTTTAAAAGCAGAAGAATCCGGAGACTATGATGTTGTTTTTTTCAGCTTTTTTTTTTTCAGCCAATATACATCCAATTGCAGCTTTTTCATCATTCGCTTAAACACGTAGCCAAAGAATCGATAGCGGGAAATGCATCGAATAGTATAGGAAAGACACGTTTCATTCGATATTATAAAAAATCTATTTATACCGACTTTCAATGTATACAGATTATTCAAATTAAATTTTTCTTCAGTGTGTTGATTCTTTTTTGTTGTTGTTTTTTTTTTTCATAATTTTATGTTAATATTTAATTAGCGGCTTTTTAAGTTAGAGACATAACCCCTCAAATGGCATATTTGAATGGTAAATTGAAAATAAAATGCATCTCTCTTATTTCGCGAGAACATTTTTAAATATAAAGTCACATATTTTATGCAACCGGATTCGAAATTTGAAATAATTAGTCTTTCTTTCAATATGTATTTTAACGGGAAGAAAGATGAAAAAACTTGGGAAATTAAAGTACATTTATAAATTATTTAATGTTTTTTGTGCGAAAAACCGGCAGTTTAACTATTTATTTATTTACTACCCCCATTCCACTGAACGGCGCTTCTACTCAGCTCCGTAATTTTGGACAAAGCGCCATGAATCGTAGCAGAAGCGGGAGCAGCGCAGGAGAAGCTTCTAGGTCGCAGTGAAAGCGCTTCAGAAGCGGCATGATCGCCAAGTCACGGCGCTTGTTTTGACTCTGCTCAAAATTTACGTAGCGGAAGCGCCGTGGACTCAAAGCGCAACGAAAGCGTAGTAAGAACGTAGCTCAAAATTCATGAACGCAGCAACAGCGGGAGCAACGCAACACCAGTGCAGCGGGGATCGTGCCGACAGCGCCGTGAGATTCGTCTGCGACCCAGCTACGCTCTTTGCTCTCCCGTTGCGCTCTTGCCGCTTCCGCTGCGACTCTATTATTTATGAATAGCGCAACCAAGACGCTTCCGCTGCGCTCTTGGCGCTTTATCTGCGTTTCCTCTGCTCTTGTGGCGATCTGGGCATGAAAACGCCGCGTTTCCACGACTTTTCCTAACTCGATTTTCACGGTTCATTTAAGATGCTCGGAGCAGGAGTTGGAATACCATCTCCTGCGGTACAGGCTGCGTGAAAATAGTCTGGCCAGGTCTGGGTGTAGATTTTACCTTCTGCTTTTGACAGGAGGGCCAGGCTCTTGCTATCTAAACTGAGCCATATAGGCGCCATTCAGAACGCCGAGCTGATGCCCCAGTTGAGCCTGAACAACAAGAAGAACAAGACGAGTTGTTTGAAGTCACTAGTCCATGATTTCCAGCTGGATCATAGCCACTGGAATTGCTATATAATCTACATTGTTTGAAGGCAGGTGGCTAACTTCTGCTGAACCCGATTCTCCGCCGATTTACATAGAAGCGGTAACAAAGCGCAACACAAGCGCGCCATAATCGCCAAGAGCGCAGTCAAAGCGTCATCCAGTGGAATGGGGGTATTACAAAATATTGATTTTTTAAATGAATGGATTTGTTCTCTTGAGAACTTCATTAGACTTGAGGCATGAAATTGCGAATACATAGAATCTGAGCAATATCGGACCAGGCGCCTCAGAGCATACGTCCGGGAGCCAAAGGTACATACTGAGACTATAGTGTCTCCACCTATTCTAAGATAATATTCCTAAGAACATTCCCAAACTTGCATTACATGCCAGACAGATGAAGCTCTGATCAAAGATGGCTCAGAAAAGATGGATATACCGTTTTCTCAATAATAAGTTTATGCCTAAGGATTTGATGCACAAAGGTGTATAACTCAGAAAAGCATACTCCAACCTGGCTTAAATCCATCCTCTTACAAGGTGTTATGTCTCCTTTTAAGAACTAGTAGTGGAGATTCGTTGTCTCCAGTTTTTCTTAGCCACCTTTCATCGGAGGAGCTTTCAAGGTATGGGCATGTTTCACTCGTTCCTCCGCGATTCTGAGACTTTGAGGACAAATGTAATATGGAGAAGGAGAAAGTCCTAGGTATAGGCTAGGTATATCATACACTAGTAATGCCTTGTGGTACAAGCCGGCTACATTGTAGAGTGCTTGCCTTTCAAACAGAAGACATATTGAACAGACCGCATAAGATTTTTAGAGTCTGTGACAAATGGCAACACACGATGGGCGCCATTTGTCATAAACTGGACAAAAACTTCAGAATGTCCCAGCTTGAACTGAAACCTGAAAACTGGGAGAACAGCCAACATTCTACCACATCTCTATAAAGGCCGCCTTCTATAGCAAGGTGGACGAGTGTTCGTCTTTGGGGACGGAACCTGTGATATTTTTTAGAGTTCTGGACAACAAGACCTGTCCGCGTACAGGGTAGCTCGGCTGATAGCGCCTTGCTTATCACATAAACAAAAAGAAACTTTGTCGTAAAACTTAAACATATGACACCCGCGCCAACGTCGACGCCGGCGTCAGGCTAACAACAACAGCTCTATGTACCTTTGTGCAGGCAACATGAAAACTATTTAATCTGATACTTGTAGCATTATAAACGCCTAAAATTCTTTCAGCTGATATGTGTAGCAGTGCAGACACATTCCATGTGGCAGTATTGGCCGCCTGGACAAAGAGAGCTGAAAAATAAATCAGTCAATATTACATACATTAAACTAATCCGCATTACACAACGGAGACTTAGATTCTGAGAAATCTAAAATTTGAGATCGATTTAGACTATTAGTCTAGATCATCGTCTTTAATATTATTTGGATCCTTTTGAAACTAATCAGTCTTTGAATCGACTGTCCAATTAAAATTAAGAAATTACAGTATGCTTTTTTCTGGTTTCGTCACCAGATATTGTCAGGGTCACTGAAGAGGCTTTATTAGCCGAAACTACGTAGTCTTGCCCATGTTCCTACTTCTGTATGTATTCTCTGCTCTTGAAGGAACTTTATAAGATTTTAATTAGACAAAAAGGTGTATTTGATAAGCATTATCGTCACGATGAGGCATTTCTAAAAGATGTCACACTGTGTAGTTGGGTGGGGATGTGTGAAAAATTGTAACAAATTTACACTTCAAAATTTCTTAATTGATTGACCGCCAAAATTAATATACTCCAACATATTATCTATATCAGACCCGCAAAATTTTGAACTGCATATACTAAATGTTTTATAGTATACATATTTAGCATAATATGGCCTGTTTTTATTCAGTCCTGTGGACATCGTGCCGGAATTTCCGTTCAGGATAATATGGCCTGTTTAGTTAAATCTTTTTTGTTCATACGTAAATATTTGAGAATGTGAATTGCTTAGTTGTACTGAAAAAGTATTCAAACTGATAGAAAGTAAAAAGATGGGCAATGATCAGGAATGACTTCAATCAAATCCCACATTCCGCTCTCAAAACCAATAGGGAAAGAATCACATACACACAGAAAGTGACACAAGTTTACAAAAGACACGCACAATAAACCGAATGAGCAGCTCTTTCCCAAACAGATGATCATTCAGCTATGTTTCACCACTATAATGCATTCATCTCATATGTGTATAGCACTGTGGACACCTTCAACATTGTATTCAGTATGATCTCTCCGATTTTTTTTATTATATCTGGTTTTTATATATAAATCTATTTGTGTGTGAGCGAGTTGCATGTTTGTATGAAAACAAAAACTTTTTCATTAGATATATGAAACGCTTTATCTGCCTTAAATAGCTTTGTTAACATCTTCATAGGTAAAATGAACAGGTAGACATTCAGCTACCCTAATTTAAAACAGTAGCAACGTCGTTTTTTCACCTATTTCATATTTTAAACTACAAAACAAAACAACACGGAAAGCAAAATGGGCAGCAATTTAGGCGACCCGATTGCCAGAGACCAAATACCAGCGGACATAACAGCATGTAACACATAGGAACCAAAACAGAAGCAACGCCCTGAAACAGTCGGCAAGGAACACTGGACGGGGGGGGGGGGGGCGCGGGGGGGGGGGGGGGGCGGGGTGCTGAACAAGCCCAATTCTCGCCCTTCGCCTCCGCGGCGGCTCGCAGGCTCTGTAGTTTTGCACTCAGCCCTAAAATGGTGAATATTTTCACGTCAAATAGCTTGATAACTATTTTGTTTTCGCTGCCATTTATTTGTACACTGATGTAAATGGTAAAAAGCCTTCTTCTAAATTGTTCATCCCAGTTCCAAAACCGCAGCTAAAATAATATGTGGATTTTGTCTAGCCATTTGGAAGGTGTCCACATTGTTACACACATCAGATAATTTTATTCATTCTTTTACGGCTTCTTTTCTTTCTTTCTTTCTATCTTCTTTCTTTTCTCCATCTCTCATTTTCACTCCCTCACTCGTATTTTACGTTGCTAGTATTTATTATACAATAGTATATTTTCATACAGACAAAAAACTGGCTCACTTACTCAAATATTTCTAATATTTACATATAAATATAGGAGATGATATGCTAAATACAGGATAATGCAGTGAATGTTGAGGGTGTCCACAGTGCTACACATATAAGCTGAATGGATTATAGTGTTTTAACATAGTGTTATTCGTATCAGTTTGAAATATGCTTTTCGTACGAATGTTGAGGGTGTCCACAGTGCTACACATATAAGCTGAATGGATTATAGTGTTTTAACATAGTGTTATTCGTATCAGTTTGAAATATGCTTTTCGTACAAACATTCAACTCACCCACTCAAATTAATGTTTTTGTTTAAATATGGTATTGAAAAAAAAATCCATATTAAACTGAAGAGATTATGCTGTGCATTTGGAAGGTGTTTAAAGTTGAACACATATCAGGTTAATAAGTATAAGGCGTTTGTAGTGTAACACATATCAAACTGAATTTTTGTTATTTCATACAAACATAAAACTCACCATCCAACTCACTCACTCTGATATTAACGTATGAAAAACATGACTGATTAAAACAAGCCATATTGTACTGTCTAGTACAAACGTGTCCATACCAATTTTCGTGCAACAGATGCGCGTTTCTGTATTTAACTTCTTCAGTGTCGCTAAACCCCAAATGTTCGAAAGAAAAGAGATGATGGGTAGGTCTTGGCAGGCAACGAGCATCCCTCTCCGAGCCACACTTACTGTCGCATTCCGCGGGACACATTAGTTGCAGACATCAGGTAAGAGACGCCTTCGTATTAAATCACGAGCGTAGGCGTCCCCAATCGTTTCCTAGGTAATACAGTGTATTGGAAGTGTCCACAGTGCTACACATACCAGCTGAATATATTTAAGGCGTTTATAGTGCTAAATTGATTTTTCTCTTTTATATGACCATGACACTGACTACTTACTCCAATAGTTTCATATGAACACAATTGATTAAAACATGAAAGATTATATTAAATAGATACAGTGGTTTTATGTTTGAATGGTTTGTATGGAATGAAATAAAAAAAATATTCGATCTAGTACGTGTACCAGAATAAATATGTTTTCATAAGTAAACTTTAGAATGAACGAGTGAGTCGCATGTTGTATGAAAACAAAACAAAAGAAAAAGAAAATAAAGATAATATAAAAAACATAGATTCTCATGCACATTCCTGGGACATGATTAGCATCATTTTTCAGCTAGAGATACTTTTCTGTGAAAATATTTTAGTAACAAATAATAAGAACAGTATAGGTTTGCGGCTACCCGTTCAATACCACCGTACAAACATGGGCTTTTTCGGAAGATAGTCGAAGAATATGATTGTGTGCTATGAAATTTCCACCTTCATTTTAGTAGGGACAGTATGTTTCAATGTCAGATTGGAGATGACTTTAGGTATGATTATGTGCTGTCTACAAAATTTCTATCTTCATTTTTGTAGGGACAGTATGTTTCAATGTCAGACTTAAGATTTATTTTAGGAACAGAGTTAGGTTTAAGCATCGCGGGTTTTACTAGCAGACGATTGGGCCTATCTCTACACCTTCTGTGATGTTTGGTTATGGGTATGCAAGGGAAAGTAAGGCAGCAATCTGTTCCCCACACAAAATTATAGTCAACTGCACTTTGAAAGAGTTATTAAAGCATTTTTTAACATAGAATATTCTGAAACTTGCAAAATTAATCATTAACTTCTCTTTTTTTAATGTGCCCACAGTGTTACAAATATAAGCTGAATGAATTTGAGGCGTTAATGTAGCTACTCGTAATAAATTGAATAGATTTTTTTCATACAAAATTGCAACTCACTCACTCTTTCTAGATATATCAGATTGATTTTTGTCAAACAATGACATTCACTTACTTTTATAATTACATATCAAACAATTGAACAAAAAACAGGTACTATTAAATTGAATCGATAATGTGGTGCATTTAGAATAGAATGTGCGAACAGTTCTACACATCTAATCGGAATGAACTTAAGGTGCTTATGTAGCAATATGTTATTATTTTTTTCTTCTTTTCTTGTGTTCGTACAAACATGAACTTACACTCACTCTTTCCAAAATTCAGGTCTCTTACCCTATGGGAAATGCCTGCGCTTGCGAACGTACGTGTCTCTTACCTGATGTCTGCAGCTATACTCCGTTTATTAATTCTGAAACTGGGGTTTTCTCTGCTGATACTTTTATAATCTAATCAATCCAGGTAAGACTGTGCATAGTGATGCATAGTGATGAAGCTCGACTTCCGCCGATTTCTCATCAATGTGTCCTATGACTCTGTCCGTCGTAGGTTGCTGGGCTAACTTGCACAAAACTGCAATTGACAGATTTTCAACCCGAGACTAAGTCCATCGGACAGGTTGGACACGCCTTTTACTACCATATAAAGTGGTCGCTATAAATAGTTTTGTGTACGGGTGTGGTTAGTACTCTAACACACGCTCTGCGCGTGCGAAATCAGTCTGCGTGACAACAAGCTTGTCATCCAGATAATTTTGTCTCAATTCGAAATTGATTACACCGCATAAATTCACACTGGACAAGGTTTTTAGCGTTTCATCATAGTATCGCTACCGGCAAACAACGTCTTCACGACGTCATATCAGCGTCAGAGCGACGTAACGATGTTCACTGGCTTTATTTTAATGCAAATATTACAGCTTTCCGCGGTATGTAATAAAATTCTTAAGTTCCATAACATTTATTACCAATGTTGCGTCTAAACTGCTAAGTAAAATACAAGAAGAAAAGGACCAGACCATGTACCTCTCAAACGTATTACAGCTCCCCTTAATCAGTCTATTCCCCCTTCTTACCACCCCGCCCCCACCCCCACTCTAAAGAATAATAAAATAATCTCCCCCAAACTACCTTAAACCCCTCCCCTCAATTAGGCTACCATCCAGACTCCCACCCTCGACATGACCCCTTCCCAAACCCACACCTCCTTATTTTCAATCTACCACCCAGTCCGCCAACCTAGTCTCTAGACACACCCTACAACTCCCCCGCCCCCATTTCTTTTCAATATAAGCAGCAAAAAACCAGTTTCAGAATTAATGAACGGAGTTTAATGTGTCCCGCGGAATGCAACTGTAAGTGTGGCTCTGAGCGGGATGCTCGTTGTCTGCCGAGACCTGTCCATCATTTCTTTTCTTTCAAACTTCTGGGGTTTAGCGACACTGATGATGTTAAATATGGAAACGCGCGTCTGTCGCACTAAATTTGGTAATGAGAATATACGTTAATATTAAGAAAAAGGTTGTTTTTACTTTTATTTCTTTCCATACATTAACAAACTCTCTCATTTATTTTTGTAAGCAGCATGATTGAATAAAACAGGCCATGCTTTCAATCATATTAAGGAGTTATAAAGTTGAAGACGTGAACAGGATTTGGATGAACATTCCTGGGAAAAGATTAGCATCATTTCCCAGCTACGGACACTTTTTTCTGTGAGAATGGTTCTGTACCCAATTAGATTAGTATAGGGCTGATGAATACCACAGTACTAGAAATGAGCATTTTCCAAAAAATGTCAAAGTATTTAAATTTATGCTGTCCACGATATTTCCATCTTCATTTTAGTAGGGACGGTATGTTTCAATGTCAGATTTCCGATTTATCTTAAGAATAGTGTTAGGTTTAAGCAACGAAGCTTTTACTAGCAGACTATTGGGCCTTTCCCTACAAGCTGTGACATTTTGGTTATGGGTATACAGGTGGTAGCGATGCAGACCTCTTTTCGCATTGCAAAATTATAAGCTACTGCACATACAAGATAAGTAAAAAGTATGCAAAGACCAGGAACTGAAACAATCAAAATCCAAATCCAGCACTCAAACCATAGTTGGAAACAACTAAGATTACAAATAATCAAGATACAGAGAACATATGGCCAACCGAGTGAGCAGCTAGTTCCCGAAAGGTGACCACTCAGCAACCCAAACCGAACCAAAAATAAACTTGCAAAAATAAATTTTGTCTTAAAACAAACACTTATCAGAGATTTTAAGCCATGCACACATTTTGTGGGCGCTAAACGATTGTAACTGCAGAAAAACAGCAGTAGCCATAGTTTTGCACTAAAATTGCGTGTGATTTTTCACCCTAATAGCTTGATTTCAATGCGGGTTTATGTACACAGATGTAATTGTTAAACAACCTTTTTTATGAAATAAAAAAGTAATACTAATAACAATGTAGTTACCATAGTGTTCTGCTCAGCAGACCACATGTTGTAAACCCTTTTTCTACTTTTTTGTCATACAGAAACCGTAGTGAAGATTAAATGTTGATTGTGTCCAGCCGTCTAAAAGGCATGAGACGGTGTCCACATTGTTACACACAACAGACAATGTTTATTGTTGTATTTATTTCAGCCAAAAGAAGTTTTTCATTCTGACATTCATTCTACTATGGCCTTATTCGTTCTTTCTCCCATTTCTGTCTCTCTCGCTCTCTCTCTCTCTCTCTCTCTCTCTCTCTCTCACACACACACACCGCTCACACACTCACAATTTACGTTGCTAATACAAGGGTTGATCGAGAAGTAATGTCACTGTGGTCATTGCATGCTTATTCATCGTAGCACTATTATAAAAAATACATCGAGCCACACTGTAACTCAGTTATGATTAACAAAGTAAATATAAAGGTGACATATTTTTCCATATAATTATATAGACGTTCATAGCATGCTATTGACGCCATCGCGCCGCACGTTAGAATAATGTTAATTACATGAACACAATTTTCAAAGGCAATCACGAAATCAAAATTATACTAACGCGCAAAATCAAAAGAAAATTTGACACGATGACGAAAAATATTTCTGCTTCCCACTGTTGAAACTTTTATATCGTTATTGCAGTTTGAAGTTCTCTAGCTAGTGTTGATGCTTGTTACTGCCGATTTAAAAACTGTTGATTTCTGACAAACACATCAGCGGACATGTATGCGGTTTTGCCACGGATTAGGAATATCACCATCAGAGACTATAGAGCTTTTAACTTAGTAATATAATAGTGATTATGAGGTTTGTGCAAAGGTGGAATCAGCGCTATAAGGGTGTAGATGAGTCGCTAAAGGATCGTCTGTAAACAGGATGATCTTTATGTGCAATGTTAGACAGTACCATCACTCTTGTTTGCACCCCTTATATGAAGGTTCTGCAATTCGAATAGTGAGTAAAATCCTGAAAATGAGCTGCGGATCTGTTCAAATAATATTGAAAGGTGGATGATATGGATGATTCGTCTCGAAAGTCAACAACGTCATTGTCGTACGGCGCGTGTCGTGACCATGCCTTCTGTCTATCCTACTACTTCGAGTACTGTGAACTTCCCTGTATTTGTTCATTTTTCTTTCTCTCGATACTTTTTCGTTAAAGATATCTCCAAACTGTATAAGATAGAAAATTAATATTTGGTATACCGGTTAAAAACGACAAGTGGAAGAGAGAGCCGACCTTCTTCTTTTTGTAGTTTGGCTAACCTGGCCTGAAGGGCAATAATGAGCTATTGTCATACAAAAACGTGCGTCGTTCGTCAACAATTGAAAACCAATTATTTAAACATGTTCTATAAAATCACTGACCCAATGGTTCCCAAATCTCAAATGGAGCATGACCTGACTCCAGGTTCGGATTTTGTTCGCTATACATTGGGAAATTTTCCGGCGACACGTAAACGAATATCATAACCATATCATTTATACCAATAACCTTTGTGCCATCAATGAGTAGCACGACGCATTCGGAAAAAAATCTTTAAAAACCCTTTTAACAACACCATTACGTATAAGATCAGAGTTTACCAAAACTGTTACTCCCCCGAGTTTCGGTTTGCTCTTGGGGGCTTTCTCCGAACAAAATCAAAATGCTCCTATCCACACAGGAGATCATCAAAATCACTTTCACTTATAGCCCAGGTTTCACACATTCCAAATATATCAAATGAAGATGCAGATTCTACAAATTCCTCATCCCGTGTATATTTAACAAATCCTTCAATTTTAAAGAGTCACTACACTTCAGGAACTGACTGAATCAGATCCAAAACCTATCCCCAACATCAAAGGGAAAGATTGACAAAGACATCCCAACAAACAATAAATTACAAGTGATAAGCCGAGTCTGCAGCTCTTTCTCAAATGTTTACCGAAAAAAAAAATAATATCTAGTTCTTTTTCCGAATGCGTCAATATACTGTCATTACGGTCTAACTTACTTTGCGCGTCTAAATTATTGATACGAACAGAATGACCTTGGCCTATGCCCTATTTCAAGTCTGGCACCGGCCGCTTCAGATTTTCATCAATAAAAGGAGGTCACAATATAATAAATAGATAATGCTTTGTATTCGGCACATGTCCACAGGTTCATGATGCTACACACTTATCTGATATAGCTTTGTCTTCAATATAAACACGCAACTCACTCACTATAATGTTACCGTATGAAACATGATTGAACAAGAGGCCCACGGGCCACAAAGCTCACCAGATCTATAGCTCCAAATTGCTGTCACATTAATATAGGCTCAAAATTGCTGTCACATTTGTACAGGCTAATACAAAATATACAACTACAAAGTCTCAGTCTGACAGTCTGTTGAGTTGATAACAAAATATATAACTATTTTCCACATGTTTGATTGCCCTGGCAACAAAAAAGGATAACTTTCTAAGAATTTTTCGTGATTTTGTTTTCCTTTTGGTTGCCATGATCAAAATGAGCAGTGTGCAGAAAAAGTATAGGGCTAATTGAAGACCATTCGAGGAATATTTCTGAAAATGTAAGTTCAGAATATCTACAATGGCTTAGCAATGAATCCCATTAATTTTTTTTTCCATTATAAGTTGCTATACCAATCATGTCCTTTGAACAGTGACAATGGAAAACATGAAATCTGTAAAGGCTAAGATGATCTGTATGTCTATGAAGTCTCTGCCTCATAGAGCATATGGTTTCTGACATGATAATTTAAGGTATTTTTTTCTTCTATTTTTTTCATTTTGGTAACCAATAAAAAGAGCAGTGGGCCAAAAAACATATACCTTATAAAGACTTCTCAAGGAACATTTCTATGAAAGTTTTGTCAAAATATCTGCAATGGCTTAGCAGTAAATGCCATTTTTTGATTTTCCCCGTTATAAGTCAATGAAACTCTAAGTTGCCATAGCAACCAAACTAAAAAGCAGATTTTCATAAAGAACATAAAGTTTCAATCCGCTAGTCCAAGGATGCCACAGATAAAATCTGGGCCCAATTGACCCATTGGCTTCAGAGCAGGTAATTTTTTAAGAATTTTTTTCTGTTTTTGCATTTTGGTTTCCATGGCAACCAATATACAGCGCAGTGGGCTAAAAAACACATACCTGATAAAAGTGTTCTCAAGGAACATTTCTATGAAAGTTTTATCAAAATATATTTGATGGTTTAGCAGTAAATGCCATTTTACAATTTTCCCGATTGTAAGTCTAACTTACCATAACAACCACACTAAAAAGCAGATTTCCATAAAAAACACAAACTTTCAATCCCCAAGCCCAAAGATGCTACAGATAAAATCTAGGCCCAATCAGCCTAGCGGTTTAAGAGAAGATAATTTTTAAGTATCGTTTTTGTTCTTTTTTGCATTTTGGTTTCCATGGCAACCAATAAAAAGGGCAGTGGGCCTAAAAACATATGGCTGATGGAAGACTTCTCAAGGAACATTTCTATGAAAGTTTTGTCAAAATATCTGCAATGTCCTGGCAGTAAATGCCATTTTTCGATTTTCTCCATTATAAGCCTATGGGAACTCTAAGTTACCATAGCAACCAAACTAAAAAGCCGATTTTCATGAAAAACACAAACTTTCAATCCCCCAGCCCAAGGATGCTATAGATAAAATTTGGACCCAATCGGCCCAGTGGCTTCAGAGGAGATGTTGTTTGAAAGTGTTGACGGACGACAGACGACGACATACGACAGACGACGACGGACAAGTGCCTATCCTATAAGCTCCCCCGGAGCCTTCGGCTCTGGTGAGCTAATAAAAACAGGCAATATTCTACTGAGTAGATAATGTGGCGTATTTAGACAGTGTCCACAGTGCTGCACATATTATCTTAGTAAGTTTTAAGCGTTTACATCGCGGCGTCATTTATATCGCAATCTTCGTTGGACATTTCGATGTTATAGCTGCCTTTAAATTTGGCTACTAACGAAATTAATTATATATGTACTCACTTATATATGTACTCGCAGAGTATGAAAGAGGTGTTTTCTTTGGAATGTGTGTCTGAGATGCACCCATAAATTAATATTTTTCCCATTATAACGACAAAGTAAAGCACTTTTAAAGCTGTCTTCAAATTAAATATAGTGACGTCTGAATTTATCTTAGCAACTGCCGACCTATGTGCTGCTGATGACGAAGTTGCTGAGGAAGGAACAGGCGCCGATGACGAAACTGTTGCTGAGGAAGGAACAGGCACTAACACAGAGGAGGAAATAATAGCAGCTGTAGAATTCGAAACCAATAAAAGTACCGATGAAGACGAAAGCAGCACTGATGATGAGAAAAACACCGAAAGAGTGCCCAACGGTACGGTCTTTTAATGCGTATTGCTTAAATATTAGATAATCATAGAAGTAGTTAAATGTATTTTCTTCAAACAGCATTTTTTCTAGCTAAAATATGAGAGAGAATGTAACCATGTAAAAACACAACTACTGTGCACTGGTTATTTGCACAACTGTTCCTGAATATCGTCACGAGCTGGGATATCGAAGGACGCTTGTTGGGATGTGGAAGAGTGCATTAGCTTTCCAGCGCCCTTCGATTTTTGGCTGGTTGACTGTTTTGGGATTAACGGCTCTTTGAGACAATATTTCAGTGTATATCGAGCCGTCTCCCGGACAGAGGGAAAGACAATTTGATGTGATAGTGCAGAGCAAATATGTCCAAACAACCCCCGCCCACACCTACTGCAAGCACAGGTGGCCCTTGTCCTACTATTATCCAAATTAGTCGGACGCCCAGGTACTTAAGTTGCTCTGCAGCATTGCCCGACTACAACCACCCCAGCGCCCTTTGACATCTCAACGAATGAGATATGTATCGATATCAGTGTGATAACCCTTTTTATAAGGCAATACGTATTCTTTGCATTTTCCTACTTAAAGTGAGAAATACAAGGGTTGATCCAAAAGTAATGTCACTGTGTCCATTGCGCGCTTATTAATCGTAGCATTACTACAAAAATTATATCAATCTGCACTGTAATTATGTTCTGATTTACAGAATAAATATATAGTTGCAATCTTTTTCCGTTCCATTTATATAGACGTTCAAAGTATGCCACCAACGCCATCGCGCCGCACGTTAGAATAACGTTAACTACATGAGCATAATTTTCAAAGGAAATCCCAAATCGAAATCAAACTAACGCGCCAAATCTGATAAAAATTTGATACAATCACGAAATATATTTCTGTCGCACACTGTTAAAATTTGAATATCGTCACTTCAGTTTGAAGTTTGCTAGCTAGGGCTAATGGTTGTTGCTGCCGAGAATAAAAATGTCGATTTCTGACGAAAGCGTTAGCGGATATATATGCAAGTTTTCCTCAGACTTGGAATATCACCAGTTGAGACTCTAGAGCTATGAAGTTCGAAATGTGGTGATATAACAGTTATTATGAGGCTTGTGTAAAGGTGCAATCAGTGCGATACGGGTGCAGATGAGTCGCTATAGGATCATCCGAAAACCGGAAGACCTTTACTAGCAATGTCAGACAATGACGTCAATCTTGTTGAGGCCCCATATATGAAAATCAATGTTCGGCAATTTGAATATTGTGTAAATTTTGAATATTGAGAAGGGAGCTGTTCAAGTAATATTAAAAGATGCGATAGACATGGGTGAATAGACATAAGTACTATGCTGGGACAAAGAATATGCTACTTTAGACTTGACTTAATATCGAAACTTCGTCTGGTGCGTCAACAACGTCATTGACGTGCGGCGCGTTTCGTTACCATGCCTTCTGTCTATCTCGATATCTCACTTATTATGCGTTGTATTTTTATGACATTTTCAGACCTTAATGCAAATAGATTAAGGTACTTGGATACGTAATTTTGTTGCTCTCCCTTGATCCTACACGATTTTATAGCTGCAGTGACATTACTTCTGGATCAACCCTCATAATGCTCTAAACCACATTCCACCGCAGCGCATGCTAGTTTTTTTTCGCATGACGTCATGGATGTTCGTCGTCGTCTTATACAAGGTCATTCAGCAGCAAGATGTGGAAGCATCGGAACACGCGTGCAATATTAAGTATTTCTTTCGATATCATGGGATATCGGCACAATTGTTCCTCGGCTTTTAGCGCATAATATTAACACCTATTATTGAAAGTGTTACAGCATTATGAGGTATATTATGATGATTTCTTTTTAAAAAATAGCCATCAGAGGAGATGGCAAATCCCCCGACCGAAGACCCCAAGGGCCTTCAAAACACATTTTAGTTATATATTGCCATTCTTTTATGCTTCTGTTTGACATTATCTGTTAACAGGTGCATGATTATCTAACACTCAGACAAAAACAGTATGCTTGACTGCTAAAAAGAGGTAATATCTCAAACAGCCACCATATACACAAATGTATAGTATACGATACATTCAACTTTCAAAATGTGTGAATACATGTAACTTCTAAAGTACAAGCCCAACAAACCTAATTTTGATCTCTCTAGTAAGTGAATTTGGACAAAGAATCCAAATCTGGATTTTTTTGGGGGGCGGGGGGGGGGGGGGGGGGGGACGGGAGTGCGTGAAGGGAATGTGGAGGGGTCAGAGAGAGTTAGGAACACTGATAAGATATCACAGCATGATCATCGATATTCTAAAAGGTACAAGGTTATTCAAATTCTGGAGCAGGCCAGAGTTATACAGATATGGAGCAGAGACTCAAACAGCAGCTCAAACTACCAAAGGGAAATAACTCACAAAGTATGAAAGCAAGAGTTATCATTGATGTATGAGACAAGCTGTCATGACCTGTTCTGCATATTTGAGAAGTATCATGAAAATATTTCAAAAGGTATTCAAGCTATGGAGCGGACACCTAAAATCATCAAAAGGAAATAATTCAAAAAGTAAGAAAGCAAGAGTTGTCATTCTTGTTCGCGACACATCATCATGACCTGTTCTATGCATCTGTGAAGTATCATGACAATAATCCAAAAGGTATTCAAGTTATAGAGCGGACACAAAATCACACATAAAACTATCAAGGGGACATAACTCAAAAGTAAGAGAGCAAAAGTTGTCATTCTTGTTCGCGACACATTGTCATGATCTGTTCTACATATCTGTGAAGTATCATGAAAATATTCCAAAAGGTATTTAAGTTATAGAGCGGACACGAAATCACACCTAAAATGATCGAGGGGAAATGACTTGAAAAGTAAGACAGCAAGAGTTGTCATTCTTGTTCGCGACACACCGTCATGACCTGTTCTACATATCTGTGAAGTATCATGAGAATATTCCAAAGGGTATTCAAGTTATAGAGCGGACACGAATCTGCCAAAAAAGCACACCTTAAACTATCAAGGGGAATAACTCAAAAAGTAAAAAAGCAAGAGTTGTCATTTTTGTGCGCGATAGAGTGACATGACGTGTTCTACATTTCTGTGAAGTATCATGAAAATATTCCAAACGGTATTCTAGTTACAGAGCGGACACGAATCTGCAAAAAAATCACCAAGGGGGAGATAACTAAAAAAGTACAATAGCAAGAGTTACCATTCTTGTACGGGACACACCGTCATGACCTGTTCTACATAACTGTGAAGTATCATGAAAATATTCCAAAGGGTATTCAAGATACAGAACGGACAAGAAAATGTTTACAGACGGACGGACGGACGCCAGGCTCATCGCTATATCCCCCGAACCTATCGGTCGGGGGATAAAAACCGACAAAATCTTATTTATACGTTGCAATATATCATTTCGTCGATAATTTTGTTACGAGAAAAAGCTTTATCACTGTCACATAAATAGTTTGGAAATCAAATGAGATTTATCGGTCAGGAGGATTTTTTTCTCTCTCAAATAGTGTTAAACATTTATTTCTTTTAGAGTTGTATTTAGCTCGTTGGCGTTTTTATGCTGTGGTCATATCCTGTCATCTTTTCAGCCTTCATAAAAAATTCATGAATATATTTGCCACTACTTATTGTTAAAGCGCTGTCTTTTTATGCCCCCAACTTCGAAGAAGTTGAGGGGGCATATTGGTTTCGGCCTGACTGTCCGTCCGTTCGTCCTTCCATACGTACATAACGTCTCATTTTCTCAAGAACCGTAACTGCTGGGGCCTTGATATTTCATAGGTGGGTAGACTATCAAAAAGTAGAGGATACGTATTTCTTTCTTGTCTATCAGCCTTGTACTTGCAGAATTATGCCCCTTTTTCAAAACATTAATGAAAGTTTGTTCCCAAAATCATGGGAATACCGTTTGAGCTAGGATACTCATATTTAGCATACTGCTAGGGCCTAAGGTGTAGATCACCTAATTAACTTTTGGGCAAATTCCGTGAAAGGTGACTGAATTATGCCCCTTTGTTGAATTTGGCATTTTTCCAACTTTTGAATCATTTGACCTAGAAACCTAATTCTTAATATACTATTAGTATTTAAGGTGCTGATCATTCTGATGCTGGTTGCGTTTTGATGCAATCATTATGGACAAAGTTATTCCCCTTTTCTCATCTGTGTAAAACATAATTATAGCTGGTCTATTTCTCAAGAACAATAACTGCTGAAGCCTTGATATTTTTAAAATGAATAGACCATAAAAATGAGTAGACCTGTATTTTTTTCTTTTCCGTCTGCCAAGTACTTACAGAATTATGCCCCTTTTTCAAAACATTACATGAAAGTTTGTTCCAAAAATCCTGGGAATAACGTTTAAGCTAGGATGCTCATATTTTGCACACTGCTAGTGCCTAAGGTGTAGATCACCTAATTAACTTTTGGGCAAATTCTGTGAAATAATTACTGAATTGTGCCCCTTTATTGAATTTTGCATTCTCCAACTTTTGAACCGTTTGACCTAGAACCCTAATGTTTGGTATACAATTATTATTTGAGGTGCTGATCATTCTGATGCTAATTGCTTTATGATGCATTCTTTATGGGCAGAGTTATTCCCCTTTTCTCATCTGTATAAAACATAAATATGGGAGGTCCATTTCTAAAGAACAGTAACTTACTACTCAGGCCTTGATATTTATAAAGTGGATAGATCATAAAAGTTAACAGACCCGAATTTTTTTCTTTTCCGTCTGCCATGTACTTACAGAATTATGCCCCTTTTTCAAAAAATTACATGAAAGTTTGTTCCAAAAATCAAGGAAATACCGTTTGAGCTAGGATGCTCATATATGGCATACTACTAGGGCCTTAGGTGTAGGTCACCTGATTAACTTTTGGGCAAATTCCGTGAAAAAAATGACAGAAATGTGCCACTTTATTGAATTTGGCAGTTTTCCAACTTTTGAACCATTTGACCTAGAACCCTTACTTTTGCTAGAACCCTTATATTTGGTGTACTATTAGTAATTGAGGTGCTGATTATTCTGATGATGATTGCGTTATGATGCATTCATTATGGACAGAGTTATTCTCCTTTTCTCATCTGTATAAAACATAATTATGGGTGGTCCATTTCTCAAGAACAATAACTGTTGGGGCCTTGATATTTATAAAAATGGGTAGACCATACAAATGAGTAGACCCGTATTTTCTTCTTTTCCGTCGGCCATGTATTTACAGAATTATGCCCCTTTATAAAAAAAAACATGAAAGTTTGTTCCCAAAGTCCTGGCTATACCGTTTAAGCTTGGATGCTCATATTTGGCATACTCCCAGGGGCTAAGGCGTAGATCACCTGATTAACTTTTGGGCAAGTTATGCTAGACATCTAAAGTTTGGCACCTGGCAAGCATATGGTTGGGAGCATAGTGTTTCACAAACACACTTTCTAGTTAACAGTTGTATTGTCTAGATATATTTCGCTTCACTGCCGCTTTGTTTTCACTTAAATTGTTTGGGAATGACCGAGATAGCGTTCACACTGGAAAAGGATTTCGTCACTGAGCTTTTCGAATTATCGAATGCGCATGGCAGCGTTCACACAAGGGAATAACTTATCCCGCATTAGTTATTCCACAATATTTTTTTCTTCACCGGAACACCGAATGTGTCAGATTCCCAAGTGGCTTGTGAATGCAAATCTATCCAACATATAAATATTAATCAACCATGGCGTTCGTGCGGAATAAATTACCTCGTGAGGACGCAAATAGTGAAATCTACATATTGTTCAAAGTTGAGATTTAGTCTAAACAGATCATCTCTTTAACAGAACAAGAGCAAAATATTTGGTTTAAACGTATTTTATTCGTTTTTTAAAGTGTAGCATACATACATATATATAACATAGTATACAATCTTGGGATTAGAACGAAAGCTGAGTGCTTATAGAGTTCTTCTCCCTAAAATATTTCAAAACCAAAGTCGGACCAATGAAAGTGGGCGCGTGGTGTGGGGATTGGGAACGGGGAGAAGAAGAGGGGGTGCGGGAGGCTGAGCGGTTCCATACGAACATGCTTTTGGAAGAATTAAAAAGTCGAAAGGCTAGGCAAAGTAAATGATAAAATACTCAGGCACCAAATACCACAACCAGGCAGAGGGGCACCAAATAGGAAAGGAACAACCACCAAAACAATGTGAAAATGCTACAAAAGAAGCGACAAGCCAAATGGACAGCTCTTTCCAAGACGTGTGGCCATTAGGCTAGCCTAATGGCTATTCACAAAATGTGTGTTGGGGGCGCGGGAGGGGGAGGGGCACAGGTTCCGGCGTAACAAATTTAGTAAATGTTAAGAAAGATGATCATCTCGAGGCAAAATAAAAAAAAAGACATGAATATGTCAGAATCGGTTTAATTGATTCTGGTCATATACATATATGGTAAAATGCAACACAGTTTACGCCCCCTATTCACGAAAATCTTGACACACAGGTCTGAACTACTTTTGATTTTGTGAATAAAGCTTAATTAAAGACATTTTGAAATGCAAGGTTAGGGTAGGTCCTAAACAATGACACCTCCTGCATCAAATAGGAAATCTTACAAGCAAGTTTATGCTTAAACCCTGCCCAACAATATTTTCTTCAAACTTTTGGAGTCGAGCCATACTGATTAAGATGAATACAGAACGGCCTTTGTGGCACAAAGGCAGGTAACGTAAAAAAGTTGAAAACAAATCAAGAGGCAGTGTCATTTACCCTTATAAATGCAAATGTCGACACGCTTGGCATAAAATACTATGGATGTTTTTTCATTATTACGATTATTCATGCATTGGAGTAGTAGTCTGATCATGTGATGTAAAATGTTTTTGTTTTTTTCGGGGAAGACCTCCATTTACTCCTGACTGATTTCGATTAAATCACACCTGTTCACATTACATGTAAAACAGGTATTTGAGAATAGATAAGTAGAGTAATTGGAATCTGCTGATAATTATTATAGCTAGTTTTAGTTTTAAGCCGCCGGTTGTTGTGGATCCTCAACAAAATTCTAGAGACAGACAGCTCTATTTTTTACTTTACCAAGGTGTAAGGAAAAGCATGAAGCTTTTCTAAAACAGCCCTAAGTCTATAATCTTGAAAGGGTCTTTCTACAGCAAAAAAAAAGAAGACCAACATCTGTTTTCGTTTTTTCAGCTTACAGATTCTGGACGATTTCCATACCCCTCACCTTTACCTCAACAAGCCACTCACGTTTGTTGTGTATTATATACATTATGTACATGGGCAAATGCAGTTTGTTGAGGCACGGGCACAGTGGGCATAGGGAACAGATAGTGTAGAAAGGTTTGCTAAATAGCAAAGTACGGAAGTTTTCCCCATACTTGAAGCCTAATATTATTTTGTTTATGAAAGAAAGATAACAGATCTAATAACTTTTGATGTTTAGCAGTACATGCTGGATAAAGATAATAATATTTTCACTTCAGCTAAACGTAACCCTAAAAGTATGCCAAATACACATTGAGACTGTTACAAGTCTTAAATCTGAGTTAAATACATTTGATATTAACACAATAAAAACTAACGTCAAAGCAACGTCACATTAAATGACGTCAGAGAAAAACAATTATCTGATGTCTCTCTTATATATGTATATTAGTACATGAGCACCACTTCTTCACCTTGAAAATTGTTTTTACTTTTAAATGTTCAGCAATTTTTAAGTGTGGTAGTCCCTAAGCGTTTTGTCTATACAGCGCATGTTGAGGTTGTGACATATGGATGAAAACCTGCCTTAAAAAGTCTCTCCGTATTTAAAATATCAGGGTTTGCACTTTACAATCATTTCTCAGTATTCCATTTCTCCGCAGTTCTTATATGTCATGTTGAAGGTCAAGTGATGACCGGCTAGCGTCACTGGCTCACTTGCAGATGGCTGTGAAGGAATCCTTCAAGTGCTGTCTTGCTTCGACCATTCTATTGATATTCATACTTTGTGTTTCTTTGCAGATTCATTACTGACTGTTCTGTTTTTGTCTTGTTTTTTGTAGTATTGCTATGATGTGGTTTAATTTTTAGCAAGGAAAAGCGACAGCTCATTATTCAGCTTTTCAGGCATTGTTTGTATTTGTGCCTTCATGCTTTTGTGTTTAAGTTTGGAATGTGCCTTGTGACTGTGACACTCCTTGAGATTTATCTGCTACTTCGGTCCCTAAAAGCTAACGAACAACTAAATACAATCAATGTGTTTCTAATATTTCAGATATCGTTAAACGAGGTAAAAGGAGACGTGTCCACACTAAATCGACACCGTGGACAGAGGATGAAAACAGAGCCATACTCAGACAACTGAGTAACTGGATTTATTTTGAAAGAAAAGCTCCTAATAAAGAGGCCTGTGAAAGGGCACAACAAGCAGAACCAGTACTACAAAGTAGGTCGTGGAGTATAATAAAATGGAAAGTTCATAATCTCATTCAGGCAGAAAAGCGTAAGATTAAGATTAAGTAAGTTCGAACTGTCTTAAGGTACTTCTAAATGTCAACATGGCTTGATGGCTAAAATATACGAGCGCTTTGTATTTTGAGGTGTGACAAGAACAATATGCACTTTTGTTCTGAATTATTGAAATAATCATAATATGCACACTGTTTTGTTGTTCAATGAAAAATAAACGTTTATTAGATTAGTCATATACTACCTTGAGCTTGGAAACGCAGAACCCCATTTCCTTCATCAGAAATATAATTTGTTTGCACCAATATATAGCATAAGCCATGAACAAGCGCAGTCTAATTGCATTTTTCAACCAGAGATCATGACAAATAACGTTCATGGTTTAAACTATCCCACCCAACATTTTTATACAACACGCAGTGACCGTCAGGTTATACAAGTTATCTATAATATGTAAATTATATGTAAACTATTGCCAGTAACTAAACTGAGTGTTGGGTGTGATCAAATAAGCAGAAGTAGTGAGTGAGCTTGTAAAATAAATTTTGGCAATTCTACATTTGGTTTAAACATATTTATGTCAAAAATTGACATACATGTACAAAATTTACAAACTGTTACAAATAATGGGATCAGAACGAAAGCAACAACTTATTTAGTTCTTCTCCCGTACCAGTTTTTCTTGTAATCAGTCAATCATGGCATACAAAGTCCATCTACTTCTGTAAATCAAGACTATTAGAAACTATGTCCATTACTGATATCATTTTTATGAACATATATCGTTGAAGTAAATAGAATGAAGGTGTCGAAGGAATTCTACATTTGGGCTGTGTAAGATCACGGATTACACTATGCTGGTGAAAAAAAACTATATTTCTGATAAAGAAAAATGGAATTCACGATTTCCAAAATTTGGACAAGTTCAAGGTAATATTTGACTTATTCATATTTGATTTATTCAATAAATGTTTATTTTTCATTCAACACCAAAATATGTATATTTTATGAACAAAGTGGATATTGTTGTTGATACACTCCAAATAGCACCCATACATATACTAGCCATCAAGTAATTTTTACATGTAGAATAACCTTAAATACTGGAATCGAGATTTGTGACCAGTGAGCGGTTGCATAATTAAACCACAGTGAGAATATTATAGTAAAAGTATTCTACATTGTACATTAAAATAATATCAAAGGCTCAGTGAAAAACTATGCTAACTCACTATTTTTCACAAATCCATTTCTTTGAAGTTTTGAAAACTTGGTGGTCAAATACACATTATGTGAAAATGTTCAAATGTATGTTTTTTGCAAAAAATGCTTTTATTTCTAATTAAGAACAAGTCTAAGTGCGAGATGAGCTAAAATACTAGTCTATCTTGAGATAGACTAAAATACTAGTCTATCTTGAGATAGACTAGTAGTGCGCTAATGAAAATTTGGAATTGGAGTTAGCATAGTTTTGCACTAGCAACAAATATGTTACATAAGTTCTTCTTTTATAAATGTTAAAAGTTGTTAAATAGCTATTCCACAACTCAAGCTTATTGTGTTTTAGCTCACCTGCCCCAAAGGGCCATAGAGAGCTATTGTCATACCAATGCATCTAGCGTGCGTCTTGCGTCGTCCAGTGCGTCGTCCGTCAACACCTAAAAACAAAATTTCAAACATCTTCTGTAAAACTACTGGGCCCATGGCTCTTAAATTTCACATGGAGCATGACCAGACTCCAGGGTCTCAGAATTGTAAAATTGGATTAGGTTGAAAATCCAAGATGGCCGCCGTTACTTAAAATAGCAAAAAACACAAAATCACCTTCTTCTCCAGAACCACTTAGTATATATTTGTCTGAATTTTGGCATGGAACATCAGTGAAACCTTGGTATTCAAAATTGTAAAAATGAAAAAAATCTATATCGGGGTTTTGTCACAGTGACCTACTTTCTGTTTACGAGTGTAATTTTGCTCAAATGCCAATGTTAAAAAACGACTTATTCAAACAACTTCAAACAACTTCTGCTCCAAAACCGCTGAACCCATGGGTTTCGAAATTGTAAAATTGGGTTAGGTCGCGCATCCAAGATGGCCGCCGTTACTAAAAATAGCAGAAAAAAAACAAAATCAACTTGTTCTCCAGAAACATGTAGTATATTTGGTTGAATGTTTGTGTGGAACATAAATGGGACCTTTGAGTTAAAAATTGTAAAAATAAAAAAAAATATAGCGGAATTAGGTCACAGTGACCTACATTGACCAATTTTGCGCAGATGTCAGTATCTCAAGAAAACGCAATCAATTCTGTTCAGATTTGGTCAGAAATGGTCCTTGAATGGAATTATTTCAATTCTGTGCCAGTTGACTATCCAAGATGGCCACCATGGGGGCAGTTACTCAAAATAGCACAATCATAAAAATAACAATAACCCAAAAACCCATGAATGAAATTGGACCAATTTTGTGTCAGAATGTTCCATGCATGAAGCCGTTTTGATCAATTGCAATTTGGCATTCCAAGATGGCCGCTATCTGCCGTTACTAAAAATAGCACAAACATAAAAATGACAATTACTCAAGAACCCTTCATTGAAATTGGACCAATTTTGTGTCAGAATGCATCTTGCGTGAAGCTGATTCAATTAATTGCAATTTGGCATTCCAAGATGGCCGCCATCTGCCGTTACTATAAATAGCACAAACAAAAAAATGACAATAACCCAAGAACCATTCAATGGAATTGGACCAATTTTGTGTCAGAATGTTCCTTGCGTGTAGCTGATTCAATTATTTGCATTTTGGCATTCCACGATGGCCACCATCTGTCGTTACTAAAAATAGCACAAAACATGAAAATGTTAATATCTGAGTAACTGCTGAATGGATTTTGACGAAATTTGTGTCAAAATGATTCTTGCAATGAGATGTTTCAAAAAACCTTACTATAGACCAGTAATGTAGGCCTCTGTTTCTGGGAATAGAAAAATGTGAAAATTAGAAAATATCAATGGAATTGGACTAATTTTGTGTCAGAATGGCCCTTTCCATTAAGCTTTTTTGTTTTTATGCATTCTGGCATTCCAAGATGGCCGCCATCTGCTGTTACTAAAAATAGCACAAAACATGAAAATGACAATATCTCAGTAACCGCTGAATGGATTTTGACGAAATTTGTAGCAAAATGGTTCTTGCGTTGAGGTGTTTCAAAAATTAACAAATAGACCCTCAAGTTAGCCTCTGCTACTTAAAATAGCAAAATGTGAAAATGAGAAATTTGCAATGGAATAGGACCAGTTTGTGTCAAAATGATCCTTGCATGAAAGCTTTTCGATTTTTCTCATTTTGACATTCCAAGATGGCCGCCATCTGCCATTACTAAAAATAGCACAAAACATGAAACTGACAATATCTCCGTAATCCCTACATTGATTTTGATGAAATTTGTGGCAAACTGATTCTTGCATTGAGGCGTTTCAAAAGTAAATATATAAAGACCAGACATGTTGGCCTCTGTTACTAAAAGTAATAAAATGTGAAAATGAGAAAATCTCAGTGGAATTGGACCAAATTTGTATCGGTTTGGTCCCCTTGCACAATAGCCAGGTGAGCGATATCAGGCCCATTTTGGCCTCTTGTTACCTTTACATTATAAAAGTTTTGAAATTTTTATACAATAAACTTAATTTATGCATAAGAAAAAGTAGTCTATCTCAGGTTAGACTTTTCAGTGCAAAAGTAGTCTAAGTCACAAAAAACGTATTTAGCTAATACAATGACAAATGTATGCATTTATTCCCATATTTTATCTAAATGTATCAAATTACATGTTTATATTTTGTTTATGTACTGTAACAATAAGTTTTTTTGTTCTCCAGAAAATTTACAAATTATGGAGTTAGACTAGTCTTGCACTAGGCCCTCGATATGGATAAGACATCAGACAATTACTTTGAAAACAAAAGAGGGATTTATATAATTTATATACTCAGCAAAAATTAACAGTACATCCTGTTTAAAAACGGGGATTTTTTTTATCAAAAAGCTATTTTTTATCAAATATTGGAGTAGGTAACGATGCCTTAAGCTGTAAAGGCGAATTTTATCAAATATAGAAGTAGGTTACAAGGAAATTAATCGGCTCTGTGATATGACGAAAAAAAAACTATTAAAGACTGGAAATAATGATTTTTTCAGCATTTGTTCCATGTCTCCTTTCACGGCTACCAAAAATTTCAGGTCCCGGGAAACAAATTATGTGTCCCGGGAAAAGAAGTATAAAATAAAATGAAAAGTATATAATCTTATTTAGACAGAAAAGCGAAAGATTTAGGTCGCACGGTTTTTGAAAATGGAATGGAGATTTGTGGCTGGTCAGCGGTTGCATAACTCAAGATACAGTAAGAACATTATAGATAGTATTCTGCAACTATACATTAAACTAGAAATGTTTTTCAGAGAAAAACTGATGCCCCCCCCCCACCAGCCCATTTCCAATGCCTCCTTATGAATAAAAAACCTGTACAATCAGAATACTAGGCAAATTTGGAGAAAATCCATCCACTGGTTCTAAAGATATCCATCATAGATGACTATTTCCTTGCAAATGAGGTCAAAATCTAATCAGCTCTTAAAGTTGACCCAATGATGGATCAATGCAAGTTTGGTGAAATTCCATCCATTGGTTCAAGAGATAGAGTGGGTACAAGAAAACTGTCATCTAAGCCCTCCAGTGACCTTGCAAATGAGGTTAAGGTCACAAAACTATAATAGGCTCTTAAACCTGTCCCAATGATGTAATCATGCAAGTTTGGTGAAATTCTATCAATTGGTTCAAGAGATATCATGGGTACAAGAAACTATTATCTAAGTCCTCCAGTTACCATGAAAATGAGGTCAAGATCACAGAAATCTAATAAGCTGTTACACTTGTCCCAATGATGTATCTAGGCAACTTTGGTGAAATTCCCTCCATTGGTCCAGGAGATATAGTGGTTACAAGAAATTGTCATCTAAGTCCTCCAGTGACCATGAAAACAAGATCAAGGTCACCAAAATCTTCTCAGCTCTTAAACCTATCCCAATGATGTATCCATGCAAGTTTGGTGAAATTCCATCCATTGGTTCAAGAGATATCGCGGGTACAAGAAATTGTCATCTAATTCCTGCACTGACCTTGAAAATCAGGTCAAGGTCACCAAAATCTAATCAGCTCTTAAACTTGTCCAAAAGGCATATCCATGCAAGTTTGGTGAAATTCCATCCATTGGTTCAGGAGATATTATGCATACAAGAAATTTTCAAACCATTTAAGTCCTCCTCTGACCTTGAAAATGAGGTCAAGGTCACCAAAATCTAATCAGCTCTTAAGCTTGTCCCAATGATATATCCATCCAAGTTTGGTAAAATTCCATCTATTGGTTCAGGAGATATTGTGCATACAAGAAATTTTCGTGCCATTTAAGTCCTTCTGTGACCTTGAGAATGAGGTCAAGGATACCAAAACCTATTCAGCTCTTAAGCGTGTCCCAATGATATATCCATGCAAGTTTGGTGAAATTCCATTAATGGGTTCAAGAGATATCGTTCATACAAGAGTGTGACGCCGACGCTGACGCACCGGGAACTGGACTGAAAACAATATGTCCCCCCCCCCCTTGGACTAATGTTGAGTCCCAATGCTATATACCAAGTCATACTGTGCCTTTGGTTCTGGACAAAGATTTCTGAAGGTCTTTTTTTATCATATATGGGCGTGGCGGCCACCTTGTTCATGTGACCATCACCATCTGAACAAACTTTGATTCCTTTGACCCAGTCTTAAAGCTACATATGAAACACAGTAATCATTTGAATAAACTATGATGGGCCCGAGTGCCCAATGCTACATACCCAGTTTCAAGGTCATAGACCTTTCAGTTCTTCAGAAAGACTTTTGAAGAGTTTTTACCATATATGGCCATAGTGGCCATCTTGTGACCCAGACCCCGGGAACATACTTTCGTTACCACATCCCACTGAGACTCATGTGACCCAGACAATGTGAACATACTTTGGTTCCTTTAACCCAGTGAAGCTCAATATGAAATTTAGCTTTAATCGACCCCAGTGGCCACAGAGCATAGCTAAAGAACAAGGTCATTCTTTGACCTTTGTACAAGGTCACAGAGATTCTCTCATCCGTCAACATTTTCAAAGCGACATAATAACTTCATCTGATCATTTAGTCAACCATATATACCAAATATTGTACCTAGGACTTAAATGGATTCAGAAATATCCACTATTTAAGCATTTTTCCACATAAAAGGCTGAGGTACCACAGCTGACAGTGTCATATATAAGGTCAAAGTCAACCCATGACCATCATTTGTATAAACTAAGCTGGGCTCTAGTGCCCAAAGCTACATACTTGGTATGATACCAAGTTTCAAGGTAATAGGCCTTTTGGTTCTTGAAAAGAAGATTTTTGAAGGCTTTTTACCATATATGGGCGTGGCGGCCATCTTGGTCATGTGCCCCAGACCCTGAGAAAAACTTTCGTTCCCCCATCCCACTGAGACTCCATATGAAATTTGGCTTCAATCGGCCCTGTGGTTTCAGAGGAGAAGATATTTGAAAAGCTTGACAACAGATGGATGGACAGAATGACCTTGACCTTTAGTGACATAATATCTCATTCAATCGACTATGTATATCAAGTGTTGTACCTTAGACTTAAATAGTTTCTGAGAAATCCACAGTTTAAGCGTGTTCCAATATAAAAGCCTAAAATACCAAAGTTGACCATGTCATAAATTAGATCAAGGTCAACGCAAGGTCATCATTTGTACAAAGCATGATGATACTGAATGCCTTATGCTACATACCAAGTTTCAAGGTCATAGGCCTTTTGGTTCTGGAGAATAAGATTTTGAAGGGTTTTTACCATATATGGGCGTGGCGGCCATCTTGGTCATGTGACCAAGACCCCGGGAACAAACTTTCGTTCCCATATCCCACTGAGACTCCATACGAAATAATTTGGCTTCAATCAGCCATGTGGTTTCAGAGGAGAAGATGTTTGAAAACTTGATGATGGATGGATGGACAAAATGACCTTGACCTAATTCCTTCATCTGTTCATTTAGTTGACCATGTATACCAAGGATTGCACTTTAGACCTAAACAATTTTTGAGAAATCCACTGTTTAAGCGTTTTCCCATATAAAGCCTAACATACCAACATACCTAACATACCAAAGTTGACCATGTCATAAATTAGGTCAAGGTCAACGTAAGGTCATCATTTGTATAAACTATGATAGGCCGGAATGTCAGATGCTAGAAACCAAGCTTCAAGGTCATAGGCCTTTTTGTTCTAGAGAAGAAGATTTGTAAAGGTTTTTACCCTTTATGGGCATGGCGGCCAAATTGGTCATGTAACCCATCCCAGGTACAAACTTTCGTTCCCCTGTCTCACTGAGACTCCATATGAAATTTGGATTCAATCGCTTCAGTGGTTTCAGAGAAGATAGTTGAAAATGTGACGACGGATGGACGGATGGAATGACCTTGACCTTTAGTGACATAATATCTTTATTTGTTCATTTAGTCGACCTTGTTTACCATGTATTGTACCTTAGACTGAAATAGTTTTTGAGATATCGACTGTTTAAGCGTTTCCCATATAAAAGCCTAACATACCAAGGTTGACCATGTCATAAATATGGTCAAGTAGCATCGGGCATTTGGGCAATTGCACCATCATAGTTTATATTAATAATGACCTTACGTTGACGGCGGTCGTCTTTGTCATGTGACCCAGACCCCGGGTACAAACTTTTGTTCCCTCATCCCACTAAGACACCATATCAAATTTGGCTTCAATCGGCCCACTGGTTTCGGAGGAGAAGATATTTGAAAATCTTGACCTTGACCTTTAGTGACATAATATCTTCATTTGTTCATTTAGTTGACCATGTATACCAAGTAATGTACCTAAGACTTAAATGGTTTTGGAGAAACCCACTGTTTAAGCGTTTTTCCATATAAAAGCCTAACGTACCAAAGGTGACCATATCATAAATTAGGTCAAGGTCATTGCAAGGTCATCTTTTGTGTAAATTATAATTGGTCTGCATGCCCGATGCTACGTACCATGTTTCAAGGTCATAGGTTCTGGAGAAGAAGATTTTTGAAGGGTTTTTACCATATATGGGCGTGGCGGCCATCTTGGTCATGTGACCAAGACCCCGGGAACAAACTTTCGTTCCCATATCCCACTGAGACTCCATACGAAATAATTTGGCTTCAATCAGCCATGTGGTTTCAGAGGAGAAGATGTTTGAAAACTTGATGATGGATGGATGGACAAAATGACCTTGACCTAATTCCTTCATCTGTTCATTTAGTTGACCATGTATACCAAGGATTGCACTTTAGACCTAAACAATTTTTGAGAAATCCACTGTTTAAGCGTTTTCCCATATAAAGCCTAACATACCAACATACCTAACATACCAAAGTTGACCATGTCATAAATTAGGTCAAGGTCAACGTAAGGTCATCATTTGTATAAACTATGATAGGCCGGAATGTCAGATGCTAGAAACCAAGCTTCAAGGTCATAGGCCTTTTTGTTCTAGAGAAGAAGATTTGTAAAGGTTTTTACCCTTTATGGGCATGGCGGCCAAATTGGTCATGTAACCCATCCCAGGTACAAACTTTCGTTCCCCTGTCTCACTGAGACTCCATATGAAATTTGGATTCAATCGCTTCAGTGGTTTCAGAGAAGATAGTTGAAAATGTGACGACGGATGGACGGATGGAATGACCTTGACCTTTAGTGACATAATATCTTTATTTGTTCATTTAGTCGACCTTGTTTACCATGTATTGTACCTTAGACTGAAATAGTTTTTGAGATATCGACTGTTTAAGCGTTTCCCATATAAAAGCCTAACATACCAAGGTTGACCATGTCATAAATATGGTCAAGTAGCATCGGGCATTTGGGCAATTGCACCATCATAGTTTATATTAATAATGACCTTACGTTGACGGCGGTCGTCTTTGTCATGTGACCCAGACCCCGGGTACAAACTTTTGTTCCCTCATCCCACTAAGACACCATATCAAATTTGGCTTCAATCGGCCCACTGGTTTCGGAGGAGAAGATATTTGAAAATCTTGACCTTGACCTTTAGTGACATAATATCTTCATTTGTTCATTTAGTTGACCATGTATACCAAGTAATGTACCTAAGACTTAAATGGTTTTGGAGAAACCCACTGTTTAAGCGTTTTTCCATATAAAAGCCTAACGTACCAAAGGTGACCATATCATAAATTAGGTCAAGGTCATTGCAAGGTCATCTTTTGTGTAAATTATAATTGGTCTGCATGCCCGATGCTACGTACCATGTTTCAAGGTCATAGGTTCTGGAGAAGAAGATTTTTGAAGGGTTTTTACCATATATTGGTCATGTGACCCAGATACCCTGAACAAACTTTCTTTCGCCCAAACCCATGGAGGCTCCATAAAAAAATTTGCGGTTTTTGAGAAGAAGACCTTTGAAAATGGTGGACGGACGGACGACGGGCGACGGACTACGGAGCGTTGCCATACTAAAAGCTCACCTTTGAGCCTTCGGCTAAGGTGAGCTAAAAAGGGGGATCTTTATCAAAACTGTAAAAGCTAATGATATCAAATATAGAAATAAAGTACGAGTCCAAAAACCGGCTCTGTTTTTTGCGATTTAGGACTGGAAATAATAATATTTTTATCAAGCGTTATATGTCTACTCTCTCGGTTAGCAAATATTTTACATCCCTCGAAACGAAATAACAAAGGTCATGTATCAACTAAAGCAATACCCTTATCAGGCGATTTAAATATGGGGTGATAACTGGCGATGATACTTGTTATAACTTCCATTGCCTGGGCGTCCTACTTATTTTGATAAAACTATAGCAATGGCCTACTCTGCTTGAAGTAGGTGCGGGCGGGGCTTGTTTGGATTATTTTCCCTCGGCCATCATTTCTATTTTCTTTCTCCCTCTCTCTTGAGAGGGCTCGATATAGGCTGAAATACTGTCTAAAACTGCCATTAAACCGAAAACTTTCGTGGTTTAAAATAAGATGGAAAGTATATAATCCCATTCTGTCAGAAAGGAGTAAGGCAAGGCTTTAGATAAAGTAAGTTAGAAAGGTTTTAAATAATGGAATCGAGATGTGCTGCCGGTCAACGGTTGCATAATTAAATACTTAGTAGGAACATGATAGACAGAATTTGCAGCTGTCCACTGAATAATATAGATAAGACATCAAACAATTGTTTTGAACATAAAAAAGGGATTTATAAACCTAACAAATAAAAAAGAGTACTCCCTATGTTAAAATGAGGACTTTTATCTAAACTGTAAAAGCTAATTCTATCGAATATAGGGAAGTAAAAAGATTAATACAATCAAATCCCACATTCCGCTCTCAAAACCAGTAAGACACGCACCGTAAACCGAATGAGCATCTCTTTCGCAAACAGATGGTCATTCAGCTTCCCCAATAACAGCATCAACATCTATTTTTACTTATTTTTTATTTCTCTGCAGTAGGTGAGGACAGGGCTTGATTGTTTTTTTTTACCTTCGACTGTCATAAAATCGGCTGTGTAGAAAAACTATTTAACTCTGGAAGTTATGATATATTCAGAATGCGTTGCACGTCTATCATCACGGCTAGCAAATATTTCAGGTATCGTGAAACGATGTAAAAAAGTCGTGTATTATATAAATCGATGCAGTGGACAGACGATGAAAATAGAGTTATTGTCAGACAGCTTAGAGAATGGATTATATCAAAACGTAAGCGCCTAAGAAAGAGGCCTGCGAAAGGGCATAACAAAACGAACCAGTAATGTAAAGAAGGCCGTGGTAGAAAATAAAATGGACAGTACATTATCTCGTTACTACAGAAAAGAATTAGGCGATCTTTAGAGGCACGTTGAACCAGTACTACAAACGCGAAATAGGTTACGAGGCTTTAGATTCAGTAAATTCGCATGGTTTTAAATACTGGAATCGAGATTTGTGGTCCGTCAGCGGTTGCATAATTTAAGACACAGTAGGAACATGACAGAAAGTATTCTGCATCTGTACATAAAATAATATGGATAAGACATCAGACAATAGATTTGATAATAAAAGAGATAGGTATTTATATGCCTGACAAAAAACAAGAGAAGAAAAAAACTTCGTCAAAATAGGGAGTTTTGTCAAAACGGTAAAAGCTAATTTAATCGAATATAGGAGGTTACGAGGCCTATAAACGGCTCTTTAATTAGACATGAAAAGACAAACGTTTAAAGACTGGAAATTATGATAAATTCAGTATGCGTTGTATGTCTCCTATTACGGCTAGCTAATATTTCCGGTGTCGAGACACGAATCAAACTAGAAATTGCAGTGAGCAGGGATTACTATATACCTCCTGCAAAATCTATCTGTGACATAGTTGAGCGAACACTGTTTCCATAAGCTATCATAGAAAGATTAACGGCACTAGCACATCAAGCATCTGACTGAGCAGAAACCAAAATATTTCCAGCTTTTAAAAGCTATCAGGGGCCATAACTCCTGCCAAAATTAATTCATAACCTCACTTTTCGAGCTCAAACTGTATTTAACTAATGGTCATGTACCACCTAATTAAAAAGAAATCCATTCATTTAAACTTAAGTCATTGAGCAGAAACCAACTATATTCCATTTTCAGACCTATCAGGAGCCATAAGTCCTGTCCAAATGGATGCATAACCTCCTTTTTCGAGCTCAACCTGTATTTTGTTTGTATTTGCGGAAACAAAAAATTGCAAGTTTTCACAGACATAATTTCTGTCCGAATTCATGCATAACATCTTTTTTCGAGCTCAAACTGAATTTTGTTGATGGTCGTGTACCATATGAATTTCAAAAAATTCCTTTCATTTAAACTTAGGTTAATGGTCGGAAACCAAAAATGTGAAAATTTTCGCGTCTATCAGGGGCCATAACTTTATCAAATATGGAAGTAGGTTACGACGCCAAAAATCGGCTTTGTGATTTAACGAGCTAAGACTGGAAATAATGATATTTCAGAAATCGTTACATGTCCGCTTTCAGTCTTAGCAAATATTTCAGGTCCCGGGAAACTAAGATAAAAGGCGTGCCTCAAACTAAACCAATACCGTGGTTAGACGATGAAAATAAGGGGTGGTGGTCAGGCGATGGTATTGGTTATAATTTCCAAAGCCGGGGTGTCGTACTTATTTGGATAAAAGTAGTGCAAGGGCCTGTTTTTTTATACGAGGACTTTTTTATACGAGGACCTAAACCTAGGCAGGTAAAGTTCAGCTCGTCATTTTCTACTTCGATAACAAAAGCTCCGCTAAGCGGGGCAATATACGCCCGTTGGGGCTTAAAGTTGGAAAGACAACAAGAGATGACAGGACTTTTGTCAGTAGCTTAAATCTTCAATGATAAAGCAGATATAAAACTACAAGAAAAAAAAGAAGCTAATATGAAATTCCTAGACAAAAATTACAAAGGGGCATAAATCCATCAGAACTGAGAGTAGGGTCATGGTTCTTGTTCTCTGCATATCGTCTGATATATGTACAAACTTTCATGACGAAACTCTTAACAGTTTTCAAGATATGGACCAGACGCGAAATTACTATATGAAAAATACAAAAGTACATAATTCCGTCAAAACTGAAAGTAGGTTATGGTTCTTTTTCTCTGCACATTGTCTGATAATGCTTATTATTTAAATACTTTTATAAACTTTCATGAAGAAATCTTATACGGTTTTTGAGATATGGAGCGGACAAATAATGTTACCTTTTGAACTTTGACCCTAAGTGTGACCTTGAAGGAGATATGGAGTGGACACAAATTGAATACAAACTTACAATACGAAAAATACAAGGGGCATAAATTTGTTAAAAGTGAAAGTTGGGTTATGGTTCTTCTTCCCTGCACAGCATCTGCCGGTGCTATATATGTATACAAACTTTCATGAAGAAACCTTAAACAGTTTTTGAGATATGGAGCAAACACGAAGTTTATGTGAAATTACTATACGAAAAATACAAAGAGACATTATCCCGTCAAAACGGAAAAGGGTTATGGTTCTTTTTCTCCGTACATCGTTTGATGGTGCTTTATATTCATACGAACTTTCAGGAAGAAATCTTAAACGGTTTTCGAGATATGGAGCGGACACAAAGCTTATATGAAATTCATATACGAAAAATACAAAGGGGTGTAATTTTATTGAAAATTACAGCAGGGTTATGGTCTCTTTTTTCTGCATACCGCTTGATGGTGATTTATAATTTTACAAACTTTTATGAAGAAATCTTAAACGGTTTTCAAGATAAGGAGCGGACACAAAGCTTATATGAAATTACTATATGAAAAATACAAAGGGACATAATTCCGTCAAAAATGATAATAGGGTTATGGTTCTTTTTCTCTGCACATCGTCTGATGGTGCTTTATATTCGTACAAACTTTCATGAAGAAATCATAAACGGTTTTCAAGATATGGAGCGGACACGAAATTTTACCATTTGACCTTTGACCTCTAAATGTAACCTTGACCTTTGTTAGACATCTTTGAAGTATGAATTCTGCACATCATCTTGATAAGGCGAACATTTGACCCAAGTTTCAAAAGAAATCTTTCAAGGGGTTAAGGTGATATGGAGTGGACATGAAAAGTTAACGGACAGACGGACATACAGATGGACAGACGGACGGAGGTCACGACATAATCCGACCCGTCTTCGACGGGCGTATAAAAGCCGACGTGTATATCGTCGAAGAGGAAGCACCTTTCATCTGTAATATGTAAAGTTTAAGTACATGCATCTGGTAAATCAGTTATATAATAGAGAAAAGGTTTGGTAACAGAAATGTATCACTGGTCTTTATAGCAGAGATGTAAGGCGTATTTTGAAAATTTTAAATTTTATGATTTTAAAGGGCCATTTTATTAGACCTTCTGTAAACCTTACCTAAAATAAAGTTAATTTCATCATATTATAATCAGAGGGTAAAAATTAATTTTTTTTGATTAATAGAGACATTACAGAATTTGTGACAAAGGTATTTTACAGTGTTCATTTTAAAAAATCAAAGGCTGTGGATAAATGTGAAATCGGACTAAATGCAAGAATGCCACTGATTCTTCGTAGCATGTTGTTCACACTAGGTCTTATGACATCAGGCGCCAAGTTATATATGCAGTTTAGAAGGACTTGGGCGGTTGTTGCTGCACTCTTCTGCCAGATCATTCAAAATGTGCTCAATGGAATACCAGTCTGGGCTATAGGAAGGCCATTGGCGTACAAGTTTGTTAAGCTGCAGGTAATGTTACGTTATACGGCTGTATATTTAATGTTACTACTCCTACTTCCCGCCGTATGAACAGCACTGTTTCAGATGCAAGGATCTGATATAGCCTTTAACATTTCCATTGTCATACACCTTACCAAGGTGCGTCTTTAAGCCACCATTATGCCACCCTCGATCATGACGCTGCCTTCGCTATGCCAAACAGGTTTCACTGCAGCACACATGCATCAGGAAAACGCTCATTTCTTTTTCGATAAACGCTAGCATGCCAATCTGTATGGCTAAAGTAAAACCTAGATTTATTCTAGCAGTCCGATGAGACCTTGTCAAAATTTTGCCATAAATGGTCTGTACTCGCGTGTTGGCATATCCATAGCCCTTATCCTGCTGGATATTCTTTGCGCAGTAATTCGATAGTGTCTCTCCATGACGATATCCGGCATAAAGCGCTGAGAGAAGTTAGTCAGCATGATGTAACGATCCTGACGTGCCGAAGTCAAACAAGGCTTTCCATTGCGGGGAGAGGCGGGGCGGTCCCTGCAGGATTCGCAAGCCTCTGAATTTTCTTCTTAGCACAGCAAATAATCCTGCTCACGGCAGCCACAATATTTCAGTGTGCCAGTGGCCTGATTTTGCTGGTCGTTGTTAGCTTCAAGATGCTTCAAGGAAAAATCTTAAGTGATTTTCTTATGTGCAAATTGTTCGAGGTTTTTTATTAGATAGCAAAAGATTTGCTAAATGCGCCTGATGGGAAATTTTGCTCATGCAAAAACTGAATGTGGTAGGCAACTTTGATTTCTAGATTCAATGCACGCGGTAACAGTCAGGTGAAAATTACAGTGCTACAAACGTTTTATTAAAACTTCAACTTTAATAAACTTCAACTTTAAAAACTAAAACTATTGGAAAATATGTACTTATAATTTTTGCTGAGTCTTTTAATTCGATGTTGGGAATAATATTTATGCTGAGACGGTTTAAGGTTTCCTAAGCTATCATGATTTTACGATCTTGCACTGTGTACGCATACAGTGAAAATGGTAAAAACTATGAAAACTATGTACGCATACACATGCCTTCAAGGATGAACCGAAGGCTCACTAATTAGCTAATAGTATAGGTAGGCCTTTGTCGTCATCCGTCCGTTCAAACTAGACATGAGAAATTGTTGTGCCGATCAGAGTTAAACTGCATATAAAGTCTCGGTCGGGGAAACGAACGTTTGTTCGTTCCGTTCAGATCACTCGACCAAGATGGTTGATATGCCCATATATGGTGTAAACTTTTAAAAAATGGATAACATATCTTTAGACTTTTCAAGTTTATAGACTTGGCTAAATCTCTCCAAATATGTGATTGTTATTGTATGTTCCAGTCCAACATATATAGGCATAGCAGCCAAGTGCTTTTAAATATACTCCTCGCCAAAAGTTTAGCATATTTCAGCTCTATGGTACTTTTGTTACAAATTCTGCAGTAAATTAACGAACTATAAAACAGCGATATAATTTATGGATATGGATAGATAGAATACTTAAGCATATGCCTCATGACATTTTTATCCAGAATTTTTAGGTAAAAGAATTTTGGCGGGTTGACATTTTTGTGTAAAATAATAGTTTTTTATCTTTTATTTTCTGCATATAAAATGTCGTACCAGGAAAATAATAATGTCGAACGTCAGACAGGAGACCACGGAACAAGTAAGTTACACATAAAATTTGAAGTACCAGTATCAAAGACCGACTGTTTTCGGTTAGATAAAAATGATAGGAATTCATAGGTAGGGAAATGCTTTGTTAATGATTAAGAATACAAGTATTGACAAGAGATTCTTTTATGTCTGATTTAGATATGACTGAGGCACAATCAATGTAGCAAGTTACGATTTAACAGGTTGTCTACAGACTATAGTAATTTGGTGTGTGAAAAAATAAAACTGATGATGTTTTGGACACACTTTTAAAGAGTGTCAAAATTTGTACTTTAATTACGGTGGTCTTAACTTTTGGCGGTGTGTATCCAAACAGCTGTAGAATTTCGAAAATCCAGTGTGTAGGTGTTTTCATTATATACTATGCAAAATATATTTAGCAAATTTTTATATTTTGCAATTGTTCTCATTACTGAAGTGCAACATTGAGCGAAATTAAATTGAATTGAAATGAACCATATTTGGGGCTTAAGGTACCATGGGATTACAGAAGCCATCTTTAAAATTGATATTGGGGAAAAGCGATAAACGCGGAAGGGGTCATTAGCCGAAATTCGCACCCATTGAAAAGCAACATAAAAATGGTAAGCATGCGATTTTTTGCACGGTATTTCTAAACATTTTCATGCTCAGTTTTCTTGTCAAAACTATTGATTGTGTAAAAGATACGGTTAAGCTTAACAACTGATGAATCTAAGCATGCGTCATTGACGTTAAAACGTGTAAATTCGGTCCAATGTGCAATGATTCAGGGGTGCTTTAGTTCAATGCAGAATCAAAACACGAGGAAAAGAATGGGCTAAAATTAAAGGTCACACCATGATTGACTTAACTGTGAAGTTTCTTCATTGAAGTAAAACGTAACTGTGAGAAAATGATGACGTTAGTCTGAGACTTTTGACCTACGCTCAGTAACCGGGAAGAATTTTCTTTCTGAATTGTTTACATTATCATATTGGTAGCTACCAAACAATTATACACTCAAAAGGGATTCAAGAAACACCGATTAGAAACAAGTTTTTAAGACGATAACGTAAAAACAAGGGAAAAACGTCAAATTTTCGAACTTTGTAAACCTCATACTCGTAGCATATTCAAATGTTTTAGAGCGTTTTCCTTCATTTTAACAGCAAACCAGTCGCCTCATTATGGTTGTGACTTTTGTACGTTGACATCAAATCCCTGCTCCGAGTCTTAATCACTTAAGTGCCATATCTGAGTAAACACCTGGCTTTGATCTACAATTATTAAGTGATAGATGTGATTTTAGCTATTGTTTGTAAGTGATAGCTGTCACATGGTTTCGAGGAAACCCTTTTTCACACCTGTGCAGGGGATACAATATAAATATCCTACCAGTTTCTGACCAGTCACAAAACAACTGTACTTGTATTAGTGAGAAGGAATTCAGAAAATAAAGGATTGGAAATTTATATTGTTTCTCTCTGTTCAGGTAAGTGACAGTTTATTACCATTTCTTGTTTATATCTTTGTTCTTTAGATAAAATGTTTTTATTGTACTTCTTGTTGCTTTCTATGGACAGTGTTCTTATTTTAACTCTTTTATTTTGCTTTTTGGGATAAATTATACTTTTTCTTAGGGCAAAAAGTTACATATTAATGTAATTTCATCTTTTCCTTTTCAAAAATGTGACATGAAATTCTGCAGTTTCTTGTTTCTCTTTCAATTTAAATATTCCAGTTGAAAATTCGATTTTTATTAATTTCTTTCAGAAAAATTATTTATTATTTATTTTCGGCATTTTTAACTTTTACTACAATTCATAATCAAGAATTATTTCTGTGAAAATGTAACCATGGTAAAATATCTTGTAACTTCAACAAATACTTGTTTTGAATAAATTGATCTGTTTTGAATGGATCTGTAAAATGCAAGGTTCTACTTTACAATAAGAAAATGTTCTATTTCCTACCATTATTTTGCAAGAACACTGTATCCATAATTTTGTATAAAGTACTGTAATTACTCTAACTGTTGGGACATTTGTTCTCAGACAAACAGTGCAGATCATTAAGACTGAATTTTTACTTTGCAAAAACACTTTGTCCACTGTGGTATATTTAGCAAAAACCTTGTATAAATGTGCCACAGTGACCCTGAGTATTTGGACATAAGCTTCAAAACCAGTAGTGTACATCAGAAAAGACTGCACTTTTGTTTTGTGCAAACACTTTGTCCTGTGCAGTATATTTGACAAATTACCTTGTATGAATTTGCCATAGTGACGCTCTGTATTTGGACACTTTTGTTTTGAGCAGACACTTTGTTCATTGTGGTATGTTCAACGAAAGCTTGTATGACTCTGCCATGGTGACACTAAGTGTTGGGACCAGGGTGTCCAAACAGAGCGCAAAGTTATTCTGTATTTGTGCCTAACAATTGCTTCAAATAAACTACCGTGATAGCCCTAGTCATCGAGACCGGGCACCTGAGCAGACAGTGCCAACCATGATCAGAGTACTCGATTAAGGGCACCTTAGCAAACAGTGCCGACCATGATCAGAGTACTCAATAAATGGCACCTGAGCAAGCAAACAGTGCAGGCCGGTACTTGAGCAAACAGGTCAGACTGGTACCTAAGCAAATAGTGCCGACTGATACTTGAGCGAAGAGGGCCGACAATGATCAGAGTATTCAATGATTTCAAATACTGGTATAGCTTTACTAATGTAATTGTTGGGACACAAATGCTTAAGCATGCAGTGAAAAACATGAGCAGCATGTTTATTATCTGTAAGTTGCAGTGTGTCCAAATGTTAACGCGTTTACGGTAAATACTTTGCTGAATCAATAAATATTTTGTATGTCCAATTGTTAATGCGTTTACGGTGAATAGAAACAACTTTAACTTTACGAAATACAGGTACTTTTGTGAGGTGATAACTTAGTCACACCAGAAAACGGACCTGTATGGTATATTTGTGCAGAGAAGTTCAAGTTGTTTCATTATTTTCATACTTGCAAACTTTGGTATTAACTTTATCTTTATATGAGAATAAGGGTAACTTTTAATTGTTCAATAAGTCTTATGAACTGTCATAGAAGTTTAAAGTAGCGTTTTCTAGAAACTGACTAATCCTGACTGTTCTGTAAAAATAAACAAATTTAAGTTGGTAAGGCGTTGACAACCTCTCATTCTAGAGCTAAGTGAGTTCCCCCCATAATAAACATAGTTACTTAGGAGTAAATAGTATAACTTTCTTTTTCCTTCTTATTTCCGTAAGTAGTGTTATTGATAGAAGCAATCATTCATTTAAGGCTAACAACTGGTAATTAAGCACTTTTGGAAATAATAATAATAATGACAATAATAATAATAAGAACAATGACTGCTGGAAATAGTTTGGAAGCAACTTAATTTTACATTTAGTAATTGTTAACTCATTATTCTTTTCTCCTTGTATAGACATATACAATCATACTTATTTTATATTAACATCTCGGCTTGTTGCTAAGAGATCAAGGTTCGTGAACAACTAGGTAAATAGCTAAGCTAGTTCGTGAACGAACGGCAATTAACTCTTATCTCCCTGTAGTTTACCTAAAGATTCTTCTCTTTTGAACTTGTGTAAACTTAGGTTTAATGTTAACAACTTAAATTAATTTGTGAACGAATATTTAAAGATTTAACATTGTTATGAATATGCAAACATATACCCTAAGTTTTAACATAGTTCGTGAAAGAACGGCTCATTATTCTTATATTCATTACAGTTCTCCTTAAATTTGTTTTGCGAAAATATAAACTGTTACTTCATGTTAATAGCATAAATTAATTCGTGAACCAGTGATTCTAGTCTTAAATAAAGTTTACTTAACAACTGGAACAAAAACACAACTTCCTATACTAAGCAGTAAGACATATTACTATATTCTGTTAAATATTCTGTACTAATAATTTGTAAGCAATAAAGAGAGGCTATCAGTTGAAAACTATGGCTCACAGGAATGAAAATAGTTTGTTTCTTGGAAATGCTACAACACAGTGAAGGGATAATTAGCTTTATATTTTTTACTAGTTTTAAGTTTATAGGTATTATGTATGTACCTTGTCAATTACACACAAAACAACTCTACTTGTATTAGTGAGAAGGAATTCAGAAAATAAAGGATTGGAAATTTATATTGTTTCTCTCTGTTCAGATTTTAGATAAAAGTCCGTAAATCCCACGGCATAAAAGATTGGTGGAGATGATCTTAAATGTAGTTCAGATACAGTGGTCGTAAAAACTGACGTCACGATAGTTCAAACGCTACAATTGAGCAATCTGGATTCTTTTACCTGCTAGTCCATCTCGAATGATCGGCCTTTATATCTTTATGCAGTAAAGTGACAATAAAATCCTAATATGGTGGATCTGACACATACGAAAAAAATGCTATATTTATTGTGCATAGTATACATTACTGCTTAGGATAGGATCCATGACCACACATTTTTTTACTTATAAGAAGTCCCCTTTATCAGTCATTTCTGCCGCTAACTTCACAAATAATTATGCTAAACTTTTGGCAAGGAGTATATATACAGGCATAGCAGCTAATAGGTTTTAACATTCATAGGCATGGGAAGACATCTATATGGTTTCTATATGATTTTTCTGCTAACTGAGAAGAACGAAACCTGAAAAGGTGATCTAGATTCATTTTTGTTTTCACAAATAGGATATCGGCACATATATTTTCATTATGTCCACCGACCCAATTTTGAACCAGAGATAAGAATGACTTTAATGTTTAAAATAGCTTGTGGGTAGGATATCTATTGAAGCGGTTTATTGATTTTGATTAAACATGCAATTGCATTTCGAATTTAATCAATTCTGGTTACCTTAAAATTCTGGTGACCAGTTTCAAGGTCAGTATAGAACTGAAGATAATAAACCAATATTGTTGTCTGTACATTTTCTTCGGATGAAAAAAGATATACACAAGATTTCAATGTGTATTGTTAAAATAGCATGTAATACTCCAGTTCACCATGTTGAGTTACCCAAAATATTTTGGAAAGCTTATATCTCACAAATTATAATTAGCGCACATACACAGGAATGTTTCATTAAGTAGACATGTTGGATATTCAAAATAAAAGAAATCGTCGGTGGGAAGGAAAATGGCTTTATGGAGGTTCATTATCCCCTTTGCTTTAAATTTGCCCAATTCATTCATAACAGGGGCTTTTTAGATGTTTTAAATCTGAGTGACTTTTGATATTTGTTTGTCATGCAAATGCAAATGACCTTACAGGTGAGCGTTGTAGGACGAGCATGATGAAGATCCAATAATGACATAACCAGAGGGCAAATTACCCTATATCGCTCACCTGAGCACTGAGGTTATGTTGGAAAAACTAAGTTGCCACAGCAACAAAACAACATGCACAACAGCAATAAAACATACCATTTATGTAGAGGATAATATCACAAACATGTATGCAAAAAATAAGCTTTATCCTCCCTTAATGGCTTCTGAGAAGATCTTTGGCAAAAAAAAAAAAATAATAAAAATAAAAAAAATGAAAATTTGGCCTTTCAGTTGCAATGGCAACCAATCAAAATCTGCTCCTTGGGCAAAATTCATATGGCTGATAGAGAATTACTCTAGGAACATTTCTGTAAAGCTTTTGTCAAAATATCTGCAGTAACACAGAAATAAATACCAATGTCCACTTTCCCCATTGTAAGTCTATGGAAACTTTAAGTTGCCATAGCAAAACCAGTTCTCATGGGCAATGGCAACCAAAGTTCTCATGGGGTTGGAAGAAAAAACAAAATTCATGTAGAGGCTTCTGTCATCAACATGTTTGCACAATATCAGCTTCATCCCCGCATATGGCTTCTGAGCAGAAGATTTTTTCATTTTTTCTTCTTCTTTTTTTTTTTTTAAATTTACCCTATATTTTGCCATGGCAACCAATCAAATTCAGCGATTTGGAGAGAATTCATAAAAAACATAGAGGACTATTTAAGAAACATTTCTGTAGAAAGAAAATCTAAATAAATGCAGTGAGACAAGCAAAAATTGCCAATTTCCATTTTCCCCATTATAAGTCAATTGAAACTCTTAGTTGCCATAGCAACCAAACTGCTGGAGTAATTGCCATGAAAAACAGTAATTCTATAAAGGCTAGTACTAAGGTTCTTTCTGTAAAGTTTGAGCTTTATTGGCCACACAGTTTCTGCGGAAATGATTTTTTAATATTTTTCTATTTTTATCTATTCGGTTGCAATGGCAACCAGTCAAACTGCGAAATTTGCATAAATTTAACAAGGCTGGTTAAAGACTACTCAAGATACATTTCTATGAAAGTTTTGTCAAAATATCTGCAGTGGCATAGCAATAAATGCAAATTTTCTATTTTGCCATTATAAGTCAATGACAACTCTAAGTTCCCATAGCAACCAAACTGCTAGAGCAATTGCCAAGAAAAACAGTACTTTTATAGAGGACAGCACCAAGATCCTTTCTGTGAAGTTTGAGCTTTATTGGTTGCATAGTTTTTGAGATGATTTTTGAATATTTTTTCTATTTTTAACCATTCGGTTGCCATGGCAACCAGCCAAATTGTGCAATTGACATAAATTTCATGTGGTTGATGGAGGACTACTCAAGGAACATTTCTGTAAAAGTTTTGTCAAAATATCTGCAGTGACATAGCAATAAATGTAAATTTTCATTTTTTCCCATACAAGTCAATGGAAACTTTAAGTTGCCATAGCAACCAAAGTTTCGAAGCGATTTGGATAAAAACAGTATTATTGGTTCCCCCTGCCTATAGATGCTATATATGAAATTTGGTTACAATGGGCCTTGTAGTTTCAGAGGAGATGTCGTTTGAAAATGTTGACGGACGACGTACGACGGACGACGGATGCCTGCCTATACTATAAGCTCACCTGTGAGCCTTCGGCTCAGGTGAGCTAATAATTCAAATTAATTCATAGTATGGTTGGGAATATATGAGACACAGACATTTCAGGAAATTATAAGCAGTAATTGCACAGGGCATTTTATGTGACACTGACAGAGCTTAGAGAAAATGTAAACTTTTGTATTGGTGACGAATACCTTTATTTTTCAGAACCTTATTCTTAACAAGACCGGTCACCGGGACAGGATAGCTCGCCTGACAGCACCTTGTCCATCATCTTAACAAGAGGGCCATGAGACCCTGAATCGCTCACCTGAGCAAATGGCAAGGTGGCTTTTTCTTATCATGTCTGAAATTGTCAAAATATGAGTATTGGGTCAAAAGTCAAAGAATGACCATGACCACTTGTACACATAAATCTTCATGTCCTCATTGAGACAAATATATATACCATTTTTAGGCCAAAAACTTCAAAACTTTCCATGAAATCTTATGTTCTAGCATTTTCCCATATATGACCAAGAAAGGTCAAGGTAAACCAAGGTCATAATTTGAACAATCTTGATAGTACTCGAGTACCCAGTGCTAGTACTCTGGTACTCCATGCTACTTACCAAGTTTCAAGGCCATTGGTATATTGATTCTGGAGAAGAAGAATATTAAAAATTTATACCATAAATGGTAATGGCGGCCAGTTTGGTCATGTGACCCGGACGGTTTGAACAAATTTTCATTCAATCAGCCCCATGAGGCTCTATATGAAATGTGTTCACAATTGGCGCTTTGGCTTTTGAGGAAATGTTTACATATGTCAAAATATGAGAGATCGGGATAAAAGAAATGACCTTGACCTCTAGTACTCATAATTCTTCATGACCTCATTAAGATAACTGTATATACCAATTTTTACGCCAAAATCTTCAAAACTTTCCATGAAATCTTTTGTTCTAGCATTTTCCCATATTTGACCTTGCTGTAAAAAAGTCAAGGTCCACCCAAGGTCAAAATTTGAATAAACTTGATAGTACTCGAGTACCCAATGCTACATACCAAGTCTCAAGGCCATCGGTCAATTGGTTCTGGAGGAGAAGATTTTTAAAGGTTTTTACCATATATGGGCATAGGGGCCATGTTGGTCATGTGACCAGGAGCGTTAGAATTTCTTTCCCTCGGGCCCCAGAGGCTCTATATGAAATTTGGACACAACTGACGCAGTGGTTTTTAAGGGGATTGTTTGAAATTTTCAAAATATGAGAGTTCTGGGTCAAAGGTCAAGGAATGGCCTTGACCTCTTGTACTCACATATCTTCATGTGCTCGTTAAGATGACTGTATATACCAATTTTTAGGCCAAAGTCTTCAACACTTTCCATGAAATCTTATGTTCTTGCATTTTCCCATATTTCACCATGCCGTAAAAAACGTCAAGGTCAACCCAGAGTCATAATTTGAACAATCTTGATAGTACTTGAGTACCCAAAGCTACATAGCAAGTTTCAAGGCCATCGGTCAACTGGTTCTGGAGAAGATTTTTAAATGTTTTTACCATATATAGCGTGGTGGCCATGTTGGTCATGTGACCTGGACCGTATGAATAAATTTTTGTTCCCTCAACCCCTGAAGGCTCTATATGAAATTTCATTTCAATTGGCCCGGTGGCTTTTGAGGAGAGTGTTAGAACTTGGCAAAATATGAGAGTTCTGGTTCAAAGTTCAAAGAATGACATTGACCTCTTGTACTCATAAATCTTCATCTACTCATAAAAATGACTGTAGATAACAATTTTTATCCCAAAATCATCAACAGCTTCCAAGATATCTTATGTAGAACATTTTGCCATATAAAAGCATTTGGAAGCAAATTTGACCTTACCGTAAAAAGGTCATAATTTGAACAATCTTGGTAGTACTCGCGTACCCGATGCAACATACCAAGTTTCAAGGCCATCGGCCTATTGGTTCTGGGGAACTTTTTTTTCATGTTTTTACCAGATATGGGCATGGCGGCCATGGCATTCATGTGACCAGGACCGTTTGAACACAGTTTCGTTCTTAATGTCCCAGGAGGCTCTATATGAAATTTGGTTACAATCGGCCCAGTGGTTTCAGAGAAGTCGTTTGATATTGTGGGCGGACGGACGGACGACGGACAACGGAGCCTTACCATCCTATAAGCTCCCCCAGAGCCGCTGGCGAGCTAAAAACTTTAACGTAAAACTTTCATGTTTTGCTAACGCCGACGCCGCCGCTTACGCCGACGCCGGGGGTAGTGCAATAGCTCTTCTTGAACTTCGATCAGGCGAGCTAAAAAGTATATTCTAGCAGTGCGCCTATAGAAGCAATTGAAAGTTTCCGTGTTTTATTCTGCAACAATTCACTGTCTCGGAGCGCGTGGGTCTAATTACCGACGTCACTGGCATTACTGACGTAATTTTGTTACGTTGTGAGACGTTAGACGGTGTAACGTCTCTTTTTCTTCCTAAATCGCCATAAAAACGTTCGTTTACCTTAGATATAGTAAAGAATATTGGCGGGAGCATGAACGCGCTGGCAGGAAGGTTGGGAGGGTTTGAATAAAAAGAATATTTTTTCGGTGTTTTTGATTGTTAGAATCGAAATAGTTCAGCTCCAGCATTGTATTGTTGAGTAATAATTCACTGTCTGTCAGTCAGTTAGAGGGGCGCCGTAGTCGAGTGGTTAGAGTGGTTCGGCTATTGTGCAGAAAGTCACCGTAAGGTCGTGAGTTCGCGGCTCACTGTCGCAATACGATGACTGGAAAACTCTCTCTGCCAACCCAGCAGTAAATGGGTACCTTTTTCGAATCAGGGAAGGATAAGGCAGCGAAAGGAGAGGGATGGGCTCCGCCTTTCATCAGCTGTGCCCAAGAAATAACCGAGTAACCCTAGTTTATATAGCAGTAAGTCGGGTCGGTCGGGGTCAATTCTCTAAGAGCATGTACACGGCATGTGACACAAAACTGGTCCAATTCCATGGGTTTTTGAGTAATTGTCATTTTTATGTTTGTGCTATTTTTAGTAACGTCCCCGTGGTGGCCATCTTCGATAGTCAACTGGCACAAAATTGAAATAATTCCATTCAAGGACCATTTCTGACCAAATCTGACCATAATCGATTGCGTTTTCTTGAGATAATGACATTTGAGCAAAATCGGTCTTGTAAGCGCTAAGTAGATCACTGTGACCTAATTCCACTATAGATTTTTTTCATTTTTACAATTTTTAATCCCAAGGTCCCATTCATGTTCTATGCAAATTTTCAACCAAATTTACCAAACGGTTCTGGAGAAGTTGATTTTGTTGTTTTTGCTATTTTTAGTAACGGCGGCCATCTTGGATTCTTGACTTGACCCAATTTTACAATTTTGAAACCCTGCAGTCTGGTCATGCTCCATGTGAAATTTTAGAACAATGGGTTCAGTGGTTTTACAGAAGAAGTTGTTTGAAGTTGTTTGAATAAGTCGTTTTCTGACAGTGGCATTTGAGCAAAATTACACTCGTAAACAGAAAGTAGGTCACTGTGACAAAACTCCGCAACAGATTTTACATTTTTACAATTTTGAATACCAAGGTTTCACTGATGTTCCATGCCAAAATTCAGACAAATATACCCAGTGGTTCTGGAGAAGAAGTTTATTTTGTTGTTTTTGCTATTTTTAGTACTGGCGGCCATCTTGGATTTTCAACCTGACCCAATTTTACAATTCTGAGACCCTGGAGTCAGGTCATGCTCCATGTGAAATTTGAGAACCCTGGGACCAATAGTTTTACAGAAGATGTTTGAATATTTGTTTTTAGGTGTTGACAGACACATTTCGGGACGACGCACGACGCACGCCGGACGCATTGGTATGACAATAGCTCAGTATGGCCCTTCGGGCCAGGTGAGCTAAAAACTATACATTTAGTTCAAAGCAAGGTAACTAGTTCAAAGTAAAGTATAAGTAAGGTATCTGTCGTATGTGCATGACGTGTGCATGGGAAGGGTGCGAAAATTTAGAAATATCTCAGTTATAACACTTAATAGATTTTTTGGCAAAATATGATTGCAATTTATGGAAGAAAGGCACACAAAACCTTGCTCTATTTGTTTGGAATTCTATTGAACTAGAGTATTTATACATTACATAATAATTAGCATCAGGGTAACGGGTAGTAAATTTGTACCCGGGTAATTGGTCCACCCGACTCGACCTCGGGTACACGGGTGCTCGTCCCAGCCCTACTGGTCACATGACCAACATGGCCACCCCGCCCATATATGGTAAAAACCTTTAAAAATCTTCTTCTCCAGAGCCAATAGGCCGATGGCCTTGAAACATTGCATGTAGCACTGGGTTCGCAAGTACTACCAAAATTGTTCCAATTAGGACCTTGGGTTGACCTTGACCTTTTTATGGCAATGTCAAATTTGCATTCTGTAGCTTTTATATGGGAAAATGCTAAAACATAAGATTTCTTGGAACCTGTTGAAGATTTTGACCTAAAAGTTGGTACGTACAGTCATCTTAATGAGTACATGGAAATTTATGCGTACAAGAGGTCACGGTCATTCTTTGATCTTTGATCCTGGTCTCTCATATTTTGACAATTTCACTCATCTCCTCAAAAGTCAACGGGCCAATTGTAACGAAATTCCATGTAGAGGCTCTAGGGGGGTGGGGAATGAAAATTTGTTTAATGATCTTAGTCACCCAACATGGCTGGCACGCCCATATATGAAAAAAAACGTTTACAAATCTTCTTCTCAAGAACCAAAGGATAAATGGACTTGAAACTTGATAGTTAGCATCAGGTACTTGAGTACTATCAAGATTGTTCAAATGATGATCTTGTATTGGCCTTCACCTTTTTTAAGGCAAGGTCAAGTATGGGAAAATGCTAGAACATAAGATTTCATAGCAAGTTTAGAAGATTTTGGCCTAAAAAATGGTATATACAATGCTCTTAGTTAGTACATGGAAGATTTGCGGGTACAAGAGGTCTAGGCCATTCTTTGACCTCTGACCCATGTCGTTCATATTTTGACAATTTAAGAAATCTCCTCAAAAGCCACTGGGCTAATTGTAACTAAATTTCATACACAGCCTCCAGGGGCTGAGGGAACGAAAATTTATTCGCGCAGTCTAGGTCACATAACCTATCTGGCCACCATACTTAGGTGAGCGATTCAGGGCCTAATGGCCCTCTTGTTTAATTTGCACTGTTAGAAGAAACTGAGGTAGAGCTCTAGTCGGAGCTAAACTCTACTTGTACTTTACAATGAAGTGTTTCGGAATATCTGTGCGGATATCTTAGTTGTATACCGCATAATTCTGCCAAACTGATTGACGAAAACGGTCTTAGTGCGTATGCAAACAACATACATTCAGATCAGCTTGCGCACTCGCTCAGTCTGGTCTGATTAGTGTCACATAAATAATGTATGGAACCTGAGGAATCAGTATTGCGAACATCAAAGACTCTTATCAGACTACAGACTGATCCAAGCTTTCACAGTTCGCACTTGCCTGACGATCCATCGTGTTGAGCGAAGCTCTGTTTAATTTTCATTCAAAGAAAGAATAAAACCGTATGAGATTAGGGACGAGCCATTTATTTTCAGGTGTGCGTGTTTTCATATGATTCACACACCTGATAATAGATGCTTATGTAGTGGACTATACAGTCTGGATCCGCGTTAAAAACAACTTTTTCTTGTACTGAATCGAACACTTTTTTTTCTAGAGTCAATAACTTCTTTGGGTATTATCCGAAAATCTTTTGTTTGATATAAAAATGTGTGTTTATCAGGGTGGATCAAACGACTTCGGCATTTTAGTATATTGTCAGGGTGAGAGTAAACAGTGTTCCATAACATTCTGAAAGTCTCCATAAAACGAGCAGCTATAACACCCGTGCTCAGGTGTTTTCGCCATCTCGTACCTCTAAACAAGAGGGCCAAGAGGCCCTGAATCGCTCACCTGAGCAAAAAGGTTAAAGGTCAAACTAGGGTCATAATTTGAACAAACCAGATAGTTTGCAACCATTTCAAAATGGTTCTGAAGAAAAAGATTTTTTAATGTTTTTCTATGTATTGCTATGGTTCAAACCCTGGATCCATTGGGGCAGGGCCATTTTGGACCCTGAGGCCATCATTTGAATAATCTTGGTAAAGGACCACTAGGCAATGCTAAAAGCTAAATTTCAAGCCTCTGAGCCAAGTGGTTCTGAAGAAGATTTCTGAATATTTTTCTATGTATTTCTATGGTTCAAACCCAGGACCCCCTGGGTGGGGCCATTTTGACCCTGGCACCATCATTTAAACAAACTTGGTAAGGGACCACTAGGCAATGTATCATACAAAATTTCAAGCATCTGCACTAAGGGGTTCTGGAGAAGAAGGTTTTTAAGTACATTTTAATTTCGAACCCAAGACTCCCTGCCCCAGGGCCATTTTGGATCCCAGGGCCACCATTTACACAAACTTTGTAGGAGTCCACCAGGCAATGCATCATATCAAATTTCAAGCATCTGAGCCAAGTGGTTCTGAAGAAGAAGACTGTTTTAATAGTTTCCTATGTATTTCTATGGCTCAAACTCAGGACTCCCTGCCGCAGGGCCATTTTGGACCCTGGGGCCATTATTTGAACAAACTTGATAAAGGACAACGAAGCAATGCATCATACCAATTTTCCAGCATCTGAGCCAAGTGGATCTGACGAAGAAGATTTTTGAATATTTTTCTACGTAGTTCTATGGTTCAAACCCAGGACGTCCTGGGGCAGGGCCATTTTGGACCCTGGGATCATCATTTGAACAAACTTGGTAAAAGACTACTAGGCAAAGCTACATACCAAATTTCAAGCAGCTGAGCCAAGTGGTCCTGCACAAGAAGATTTTTAAATATTTTTCTATATGTTTCTATGGGTCAAACCTAGGACTCCCTGTCGCGTGGCCATTTTGAACCCTGGGGCCACCATTTGAAAAAAAAAACTTTGTAAAGGTCTACTAGGCTATGCTACAAACCAAATTTCAAGCATTTGAGCCTTGCGGTTCTAAAGAAGAAGATTTTTTAAAAATTTTCTACGTATTCATATGGTTCAAATTTGGGACTCCCTGCCCTAGGGCCATTTTGGACCCTGCAGCCACTATTTAAACAAATTTGGTAGAGGACCACTAGGCAATGTTACATACCAAATTTCAAGCATCTGAGGCAAGCAGTTCTGGTGAAGAAGATTTTTAAGTATTTTTAGTTTCGAACCCAAGACCCCATGCCCCGGGGCCATTTTGGACCTTGGGGCCACCATTTAAACAAACTTAGTAGAGGACCACTAGGCAATGCTACATACCATATTTCAAGCATCTGAGGCAAGCAGTTCTGATGAAGAAGATTTTTAAGTATTTTTTAGTTTCGAACACAAGACCCCCTGCCCCAGGGCCATTTTGGACCCTGGGGCCACCATTTGAACAAACTTGGTAGAGGACCACTAGGCAATGCTACATACCAAATTTCAAGCATCTGAGGCAAGCAGTTCTGGTGGAGCAGATTTTTAAGTATTTTTGTTTCGAACCCAAGACCCCCTGCCCCAGGGCCGTCTTGGACCCTGGGGCCACCATTTGAACAAACTTGGTAGAGGACCACTAGGCAATGCTACATACCAAATTTCAAGCATCTGAGCCAAGCAGTTCTGGAGAAGATTTTTAAGTATTTTTTAGTTTCGAACCCAAGACCCCCTGCCCCAGGGTCATTTTGGACCCTGGGGCCACCATTTGAACAAACTTGGTAGAGGACCACTAGGCAATGTTACATACCAAATTTCAAGCATCTGAGCTAAGCAGTTCTGGAGAAGAAGATTTTCAAGTATTTTTTAGTTTTGAACCCAAGACCCCCTGCCCCAGGGCCATTTTGGACCCTGGGGCCACCATTTGAACAAACTTGGTAGAGGTCCACTAGACAATGCTTCATATCAAATATCAAAGCCCTAGGCCTAGTGGTTTCAGAGAAGATGTCATTTAAAGCAAATTGTTGACGACGGACGACGCACGACGGACACTGGGTGATCACAATAGCTCAACCTGAGCCTATGGCTCAGGTGAGCTAAAAACACAGAAGAATGCTTAAAACTAAAGTCACGCATAACTAACACCTAGTGGTGTTAAACTGACAAATTTTGTGGACTTCCGGGCAGATAATACAAAACTTGCGCATCCACTGGGTACACATCACGCATTCACTGGGTGCAATATTAGCATTCACTGGGTACACTACAATTGGTGGCTTACACGTCTACTTCGTTCACAGTGTCGCGTTCACTGATACAAATTACTCGTTCATTGATTTTCAGGGTACAATCATATGATACAGAATGTCCTATAAACTGAACGACAGACAATGACGAAATTTATTGTATTTGCAGCCATTTACTTATTTCTTCTTCTGCTTGCAGAAAACATCAAACCGAATATAGCGTATTATGGTAATAAGGATATATCCTTGTTATTTTCTACGTTTTAAAGATAATGAACATAACAAAACGGGTTTTACCCGACTCCATGAGATATTCACAAAGGGTTATTATCATAATATGAAACATACCATTATAGCCAAGTAATGTAAGTGTAGATGTCTTTTCAGAACATCTTATATAAACACGAAAATCCGCGCAGAAGCTGACCACACACGTAAAATTAAAAACTTTTTATTGCGCGATTGGCTGCGCGTTCACTGAATTCTAGGCGACCATCGATTCCTCAGTGTGCCTTTGGGTTCTGGAAAAGATGTTTGAAGGATGTGGCTGTGGCGGCCATCTTGGTCATGTGACCGAGACCCAGCGAACAAACTTTCGTTCCCCTAGCCTACTGAGGCACCATATGAAATTTGGCCTTGACTGGCCCAGCGGTTTTGCATAGGTTTGAAACTGTTGATGGACGGACGATGGACAGATGCCTGGCTATATACTATACGCTCACCTATGAGCCTTAAGGATCAGGTGAGCTAACAAAACTTATGTGCGCCAGTATATTGTGATAAACATGAAGTAAAGCATTTAAGTGTTTTTTTTGTTGTTGTTTTTTTCAAAATATACCTTTATTTTCTTATCACTTTATCAGTGTGTATTATGTAAAAAATATGGACAGTAAATACAGTAGAACTTCATTGGCTCGAACAGGCTTGGGACCATGAAAATTAGTTCCAGCCAAGGGTAGTTCTTGCCATATAGGGTTAGTCTCTATATAAAGTGACCTCTATGGACCAAGGAAAGAGTTCTAGCCAATCAGGGTTAACAAGCCACCAGGTTTCTAGCCATTGAAGTTCTACTGTATACAGTTACAAAATCTCGCAAAAAATGGTGACATTACTGATGAAACAATGATTTGAATCATTGTAATTACAGTGAGGACAATAAATATACAATGTATTCCTTTTTTAGAGAATTAGAATGTCTTCTGCATTACACGCTTTGTGAAAAGAAATCATTTGTCGATCGTTTGTCGACAGTGATTTCTCTAATGGTTGCATGTGACATCAGGTGTTTGACAATGTGATGTCAGAATTCTTTCAAAAGTTCCTTCCTTTGATAGCTAAAATATTGTTGGATTTACTTCTTTTTAACATTTTCATGTTATGGTATGAAATATTTCATCCAAAAAGTTCGCAAATTTACTGATCATGACTCGTATAATGTCCAGCACTAACCTGGTGAAAGGAAATATCATACTTTATTTATATTTTCAACATCATAATTACTTGAGCCCTGTATTTTTTATTCTACTGTGGACCCTTTCAGGGTGTAGACAACTTTCTTTGGTGCTCTCAGATAACTGATTGCTTAAGCAACATATTTCATTAAGAAGGCAAGGCAATAAATATGAGCCTATACATGAGGAAAGGAAACTTATCAGGAACTTATCACATCTCACCAGGGCCTTCGCTGTTCGCATATCTGACAATCCCGACAAGAGGAAAAGTGAGACAGAGAGTCAGAGTTCTAGACCCAGGGGATGGCTGCTCATGCGCAGTTTAGTACTCATTGATCGCAGTTGTGATAAGAGCCTTTCTTCATGTGATGGCTCAAAACATTTATATTAACTTGCTGAGCAAAATTAAAATTAGTCATAACCACGGGGCTAACAGTACTGGCAGAACTGATATGACTATACGTGTATGTTTTTCATAATTTTATTATATATCTACAAATTACCAAACAACATCCTTATTACCAAAGCAATGGAATGAAATATGATGCAGGACAGATAAAATACATTCAGTTTGGTTACCTGTACATAGATTAATGACTAAAAACATCTTTCAGAAGCCCAGCAGTAAACAATACCACTAACATACATTCCTTTGGGCTTGTATTTACAAATTCTTGGAGAAGCACAAAGTATCAACTTTCTTAAGTATATAATTTCATTGATCAGGCATGGCATGTGTATAGTGAAAAATATTTACAAATTTTAATCAAGCAATATATATATATATAAAAGCACATACAAGGAAAGTCTATACTATAACAGTGAAACCGGTAGAAAACAGCAAATTAAATCATTCATTACTGTGAAATCGGACTCAATTGTGTTTTATATATATATATATATTTGAGAAATAAAGAAGTATCCACTGGGACTCGAACCCACGCCGACTACAACAACTCCGCCTAGCCATTCAGAGACATGAGCTTAACCGATTGCGCCACTATGCTCCCCCAAAAAGGAGTTTCATGGAACAATGTTAAGCTTGATTTCTCTGAATGACCCATCGGATAGGGCTATTTTGTTAAGATGTGCTAACACAATCAGGTATATATACATGGAATATCTGGATCATACGATACTGAAGCTTGGAAATATTATATGATTAAATTTAAGATTTAACAAACTTCAACACATATTCCGGCCCAGGACCAGTAACCAATTATTAACCAATTACCAAAAAACTTTTGCTTGTCAGTTTATCATCTTCATTACCGAAGCAATGGAATGACAAACTGAAATTTAATGGTATCTTATTGTTGTTCTAAGGGGTAATGCCCGCCGATTCATACATATATAAGCGGGCAAAAATGGCCCTGAATTGCTCATCTGAGCTTAATGCCCAATGACCGTTAAAAGGTCAGGCACAATTGATGGCATTCAATAGAATACAACATAATGCACCTGTGTGTTAAGAAACAATTGCCTAGGTGATTTTAGTGTCCAAGACTCTAAGCTAAATGCAAGTATTTAACACTGTTTAGTGAAGAATGAAAAGTATTTAACACTGTTCAAAGAAGCATGAAAAGTATATCATGGCAACCAAAGTTTGCAACGGATCTGCACAAAACGTTGTCCCCCTACCAGGTATACATATATCAAGTTTGACAGAAATCAGCCTGCAGAGATATTACAGTTCAAACATCACAAACATTTTCCCATAGTAAGCCCATGGGACGCTACTGAGATTGCTGTGACATCGAAAGTAGATAATAACTCTTGGAAACTGGAAGATTCTGCTATTTTTTCGTTTTGGTTGCCATATCTATGAAGTCTCTGCCTCCAACAGCATATGGTTTCTGAGGAGATAATTTAAGGTAATTTTTTCTATTTTTGCATTCTGGTTTCCATGGCAACAAATAAAAATTAGCATTGGGCATAAAATCGTATGGTTGTTTGTTGTTGTTTTATTGGTTTACGTCCACGGTAAACAGCTATGGTCATGTCGGGACGATCGGTTACCCTAACCACACTATTCCTGGGCAGGCTTAGACCTCCTTAGTGGTTAACCAGTCCTAAGTGCACATACTTTCGCCAGTAACTGACAAATGCCATTCTTTAATCAGCAGAAGGAGAAACGAAAGTATGTGACCAGACTGGGTATCGAACCCGGTGTAAGAGGCCAGTTTCCCCCAAGCAGTTTTACCCCCACGAAGAAATGGGCCGGTCCATTTTTCCCCGGAGAAGAAACTGTCTAGTCATTTTTTCCCCATCCAGTCATTTTTCCCCACATTGATTTTTTTCATAATTTTATTATCAGTTTTGGGAATTTAGAGAAACCTGGAAATATTATTTTTGTCACAATTTACATAAAAGGACGCGTTACAGTTTACTTTTGCGATGTGCCCACTGAAAAGGCCGATTTTCGAAGGATTTACTCTGTTGGATTTACTCTGGTATGACTATCTTATTCTTTTAGCACTTTTATTTTCTTTTTTTATGGTGGGGGGAGGGGGGGGGGGGGGAGGAACTGGGCCGGTCCGGTCTTTCCCGGTCCCGAACACAAAGAACTCATTGTTTGAAGTAACATGATTTGAGAACAACTGGTATTTGGAGAAATTGGCTACTTTATATCACAGAAACAAGCTAGTGAGAAATCTTGTTTCACTGTTTACCAGAAACCTCTGACAAAAGAGTCATTATTCAAAGTATGGAGAGAAAAAAAATTGGCCAAATACAGGAAAGAATGGAATGTGCCAGACACGGCTGATTTGCAATCCCACGATAAAATAAGTCATCATCAATCTGTATACCAAATATGAACATTGTACATTGAAGGGTTACTGTGAAATCTTTTATGAAAAATTGCATAATTCAGTGTGAAGAGAGACAGAAAATAACAAATCCAGGTAAGAATATGCCAGATACAGCCGGTGTCATATTATATTTTGACCTTCGGGTCAAAATATTATTATAATAATTTGACCCCCCCCCCCCCCACAACACACACACACAAATAATATTTTGACCAGCACCCCAACCCCATGCAAAAAATGGAAATAGAGGGAAGTATATTTAAGATCTACAGTAACATTGTAGCTAAAATATTTTGACCCGTCCCACTTGACCCATCCTTGGCATATGAAGGCTTATACAGATATAAAGAGTGAGTGAACTCGGGTTTAACAACCCACCAACAACGAGGTCATATGGAGACGGGACCTCGGTTTAAAGTCTCATCCAAAAGACCGGAGAAGCGGGGGATCGATCTTGCAACCCCTGGATTGGTATTCCGGAGTGTTATCCACTACACTACAGCCGCTCCTTGAGATATAAAGAGACCAATAGAAGTATGGTAAATGGCGTATTTAACTCTCAAGAGGAGCGGTCAAAATATTGAGCCATCAAATCCATCTTTAGCCTATGAAGTACTTACACTTATAGGAAAGACAATCAGATGATATTAAAAATTTTAATTCTAGCAGAATGGTTATAAAGAAACCAGTGAAACAACGACAAAAGACCTATTTAACTCTCATGAAATAGTATAGCTATAATATTATGACACCTCCTTCCCCCGGACCAGTCCTTCGCATTATGGTCATATAAGATTGGGTCATATAAGATTGAGACTGACAATCAGATAGTCTTTTTGATTTAAATATTATCACTGCAGATCTAAGACACCAATGAAACTATGGTAAAAGGCCTATGTAACTCTGAAGAAGGGCGGGTCCAAAAAGTATAGCTATAATATTTTGACCCGCCCTGTCTCAGAGCTCATTACTAATAGCAATAGGAAAAGCAATCAGATGGTATTAAAATCTCATTTTCTATCACAATAGATATAAACAAACCTATGCCAGAACGTGAAAGGCATATATAAGTCTGAAGGGGAGGGGGTCCAAAATATTATAGCTATAATATTTTAACCCGCCCCTTCCTAGACCCATCCTTTGCATACGAAGTCTTATAGCTCTGGGAATGTCAATCAGATAGTGTTTTAAATTTAAATTCTGTCACAATAGATATAAAGGAACCAGATATAAATGGCCTATTTAGCTCCTAAGAGGGGTGGGTCAAATACAGATCTGCCACCCCCTGGACAAATGTCGAGTCCCAATGCTATATACCAAGCCACAAGGTCACTGAGCCTTTGGTTCTGGACAAAGATTTCTGAAGGGTTTTTATCATATATGGGCGTGGCAGCCACCATTTTCATGTGACCATGACCATCTGAACAAACTTTGACCCAGAATTAAAACTACATATGAAACACAGTAATCATTTGTATAAACTATGATGAGCCCGAGTGCCGAATGCTACATACCCAGTTTCAAGGTCATAGGCCTTTCGGTTCTTGAGAAAAAGTCTTTTGACTAGTTTTAACCATAAAATGGAATTGGTGGCCATCTTGGTCGTGTGACCGAGACCATCTGAACAAACTTTGGTTCCTTTAACCCAGTGAAGCTCAATATGAAATATGGCTTCAATCGACCACAGTGGCCACTGAGCAGAAGATGTTTGAAAATGTTGCCGGTTGAGAGATCAGTGACCTTGTACAAAGGTCAAAGAATGACCATGATCTTTAGCAACATAATATCTTCATCTGGTCCTTTAGTCCACCATATATACTTAATATTTATCTTAGACTTTAATGGTTTCTGAAAAATCAACTGTTTAAGAATTTTCCTATATAAAAGCCTGACCAACCAAAGTTGACAGTGTCATAAATTAGGTCAAGGTCAATGCAAGATCAACATTTGAATAAACTATGCTGGGCTCTAGTGCCCAAAGCTACATACTTGATGTGATACGAAGATTCAAGGTCATAGGCCTTTTGGTTCTGGAAATTTTTTTGAAGGGTTTTTACCATATATGGGCATGGCGGCCATCTTTGTCAGTCATGTGACCCAGACCCCGGGAACAAATTTGCATTCCCCCATCCCACTGAGACTCCATATGAAATTTGGCTTCAATCGGCCCAGATGTTTCAGACGAGAAGATGTTTGAAAATCTTGACAACAGATGGATGGACAGAATGACCTTGACCTTAAGTGATGTAATATCTTCATCAGTTCATTAAGTTGACCATATATACCAAGCATTGTACCTTAGACTTAAATAGGTTCTGAGAATTCCACTGTTTAAGCGTTTTCCTATACCATAGGCTAACATGCCAAAGTTGACCATGTCATAAATTAGGTCAAGGTCAACGCAAGGTCATCATTTGTACAGACTACGATGATCCTGAATACCTAATGCTATACCCTAAGTTTCAAGGTCATAGGCCTTTTGGTCCTGGAGAAGATTTTTAAGGGTGTTTTTACCATATATAGGCCATATATATTGGTCATGTGACCCAGACCCCTGGGACAAACATTCGTTCCCCTATCACACTGAGACACCATTTGTAATTTGGCTTCAATCGGCCCAGTGGTTTCAGAGGAGAAGATGTTTGTAAATCTTGACGATGGATGGATGGGCGGAATGACCTTGACCTTTAGTGACATAATTCCTTCATCTGTTCAATTAGTTGTCCATGTGTACCAAGTATTGTACCTTAGACTTAAAGAGAAATTTTTGAAGGGTTTTTACCATATATAGGCATGTCGGCCATCTTGGTCATGTGATCAGACCCCGGGTACAAACTTTCGTTCCCCTATCCCACTGAGACTCCATATGAAATTTGGCTTCAATCGACCCAGTGGTTTCAGAGTAAAATATGTTTGAAAATTTTGACGACGGATGGACGGAAGGAATGACCCTGACCTTTAGTGACCAATATATCTTCATTTGAGCCCGTCTAGCTGCAATGAATCCATAGGATGCAAATGTTACAGTAGAAAATTGGCAGCAATACAAGTTAATTTTTTTGTATTCTTGAACTTTGTTGTTGGTGATGCATAATGCTCCAAAGAATCATAGTTCTGAATTCCTGGCAACAAATATGCGGCTTCGGTAGTTTTCCATACTATTCACATTCAGATTAAAGTTCAATGATATGCCGTGTGAAACAGCGAGGAAAATCGGCTGACGTAAAAGGGAGAGTTTGACAGTTTTTTCCTATGTCTAGTGACTGCTTGTAACAGGTGAGCTTCAGTGCCATTAACGTTTGTTAGGTGACCTGTACTGTTTAGTGACAGCTCTTCCTAAGTGGACCGTACTCTCTGGTAATTGCTTGTATTAGGTGAGATGCTTGTATTATGTGAAACAAAGTGTCAGGACAAGTTTTACAGCTCATGCCTCACTCTTGAAGCTGTACAGAACTCTCGGGTAGTTGCTTGAAAACGGCGAGATAACGTGTTCAAGATAAGCTATAAAAATCATGCATTTGCGACGCTGACGAGAATCTTGCAGTAGGGTGCGCCAAATGTAGAAGTACCGAGAACTAGTGGGACCCTATTTCAGCAAAAGGAAACGGCGTAAAATCGAGTACGAATTCTAAACTTAATTTGGTTATCCCTCGGGGATAACCAACAAGTCTGCGTCTATGAACCTAGTTATCACACAAGTGTCAGCACCAATCAAAGCGTCATCTTACTCAAGGTACTAGGCGGAGGCATCCGTGTTCTATGGACACATTCCTACTTAATTTAAATTCTGTCACAACAGCTATAAAAATACCAATAAAAGTATGGTAAGTGGCCTATTTTACTCTCAAGTGGGGTGGGTCAAAATATTATAGCTATAATATTTTGACCCACGCTCTCTCAGATCCATCTTTAGGGTATGAAATACAGATAGCTATAGGAAAGACAATCAGACAATGTTTAAATTTTCAATTCTAGCAGATTAGTTATAAACAGACCATTGAATCAACGACAAAAGACCAATTTAACTCTCATGAAGGGCGGGTCAAGATATTATAGCTATAACATTTTGACCCCCTTCCGTCCGCTAGACTTTTTTTTTGATTCATGAGGAGCTGTACACTGTAATTGTATTTCATGCTTGATTACGATAGTCTTACATACCCCCACCCTCTCTTGAAATTTCAAGTTTTAAAGTGTTTTCATAGTACTATTCATTTGTTGATATCTTTTTTGATAAAATTAAAATTCAAACACCATCAGATTCTCTGTTTGTCATTATCATAGTTTAGCAGCGAATTGACATTGTATTTGATATTTGCTTGGTTACTGTAAGTCTTACACATACTTTCCTCTATTTCCATTTTTTTCACGTAGGTGGGTCAAAATATTGTAGGGGGTCAAAATATTATAATATGGATAAAAATGGATACATATGGGGAAGAATAAGCAGGAAAGGGCTGAATCTCAATCTCCCGATACAACAAGTCAGTGTCAAGCAGGATACCAAATATGAAAATTCTAGCTTATACCATTGTGGAGAAATCGTTCATGAAAATGTAACTAAAAAGTGTTAAGAATTTCAGACGGACTGAATGACGGACAGATGCAAACCAGTATACCCCCACTTTTTCAAAGCCGTGAAAAAAGAAAGTGGCAAGAGAATAAGATAGCCATACCAGAGTTCATACGTGCTGGAACATATCAAATTTCATTATATTCACTTGTATTTATAAAAATAGCCATCAGAGGAGATGGCAAATCCCCCGACCGAAGACCCCCATGGGCCTTGGTAAAAAGGGTGCACTTCAAAACACATATTAGTAATATACTGTCGTTCCTTTATGCTTCTGATTGACATTAACTGTTAACAGATGCATAATTATCTAACACTCAGACTAAAACAGTATGCTTGACTGCGAAAAAGAGGTAATATCTCAAACAGCCACCATATACACAAATGTATAGCATACGATACATTCAACTTTCAAAATGTGTGAATAACTTCTAAAGTACAAGCCCTACAAATCTAATTTTGAGCTCTCTAGTAAGTGAATTTGGACAAAGAATCCAAATCTGGATTTTTTTTTTTTTTTGTGGGGGGGGGGGGGGTGCGGGAGGGGTCACGGGAATGTAGAGGGGTAAGAGAGAGTTAGGAACACTGATAAGATATCACAGCATGATCATCAATATTCTAAAAGGTACACGGTTATTCAAATTCTGGAGCTGGCCAGGGTTATACAGATATGGAGCAGAGACTCAAACAGCAGCTCAAACTACCAAAGGGAAATAATTCACTGAGTCTAAAAGCAAGAGTTATCATTCATGTATGAGACAAATTGTCATGACCTGTTCTGCATATCTTTGACGTATCATGAAAATATTTCAATATTTCAAAAGGTATTCAAGCTATGGAGCGGACACCTAAAATCATCAAAGGGAAATAACTGCAAAAGTAAGAAAGCAAGAGTTGTCATTCTTATTCCCGACACATCATCATGACCTGTTCTACATATCTGGGAAGTATCATGAAAATATTCCAAAAGGTATTCAAGTTATAGAGCGGACACGAAACCAGACCTAAAACCATCAAGGGGAAATAACTCAAAAAGTAAGAAAGCAGGAGTTGTCATTCTTGTTTGCGACACATCGTCACGACCTGTTCTACATATCTGTGAAGTATCATGAAAATATTCCAAAAGGTGTTCAAGTTATAGAGCGGACACGAAATCATACCTAAAATGATCAAGGGGAAATAACTCAAAAAGGAAGAAAGCAAGAGTTGTCATTCTTTTTCGCGACACACCATCATGACCTGTTCTACATATCTGTGAAGTATCATGAGAATATTCCAAAGGGTATTCTAGTTAAAGAGCGGACACGAATCTGCCAAAAAATCACACCTAAAACTATCAAGGGGAAATAACTCAAAAAGTAAGAAAGCAAGAGTTGTCATTCTTGTTCGCGACACATCGTCATGACCTGTTCTACATTTCTGTGAAGTATCATGAAAATATTCCAAAGTGTATTCAATTACAGAGCGGACACGAATCTGCCAAAAAATCACCAAAGGGGAGATAACTCAAAAAGTACAATAGCAAGAGTTACCATTCTTGTACGCGACACATCGTCATGAGCTGTTCTACATAACTGTGAAGTATCATGAAAATATTCCAAAGGGTATTCAAGATATAGAGCGGACAAGAAAGTGTTTACGGACGGACGGACGGACGCCAGGCTCATCGCTATATCCCCCGAACCTTTCGGTCGGGGGATAAAAATAGCGATCAGAGGAGATGGCAAATCCACCGACCAAAGGCTCAGTGTGCTTTGGTAAACAGGATGCACTTCAAAACACACGTAAGTAATATATTGTCATTCTTTAATGCTTCTGATTGACATTATCTGTTTAACAGAAGCATGATTATCTAACACTAAGACCGAAACAGTATGCCAGACTGCTAAAAAGAGGTAAAATCTCGAACAGCCATCATGTACACAATGTATGGCATATGATACACTCAACATTTCAAAATGTGTGAATAACTTCTAAAGTACAAGCCCTGCAAATCTAATTTTGAGCTCTCTAGTAAGTGAATTTAGACAAAGAATCCAAATCTGAAAAAAAAAATCTTTTTTTTTGCAGATGGCAAATGGCAAATCCTCCGACCGAAGACCCCCATGGGCCTTAGTAAAAAGGGTGCACTTCAAACCACATATAAGTAATATATGGTCATTCTTGTATGCTTCTGATTGGCATTATCTGTTTAACAGATGCATGATTATCTAACACTCAGACTAAAACAGTATGCTTGACTGCTAAAAAGAGGTAATATCTCAAACAGCCACCATGTACACAAATGTATAGCATATGATACATTCAACTTTCAAAATGTGTGAATACCTTTTAAAGTACAAGCCCTACAAACCTAATTTTGAGCTCTCTAGTAAGTAAATTTGGACACAGAATCCAAATCCGGATTTTTTTATGTTGGGGGGGGGGGGGGGGGGGGGGGGGGGGGGGGAGGGGGTCAGAGAGAGTTAGGAACACTGATAAGATATCACAGCATGATCATCAATATTCTAAAAGGTATAAGGTATTAAAATTGTGGAGCAGGGTTATACAGATACGGAGCTAAGACTCAAACAGCAGCTCAAACTACCAAAGGGAAATTACTCACAAAGTATGAATGCAAGAGTTGTCATTCATGTATGAGACAAATTGCCATGACCTGTGATGCATATCTGTGAAGTATCATGAAAATATTTCAAAAGGTATTCAAGCTATGGAGCCCACACCTAAAATCATCAAAGGGAAATAACTCAAAAAGTAAGAAAGCAAGGTTGTTATTCTTGTTTGCGACACATTGCCATGACCTGTTCTACATATCTGTGAAGTATCATAAAAATATTCCAAAAGGTATTCAAGTTATAGAGCGGACACGAAATCACACCTAACACCATCAAAGAGAAATAACTCAAAAAGTAAGAAAACAGGAGTTGTCATTCTTGTTCGCGACACATCATCATGGCCTGTTCTACATACCTGTGAAGTATCATGAAAATATTCCAAAGGGTATTCAAGTTACAGAGAGGACACGAAAGTGCCAAAATCACACCTTAAACCATCAAGGGGAAATAACTCAAAAAGTTAGAAAGCTTTTTCATTCTTGCTCGCGACACATCGCCATGACCTGTTCAACATACCTGTGAAGTATCATAAAAATATTCCAAAGGGATTCAAGTTACTGAGCAGACACGAATCTCCCTAAAAATCAACAAAGGGGAGATAACTCAAAAAGTACAATAGCAAGAGTTACCATTCCTGTCCGCGACGCATCGTCATGACCTGTTCTACATAGCTGTGAAGTATCATGAAAATATTCCAAAGGGTATTCAAGATATAGACCGGACAAGAAAATGTTTAAGAACGGATGGACAGACAGGCGTATGGACGGACGCCAGGCTCCCTGACATTTGGTCCTGGTATATATTTAATGCTTTTATACATGTACATAGCCCCAGGGCAGGGGCAGATACCACCATATCCCCGCGAACTAATATTGAGTCCCGATTCTATAAACCAAGCTACACAGTCACTGGGTCTTTGAATCTGGACAAAGAATTCTGAAGGGTTAATATCATATATGGGCGTGGTGGCCACCTTGATCCCTCTGACCCAGTATTAAAGCTCCATATGAAATACAGTAAATCATTTGCATAAACTATAATCGGCCCGAGTGTCCAATGCTTAATACCCAGTTTCAAGGTCATAGGCCTTTATGTTCTCGAGAAAGACTTTTAAAGACCTTTTACCATATATGGGCATGGCGGGCATCTTGGTCAAGTGACCAAGACCATGTGAACTTTGGTTTCTTAAAGCCGGTGAAGCTCCATATGAAATATGGCTTCAATCTATCCCAGTGGCTTCTGAGCAGATGTTTGAAAATGTTGACGGGTGAGACAATATCTGTGACCTTATACAAAGATCAGAGAATTACCTTAACCTTTAGGGACATAATATCTTCATCTGGTCATTTAGTCAACCATATATACCACGTACTGTACCTTAGACTTAAATGGTTTCTGAAAAATCCACTGGTTAAGCATTTTCCCATATAAAATTAGGTCAAGGTCAATGCCACGTCATCATTTGTTCAAATTATGATGGGCTTGCATGCAGGATGCTACATACCAAGTTTCAAGGTCATAGCCTAGGCCTTTGGGTTCTGGAGAAGACGACTTTTGAGGACTTTTTACCATATATGGGTGTGGCGGCCACCTTGGTCATGTGACCCAGATACCCAGAACAAACTTTCGTTCCCCCAACCTAGGTATGCTCCATATGAAATATGGTTAAAATTGGCCCAGTGGTTCTAAAGGAGAAGAATATTGAAAATATTGACGATGGACATACAGACGAACGATGGATTCCTGGCTATAAAAGGCTCAGGTGAGCTAAAAACTGACTGGTTATTTTTTCCCTGGGGTTACTGGAGTCAAGGCTGCTATTTACCAAGTTACAAGGCAATCTTCCTAGTGGTTCCGGAGATGAAGATTTCTTTAAGGTTTTTACCATATGTGGGTAGGGCGGCCATCTTGTTCATGTGACCTGGGCTAAATATACTAACTTTTGTTCCCCCATCCTGTTAAGGTTCCATATGAAATTTGGCTTCAATTGGCCCAGTGACTTCTGTGGAGAAGACGTTTCAAAATGTTGATAGGGGTTGAAAATGGCTGCTTTTTCATATCACAGAGCACATTAATAACAGAAAAAAGGCTCTTTTTCATTTATTTTTTTCTCATTCAACCGCCTAAGGGACCAAATTCAACCTTGCCATAAAATAGGTCAAGGTCAACCTAAGGTAATCATCTATATAAACTTTGTAGTACCAGAGTCCAAGATGCTACATACCAATTTTCAAAGCAATCGGCCTAGTGGTTCTGTAGAAGAAGAGTTTTTAAGATTTTTACCAGTTTGGGCATGACGACCATCTTGGTCATTTGACCTGGATCATCTATATAAACTTTCGTCTCCTTCCCATGGAGGCTCTACATGAAATTTGGCTTTGATTGGCCGAGCAGTTTTGGAGAAAATCTCTGAAATGGTGGATGAAAGCCGGATGATGGTGGATACACGGACAGGTGCCAGAGCATGGGTAAACTATAAGCTCACCTTGTGAGCCTAATGGCTCAAGTAAGCTAAAAAGTTGGGTGGGGCGGGGCTTTAAAGTAACCACAGCTAAAGAAAAAAATTCGCCTAAACAAACAATAAAATCACAGGAATTGACATATTGTAATTATTAACAAACACAAATATAATAAATAAATCAGTCCCGAAGATAAACACAGCATTCATGCCATATTGAGGTAGGTTGAGTATCAAATTTCATAGAGATCAGTATATAAAAACAAGAATTCTGCCGAATGCTATGTCCCACCTGCAGTGTTCTTTTTCATGTTTGTAGCTACTTTTAGTGTCGATGGATGAAACCATCTTGGAGGGTCAATTTGCAAAAGAAAAAAAAAACAAGACCTGTTGCCAGACAGGATAGCTCGCCTGAACCAGCGTTTGTCCATCTTCAATTGCTAGTATTTCGTTTCTCAGGGGTGGCGATGGTGCTGAATAAAATTTCCAACATATCTATCATCATACATAAATATAATTCAAATCGATCCAAAGGTTTAAAAGCTGTAAGGTTTCAAAGCATTTGACACTATAGCAAGTGAGCAGGGGCTCACGTATACCCCCCGGCCAGCACCACCGCCTACAGAACAAATGTTAACAAACAGACAGACAGACAATCATACCCAGTAATAGACCCAGTCAAATATCAGGAAGATTCGATCATCCCAATATTTCACAATAAGCAAAAGATTGCAAACTTAAAAGTAAAACTTTACAGAAATGTTAAATAAATTTCTAAGTCTGTGACCTTGATCTATGGTCAGCAGCAGTATACAGATGAAGTCATCTAAACTGTTTCAATCTAATAGTAAACCTAGTCCCACATCAAAAGGTTTAAGTATACTGAATATATAAGCATACCAAACATAATGCAAAACTTTAGTGGTAATGTTATACTAATGTCCAAGTCTGTGACCTTGCCCTTAGGTCTGCAGCAGCATCCAGATGATGCAAACTAATATATATATATATCCTGTACTAATACTAAAAACATCTGAACAACTTCCAATTGAAGCGTACAGGAAAACATAGCAAGAGCAAAATATTTACACAAAACTTTAACACAGCTGTTGTATAAATTTCTTAGTCTGTGACCTTGATCTTATGCTAGAAACAGCATCCAGTTGATGCAAACTGATCAGTATCCATCCTGCAGTAACACTAAGCACAACTGAATCAGTTTCAGTAAACACTTTCAGGAAAACAGAGCAAAGCATAAACTTAACACTAAACTTTAATGCAACTGTTGTACAAATATCTAAGTTTGTGATCTTGATATTAGGCTAGAAGCAGATCCAGATGATGCAAACTGATCAGTATCCATCCTGTAGTAACACTAAGCATAACTGAAATTAGTTTCAGTAAACACTTTCAGGAAAACAGAGCAAAAGCATAAACTTAACTCAAAACTTTAACGCAACTGTTGTACAAATTTCAAAGTCTGTGACCTTGACCTTTGGCCAGCAGCAGCATCCACGTGATGCAAACTGATCAGTATCCATCCTGTAGTAATATTTAATACATATAAACAAGTTGCAGTAAAGATTCACAGCAGGTAAACACACCAAAAAACCAAACTTAACGCAAAACTTTAAAGCAGATGTTAACTAAAGGACAGAAGGACAGATGTACAGAGACAGACAAATGGACAGAAAGACAAAAACTATATACCTCTCAACATACTTCATATGCCGGGGTATAATAAAACTTTAACATAAAATTTCTCCAAGTCTGTGACTTTGACCTATAGGTCATGTCCAGGGGTGGGGATGCTGTTGAATAAAATTTCTAACCAATATCTATTATCGAAAACGAATATAAATCACATCAAATCGATCAAAGGGTTTAGAAACTTTAACATAAAATTGCTAAGCCCCTTACCTTGACCTGCAGGTCATGTTCAGGGGATAGGGATGCAGTTGATAAAATATCCAACTAGTGTCTATCATCAAAACCACATAAAATTCAAAATGATCAAATGGTTTAAAAACTATGACATCTTATCAAATGGTTTAAAAACTATGACATCTTTAGAAAACTTTAACATAAAACTTAACATAAAATCGGTAAGTCCGTGACCTTGATCTATAGGTCAAGTGCAGGGGTGAGGATGTGGTTGAACAAAATTTCTGACCAATATCTATCATCATACTAAATATTATTCAACTTGATTAAAGGTTTTAGAAATGCTGAGATCTTAAAAACTTTAACATAAAACTTTAACATGAAGTGTCTAAGACCATGACCTTGACCTTTAGGTCATGTGCAGGGGTGGGGATGCTGTAGAATAAAATTTCATATCAATATCTATCATCATACTAAATATAATTTCAATTGATCCCAGGGTTTAAAAAACATGACATCTTAAAAACTTTAACATAAAACTTTAACATCAAATTTTTTAAGCCCGTGACCTTGACCTATAGGTCATGTCTGAGGGGTGGGAATGGTGTTGAATAAAATTTTGGACCAATATCTATTATTGTACCAAATATAATTCAAATCGATTGAAGGGTTTACAAACTATGAGATCTTAAAAACTTTAATGAAAAACTTTAACATTTTGCTAACACCGACGCCACCGCCGATGCCGGGGGTAGTACAATAGCCATTCCTAAACTTCGTTCAGGCGAGCTAAAAATAAAATAGCTTCATTCTGAAGCTGGTGCCCATCTCGGATGGTCTATTTGCATAAATCTAAAAGAACTTTCAAGTATTATTCTTATTAAATTTGACCCAAATCCATTCAACATTTTTGGGGGATTTCAGCAAGACTGGGACTTCAAGCCTCCTAGTAGCCCATTTGCAAAATATAGGTTTTTATATAGGTTCCTTTTACCCAAAATATTAGTTCTTTTATCCGTTTTTCACCAAAAATATAGATTAAATAGGGGCTTCTATACTCACTTCAATCACACTTTCTTTTAGCTGCTTTCTTTTTAACAATGGAGCTTCTTTACCATGAATTGGTGTATTCCAACCCAAGTAATTTAACTATAATAATTGTGTCAGCAACAAAGACTTTTTCCTGATCTGATTCTTGTATATACAGCACACATTTGGTTCATGAAAGAGCCAGAGATATCTTCTTCTTCAGACCTGAAATTTTTTTAACAAGTGAGAGCAAGCAATATACAACTTGCTCGAGATGATTTTACTTTCTGCATTTTGAACTTCAATTGCTGTGTCACTATCATGCATTTCTTAACGATATTTGAAAAAATATGTACTTCATACTACTGCATGCTGCAAACAAGAGCTCCGCTGAGCGGGGAAATATACGCCCGTTGGGGCTTAAGTTTGGAAAGAAAACAAGATATGACAGAACTTTGTCAGTAGCTTAAATCTTCAATAATAAGACAGATATAAAACTAAAAAACAAACAAAGCTAATATGAAATTCCTAGACAAAAATTACAAAGGGGCTTCATAAATGGAAGTTCAGTTATGGTTCTTTTTCTCTTCGTAACGTCTGATATTTGTACAAACTTTCGTGAAGAACTCTTAAAACAGTTTTCAAGATATGGAGCAGACGAAATTACTATATGAAAAATACAAAGGTGCATAATTCCATCAAAACTGAAAGAACGGTTACGTTACTCTTTCTCTGCACATTGTCTGATGATGCTTCATATTTGTATAACATTTTATGAAGAAATCTTATACGGTTTTCAAGATATGAAGCCGAAAAATAATGTTACCTTTAGAACTTTGACCTTGACCTTTGTCGAACATTGTTGGAATACGAGTTCTGCACGATGCCTCTATAAGGTGCACATTTGACTCAAGATTCAAAACATCATTCAAAGGGTTTAGGAGATATGGAGTGGATACAAATTTAATACAAAATTACAATACTAAAAATACAAAGGGGTGTAATTTTATTAAAAATGAAAGTTGGGTGATTGGTTCTTTTTCTCTGCACATCGTCTGATGGTGCTATATATGTATACAAACTTTCATGAAGAAATCTTAACCAGTTTTTGAGATATGGAGCGGACACGAAGCTTATATGAAATTACAATTTACTGTAAGAAAAATACAAAGAGAAATAATTCCATATAAAATGTATAAAACTGAAAGTAGGGTTATGTTTCATTTTCTCTGCACATCGTCTGATGGTGCTCTATATTTGTACAAACTTTCATGAAGACATCTTAAAAGGTTTTCGAGATATGTAGAAGACACAAAGCTTATATGAAATTACCTTTGAAAAATACAAAGGGAAATAATTCAGTCAAAACTAAAAGTAGGGTAATGGTTCTTTTTCTCTGCACATCGTCTCATAGTCCTTTATATTTGTACAAACTTTCATGAAGAAAAATTAAACGGTTTTCGAGATTAAAGCGGACACAAAATGTTACCTTTGAACTTTGACCTCTAACTGTGACATTGACCTTTGTTGAACATCGTTGAAAAATGCGTTCTGCACATCGTATTGATAAGGCAAACATTTGACCCAAGTTTCAAAAACATCTTTCAAGGGGTTGAGGAAATATGGAGCGGACACGAAAAGTTAACGGAAGGAAGGACAGACGAACGGATGGAGGCCATGACATAATACCACCCGTCTTCGACCGGCGTATAATAATAGTAACACTGAAATGAAAATTTAAGTAGACTAGAGCAAGTGAGCAGGGGCTCACGTATACCCCTGGCCAGCACCACCGCCTACAGGAAATAAACTTTACATGCCCATGTAGTCATATATCACTGGGTTCCATCAAGACAATACAAACTTAAAGTTCACTTTTAACACAAATGATATATAAATTTCACAGTCTGTGACCTTAACCTACAGTCAGCAGCAGCAGCCAGATGATGTAAACAAAACTGTTTCAACCTTGCAGTAAACCTAGGCACGCATCAAAAGGTTCCGTTCAAGTACAACGTATATTGAAATTATAAGCAAACAGATACAACTCATACAAATCTCCAAGTCTGTGACCTTGCCCTTAGGTTTGCAGCAGCATCCAGATGATGCAAACTAATATGCATCCTTCCTGTAGTAACACTAAGCACATCTGAACAAAATTCCAATAGAAGCTTTAAAACCAGAGGACCAATGGTTCTGTAGCTCACCTGACACTTGGTCCTGGTATATATTTTCATGCTTTTATACATGTATATAGCACCAGGGCAGGGGCCCCCTCCCTTGGGGATTAATGTTGAGTCCCAATTCTATATACCAAGCCACAAGGTCACTGGGCCTTTGTTTCTGGACAAAGATTTCTGAAGGGTTTTTATCATATATGGGTGTGGCGGCCACCATGTTCATACGACCATGACCATCTGAACAAACTTTGATTCCTTTGACCCAGTATTAAAGCTCCATATGAAATACAGTAATCATTTGTATAAACTATGATGGGCCTGAGTGCCCAATGCTACATACCGGTACCAAGTTTCAAGGTTATAGGCCTTTCGGTTCTTGAGAAAAAGACTTTTGAAGAGTTTTTACCATATATGGGCATGGTGGCCATCTTGGTCAAGTGACCAAGACCATCTGAACAAACTATGGTTCCTTTAAACCGGTGAAGCTCCATATGAAATATGGCTTCAATTGACCTTAGTGGCCTCTGAGAAGATGTTTGAAAATGTTGACGGGTGACAGAATCTCAATGACCTTGTACAAAAGTCAAAGAATTACCTTGACCTTTATTGACAAAATATCTTCATCTGGTCATTTAGTCAACCATATATACCAAATATTGCACCTTAGACTTAAATAGTTTCTGAAAAATCCACTGTTTAAGCATTTTCCCATATAAAAGACTACATAATGTACCACAGTTGACAGTATCATAAATTAGGTCAAAGTCAACGCACGATCATTTGTATAAACTATGATGGGCTTGAGTGCCCAAAGCTACATACCACGTTTCAAGGTCATACACCTTTTGGTTCTGGAGAAGAAGATTTTGAAGGGTTTTTACCATATACGGGCATGGCGGCCATCTTGGTCAAGACCCTGAGAACAAACTTTTATTCCCTGATCACACTTAGACTCCATATTTTGCTTCAATCAGACCAGTGGTTTCAGAGGAGTAGATGTTTTGAAAATCTTGATGACGGACAGACAGACAAAATGACCTTGACCTTCAGTGACATATATCTTCATCTGGTCATTTAGTTGACCATATATACCATGTATTGTACCTAATACTTAAATAGTTTCTGAGAAATCCACTGTATAAGCGTTTTCCCATTTAAAAGCCTAACGTACCAAAGTTGACCATGTCGTAAATTAATTCAAGGTCAACGCATGGTCATGATTTGTATAAACTATGATGGGCCAGCATGCCACATACCAAGTTTCAAGGTCATAGGCCTTTTGGTTCTGGAGAAGAAGATTTTTGAAGGGTTTTTACCATATATGGGCATGGCGGCCATCTTGGTCATGTGACCCAGACCCCGGGTATACATACCAAGTTTCAAGGTCATAGGTCTTTTGGTTCTAGAGAAGAAGATTTTTGAAGGGTTTTTACCATATATGGGCATGGTGGCCAACTTGGTCATGTAGCCCAGCCCCCCGGTATAAACTTTAGTTCCCCTATCCCACTGAGACACCATATGAAATTTGGCTTCAATCTCCCCAGTGGTTTCAGAGGAGAAGATGTTTGAAAATCTTGATGACGGACAGACCGACAAAATGACTTTGACCTTCAGTGACATAATATCTTCCTCTGGTCATTTAGTTGACCACATATACCACATATTGTATCTTAGACTTAAGTAGTTTCTGAGAAATCCACTATATAAGCGTTTTCCCGCATGCCCAAAGCTACATACCAAGTTTCAAGGTCATAGGCCTTTTCTGGAGAAGAAGATTTTTGAAAGTTTTTTACCATATATGGGCATGGCGGCCATCCTGGTCATGTGACCCAGACCCCGGGTACAAACTTTCGTTCCCCCATCCCACTGAGACTCCATATGAAATTTGGCTTCAGTTGGTCCAGTGGTTTCAGAGGAGAAGATGTTTGAAAATTGTGACGACGGATGGTCCGACGGAATGACCTTGACCTTTAGTGACATGTATCTTCATCTGGTCATTTAGTCGACCATGTATACCAAGTATTGTACCTTAGACTTAAATATTTTCTGAGAAATCCATTGTTTAAGCGTTTCCCAATGTAAAAGCCTAACGTACCAAAGTTGACCATGCCGTAAATTAGATCAAGGTCAACATTAGGTCATCATTTGTATATACTATGTTGGGCCCGCATGACCAATGCTACATAACAAGTTTCAAGGTCATAGGTCTTTTGGTTCCGGAGAAGAAGATTTTTGAAGGATTTTTACCATATATGGGCATGGCGGCCATCTTGGTCATGTGACCCAGACCTTGGGTATTAACTTTCGTTCACCCGTCCCACTGAGACTCCATATGAAATTTGGCTTCAATCGGCCCAGTGGTTTCAGAGGAGAAGATGTTTGAAAATCTTGACGACGGATGGTCCGACGGAATGACCTTGACCTTTAGTGACATAATATCTTCATCTGGTCATTTAGTCGACCATGTATACCAAGTATTGTACCTTAGACTTAAATATTTTCTGAGAAATCGACTGTTAAAGCATTTTCCCATATAAAAGCCTAACGTACCAAAGTTGACCATGCCGTAAATTAGGTCAAGGTCAACGCAAGGTCATGATTTGCATAAACTATGATGGGCCTGCATGCCCGATGCTACATACCAAGATTCAAGGTCATAGGCCTTTTGGTTCTTGGGGCAGAAGATTTTTGAAGGGTTTTTACCATATTTGGGTATAGCGGCCATCTTGGTCATGTGACCCAGACCTTGGGTATAAACTTTCGTTCCCCCGTCCCACTGAGACTCCATATGAAATTTGGCTTCAATCGGCCCAGTGGTTTCAGAGGAGAAGATGTTTGAAAATCTTGATGACGGATGGTCCGACGGAATGACCTTGACCTTTAGTGACATAATATCTTCATCTGGTCATTTAGTCGACCATGTATACCAAGTATTGTACCTTAGACTTAAATAGTTTCTGAGAAATCAACTGTTTAAGCGTTTTTCAATATAAAAGCCTAACGTACCAAAGTTGACGATGCCATAAATTAGGTCAAGGTCAACACAAGGTCATTATTTGTACAAACTATGATAAGCCGGCATGCCCGATGCTATATACCAAGTTTCAAGGTCATAGGCCTTTTGGTTCTGGAGAAGATTTTTGAAGGGTTTTTACCATATATGGGTATGGCGGCCATCTTGGTCATGTGACCCAGACCCCGGGTATAAACTTTCGTTCCAACATCCCACTGAGACTCCATATGAAATTTGGCTTCAATCGGCCCAGTGGTTTCAGAGGAGAAGATGACCCATCACTGTGACCTCATTCTGCTATAGATTTTTTTTTTATTTTGATAATTCTGAATACCAAGGTCCCAATTATGCTTCAAACAATATTTCAACCAAATATACCTAGTGGATCTATAGAAAAAGTTGATTTTATTGGTTTTGCTATTTTTAGTAACAGCAACAATCTTGGATTCTCGACCCCACAGAATTTTACCATTCTGAAGCACTGCAGACTGATCATGCTGCATGTGAATTTTCAGACCCATGGATGCAGTGGTTTCACAGAATAAGTCACTTGAATGTACTTAAATGCTAGGGTCGACTTAAATTATTCTAGGGTCAACGTAAGGTCACTGTGATCCAATTCTGCTACAGATTTTTTTTCATTTTGATAATTCTGAATACCAAGGTCCTACATATGCTTCATACAAAATTTCAGCCAAATATACCACGTGGATCTGGAGAAAAAGTTGATTTTATTGGTTTTGTTATTTTTATTAATGGCGGCCATCTTGGATTCCTAACCCAACCGGATTTTACCATTCTGAAGCATGCTGCATGTGATATTTGAGAACCATGGATGCAGTGGTTTCAGAGAAAAGGTCATTTGAATGGACTAAAATGCTAGGGTCGACGTAAATTGTGAACAGACGGATGGACGGAAAACCGAACGCCTATATCACACAATGCTAAAGCAGGTGCGAAAAAAACATAATAGCACCAGCATCTGTTCCAAAAATACATTTTCAAAACATTTACAAGCATCAGAAAATAAACACTAGCCTTAAAAAAAACAAGAGGGCCATGATGGCCCTGGATCGCTCACCTGAGTATCCTGTGAACTTAACCTCAGAAACATCCATACGTCCAACAGACAGAGTTTCACAAAGATTCAATGGAAAATGAACCCCTTATTGTGTACCTTAGGTTTTTATAAGATTTAACCTAATGACCTTGTTTTTGACCCCACATGACCCAGTTTCAAACCTGGTCTAGATTTCTTGGATATAAACATTCTGCAAAAGTTCATGAATATCGGATCAAAACAGCTGTGCCCTCTAGAGCATAAACAATGCTTTTCTAAGGTTTGACCAAGTTTTTGACCCGACATGACCAAGTTGCACCCTTGGTCCAGATTTGTAGGAGAAAAACATTTTGACTAAGTCTCATGAAGATTAGAACAAAACTGTGTCCTCTAAAGCATTCACATGGTTTTTCTAAGAACTGACCTAGTGACCTAGTTTTTGACCTGACATGGCCCAGTTTCAAATCAGGTCTAGATTTCATTAAAATAAACATTCTGACAAAGTTTCATGTTGATTATATCATAACTGTGCCCTAAAGAGTGTACACAACGTTTTTCTAAGATTTGACCTTGTGATCTAGTTTTTGACCCCACATGACCCAGTATCAAAGTTGGTCTAGATTTCATTCAGATAAACTTTCTAACCATGTTTCATGCTGATTGGATCGTAACTGTGCCCTCTGATTCATTCTAAGATTTATTTCTATTTTTAGCTCTGGTGGCCATTTTGTACAGCAGAGTGGAACCATTTCAGCAATTTTTGTTTAGAACCATGAGTCAAACACTTCTGTGAAATTATTTTGAAATCGAGCCATTGGCTTTAGAGGAGGTGTCGTTTAAAGGTTTTTCTATATTTAGCTCTGGTGGCCATTTTGTTCAGCAGAGCTGAACAATTTTAGCAATTTTGGTAGAGGGTCTCCTATGGAACATTTCTGTGAAATTATTTCAAAATCTTCCCAGCAGTTTTGGAGGCGAAGTCGTTTAAAGGTTTTTCTATTTTAGCTCTGGCGGCCATATTGTTCAGCCGAGCGGAACCGGTAGAGCAATTTTGGTAGCAGGACTCCTAGGGAACATTTCTGTGAAAATATTTCAAAATCTACCCAGCAGTTTTGAGGCGAAGTCGTTTCAAGGTTTTTTCTATGTTTAGCTCTGGCAGCCATTTTATTCAGCGGAGCGGAACCGTTTTAGGAAATTTTGTAGAGGGTGTCTTAAGGAACATTTCTGTGAAATTATTTCAAAATCTGCCAAGCAGTTTTGGAGGCAAAGTCATTTAAAGGTTTTTCTATTTTTAGCTCTGGCGGCCATTTTGTTCTGTGAAGTGGAACCGTTTTAGCAATTTTGGTAGAGGGTGTCCTAAGAAACATTTCTGTGAAATTATTTTAAAATCTGCCCAGTAGTTTTGGAGGAGAAGTTGTTTAAAGTTTTTCTATTTTTAGCTCTGGCAGCCATATTGTTCAGCGAAGCGGAACCATTTGAGAAATTTTGGTTAAGGGCCTCCGTAGAAACATTTCTGTGAAATTATTTCAAAATCTGCCAAGCAGTTTTGGAGGAGAAGTCGTTTAAAGGTTTTTCTATTTTTAGCTCTGGCGGCCATTTTGTTCAGCCGAGCTGACTCGTTTTAGCAATTTTGGTAGAGGGTCTCCTAAGAAACATTTCTGTGAAATTATTTCAAAATCTGCCCAGCAATTTTGGAGGAGAAGTCGTTTAAAGGTTTTTCTATTTTTAGCTCTGGCGGCCATATTGTTCAGCGGAGCGGAACCGTTTGAGCAATTTTGGTTAAGGGCCTCCTAAGGAACATTTTTGTGAAATTATTTCAAAATCCGTCCAACACTTTTGGAGGCGAAGTCGTTTAAAGTTTTTTTCTATTTTTAGCTCTGGCGGCCATTTTGTTCAGCAGAGCGGAACCGTTTTAGCAAGTTTGGTAGAGGGTCTCCTAAGAAACATTTCTGTGAAAATACATCAAAATCTGCCCAGCAGTTTTGGAGGATTTTGGTTGGTTGATTTGATGCTTAACGTCCACGGTAAACAACTAAGGTCATGTCGGGACGGTCAGTTAACCTAACCACACTATTCCTGGGCAGGCTTAGACCTCCTAAGCGGTTAACCAGTACTAAGTGCACATACTTTCGCCAGTAACTGACAACTACCCTTCTTGAATCAGCGGAAGGAGAAACGAAAGTATGTGGCCAGACCGGGATTCGAACCCAGGACCTCTGACTTACGAGTCAGGTGCCCTACCGATTGCGCTACCCGGCCCGGCCATTTTGGAGGAGAAGTCGTTTAAAGGTTTTTCTATTTTTAGCTCTGGCGGCCATTTTGTTCAGCGGAGCGGAACCGTTTGAGCAATTTTGGTAAAAGGCCTCCTAAGGAACATTTCTGTGAAATTATTTCAAAATCTGCCCAGCAGTTTTGGAGGAGAAGTCGTTTAAAGGTTTTTCTATTTTTAGCTCTGGTGGCCATATTGTTCAGTGGAGCGGAACCATTTTAGCATTTTTGGTAGAGAGTCCCCCAAGGAACATTTCTGTGAAATTATTTCAAAATCTGTCCAGCAGTTTTGGAGAAGTCGTTTAAAGCAAAAGTTGACGACGGACGAACGACGGACGACGGACAAAGACTGATCACAATAGCTCACCTTGAGCACTTAGTGCTCAGGTGAGCTAAAAATTCAACAGGATTGTCTTCAAATATTATAGGTTTTTCCAGGAAAATAAAGATCATTTATAGGTTTTAGTAAATAAATTCTACTCGATTCGACAAAAATTTTAGATTATTATAGGTTTTCTAGATTTTCCTAGGAGGCCTGGGACTTGTAAAAAGAAAGTAGGTCACGCTGACCTACTTCTGCTACAGATTTTTTTAAATTTTTATAACTTTATTGACCAAGGTACCACTAAGGTCCCATGCAAAATTTAAGCCAAATGTACCCAGGGATTCTGGAAAAAAAAGCCAATTTTGTAGTTTTTGCTATTTTATAAGTTACAGCGTCCATCTTGGATTCTCGACATGGCCAAAATTAATCATTCTGAAGCCCTGTAGTCTGGTCATGCTCTGTGTGAAATTTGAGAACCATGGGTGTAGTGGTTTCAGAGTAGTCACGAGAATGAACTTAATCGCTAGAGTCAATGTAAATTGTAAATGAACTAACGGACAGAAAACAGGACGCCTATATTGCATCTTGCTTAAGCAGGTGCGACAAAATAACAGAGTTTCAAGGCTCTAACTCAACTAGTTTTTTTCAGATATCTCTTGCTAACAGTATTTCATTATGATTTTTTCAAAAGGACGTATCTCAGGAAGGGGACATAATCCTAAAGAAAAAGCTATCTAGAAAATTGTGTCTGTAAGACACTTATGATGCCCCCGTGCAGCGCCTGTCACAGGACATGTGTACATCCCTAATGCAGCTTTCAAGCACAAATGCTATTTACAAAGAATCCACTGAAAACATTTCACAAACTTTATACCCTACAGTGCAAAATGCAGCCCAAAATGACTAAGTTTAAAAGGCCATAATTCCTTCAGAATTATTTTCTTCCTATCATAACCAACATGCACATCTTCACTGTTTCCACAATAAGTCTCCAATGTCTGAAAAACAGCCAAATGAAAATTGTGGGAGGAGTTGATTACACAAAGTACTTACCCTACAATGCAAACATATGCCTAAAATGACTAAGTTCAAAAGGCTATAATTCTGTCAAAATTAATTCCAGCTCCAACAAAAAACCCATATGCACATCTCCAATATGTCCATAACATGTATGCAAAGTTTGGAAAAGATCGATTGAAAACTGATGGAGGAGTTGATTACACAAACTCCCCACCCTACATATGTAAAAATTTGCCTAAAATGACTAAGTTCAAAAGGCCGTAATTCTGTCAAAATCAATTCAAGTTCCTACAAAAACCCATATGCACATCTTCAATATGTCCACAACATGTATGCAAGGTTTGAAAAAGATCCATTGAAAATTGTGGGAGGAGTTGATTACACAAACTACATACCCTATAATGCAAAAACTTGCCTAAAATGACTAAGTTCAAAAGGCAGTAATTATGACAAAATTAATTCTAGCTCCAACAAAAACCCATATGCACATCTTCAATATGTCCACAACATGTATGCAAGGTTTGAAAAAGATCCATTGAAAACTGTGGGAGGAGTTGATTACACAAACTACATAACCTACAATGCAAAAATTTGCCTAAAATGACTAAGTTCAAAAGGCAGTAATTATAAGAAAATTAATTCTAGCTCTAACAAAAACCTACATGCATATCTTCAATATGTCCACAACATGTATGCAAGGTTTGAAAAAGATTCATTGAAAACTGTGGGAGGAGTTGATTACACAAACTACATACCTACAATGCAAAAATTTGCCTAAAATGACTAAGTTCAAAAGGCCGTAATTCTGTCAAAATTAATTCTAGCTCCAATAACAAGAATTCCACAGGAATGCTATGTCGCACCTGCCTTGCACTTCCACAATAGTAGAGGTCATGGTGAGAAGAAAGTGTATGCAAGGCTACATTTTTGTATTAAAATTGTGCTTACAAGGTCAAAATAATTTATCTTGAAATATAGTTCATTTAAAGGAGAATCTTTGTGCAACATTTTATATTTGCAACCACTATGGTTAAAGAGAAACAGACTTAAATGCTAGTAACATAATTTGGACGTAAAGTTTTACAAATTTAAGTCAGCAGAGCTTGAAATACTGCTGGAAGCATAGAAATAAGTGCAATATCCCTGTTGACCATTCTAAGAAGAATACCATATCTGATTTGATGACTGTTGGTATCATAGTTTGGGAGGAATGGACTTAAACACTAGGGTTGACATGATTCTAAACGGTAAATTTTATGAAGTCAGCAGGACTTAAACTTACGTCAAGGGTAAAATAAGTGTAGCATTCCTGCAGAACATACTAGGAAAAAACTTTATGCCAAGTCTGATGATGTAGGTATCATAGTTTGAGAGAAATTGACTTCAACAATAGGGTCTTCTGATTTTGAACATAAAATTTTACTAAGTCAGCAGAGCATGAAATATAGGTCAAGAGTAAAAATAAGAGCAAGAACCCCCAAGACTATCCTAAAAAGAAACTTTGTGCAAGATTTGATGATTGTAGGTAGCATGGTTAGAAAGAAATGGATTTAAACACTAAGGTCGATGTGATTTAGAACCCTTAATTTTACCAAGTCAGCAGAGTGTGAAATATAGGTCAAAAGTAAAAAAAAGTGCAAGAACCCCTGAGACCATCCTAAGAACAAACTTTGTGCAAGATTTGATGATTGTAGGTAGCATAGTTTAAGAGAAATGGACTTAAACACTAGGGTCGATGTAAGTGTTGATGGACGGACGGACGGACGTACGGAATAACAGAATGACGGACGGACGGAAAACCGGACTCCTATATCGCACCTTGCTAAAGCAGGTGCGACAAAAACCCACATGCACATTTTCAATATGTCCACAACATGTATGTGAAGATTGAAAAAGATCCACTGAAAACTGTGGGAGGAGTTGATTACACAAACTCTATACCGTAAAGTGTGACGAACGGACGGATGGACGGACAGACAGACGGACGGACGGACAGACAGGAGCAAATCTTAATGCCCCCTGACTATCGTGACGGGGGCATAAAAATAGGTATGCACTGCACTTAAATTTTAGCAACAAAAAGATCTCTTTCAAACCTTGGTCACAGTTTGCACCAACATTTTCATATCACACTTTTTCCACCCAAAGAATTCAATAGGTATATACATAATTAAATCATCATAGATACAAAGTACATCAATGAGCAGTATATATTATGAAGAGTAAACCTCACAGGCTTAAATATATAAGACAGAATCTCTGGATCATAAAATAAAGGCTACTGACCTACATATAGTTGCAGGCAAACAACCATTATTACAAGTATAACATTTATCCAATGGAACCCTTCTTTGAGAAGTTTTTGCCCCAAACCAATAATTATGCAGCCATCCCGTGCCTCCTCTTTTTATAGAATGCACTACTCTAGGGGCCAGCATGGAGCTTTCAGATAGGGAGTTTTGCGACATTTTCTGCACTTTTGTCCAAGTTTTGTATTTTCCTACATGTTTTATACATTTTCACTTCTCCCTCAGCTCTAAATAGGGAGACTATTTCTCCCAAATCGCCATGACAATTTACTCTAAAGGCCCACTTCTTTTGACATTCCAGACTGACGATACATCACCTGTATCATAATATTCTTTCGGGGAAGAGGATGGTCCACAGCAAAAGTTCAAATGATTTTTGTACAATTCCATTTTGTCCTTTCCAAATTTTTCAAAATCTGCAGTATACCCAGACTCCTTTATTGCAACTGTAATTCCAGAACAAAGGTATTTATAATTAAGTGTTAACCACATAGCCAGAACTGTGCTTTTTTTAATACCTCTACCAGGCACTTGTAAGTCAAAACAAGTGCTTTCTAACAGAAAATCATGTTCACTGTCATAGAAGTAAAATACTACATGCTTTTTAGAAATTCCTATGCATGGTGCTAAAAATGACTTGTACTCTGGATGTTTGTTTCTTTGTAAAAATGAAAATACAATTGTCTGGGCCAGCATCTGCTCTTCATAGTCTACCACTCTGCCCTGTGATTTTACTTCCACTGGTGAAGATCCATTTCTTACTTCTGGTTCCTCTGGGGAAAGTATTATTGGCTGATGGCCTACCATAATGTCCAAATAACCATGCCATATCTCTGTATTACCTGTAAAATAAACAAGAGGGCCATGAGGCCCTGAACCGCTCACCTGCGCAATTGCCAAAGTGGCTTTTTCTTATGTCTGAAATTGCCAAAAAATGAGTTTTGGGTCAAAAGTCAAAGAATGACCACTACTTCTTGTACTCATAAATCTTCATGTTCACATTAAGACAACCATACATAGCATTTTTAGGCCAAAATCTTCAAACCTATCCATGAAATCTTATGTTCTAGCATTTTCCCATATTTGACCATGCCGCTAAAAAAGTCAAGGTAAACCCAAGGTCATCATTTGAACAGTCTTGGTTGGACTCCATAGAACTCCATAGAACTCCATGCTACTTAACCAAGTTTACAGGCCATTGGTGTATTGGTTCTAGAGAAGAAAAATATTATAGGTTTATACCATAAATGGGTATGGCGGCCATGTTGGTCATGTGACCTGGACCATTTGAACAAATTTTTGTTCAATCAAGCTCTGGAGGCTCTATATGAAATGTGTTAACAATTGGCTCTTTGCCTTTTGAGGAAATGTTTGAAAATGTCAAAATATGAGAGATCTGGGTTAAAGATCAAAGAATGACCTTGACCTCTTGTACTCATAATTCTTCATGACCTCATTAAGGTAACTGTATATACCAATTTTTAGGCCTCAATCTTCAAAACTTCCCATGAAATCTTATGTTCTAGCATTTTCCCATATTTGACCTTGCCGTAAAAAAGGTCAAGGTCAACCCAAGGTCATAATTGGAATAATCTTGATAGTACTGGAGTACCCAATGCTACATACCAAGTTTCAAGGCCATTGGTCAATTGGTTCTGGAGAAGAAGATTTTTTAAAGGTTTTTACCATATATGGGCATGGCCGCCATGTTGGTCATGTGACCCAGACCATTTGAAGAAATTTTCCTTCCCTCAACCCCTGAAGGCTGTTTATGAAATGTGTTTACAAGTTGCTCAGTGGCTTTTATGAAGAAGTTTGAAATAGTCAAACAATGAGAATTCAGGGTCAAAATGTCAAAGAACAACTTTGACCTTTTGTACTCACAAATCTTCATATACTCATTAAGATGACTGTATTATCCAATTTTTAGGCCTAAATCTTCAAAACTTTCCATGAAATCTTATGTTCCAGCATTTTTCCATATTTGACCTTGCTGTAAAATGGTCAAGGTCAACCCAAGGTCAACATTTTAAACAATCTTGATATCACTGGAGTACCCAATGCTACATACCAAGTTTAAAGGCCATCTGTCAAATGATTCTGGAGAAGAAGATTTTTAAAGGTTTTTACCATACATGGGCATGTCAGCTATGTTGGTCATGTGACCTGGACCGTTTGAATTAATTTTTGTTCACTCTAACCCTGAAGATTTTATATGAAATTTGGTTACAATTTGCCCAGTGGTTTTTGAGGAGATTGTTTGAAATTGTCAAAATATGAGAGTTCTGGTTCAAAGGTCAATGAATGACCTTGACCTTTTGTACTTATGAATCTTCATGTACTCATTAAGATGACTGCATACTCCAATTTTTAGGCCTTAATCTTCAAAACTTTCCAAGAAATCTTATGTTCTAGCATTTTTCCCATATTTGACCTTGCCGTAAATAAGGTCAAGGTAAATCCAAGGTCATCATTTGAACAATCTTGATAGTACTTGGGTACTCGATGCTACATACCAAGTTTCAAGGCCATTGGTCAACTGGTTCTGGAGAAGAAGATTTTTAAAGGTTTTTGCCATATATGGGCGTGGCGGCCATGTTGGTCATGTGACCTGGACCGTATGAATAAATTTTTGCTCCCTCAAACCCTGGAGGCTCTATATGAAATTTGGTTCCAATTGGCCCAGTGACTTTTGAGAAGATTGTTTGGAATTGTCAAAATATCAGAGTTCTGGTTCAAAGGTCAAAACATGACCTTGACCTCTTGTACTCCTAAATCTTCATGTACTCATTAAGATGATTGTAGATACCAATTTTAGCCTAAAATCTTCAAGAGTTTCCAAGATATCTTATGTTCTAGCATTTTGCCATATAAAAGCACAAGGAAGCAAATTTGACCTTACCGTAAAAAAGGTCAAGGTCAACCCAAGGTCATAATTTGAACAACCTTGGTAGTACTCCCACACCCAATGCTACATACCAAGTTTCAAGGCCATCTGCCTATTGGTTCTGGAGAAGAAGACTTTTCTAGGTTTTTACCATATATGGGCATGGCGGCCATATTGGTCATGTGACCAGGACCGTTTGAACAACTTTTCGTTCCCCCTTCCTCTGGAGGCCACATATGAAATTTGGTTACAATTGGCCCAGCGGTTTCAGAGGAGAAGTCGTTTGAAATTGTTGACGGACGGACGGACGGACGGACGGATGACGGACGGACGGACGACGACGGACGGCGGAGCCTTACCATCCTATAAGCTCCCCCGGAGCTGCTGGCTCAGGTGAGCTAAAAAAAACTAGAGCAAGTGAGCAGAGGCTCATGTATACCCCCGACCAGCGCCACCGCCTAATGAAACCATCGCCTTATGAAACTACTGCCTAATGAAACCGATCTTAAACATGGTTTGAACCTAGAAGTAAACTTTGTCACCTATCAAATGGTTCCATCAAAGTATATCATAAATATCAGCAAAGGGTACTAACTTAACACAAAACTTTAATGTAAACATATAAGTCTGTGCCTATGAGCTTGGTCAGCAGCAGCATCCTGATGATGTCAACTTATCTGAATGAACATAGACGTAAACTTAGTCGTATATCAACATGACCTGTCACAGGGACAGAATAGCTCGCCTGACAGCGCCTTGCCCATCGCATAAAAAACTTTAACGTACAAGAGGCCCAAATGGGCCTGATATCGCTCACCTGGCTATTGTGCAACGGAACCATTCTGATACAAAATTGGTCCAATTCCACTGAGAATTTCTCATTTTCACATTTTGCTACTTTTAGTAACAGAGGCCAACTTGCCTGGTCTTTATATATTTACTTTTGAAACACCTCAATGCAAGAATCATTTTGCCACAAATTTCATCAAAATCCATTCAGGGGTTACTGAGATATTGCCAGTTTCATGTTTTGTGCTACTTTTAGTAACGGCAGATGGCGGCCATCTTGGATTGCTAAAATGCAAAAAATCGAAAAGCCTTCATGCAAGGACCATTGTGACACAAATTTGGTCCAATTCCATTGAGATTTTAGGATTTTCACATTTTTCTATTTTTAGTAACACAGGCCAATATGACTGGTCTTACAGTGAGATATTTTTGAAACATCTCAATGCAAGAATCATTTTGACACAAATTTCGTCAAAATCCATTCAGCGGTTACTGAGATATTGTCATTTTCATGTTTTGTGCTATTTTTAGTAACGGCAAATGGCGGCCATCTTGGAATGCCAAATGCAAACTAGAAAATGTGTTTATGAAACACTATGCCCCCAACCATATGCCTGTCTCTAGAGAAGGTTCATCCAATAATGCTTGTACCTTTGTACCATAGGTTTACAATGCACTAAGTCGAAAAAGGGGCTTAACTCAGTCAAAAATTTACGAATTGTTTTCGAAAGTTAATCAGGTCATCTACACCTTGGGCAATATCAACCTGCAAAAATCATGATCCTAGCATCAGGGGTTCTCCAGATATTTTGTTCACAAGCTTCCATAGGCAAATAATGTACTAAGTTGAAAAAGGGGCATAACTCAATCCAAAATTTACAAATTATTTTCAAAAGTTAATCAGGTCATCTACACCACAGGCAGTATCTTCCTGCATAAAATCATGCTCCTAGCATCAGGTGTTCTTGAGACATTTTGTTCACAAGGTTCCATAGACTTACAATGCACTAAGTCAAAAACGGGGCATAACTCAATAAAAAATTCATGATTTCTTTTCAAAAGTTAATCAGGTCATCTACACCACCGGCAGTATCTTCCTGCAAAAAATCATGCTCCTAACATCAGGGGTTCTTGAGATATTTTGTTCACAAGGTTCCATAGGCTTACAATGCACTAAGTCGAAAAAGGGGCATAACTTTGTCAAAAATTCACGAATTTGTTTCAAAAGTTAATCAGGTCATCTACACCTTGGGCATTCTCATCCTGCTAAACCTCATGATCCTAGCATCAGGGGTTCTTGAGATATTTTGTTCACAAGTTTCCACAGGCTAAGTCGAAAAAGGGGCATAACTCTGGAAATACATGACCGGCGGAAAAATAAAAAAATACGGGTCTGCTTATTTTCCATACTGATCATGTGTATAAAGTTTCAAGTTCCTAGCTCTTATTGTTCATGACTATATGTAAGGGTACCTTTGTACCATAGGCTTCAATGCACTAAGTCGAAAAAGGGGAATAACTTGATCAAAAATTCATGAATTTTTTTTCAAAAGTTAATCAGGTCATCTACACCACAGGCAGTATCTTCCTGCAAAAAATCCTGCTCCTAGCTTCAGGGGTTCTTGAGATATTTTGTTCACAAGGTTCCATAGGGTTACAATGCACTAAGTCGAAAAAGGGGCATAACTCGGTCAAAAATTCACTAATTTGTTTCAAAAGTTAATCAGGTCATCTACACCTTGGGCATTCTCATCTTGCAAAGCCTCATGATCCTAGCATCAGGGGTTCTTGAGATATTTTGTTCACAAGGTTCCACAGGCTAAGTCGAAAAAGGGGCATAACTCTGGAAATACATTGCCGGCGGAAAAATAAACTAGAAAATGTGTTTATGAAACACTATGCTCCCAACCATATGCTTGTCTCTAGAGAAGGCTCATCCAATAATGCTTGTACCTTTGTACCATAGGCTTACAATGCACTAAGTCGAAAAAGGGGCTTAACTCAGTCAAAAATTTACGAACTGTTAGAAAGTTAATCAGGTCATCTACACCTTGGGCAATATCAACCTGCAAAAATCATGATCCTAGCATCAGGGTTTCTCCAGATATTCTGTTCACAAGCTTCCATAGGCAAATAATGCACTAAGTTGAAAAAGGGGCATAACTCAATCCAAAATTAACAAATTATTTTCAAAAGTTAATCAGGTCATCTACACCATAGGCAGTATCTTCCTGCATAAAATCATGCTCCTAGCATCAGGTGTTCTTGAGATATTTTGTTCACAAGGTTCCGTAGGCTTACAATGCATTAAGTCGAAAAAGGGGCATAACTCAATAAAAAATTCATGATTTCTTTTCAAAAGTTAATCAGGTCATCTACACCACAGGCATTATCTTCCTGCAAAAAATCATGCTACTAACATCAGGGGTTCTTGAGATATTTTGTTCACAAGGTTCCATAGGCTTACAATGCACTAAGTCGAAAAAGGGGCATAATTCGGTCAAAAATTCACTAATTTGTTTCAAAAGTTAATCAGGTCATCTACACCTTGGGCATTCTCATCCTGCAAAACCTCATGATCCTAGCATCAGGGGTTCTTGAGATATTTTGTTCACAAGTTTCCACAGGCTAAGTCGAAAAAGGGGCATAACTCTGGAAATACATGACCGGCGGAAAAATAAAAAAATACGGGTCTGCTTATTTTCCATACTGATCATGTGTATAAAGTTTCAAGTTCTTAGCTCTTATTGTTCTTGACTATATGTAAGGGTACCTTTGTACCATAGGCCTCAATGCACTAAGTCGAAAAAGGGGAATAACTCGATAAAAAATTCACAAATTTTTTTCAAAAGTTAATCAGGTCATCTACACCACAGGCAGTATCTTTCTGCAAAAAATCATGCTCCTAGCTTCAGGGGTTCTTGAGATATTTTGTTCACAAGGTTCCATAGGCTTACAATGCACTAAGTCGAAAAAGGGGCATAATTCAGTCAAAAATTCACGAACTTGTTTCAAAAGTTAATCAGGTCATCTACACCTTGGGCATTCTCATCTTGCAAAGCCTCATGATCCTAGCATCAGGGTTTCTTGAGATATTTTGTTCACAAGGTTCCACAGGCTAAGTCGAAAAAGGGGCATAACTCTGGAAATACATTGCCGGCGGAAAAATAAAAAAAATACGGGTCTGCTTATTTTCCATACTGATCATGTGTATAAAGTTTCAAGTTCCTAGCTCTTATTGTTCTTGACTATATGTAAGGGTACCTTTGTACCATAGGCCTCAATGCACTAAGTCGAAAAAGGGGAATAACTAGATCAAAAATTCACGAATGTGTTTCAAAAGTTAATCAGGTCATCTACACCACAGGCAGTATCTTCCTGCAAAAAATCATGCTCCTAGCTTCAGGGGTTCTTGAGATATTTTGTTCACAAGGTTCCATAGGCTTACAATGCACTAAGTCGAAAAAGGGGCATAACTCGGTCAAAAATTCACGAAATTGTTTCAAAAGTTAATCAGGTCATCTACACCTTGGGCATTCTCATCCTGCAAAACCTCATGACCCTAGCATCAGGGGTTCTTGAGATATTTTGTTCACAAGGTTCCACAGGCTAAGTCGAAAAAGGGGCATAACTCTTGAAATATGTGACCCAGGAAAAAAGAAAAAACACTTGTTCGCTTATTTTTCATACTGATCATGTGTATAAAGTTTCAAGCTCCTAGCTCTTAAGGTTCTTGAGTTAGAGGACAGACGGACAGACGGACAGGCCCAAACCAATATGCCCCCACAATTTCTCCGAAATTGGGGGCATAAAAATACGGGTCTGCTTATTTTCCATACTGATCATGTGTATAAAGTTTCAAGTTCCTAGCTCTTATTGTTCTTGACTATATGTAAGGGTACCTTTGTACCATAGGCCTCAATGCACTAAGTCGAAAAAGGGGAATAACTCGATCAAAAATTCACGAATTTTTTTCAAAAGTTAATCTGGTCATCTACACCACAGGCATTATCTTCCTGCAAAAAATCATGCTCCTAGCTTCGGGGATTCTTGAGATATTTTGTTCACAAGGTTCCATAGGCTTACAATGCACTAAGTCGAAAAAGGGGCATAACTCAGTCAAAAATTCACGAATTTGTTTCAAAAGTTAATCAGGTCATCTACACCTTGGGCATTCTCATCTTGCAAAGCCTCATGATCCTAGCATCAGGGGTTCTTGAGATATTTTGTTCACAAGGTTCCACAGGCTAAGTCGAAAAAGGGGCATAACTCTGGAAATACATTGCCGGCAGAAAAATAAAAAAATACGGTTCTGCTTATTTTCCATTCTGATCATGTGTATAAAGTTTCAAGTTCCTAGCTCTTATTGTTCTTGACTATATGTAAGGGTACCTTTGTACCATAGGCCTCAATGCACTAAGTCGAAAAAGGGGAATAACTCGATCAAAAATTCACGTATTTTTTCAAATGTTAATCAGGTCATCTACACCATAGGCAGTATCTTCCTGCACAAAATCATGCTCCTAGCTTCAGGGGTTCTTGAGATATTTTGTTCACAAGGTTCCATAGGCTTACAATGCACTAAGTCGAAAAAGGGGCATAACTCAGTCAAAAATTCACGAATTTGTTTCAAAAGTTAATCAGGTCATCTACACCTTGGGCATTCTCATCCTGCAAAACCTCATGATCCTAGCGTCAGGGGTTCTTGAGATATTTTGTTCACAAGGTTCCACAGGCTAAGTCGAAAAAGGGGCATAACTCTGGAAATATGTGACCCAGGAAAAAAGAAAAAACACATGTTCACTTATTTTTCATACTGATCATGTGTATAAAGTTTCAAGCTCCTATCTCTTACGGTTCTTGAGTTAGAGGACAGACGGACAGACGGACAGGCGCAAACCAATATGCCCTCACAATTTCTCCGAAATTGGGGGCATAAAAATCGAAAAAGCTTAATGAAAGGACCATTCTGACACAAAATTAATCCAACTCTATTGAGATTTTCTAATTTTCACATTTTTCTATTTTTAGTAACAGAGGCCAATATGAATGGTCTAAAGTTAGATATTTTTGAAACATCTCAATGCAAGAATCATTTTGACACAAATTTCGTCAAAATCCATTCAGTGGTTACTGAGATATTGTCATTTTCAGGTTTTGTGCTATTTTTAGTAACGGCAGATGGCGGCCATCTTGGAATGCCAAATTGCAACTAAGCAAAACGATTTCATGCAAGGAACATTCTGACACAAAATTGGTCCAATTCCATTCAAGGGTTCTTGAGTAATTGTCATTTTTATGTTTGTGCTATTTTTAGTAACGGCCCCCATGGTGGCCATCTTGGATAGTCAACTGGCACAAAATTGAAATAATTCCATTCAAGAACCAATTCTGACCAAATCTGGTCAGAATTGGTTGCATTTTCTTTAGATATTGACATTTGAGCAAAATCGGCCTTTAAAACGCTAAGTAGGTCACTGTGACCTAATTCCGCTATAGATTTTTTTTTATTTTTATAATTTTTAATACCAAGGTCCCACTTATGTTCCATGCAAACTTTCAACCAAATATACCAACTGGTTCTGGAGAAGAAGTTGATTTTGTTGTTTTTGCTATTTTTAGTAACAGCAGCCATCTTGGATTCTTGACCTGACCCAATTTTACAATTTTGAAACCCTGCAGTCTGGTCATGCTCCAGGTGAAATTTGAGATCCATGGGCTCAGTGGTTTTAGAGAAGAAGTTGTTTGAAGTTGTTTAAAAAGGTCATTTTTTGACATTGGCATTTGAGCAAAATTACACACGTAAACAGAAAGTAGGTCACTGTGACAAAACTCCGCCACAGATTTTTTCATTTTTACAATTTTGAATACCAAGGTTTCACTGATGTTCCATGCCAAAATTCAGACAAATATACCCAGTGGTTCTGGAGAAGAAGTTTATTTTGTTGTTTTTGCTATTTTTAGTAACGGTGGCCATCTTGGATTTTCAACCTGACCCAATTTTACAATTCTAAGACCCTGGAGTCAGGTCATGCCCCATGTGAACCATGGGACCAGTAGTTTGACAGAAGAAGATGTTTGAATATTTGTTTTTAGGTATTGACGGACAAATTCCGTGACGACGCACGACGCACGCATTGGTATGACAATAGCTCACTATGGCCCTTCGGGCCAGATGAGCTAAAAACTTAAACATGTTGCTAAAGCCGCCGCCCCAGCTGCTAACGCTGACGCTGGGGGTAGTACAATAGCTCTTCCTGAACTTCTTTCAGGCGAGCTAAAAAAGTTTCATCAAAGGATGTTGGAAATGTAAACAAGATCTGCCCGCATACAGGATAGCTCTTCTGCTACCTTGCCCATCACATAGAAAAACTTTAACATAAAACTTTAAAGTGTGATGCCCATACCCACGCTGACGTCCAAGTGACAACAAAAGCTCTCTGTATTAACTCAAAATTTAAAAGCAAATATACAAGTCTGTGACCTTGACCTTTGGTAAGCAGCTATGAACCTAAAAGTAAACCTAAAACCTAATCAAATATTAAAAGGTTCCATCAAAGGATATTGGAAATACAAAAGAAGAATATTAACTTAAGAAAAAAGTTAAATACATATGTTTAAGTCTGTGACCTTGACCATAGGTCAGCAGCAGCATCCAAATGATGTCAAGTAGTCTGCATGAATATTTAAGATAACCTAGTCATACATCAAAAGGTTTCATTGAAGGATGTTGGAAATATAAGCAAAGGGTATAAATTTAACGCAAAACTTTAACGCAAAATATACAAGTCTGTGACCTTGATCTTTGGTAAGCAGCAGCATCAAGATGATGTAAACTACTTTGTATGAACCTAAAGGAAACCCTAGTCAAATATCAATAGTCAACAATCAAATTGTACCATTTGCATGAATTTCATGCGGACGCTAGATAACTACTCCAGGAACAATTCTGTAAAAGTTTTGTCCAAATATCTGCAGCGATATAGCTATAAATGAAAATTTTCAACTTTCCTATTATAAGTCAATGGCAACTTAAAGTTCCCATAGAAACACAAGAGGCCCAAAAGGGCCTGATATCGCTCACCTGGCTTTTGTATCCGAATGGTCCCCATTCTGATACAAAATTGGTCCAATTCCAGAGATTTTCTCAATTTCACATTTTGCTACTTTTAGTAACAGAGGCCAACTTGTCTGGTCTTTATATATTTTCTTTTGAACCACATCAAGGCAAGAATCATTTTGCCACAAATTTCATCAAAATCCATTCAGGGGTTACTGAGATATTGTCAGTTTCATGTTTTGTGCTATTTTAAGTAACGGCAGATGGCGGCCATCTTAGAATGCCAAAATGCAAAAAATTGAAAAGCTTTCATGCAAGGACCATTTTGACACAAAATTGGTCCGGTTCCATTGTAATTTACTAATTTTCAAATTTTCCTATTTTAAGTAACAGAGACCCAACTTGACGCGTCAGTATATGTTAATTTGTGAAACACATCAAAGCAAGAATCATTTTGCCACAAATTTCGTCTCAATCGCTTCAGCGGTTAATGAGATGTTGTCATTTTCATGTTTTGTGCTATTTTTAGTAACGGCAGTTGGCGGCCATCTTGGAATGCCAAAATGCAGAAAATCGAAAAAGCTTATTGAAATGATCATTCTGACAGAAAATTAGTCCAATTCCACTGAGATTTTCTTATTTTCACATTTTTCTATTTTTAGTAACAAAGGCCATTATGACTTGTCTATATTTAGTTACTTTTGAAACATCTCAATGCAAAAATCATTTTGACACAAATTTCGTCAAAATCTATTCAGCGGTTACTGAGATATTGTCATTTTCATGTTTTGTGCTATTTTTAGTAACGGCAGTTGGTGGCCATCTTGGAATGCCAAATTGCAATTAATCGAAATGGCTTCATGTAAGGAACATTCTGACACAAAATTGGTCCAATTCCATTCAAGGGTTCTTGAGTAATTGTCATTTTATGTTTGTGCTATTTTTAGTAACGGCAGATGTTGGCCATCTTGGAAGCCAAATTGCAATTAATCGAAACGGCTTCATGCAAGGAACATTCTGACACAAAATTGCTCGAATTCCATTCAAGGGTTCTTAAGTAATTGTCATTTTTATGTTTGTGCTATTTTTAGTAACACCAGATGGTGGCCATCTTGGAATGCCAAATTGCAATTAATCGAAATGGCTTCATGCAAGGAACATTCTGACACAAAATTGGTCGAATTCCATTCAGGGGTTCTTGAGTAATTGTCATTTTTATGTCTGTGCTATTTTTAGTAACGGCCCCCATGGCGGCCATCTTGGATAGTCAACTGGCACAAAATTGAAATATTCCTTTTAAGGACCATTGCTGACCAAATCTGACCACAATCAATTGTGTTTTCTTGAGATACTGACATTTGAGCAAAATCGGTCTTGTAAACGCTAAGTAGGTCACTGTGACCTAATTCCGCTATAGATTTTTTTCATTTTTACAATTTTTAATCCAAAGGTCCCATTAATGTTCCATGCAAACTTTCGGCTAAATATACCAAATGGTTCTGGAGAAGAAGTTGATTTTGTTGTTTTTGCTATTTTTAGTAACGGCGGCCATCTTGGATTCTTGACCTGACCCAATTTTACAATTTTGAAACCCTGCAGTCTGGTCATGCTCCATGTGAAATTTGAAACCCATGGGTGCAGTGGTTTTAGAGAAGAAGTTGTTTGAAGTCGTTTGAATATGTCGTTTTTTGACATTGGCATTTGAGCAAAATTACACTCGTAAACAGAAAGTAGGTCACTGTGACAAAACTCCGCTACAGATTTTTTTCATTTTTACAATTTTGAATACCAAGGTTTCATTGATGTTCCATGCCAAAATTCAGACAAATATACCCAGTGGTTCTGGAGGAGAAGTTTATTTTGTTGTTTTTGCTATTTTTAGTAATGGCGGCCATCTTGGATTTTCAACCTGACCCAATTTTACAATTCTGAGACCCTGGAGTCAGGTCATGCCCCATGTGAAATTTGAGAACCATGGGACCAGCAGTTTTACAGAAGAAGATGTTTGAATATTTGTTTTTAGGTGTTGACGGACACATTCCGTCACGATGCACGACGCACGCCGGACGCATTTGTATGACAATAGCTCACTATGGCCCTTTGGGCCAGGTGAGCTAAAAACTACTGGAGGAACTGCCATGAGAAACAGTATTTTTATAGAGGCTAGTACTAAGACCCCTTCTGTAAAGTTTGAGTTGTATCAGTCGCATAGTTTTTGAGGAGATGATTTTTTTAATATTTTTATAATTTTTCGGTTGCCATGGCAACCATCAAAATTCTGCAACTTGTATAATTTAATAAGACTGGTTGAGGACTACTTAAGGAACATTTCTATGAAAGTTTTGTCAAAATATCTGCACCGACATAGCAATAAATGCAAATTTTCCATTTTGCCATTATAAGGCAATGGCAACTTTAAGTTCCCATTGTTACCAAACTGCTGGAGCAATTGAATATTTTTTCTATTTTTTATCATTCAGTTACCATGGCAACCAGCCAAATTGTGCAATTTCCATAAATTTCATGTGGTTGATAGAGGACTACTAAAGCAACATTTCTGTAAAAGTTTTGTCAAAATATCTGCAGTGACATTGCAATAAATGCAAATTTTCAATTTTTCCCATACAAGTCAATGGAAAATTTTAGTTGCCATTAGCAACAAAAGTTCTGAAGCGATTTGGATAAAAAAACAGTATTATTGGTTCCCCCTGCCATTAGATGCTATTTGAAATTTGGTAACAATGGGCCTTGTAGTTTCAGAGGAGAAGTCGTTTGAAAATGTTGACAGACGGACAGACGGACAACGGATGATGGAGGCCTGCCTATACTATAAGCTCACCTGTGAGCCTTCGGCTCAGGTGAGCTAATTATGATGGGCCCACATGTCCAATGCTACATACCAAGTTTCAAGGTCATAGGCCATTTGGTTCTGGAGAAGAAGACTTTTGAAGGGTTTTTACCTTATATGGGCGTGGCAGCCATCATGTGACCCAGACATCCGGAACAAACTTTTGTTCCCCCGACCTAGGTAGGCTCAATATGAAATATGGCTTCAATCGGCCCAGTGGTTTCAGAGAAGATGTTTGAAAATGTTGATGACGGATAATTGGCAATTGAATAGAATAGAACGGATGCCTGGCTATACTATAAGCTCACCTATGAGCCTAAAGGCTCAGGTGAGCTAAAAATGCCAAACTCAATAAAGGGGCATAATTCAGTCATTTTTTCACGGAATTTGCCCAAAAGTTAATCAGGTGATCTACACTTTAGCCCCTAGCAGTATGCCAAATATGAGCATCCTAGCTCAAACGGTATTCTCAGGATTTTGGGAAGAAACTTTCATGTAATTTTTTGAAAAAGGGGCATAATTCTGTAAGTACATGGCAGACGGAAAAGAAAAACAAGAGGGCCATGAGGCCCTCAATCGCTCACCTGACCTACTGGTAAAGTGGCTTTTTCTTATGTCTTATGCCTCCGGCTTTACTCAAATAATGCCCCTCATCCTTCATGGATGCTTGGATGAGGGGTCATTTTCCCTATATACTAAATGATGGTTATGTAAATCAGAGCAAAAATGACCACATTAAACGTATGTTTACTTATAAGTTTGAAAAAAATATCTATGTGCAGCTAAAAAGAGCTCTATATTGACCTAACACAAATTTTATAATTTTTATTCAAGGAAGACAAAAAAAAAAGAAAGGTGTCAATGTCCCACATAATTTAATGCTATTTCAAGCTCATGCGATATCGTCGTATACAGGTAGATTACATGGTTATACGGGGCTGAGGAAAAAAGTTGCCCATGACCAGGAAATAAAGTATGTGTCTAGGAAGAGGCCCAGAAATTCCACAGGCATCTTCGGATTCTAAATTTTCTCTGGCCTCTCTCAGAGTAACATAGCCTGTCCAGGATTTACATTGTTCGTGAAAACACATATCTTGGACAGTCAGACCATGATCTACAGCAAGTGTTTCCTGAGACTGATTTCTAAAACGAATTTTTATTCAGTGGCTGATCTGTACCTTAACTATTATACACAGAGAGATACTTTTGCATATGGGGATGCAAAATGTTAAGATTACAGCACCAGAGTGTTTCAGAATTGCTAACTCCAGTTTTACCAAACTGCATAAATAAAATAGGAATACCCAATGAAAAGAAAATTCAGTGGGTAAAACAAGTCACATTACTAAATTAAAATTCAGAATACCTAATTAACTAAACAATCAGCGGGTAATAGCCAATTAACCAACAAGAATTCCGCGGAATGCGGTGTCTCGCCTGCTGGCGCTTTGTCACAAAACAGAGCTAAATCAGCAAAGATGTATGAATGAACCAAGTTTCATGGCTCTAGCCCTTACAGTTTCTAAGAAACAGAGTAAACGCGTAAACTTGCCAAAAAATTGCAAAGTCAGCCAACCGTAAAATGTTGATAAAGACTCAATATCAATGATGACTTTGAGTTCTTCTCATCCAGATGAATGCATGGCCCAAGTTTCATGGCTCTAGCCCTTATAGTTTCTGAGTAACAGACCTTAACGCAAAACTTGACAAAAAATTGCGAAGTCAGTCAACCGTAAAATGTAAGTCAAAACTTAATACAGATGATGGCTTTGAAAGTTACTCTTTCAGATGTATGCATGGCCCAAGTTTCATGGCTCTTGCCCTTATAGTTTCTGAGAAAATGACCTAAACGCAAAAACTCGACAAAAAAGTGCGAAGTCAGTCAACCGTAAAATCTAGGTCAAGACACAACATTGATGATAACTTTCAGCTGTACTCTTCCAGATGTATGCATGACCCAAGTTTCACGGCTCTAACCCTTATAGTTGCTGAGAAAATAACCTAAACACAAAAAGTCGACAAAAAATTGCGAGGTCAGTCAACCGTAAAATCTAGGTCAAGACTCAACATTGATGATGGCTTTCAGCTGTACTCTTCCAGATGTATGCATGACCCAAGTTTCATGGCTCTAGCACTTGTAGTTTCTGAGAAAATGACCTAAACGCAAAAACTCGACAAAAAATTGCGAAGTCAGTCAACCGTAAAATCTAGGTCAAGACTCAACATTGATGATGGCTTTCAGATGTACTCTTCCAGATGTATGCATGACCCAAGTTTCATGGCTCTAGCCCTTATAGTTTCTGAGAAAATGACCTAAACGCAAAAACTCGACAAAAGTTTACGCCGCCGCCGACGAGGACGACGACGCCGACGACGACACCGGAAAAGCAATACATATGTCTCGCCTCTGCTTCGCAGGCGAGACAAAAATCCTTATCTGGAGGCCCTGAATCGCTCACCTGAGAAAAGGTTAAAGGTCAGCCTAGGGTCATCATTAGAACAAACTGATAGTTTCAACCCATTTCCAAATGGTTCTGAAGAAGAAGATTTTTTAATATTCTTTCTATGTATTGCTGGGGCCACGCCATTTTGGAGCCTGGGGCCATCATTTGAAAAATCTTGGTAAAGAACCACTAGGCAATGTTACATACTGTATTTCAAGCGTCTGAGCCAATTGTTTCTGAAGAAGAAGATTTTTTAATACTTTTCTATGTATTTCTGTGGTTCAAACCAAGGAACCCCTGGGGCTGGGGTACTTTTCACTCTGGCGCCATCATTTGAACAAACTTGGTAAAGGACCACTAGGAAATGCATCATACCAAATTTCAAGCATCTGCACTAAGGGGTTCTGGAGAAGAATCTTTTTAAGTATATTTTATTTTTGAACCCAAGACTCCCTGCCAAAGGGCCATTTTGGATCCAAGGGCCACCATTTACACAAACTTTGTAGGAGTCTACCAGGCAGTGTATCATACCCAATTTCAAGCATCTGAGCCAAGTGGCTATGAAGAATATGATTTTTGAATACTTAACTATGCATTTCTATGGTTCCAACTTGGGAGTCCCTGCCACGGACTACAAGGAAATGCTACATACCAAGTTTCAAGCATCTGAGCCAAGTGCCTCTGAAGAACAAGATTTTTGAATAATGTTCTATGTATTTCTATGTTTCAAACCCAGGACCCCCTGGGGCGGGGCCAATTAAGAGCCTGGGTTCATCATTTGAACAAACATGGTAAAAGACTACTAGGCAATGCTAAATACTTAATTTCAAGCATCTGACCCAAGCGATTCTGAAGAAAAAGATTTCTGAATATTATTCTGTGTATTTCTATGGTTCAAATCTAGGACTCCCTGCCCTATGGCCATTTTGTAACCTGGGGCCACCATTTGAACAAACAAGAGCTATCGCCTGACAGCATAGCTCGCCTGAATTGGTGCTTGCCCATCACATAGCCACTATGGTGGTGTGGACTGCTATGCATAAAACTTCAGGCAAGCATGTCCAAAATAAAAACACATTTATAAACAAAAGCTATCTCAGAAATAAGTCTTAAATTAAATTAAAGAAAATCAAAAAAAAAAATCCAAGTCCATGAGCTTGAGGTAAAAAAACAGGAGGGGGGGGATGTACCATGAACTATTATCTAACATCAGTCCAAGTATTAGTATCAACTGAGTCCATCATCGTGGCACTGTGGAATTATTATGTCTTCATAAATATAAAACTTTAACCAAAATCTTTAAGACAAAATTCTAAGTCGATGACCTTGACTTCAAGGTCATCCAGTGGCGTAAGTATAAGGTATTTTGTAACTCACAAAAGTGTCTAACATCACTTCAAGTATAAACTAAATCTCTGCAAAGCATTATGAATCAGTATGCAATTACAAAACTTTAATAAAGACCAAAATTTCCTAAGTCCCTGACCTTGACATCAAGGTCACTGAGCAGCGTTGGGGTACAACTCTGTAGCTCTAACTACAGTGCAAATATAAAAAGAATTCATCTATGGGTTCAAGAGATCTGTGTCTTTAAAAAACTTTAACCAAAACATCCAATCAATAAAAAAATATTTTTCTAAGTCCATGACCTTGACATCAAGGTCACTGAGGGGGGTGGGGGTTGTACCTTCGAAAACTTTGGACCAATATCTAACTTCAGTGCAAGTATCAAAGGAATCCATCCGTGGGTTAAGGAGATATTGGGCTTTATAAAAGTTTAACCGAAACATCCAGTCCAAAAAAACTCCCAATTTTCTAAGTCCATGACCTTGACATCAAGGTCACTGAGTGGGGTGGGGATATACCCTGTTAAACTTTGGACCAATGTCTAACTACAGTGCAAGTATCAAAAGAATCCATCCATGGGTTAAGGAGATATAGGTCTTTAAAAAACTTTAACCAAAACATCCAATTCGAACGCCGACCAGGACGCGGATGCGGACGCCGATGCCGTGGTGACAACAATAGCTCTTCCTGAACTTTCGTTCAGGCGAGCTAAAAAAGGAAAACGACTACTAGGCACTGCATTATACCAAATTTCAAGCATCTAAGTCTTGCGTTTCTGAAGACGATCTTTGAATATTTTTCTTTGCATTTCTATGGTTCAAACCTTGGACTCCATACCGAGGCGACATTATGAACCCTGGGGCCACCATTTGAACAAACTTGGTAAAGGACTATTAGATAATGCTACATACCACATTTCAGGCATCAGAGCTTGGCGATTCTGAAGAAAATTTTTGAATATTTTACTATGTTTTTCGATGGTTCAAACTGGGGACTCCCTGCAGCGGGGTCAGTTTGGACCCTGGGGCCTTCATCTGAACAAACTTGATAAAGGACTACAAGGCAATGCTACATACCAAATTTCAAGCATCTGAGCCAAATGCCTCTGAAGAAGAAGATTTTTGAATATTGTTCTATGTATTTCTATGGTTCAAAACCAGGACCCCCTGGGGCGGGGCCAGTTTGGACCCTGGGGCAGTGTTAGAAATTAACTTTTTTTTGCAAGAAGCAAGTACTTGCTACCTGGTGTAAAAGTTGGTAGCAAACCTAACATACCTGGTAGCAAAATAAATTGCCATTCAACAGCCCACTTGGCCATCTATACTGCTGGTTGATTTAAGGCCAAATAAAATTCCATATGGTCAAAGGCATTGACATTGGCATTGCCTTTGACCATATGGAACTGGGTTTAGTCTTACAAACAGAAGTAATCTTAAAGTGAAAACTGGCTTCTTCCCAGAAATAAAGTTCGCTACAGATTTTCAAGGCAGCAACTTTTTGCTACCTAGTTTTCAAACAGGTGGCAAATGGGATGGACCTCTGACGGTTTCAATGCAAATTTGCCTATTTTTCAACAGATTACTACAGCTTTCATGGGAAGCCAATATTGTTGATTTTTGCATTAACATGCAGAATAAAGCATTTTAAAGAAGTTCTTATACTGCTTTTGAAGAAATATCACGTCTGCAGACTAACACTCACTGACCTTCTTAAGAAGGGTAAGTGAAAGTTTCAGTCATCCAAAATACATCAAATTTTCGATTTTTCATATTTACTGAATTCTTTTTTGTTAAACATGTCTAAAATAAAGGAAACACTACAACAGCATTGTACCATACATACTTTATTAGTCTATGGGAGATAACGACCCCCGGGGCTTGGCCAATTTGGACCCTAGGGGCATGGTTGGCAGGATTTATGTAGGAGACTTAGCCGATTGATTTATTTTGATATCACAGATCAGCATTATATGATAAAACAATGGGATACTAAATATACATGCACATTTAAAATATCTCACATTTGAATGTACCATGGCTTGCCAATCAATACCAAGTATAACACAAACAAGAGGCCCATGGGCCACAAAGCTCCATACCTGCCGAGTTTTCGATTAACAAAAGAGTGAGACTGCGCGCGAAGCCTCGATTTAGCCCCCTTTTCCACGTCAGTTCATTCACGGAAAAACCCATTGACAATGGAAAAGAGTGAGATTTTTGGGTCATTTTTTTTTCTCTTTATGCGAAACTAGAGATTGGAAATGGCAGTGGGGGAGGAGTAGGATCAGTAGGTAGTTCTTAAATGAAGATAAACATCAAGTATTCTTATTTACAGTTATTATTTTACTAAGATTTTATACATTGAGGTTGTTAAAGTGATCTGCTATCAAAAATGGCAAGTTACTTACTGTTAGGTTCTGCAATGAAGTTGCTTTAGAGAGTTTCAGCTCTGATAACATTTTGGTCTGTCTAGGTAACAACAAAATCAGATACCGATTGCAAATGTTTTAACGTTTTCAATGACCGACTGTGAAGATCTGTGTTACCATATGCTTTTTTACATTGTTTTTTTCCGGCGTGGGAAACACTGAAATGCCTTTGACAAAGTTTACAAAATGCAACGCTGTTGCCCTTCTCACTCTTCGTAACCCAGGTAAACTTGATCTCCCATCCATTTTGATACTTTGATTTATATAAAACCTTTATTTTTCTCCGGCATTTTCATGTTGTCAATATTTCATGTACAAAAAAAAAAACGGAAGTACACATTTGGTTGTTTTCGGCTCTAATGGCTATCGAACACTCGAGTTATTTTTACCCATGCTATTTTAAGACTATTGGAAACCTTTACCTTTACCTATTTTTAGACCAGGTGATGAATTTTCCCGGAGATAAATATAGATTCGGTGACCGAGATTGTCCGAATGTAGCAGAAGTTGATAGAAAACACGTTTTGACGATCGAGAGAGCGCATAAAAAGACATTTTTTTTATCATTCTCCGGTTTAAAGTGACATCGTGAGCAAGCGAAGGAAGCGTGAGATATTGCTATTTTTCAAAATACGATCGTGAGGTCGTGGGAGGCGTCCAAATTCGTGAGGGTCACGCACAAATCGTGAAACTTGGCAGGTATGAAGCTCACCAGATCTCTAGCTCAAACTTGCTGTTGAATTTGAATAGATTCAAAATTGCTGTCACATTTGTACATTCTTATACAAAATATACAACTATACTGAGGGACTTTAAAAATGCACCATTGTATATCATGTTATTTTACCCAGAGTTTGCAATATTGGAAACCTTTGAGCACTCGTGCGATTTAGCATGGCTGAGTTCTTTAAGTCTGCAAACGCTTACGGAGAGTGTGCAACCATGCATAGAAATTTCAAGAAAATGGAAATTTGGTTATTTTTTCGCATAAAATTTTAACGAATTCACATTTTGTCGAATTTTAATGTTTATCCATCTGAATGAATACCACACACTGTAAAAACAAGGAAAAATGGCAAAGATCCTTGAAGAAGTGTTTTATCGATGTTCGAAAATTGGATTTTTTTAAAACAAATAGGGTACAGCTCAAAATGTGGAGATGCCCAACTTAAAAGCTGACCAATTGATTGTATACCTACCCAGGTTATGAGAGTATGTCTTAATGTACCAGTTCCAAGCAAATTTGAATAATTATTCAAATGTCCGTTACCTTCACTTCCGGTTTTTGTGCAAAAAGTTTGAATCTTTGCAAAATGACGTTGAAAAGAAAGAAATGTAACCAATAAAAAGAGAACACAAACCATGAACAATGAATAACCTTTGATTTTTATGTCATTGAAATCTGATCAGCAGTTACGAAATTGCAGCGAACTAAAAATCATGCTTCAATCATCATTGGATTAATGCGAATTTATCTCCCTTTAGGAATATTCTAAAGCCAAATTTTGCATTCATTTTGAAAGCTTGTGTTCCCGGTTAAAATTGGAATAAACCAAAATTACAATAGTTGATGGCTATATGAAACAAAAATTCATTTTTCTAGCTCATCCAAAGCTACAAATTTTGTGAGTTTCTAAAGTCTCTCAGTATACAAAGTCACAGTCTGACAGTCTGTTGAGTTGATAAAAAAATATGTAACTACTTTCCTTATTTTGATTGTAGTAAATGCCATTTTTTTATTTTTCCCATCATCAGTCAATGCAACCATATTGCCATAGCAATCAAATGAAAGAGCTGATTTTCAGAAAAAAAACAACAACACAAAAACAAATTTTCAATTCCCCAGCCTAAGGATACTAAAGATAAAGTCTGAGCTTGATTTGCCTAGTTGGTTTCAGAAGAGATATTTCTTTAAAGTGTTTTTTTCCTTTTTTTTTTTTTTTTTTTTTTTTTTGCTTTATGGCTTCCATGACATCCAATTAAAAGTGCAGTGAGCCAAAAACATATAGCTGATAGAAGACTTCTCAAGGAGCATTTCTATAAAAGTTTTGTCAACATATCTGCAATGGCTTAGCAGTAAATGCCATTTTTCAGTTTTCCCCATTATAAATCAATACAATTCTAAGTTGCCATAGCATCCAAACTAAAGAGCCGATTTTCATAAAACAAGAGGACCAATGGTCCTGTAGCTCACCTGAGCTCCTACTGTCACAGACACATTTTGTCACTTCACTCATTTGTTACAAACCTTAAACCAATGGTTTTGGAAGAGTGCAGATTTTGACGTCAAACAAATCCAATACAGCTGTGAAGTTATACTGGTTACAAAACTGGTTAAAAAAGGAGGTCACTAGAGCACCTTGTTATAAATTACATAGAAATGAACATTCTGAACAAAGATTGGATCAAAACTGTGGCCTCCAGAGAGTACTCAAGGTTTTTTTTTAACATTTGTGTGAAGTTAAATCAAAATCAGTCCATAAATGAAGTCGCCAGAGCGATGACAAAGGTTTTCTAAAAATAGCAACTGTGACCTTGACCATAGAACGCTGAAACGCGAACTTGTTCAAGATCATGTCATACTAAACATTTGTGTAATCGGTCAATAAATGAAGTTGCCAGAGCAATGACAAAGTTTTTCTAAAAAAAGCAACTGTGACCTTGACTTTAGAATGCTGAAACGCAAAATTGTTCATGATACTGTCATAATTAACATTTGTGTGAAGTTAAATCAAAATCTGTCTGTAAATGAAGGCGCTAGAGCGATGACAAAGTTTTTCCAAAAATAGCCACTGTGACCTTGACCTTGACCCAGAATGATGAAATGCAAACTTGCCCAAGGTATTGCCATACTTATCACTTGTGTGAAGCTAAATCGAAATTGGTCCATAAATGAAGGCACTAGAGAGATGACAAGGTTTTTCTAAAAATAGCTACTGTGGCCTTGACATTGACCTTAGGAAACTGAAACCCGAGCTTGTCCAATTTTCAGGTCAAAATCTTCAACAGTTTCCAAGAAATCTTATGTTCTAGCATTTTCCAATATAAAAGCACCAGAAAAGCAAATTTGACCTTGTCGTAAAAAAGGTCAAGGCAGTGCTGGAAACTCACAAGATTTATGTGGTGGCCCAAAAGCTACACAGGCCTAATTTCCAGTGGCCCAAATTATCCACTACCTAAAGCTTCCATTCATATAGTATTGCCATAAAGATAAATTTGGGCCACTAAAGGTCATATTTTGGAGATTTCTGGTGGCCCCAGACAAAAATTAGGCGCATTTGGCCACCGGGCCACTGGCCGTTTCCAGCACTGCAAGGTCAACCCAAGGTCATAATTTGAACAATCTTATTAGTATTTGTGTACCCGATGCTACATACCAAGTTTCAAGGCCATCAGCCTGTTCAAAAGGAGAAGATTTTTAAAGCTTACCATATTTGGGCATGGCGACAATGTTGGTCATGTGACTAGGACCGTTTGAACAAATTTTTGTTCCCTTGCCTCCTAGAGCCTTCTGCATTAAATTTGGTCACAATTGGCCCAGTGGCTTTTGAGGAGATGTGTGAAATTGTCGCAATACGAGAGACCAGGGTCAAAGGTAAAAGAATGACCTTGACCTCTTGTACGCATAAATTTTCATGTACTCATTAAGCTGACTGGATATATCAATTTTCAGGTCAAAATCTTCAACAGTTTCCAAGAAATCTTATGTTCTAGCTTTTCCCATATAAAAGCACCAGAAAGCAAACTTGACCTTGCCATAAAAAAGGTCAAGGTCAACCCAAGGTCATAATTTGAACAATCTTGGTAGTACTCGCATACCTGATGCTACATACCAAGTTTCAGGGCCATCAGCCTATTGGTTCTGAAGAAGAAAATTTTTAAAGGTTTTTACCATATATGGGCGTGGCGGCCATGTTGGTCATGTGACCAGGACCGTTTGAACAACTTTTCGTTTCTAAGTCCTCTAGAGGCTACATATGAAATTTGGTTACAATTGGCCCAGTGATTTCAGAGGAGAAGTCGTTTGAAATTGTGGACGGACGGACGACAGACAACCTTACCATCCTATAAGCTCCCCCCGGAGCCGTTGGCTCAGGTGAGCTAAAAATAGCCACAGTGACCTTGACCTAAGGATGCTGAATTGCAAACTTATTCAAGATATTGTCATTCTAAACATTTGTGGGAAGTTTTAGTCAAAATCAGTCCATAAATGAAGGTGCTAGAGCGATGACAAAGTTTTTTCTAAAAATAGTCTCTGTGACCTTGACCTTGACCCAAGAATGCTGAAACGCGAACTTGTCCAAGATATTGTCATACTAATCACTTGTGTGAAGTTAAATCGAATTTGGTCCACAAATCAAGGCGCTAGAGCGATGACAAAAGTCTATGTGAAAATATTTTATCGCTCAAGGGCAAGTAACTCTGAAAAGAATGATCCAACCTGACGCCATTTCAAACTGGTCCAAGATATTTTGGCTGTCCTCAATATCTGTAACTTAAAAGAAGTTGCCATCAAAAATGAAGAAGCTAGAGCCCGGACAACATTTTCCCCATTATAAGTCTATGGGAAAATATTTTATCGCTCAAGGGCAAGTAACTCTGAAAAGAATGATCCAACCTGGCCCAAATTCGAACTGGTCTGAGATGTTTTGACTGTCCTGAATACCTGCAAGTTACAAGAAGTTGTGATCAACAAGGGCTTCGCAAGCGGCGCATAATACACCCATTTTAATTTCGTACAGGAATTATAGAATGAAGAAGATTGTTTACAAAAGGACAGACAGGCAGACAAACAGGGGAAACCACACTTTAATTAATAATGGCAACATTATTTAAATATTTAACACATCAAATACTATTAGTATACTAAAAATCAGCTTCCAAGGTGAAGTGGCTCTTAAGTTCAGTAATGCCAAAGTCAAACAAGGGAGATAATTCATATACTAAATATACTAGATATACCATTCTTGGTTCTAATACATTCCCTTGACAATATACACATCTCGATAAAGTTGTGTTAAAATATTCTAAACGGTAAAGGAGTTACAGAGTAAACAGGAAATTTATGCATGGGCAGATAATCCAGTAAGCAAGCCAGAGTCATGGTTCTTGCTCAGGATTCATTGCCCTATTATTACACACATTCCTACAAAGTTTCATTTTAATATTTCAAAGGGTTAAGGAGATATGGAGTGAATGGAAATGGCTAAAAATAATGATCAAAGGGAGGTTACTCCAAAATTAAGAAAGGGGGAGCAACCATTCTTATATGTGACATATCATGTTGTGATCATGCACATTGCTATAAAGTTTCATCATGATATTCCAAAGAGTTACAGAGTTAATGTATGCACAACATAAGTATACACAAAAATAGCCAAAAAGAACTAATAAAAGGGATGTAACTCAGTAACGAAGAAAAGGAGAGCAACCATTGTTGTACGCGACACATTGTTGGGACTTCATAAACATTTCTATGAAGTTTCATGAAGATATCCCAAACAGTTATCTAGTTATGGCGCGCACAAGACCTGCAGGGAAAAAAAAAAAAAAAAAAAAAAAAGGGGGCATAACTTGGAAACTAATGAAGCGGGAGCAACCATTCTTGTATGTGATACATTCCTCCTACCTACTACATATGCCTACAAAATTTTAAGAAGATATCCCAAATGGTTACTGAGTTATGGCGCACACAAGAATGTTTATGGACGGAGGAAAGGGAGTTTACTCCAAAATTAAGAAAGGGGGAGCAACCATTCTTATAAGCGACATATTATCTTGTGATCATGCACATTGCAATAAAGTTTCATCATGATATTCCAAACATTTACTGAGTAAATGTATGCGCAACATAAGTATACACAAAAACAGCCGAAAAGAACTAATAAAAGGGATGTAACTCAGAAACGAAGAAAGGGAGAGCAACCATTGTTGTACGCGACACATCGTTGGGACTTCATACACATTTCTATGAAGTTTCATGAAGATATTCCAAACAGTTATCTAGTTATGGCGCGCACAAGACCTGTAGGGTAAAAAACAATCAAAGGGGCATAACTTTGAAACCAAGGAAGGGGGAGCAACCATTTTTGTACGCGACACATTCCCCCTACCTAATATATATGCCTACAAAATTTCATGAAGACATCCCAAACGGTTACTGAGTTATGGCGCACACAAGAATGTTTATGGACGGAGGAAAGGGAGTTTACTCCAAAATTAAGAAAGGGGGAGCAACCATTCTTATAAGCGACATATTATCTTGTGATCATGCACATTGCAATAAAGTTTCATCATGATATTCCAAACATTTACTGAGTAAATGTATGCGCAACATAAGTATACACAAAAACAGCCGAAAAGAACTAATAAAAGGGATGTAACTCAGAAACGAAGAAAGGGAGAGCAACCATTGTTGTACGCGACACATCGTTGGGACTTCATACACATTTCTATGAAGTTTCATGAAGATATTCCAAACAGTTATCTAGTTATGGCGCGCACAAGACCTGTAGGGTAAAAAACAATCAAAGGGGCATAACTTTGAAACCAAGGAAGGGGGAGCAACCATTTTTGTACGCGACACATTCCCCCTACCTAATATATATGCCTACAAAATTTCATGAAGACATCCCAAACGGTTACTGAGTTATGGCGCGCACAAGAATGTTTACCGACGGACGGACAGCGCCATGACATATAATACGTCCTTTTTTTCAAAACGGGCGTATAAAAATGAAGAAACTAGGGCCTGGACAACATTTTCCCCATTATATATTTCATCGCTCAAGGGCAAGTAACTCTAAAAAGAATGATTCAACCTGGCTAAAATTCGAACTGGTGCGAGATGTTTTAGCTGTCCTGAATACCTGCAAGTTACAAGAACTTGCAATCAACAAGAGGCCCAAATGGGCCTGATATCGCTCATCTGGCTTTTGTGCAATGGGACCATTCTGATACAAAATTGGTCCAATTCCAGAGATTTTCTCAATTTCACATTTTGCTACTTTTAGTAACAGAGGCCAACTTGTCTGGTCTTTATATATTTACTTTTGAAACACCTCAATGCAAGAATCATTTTGCCACAAATTTCATCAAAATCCATTCAGGGGTTACTGAGATATTGTCAGTTTCATATTTTGTGCTATTTTTAGTAAAAGCAGATGGCGGCCATCTTAGAATGCCAAAATGCAAAAAATTGAAAAGCTTTCATGCAAGGACCATTTTGACACAAAATTGGTCCAGTTCCATTGTAATTTTCTAATTTTCATATTTTGCTATTTTAAGTAACAGAGGCAAACTTGACGGGTCGATATTTGTTAATATTTTAAACACGTCAAAGCAAGAATCATTTTGCCACAAATTTCGTCACAATCGCTTCAGCGGTTAATGAGATGTTGTCATTTTCATGTTTTGTGCTATTTTTAGTAATGGCAAATGGCGGCCATCTTGGAATGCCAAAATGCCGAAAATCGAAAAAGCTTAATGAAAGGACCATTCTGACACAAAATTAGTCCAATTCCACTGAGACTTTCTAATTTTCACATTTTTCTATTTTTAGTAACAAAGGCCATTATGACTTGTCTATATTTAGTTACTTTTGAAACATCTCAATGCAAGAATCATTTTGACACAAATTTCGTCAAAATCTATTCAGCAGTTACTGAGATATTGTCATTTTCATGTTTAGTGCTATTTTTAGTAACGACAGATGGTGGCCATCTTGGAATGCCAAATTGCAATTAATCGAAATGGCTTCATGTAAGGAAAATTCTGACACAAAATTGGTCCAATTCCATTCAAGGGTTCATGAGTTATTGTCATTTTTATGTTTGTGCTATTTTTAGTAACTGCAGATGTCGGCCATCTTGGAAAGCCAAATTTCAATTAATCGAAACGGCTTCATGCAAGGAACATTCTGACACAAAATTGGTCAAATTCCAATCAAGGGTAATTGTCATTTTTATGTTTGTGCTATTTTTAGTTGGTTGGTTGGTTGATTTGATGCTTAACCTCCACGGTAAACAACTAAGGTCATGTCGGGACGGTCAGTTAACCTAACCACACTATTCCTGGGCAGGCCTAGACCTCCTAAGCGGTTAACCAGTACTAAGTGTGCATACTTTCGCCAGTAACTGACAACTGCCCTTCTTGAATCAGCGGAAGGAGAAACGAAAGTATGTGGCCAGACCGGGATTCGAACCCAGGACCTCTGACTTACGAGTCAGGTGCCATACCGATTGCGCTACCTGGCCCGGCGCTATTTTTAGTAACGGCAGTAATCGGCCATCTTGGAAAGCCATATTGCAATTTATCGAAACGGCTTCATGCAAGGAACATTCTGACACAAAATTGGTCCAATTCCATTCAAGGGTTCTTGAGTAATTGTCATTTTTATGTTTGTGCTATTTTTAGTAACGGCCCCCATGGTGGCCATCTTGGATAGTCAACTGGCATAAAATTGAAATAATTCCTTTCAAGGACCATTTCTGACCAAATCTGACCAGAATGTATTGTGTTTTCTTGAGATACTGACATTTGAGCAAAATCGGTCTTGTAAACGCTAAATAGGTCACTGTGACCTAATTCCTCTATAGATTTTTTTCATTTTTTACAATTTTAAATCCCAAGGTCCCATTAATGTTCCACGCAAACTTTCAACCAAATATACCAAATGGTTCTGGAGAAGAAATTGATTTTGTTGTTTTTGATATTTTTAGTAACGGCGGCCATCTTGGATTCTTGACCTGATCCAATTTTACAATTTTGAAACCCTGCAGTCTGGTCATGCTCTATGTGAAATTTGAAACCCATGGGTGCAGTGGTTTTAGAGAAGAAGTTGTTTGAAGTCGTTTGAATATGTCGTTTTTTGACATTGGCATTTGAGCAAAATTACACTCTTAAACAGAAAGTAGGTCACTGTGACAAAACTCCGCTACAGATTTTTTTCATTTTTATAATTTTGAATACCAAGGTTTCACTGATGTTCCATGCCAAAATTTAGACAAATATACCCAGTGGTTCTGGAGAAGAAGCTTATTTTGTTGTTTTTGCTATTTTTAGTAACGGCGGCCATCTTGGATTTTCAACCTGATCCAATTTTACAATTCTGAGACCCTGGAGTCAGGTCATGCTCCATGTGAAATTTGAGAACCATGGGACCAGTAGTTTTACAGAAGAAGATGTTTGAATATTTGTTTTTAGGTGTTGACAGACAAATTGCGTGACGACGCACGCCGGATGCATTGGTATGACAATAGCTCACTATGGCCCTTCGGGCCAGGTGAGCTAAAAATGATAAGGCTAGGGCCCGGACAACATTTTCCCCATTATAAGTCTATGGGAAAATATTTTATCGCTCAAGGGCAAGTAACTCTGAAACAAGAGGCCCACGGGCCACAAAGCTCACCAGATCTCTAGCTCAAAATTGTACACATTTGTATAGGCTAATACAAAATATACAACTACAAAGTCTCAGTCTGACAGTCTGTTGAGTTCATAACAAAATATATAACTATTTTCCATATATTGATTGCAGTAAATGCCATTTTTTAATTTTCCCCATTACAAGTCAATGCAACTCTAAGTTGCCATAGCAACCAAACTAAAGAGCTAATTTTATAAATAAAAAACATAAATTTTCAATCCCCCAGCCTAAGGATACTACAGATGAAATCTGAGCCTTACTGGCCCAATGGCTTCTGAGGAGATTTTTCTAAAGTATTTTTTTCCCATTTTTTGCATTTTGGTTTCCATGGCAACCAATAAAAGGAGAAGTGGGAATAAAAAAAACATAGCTTATAAGAGACTTCTCAAGGAACAATCTATAAAAGTTTTGTCAATATATCTATAGTGGTTACAGAAAAGATAATTTTTTAAGTATTTTTTTTCCATTTTTTTGTACATTTCGGTTTCCATGGAAACCAATAAAAGGAGCAGTGGGTCAAAAAACATATAGCTGATAGAAGACATCTCAAGAAACATTTCTATAAAAGTTTTATCACCATATCTGCAATGGCTTGGCAGAAAATGCCATTTTTCAATTTTCCCCATTATAACTCAATGGGAAATCTAAGTTGCCGTAGCAACCAAACTAAAGGGCAGATGATCATAAAACAAGAGGACCACTGGTCCTGTAGCTCACCCGAGTCCATTCAGCCTCAGTACTCTAGGGTAACTTACTCTAAGGCCATCGGTCAACTGGTTCTGGTGAAAAAGATTTTTAAAGGTTTTAACCATATATAGGCATGGAGGACATGTTGGTCATGTGACCTGGACATTTGAAAAAAATTTCTTTCCCTCAACCCCCTGGAGGCTCTATATGAAGTTTGGTTTCAAAACTGGCCCAGGGGCTTTTGAGGAGATGGTTTGATAGTGTCAAAATGACAGAGTTCTGGGTCAAAAGTCAAAGAATGACCTTGATCTCTTGTACTCATAAATCTTCATGTACTCATTAAGATGACTGTAGATATCAATTTTTAGGCATAAATCTTCAAAACTTTCCATGAAATCTTATGCTCTAGCATTTTCCCACATTTGACCTTGCCATAAAATGGACAAGGTCAACCCAAAGTCATCATTTTGAACAATCTTGATAGTACTGGAGATCTCAATGCTACATACCAAGCTTTAAGGCCATCGGTCAATTGGTTCTGGAGAAAAACATTTTTAAAGGTTTTTACCATATATGGGCCTGGCGGCCATGTTGGTCATGTGACCTGGACCGTTTGAACTAATTTTCATTCCCTCAAACCCCTGGAGGCTCTATATGGAATTTGGTTACAATTGGCCCAGTTGTTTTTGAGGAGATTGTTTGATATTGTCAAAATATGAGAGTTCTGAGTCAAAGGTCAAAGAATGACCTTGACCTCTTGTACTCACAATCTTCATGTACTCATAAAAAAACTGTATATACCAATTTCTAGGCATAAATCTTCAGAACTTTCCATGAAATCTTATGTTCTAGCATTTTCCCATATTTGACTTTGCCGTAAAAAAGATCAAGGTCAACCAAAGGTCATAATTTGAACAACCTTGATAGTACTTGAGTACCAAAAGCTACATACCAAGTTTCAAGGCCATCGGTCAATTGGTTCTGGAGAAGAAGATTTTCAAAGGTTTTTACCATATATGGGCATGGCAGCCATATTGGTCATGTGACCTGGACCGTATGAATAAGTTTTTGTTCCCTCAACTCCTGGAGGCTCTATATGAAATTTGGTTTCAATTGGCCTAGGGACTTTTGAGGAGATTGTTTGGAGTTGTCAAAATATGAGAGTTCTGGGTCAAAGGTCAAAGAATGACCTTGACCTCTTGTACTCATAAATCTTCATGTACTAATTAAGATGACTATAGATACAAATTATTAGCCCAAAATTTTCAGCAGTTTCCAAGATATCTTATGTTCTAGCATTTTGCCATAGAAAAGCACAAGGAAGAAAATTTGACCTTACCGTAAAAAAGGTCAAGGTCAACCTAAGGTCATAATTTGAACAATCTTGGTAGTACTCGCGTACCTGATGCTACATACCAAGTTTCAAGGCCATCGGCCTACTGGTTCTGGAGAAGAAGATTGTTTTAGGTTTTTACCATATATGGGCATGGCGGCCATGTTGGTCATGTGACCTGGACCGTTTGAACAACTTTTCGTTCCTAAGGTCCCAGGAGGCTACATATGAAATTTGGTTACAATTGGCCCAGTGGTTTCAGAGGAGAAGTCGTTTGAAAATGTTGACGGACGGACGGACGGACGGACGGACGGACGACGACGGAGCCTGACCATACTATAAGCTCCCCCGGAGCCTCTGGCTCAGGTGAGCTAAAAACACAAACTTTCAATCCCCCAGTCCAAAGATACCACAGATGGAATCTGGGCCTTATCAACCCAGTGGCTTCAGAGGAGATAATTTTTTAAGTGTTTTTTCCATTTTTTTTTTTGCATTTCGGTTTCCATGGCAACCAATAAAAGGAGCAGTGGGCCAAAAAACATATAGCTGATAGAAGACATCTTAAGGAACATTTCTATAGAAGTTTTATCAACATATCTGCAATGGCTTGGCAGAAAATGCCATTTTTCAATATTCCCCATTATAAGTCAACGGCAACTCTAAGTTGCCATAGCAACCAAACTAAAAGGCCAATTTTCATAAAAAACACAAACTTTCGATCCCCTAGCCCAAGGAAGCTATAGATGACATTTGGGCCCAATCGGCCCAGTGGCTTCAGAGGAGATGTCATTTGTAAGTGTTGACAGACGACGACATACGACAGACGCCGACATACGACGACGGACAACTGCCTATCCTATAAGCTCCCCCGGAGCCTTCGGCTCTGGTGAGCTAAAGAATGATCGAACCTGGCCCAAATTCAAACTGGTCCGAGATGTTTTGACTGTTTTGGATACCTGCAAGTTACAAGAAGTTGTGATCAAAAATGAAGAAACTAGGGCCCGGACAACATTTTCCCCATTATATATTTCATCACTCAAGGGCAAGTAACTCTAAAAAGAACAGGGTTCGAATTTAGACTCGCATACTCGCAAAATGCGACCAAAATTTACAGACTGCGAGTCCAAGAAACCACAACTTGCTTTTCTTTGCAAGTGTAGTTATCTCGGTGCAAAGAACTAAATTAGTCTAAGGGACCGACCATTTGATATTCTGGGGGGGGGGGGGGGGGGGGCGGTATATTTATCAAAAAAATTCCCTGTCTTTGGATATGCAAGAAAAAAATAACCTGGCTCATAAGGGGGTTCAAAAAAATAATCTGGCTTCAAAAGTAAGAGAAAAAAATAACCTGTCTTCACCTAAAATTTAAAAAAAAAAAATATAGTCTGCAGATAATTCCATTGGAATTGAGTTTTTATAACCCCCATATTTATAGTTATATTTTAATATTATCTACAATTGGTTTACACCAGCAGGCCCGCATGTGCATACATTTACGAAAAAAATCCTATACAACATTCACATACATGTATCATTGATCTGCCACATTACTAAGTAAATGTTTCCACTAAAACTGAATTGCAAAAGAGTCACTTATAGCTTATGGGAGACAAAACCATTATGGCAAAATAAACACTCTAAAAGGCAAAAGTCCCAATATAAAAACCCTTATTTTTACCATCATTCCTAGTTTTTCTCTTGTTTCCAGTCTTAAAATTACCATTGAAATTGGGAAATTGCTTTAGCTTCTGGGGGGCGTTGCCCCCCAGATCCCCCTTTCTTAACTTCTTAGCACATAACTTTCAGCCATTTTATTAATTGCCATTCATGTATAATGTGACTCTATCGGTAAGTATTTATCAAACTTTCTAAAGGACGAATAAAGAGCATGTTTGGGCATATATTGGGATAGAAAAAAAACTTAAATTCCTAATGTTAGCCCGAAAACTTTGCCAAAATAGCCCTAAATTTTGGCCAAAATATCCCTAATTTAAGGCCTAATTTTTTGCCAAACTCATACAGGGATGTTTGTATCTGTACCTTAGATGAAAAGAGTAACATGCTCCAGGCACTGGTTTGCAAAAGCCATGCCCTTCGCCTGGTTAAAGACAGCACCATGTTCTTTTTGTGAGAAAAAAAGGTGTAAAAAATACTGATGTGGGTAAAATAAAAGGATATTAAGATCAAGTAAACAAGGATCTGATAGTTCAGCTATAAAATAAAAAAAATAACCTGTTTGAGTTAGTTTGTAAAAAAAATAAATTAGCTTCCACAAGGTGAAAAAAAAAGAAATTGTTTCCAGAGGCCAGTGAAATAAAACGTTGTGTCTCCATCAAGAATACCAGGCCCCCCCCAGAATATCAAATGGTCGGTCCCTAATCCGGAAGTTTAAAAGTTTTTGTTTATGTGCAGAACAAGATGCGCAGTTGCAAACTCGTCTTGATCACCCAGGTGCTTGCCTTATATTGATTCTCCAATACGGTGCCCCTTGTCAAGCATCTGTGACAACCCGCATCTGCAAGCGTCTGTTTTCAGTTTGATCAAAAAGCACATGTTCTTAAATCAATAAACATGGACAGATTTTAATTGTGAACTGGAAAAGGGGCAAAATGGGGGATCAGGAAGAAAAACCTTCTGAAAATAAACCCACCAAGACAGACTCTATGGTACCAAAAACCCAAACTGTCCCTATAAAAACTGCACAGAAGTGGGAGAAAGAGCTCAGAGTGGCTTTGGAATATGAAACTAGTAGCTGTGAAGAGAACCTGGTAGGGTGTGTAGGCATGGCCCTGATGTGAGGTAAAGCCTCTTATATTGTCTGTCAGATAGGGAAATGAATGAGAACCACTAGGTCAATAGGAGTCACTGTGTTCCTCCCAGCCTTTTTCCTTTTTTTCTGTCTTTCCCCAACTTTAACGGCCCATAGATTTGAACTTAGAAAATAGCCTGGGCTAGGGGGCCATATGCACGATTTTTTTAAAGCTAAACAGACAGCCCACCCAGCTGGGATACATTACTAATTGAATAAACCAACAATACAGAGCATTTAATGGTATAATTACATAAAATTATGGCAGTCAGAGAAAAGGCAAGTGGACTTACTGTTTTAGCAAGTAGAAAAATTTAGCACTTGCTAGATTTAGCAAGTGAGAAAAAAAGTTAATTTTGAACCCTGAAGAATGATTCAACCTGGATCAAATTCAAACTGGTCCAAGATGTTTTGGCTATTCTGGATACCTGCTAGTTGCAAGAAGTTGCAATCATAAATTATGAAGCTAGGGCCCGGACAACATTTTCCCCATAATAAGTCTATGGGAAAATATTTTATCCCTCAAGGGCAAGTAACTCTTTAAAAAATCGTCCAACTTGGCCCAAATTCTAACTGGTCCGAGATGTTTTGGCTGTCCTGGATATCTGCAAGTTATACGAAGTTGCGATCAAAAATGATGAAGCTAGGGCCGGGACAACAGTTTCTCCATTATAAGTCTATTGGACCTTTTTGTTGCCATGGTAACCACAGTTTTAAACCAATCTGTACCAAAACTATATGCAATCAATCCCCCACCCCAACAATGCTACTCATAAAATTTGATGAAGTTTGGCCAGCTTCTTTAGCAGATATTAATGTTTAAAAGTGTGGACGTACGACGGACAACGGACGACGGACCAAGCCTATACTATAAGCTCACCTTGTGAGCCTTCGGCTCAGGTGAGCTAAAAACACAAACTTCCAATCCCCAAGCCTAAGGCTACTACAGATGGAATCTGGGCCATATCTGCCTAGTGGCTTCTGAGGAGATAATTTTTAAAGTAGTTCATTCCCATTTTTGTATTTTGTTTCCATGGCAACCAATAAAAGGAGCAGTGGGCCATAAAACATACAGCTGATAGAAGACTTCTCAGGAAACATTTCTATAAAAGTTGTGTCAACACATCTGCAATGGCTTGGCAGTAAATGCCGTTTTTCTATTTTCCCCATTATAAGTCAGTGCAACTCTAAGTTGCCAAAGCAACCAAACTAAAGAGCCGATTTTCAGAAAAAACACAAACTTTCAATCCCCCAGCCTACGGATACTGCAGATGAAATCTGGGTCTTATCGACCCAGTGGCTTCAGAGGGGATAATTTTTTAAGTATTCTTATCCATATTTTTGCATTTTGGTTTCCATGGCAACCAATAAAAGGAGCAGTGGGCCAAAAAAACATATAGCTGATAGAAAACTTCTCAAGGAACATTTCTAAAAGGTTTTGTCAACATATCTGCTATGGCTTGGCAGAAAATGCCATTTGTCAGTTTTCCACATTATAAGTCTATGGGAGCTCTAAGTTGCCATAGCAACCAAACTAAAGGGCAGATTTTCATAAAAAACATAAACTTTCAATCCCCCAGCCCAAGGATGCTACAGATGAAATTTGGGCCCAATCGACCCGGTAGCTTCAGAGGAGATGTCGTTTAAAAGTGTTGACAGACGACAAAGCGAGACAGACGACGACGACAGACGACCACGACGACAGACAACTGCCTATCCTATAAGCTCCCCCGGAGCCTTCGGCTCTGGTGAGCTAAAAAGAGAAATTGATTTCTCTTCTTTCCATTGTGGTCCTTAAGGATTGATTGCAAGTCACAGTGAGGCACAAAATCATAAAATGGTAGACCTTTGAAACCTAAACCCATTAACTATATAGGCATTTTCTAGAAAAATTTAGGGGCTGTGGGTGACTGGGCCCCTGCTATCCTTATTCTGCATACCACCATATGTTTTAAACCTGTACCTATATCAAGTTGAATTTTGAAACATTGAATTTTGAAACAAATTTAAAATAATGTCTGCTAATGTAAAAAAAATAGCCATCAGAGGAGATGGCAAATCCCCCGACCGAAGACCCCAATGGGCCTTGGTAAAAAGGGTGCACTTCAAAACACATGTTAGTAATATATTGTCGTTCTTTTATGCTTCTGATTGACATTAACTGTTAACAGATGCATGATTATCTAACACTCAGACTAAAACAGTATGCTTGACTGCTAATAAGAGGTAATATCTCAAACAGCCACCATAAACGCAAATGTATAGCATACGACACATTCAACTTTCAAAAGGTGTAAATAACTTTTTAAGTACAAGCCCTACAAACCTAATTTTGAGCTCTCTAGTAAGTGAATTTGGACAAAGAATCCAAATCTGGAAAAAAATTTTTTTTTTTTTGGGGGGGGGGGGGGGGGGGGGGTGCGGGTGCGGGAGGGGGCACGGGAATGTGGAGGGGTCAGAGAGAGTTAGGAACACTGATAAGATATCACAGCATGATCATCAATATTCTAAAAGGTACACGTACACGGTTATTCAAATTCTGGAGCTGCCAGGGTTATACAATTATGGAGCAGAGACTCAAACAGCAGCTCAAACTACCAAAGGGAAATAACTCACAAAGTATAAAAGCAAGAGTTATCATTCATGTATGAGACAAACTGTCATGACCCGTTCTGCATATCTATGAAGTATCATGAAAATATTTCAAAAGGTATTCAAGCTATGGAGCGGACACCTAAATCATCAAAGGGAAATAACTCCAAAAGTAAACAAGCAAGAGTTGCCATTCTTGTTCGCGACACGTCATCATGAACTGTTCTACATATCTGTAAAGTATCATGAAAATATTCCAAAAGGTAATCAAGTTATAGAGCGAACACAAAATCACAGCTAAAACCATCAAGGGGAAATAACTCAAAAAGTAAGAAAGCAAGAGTTGTCAATCTTGTGCGGGACACATCGTCATAACCTGTTCTACATATCTGTGAAGTATCATGAAAATATTCCAAAAGGTATTCAAGTTATAGAGCGGACACAAATCATACCTAAAGTGATCAAGGGGAAATAACTCAAAAAGTATGAAAGCAAGAGTTGTCATTCTTGTTCGCTACACACGTTTTGACCTGTTCTACATATCTGTAAAGTATCATGAGAATATTCCAAAGGGTATTCAAGTTATAGAGTGGACACGAATCTGCCAAAAAATCACACCTAAAACTATCAAGGGGAAATAACTCCAAAAGTAAGATAGCAAGAGTTGTCATTCTTGTTCGTGACACATCGTCATGACCTGTTCTACATTTCTGTGAAGTATCATGAAAATATTCCAAAGGGTATTCAAGTTACAGAGCGGACACATATCTGCCAAAAAATCACCAAAGGGGAGATAATTCAAAAAGTACAATCGCAAGAGTTACCATTCTTGTACGCGACACATCGTCATGACCTGTTCTACATAACTGTGAAGTATCATGAAAATATTCCACAGGGTATTCAAGATATAGAGCGGACAAGAAAATGTTTACGGACGGACGGACGGACGGCGGACGGACGGACAGACGGACGGACGCCAGGCTCATCGCTATATCCCCCGACCGAAAGGTCGGGGGATAAGCTATATCCCCCGACCGAAAGGTCGGGGGATAACCAGAGGACCAATGGTCCTGTAGCTCACCTGACACTTGGTCCTGGTATATATTTTAATGGTTTAATACATGTATATAGCACCAGGGCAAGGGCAGATAACCCCACTCCCTTGAGGATTAATGTTGAGTCCAAATTCTATATACCAAGCCACAAGGTCACTAGGCCTTTGTTTCTGGACAAAGATTTCTGAAGGGTTTTTATCATATATGGGTGTAGCGGCCACCATGTTCATGTGACCATGACCATCTGAACAAACTTTGATTCCTTTGACCCAGTATTAAAGCTCCATATGAAATACAGTAATCATTTGTATAAACTATGATGGGCCTGAGTGCCCAATGCTACATACCGGTACCAAGTTTCAAGGTTATAGGCCTTTCGGTTCTCGAGAAAAAGACGTTTGAAGAGTTTTTACCATATATGGGCATGGTGGCCATCTTGGTCAAGTGACCAAGACCACCAGAACAAACTATGGTTCCTTTAAGGCGGTGAAGCTCCATATGCAATATGGCTTCAATTGACCCTAGTGGCCTCTGAGAAGATGTTTGAAAATGTTGACGGGTGACACAATCTCAATGGCCATGTACAAAAGACAAAGAATGACCTTGACCTTTAACAACAAAATATCTTCATCTGGTCATTTAGTCAACCATATATACCAAATATTGCACCTTAGACTTAAATAGTTTCTGAAAAATCCACTGTTTAAGCATTTTCCCATATAAAAGCCTACATAATGTACCAAAGTTGACAGTGTCATAAATTAGGTCAAGGTCAACGTACGATCATTTGTATAAACTATGATGGGCTTGAGTGCCCAAAGCTACATACCAAGTTTCAAGGTCATACGCCTTTTGGTTCTGGAGAAGAAGATTTTGAACGATTTTTACCATATACTGGCATGGCGGCCATCTTGGTCAAGACCCCGAGAACAAACTTTTATTCCCTGATCACACTTAGACTCCATATGAAATTTTGCTTCAATCAGACCAGTGGTTTCAGAGGAGAAGATGTTTTGAAAATCTTGATGACGGACAGACCGACAAAATGACCTTGACCTTCAGTGACAAAGAGTTTTCCCATATAAAGGCCTAACATACCAAAGTTGACCATGTCGTAAATTATATCAAGGTCAATGCAAGGTCATCATTTGTATAAACTATGATGGGCCCGCATGCCCGATGCTACATACCAAGTTTCAAGGTCTTAGGCCTTTTGGTTCTAGAGAAGAAGATTTTTGAAGGGTTTTTACCATATATGGGCATGGCCGACATCTTGGTCATGTCACCCAGACCCCGGGTACAAACTTTCGTTCCCCTATCCCACTGAGACACCATATGAAATTTGGCTTCAATCTCCCCAGTGGTTTCAGATGAGAAGATGTTTGAAAATCTTGATGACGGACAGACCGACAAAATGACCTTGACCTTCAGTGACATAATATCTTCATCTGGTCATTTAGTTGACCATATATACCACATATTGTACCTTAGACTTAAATAGTTCCTGAGAAATCCACTATATAAGCGTTTTCCCATATAAAAGAATAACATACCAAAGTTGACCATGCCGTAAATTAGGTCAAGGTCAACGCAAGGTCATCATTTGTATAAACTATGATGGGCCTGCATGCTCAAAGCTACATACCAAGTTTCAAGGTCAAAGGCCTTTTGGTTCTGGAGAAGAAGATTTTTGAAGGGTTTTTACCATATATGGGCATAGCGGCCATCTTGGTCATGTCACCCAGACCCCGGGTACAAACTTTCGTTCCCCCATCCCACTGAGACTCCAAATAAAATTGGGCTTCAATCTCCCCAGTGGTTTCAGACGAGAAGGTGTTTGAAAATCTTGACGACGGATGGTCTGACAGAATGACCTTGACCTTTAAAGACATGATATCTTCATCTGGTCATTTGTTTGACCATGTATACAACATATTGTACCTTAGACTTAAATAGTTCCTGAGAAATCCACTATATAAGCGTTTTCCCATATAAAAGAATAACATACCAAAGTTGACCATGTCGTAAATTAGGTCAAGGTCAACGCAAGGTCATCATTTGTATGAACTATGATGGGCCTGCATGCTCAAAGCTACATACCAAGTTTCAAAGTCAAAGGCCTTTTGGTTCTGGAGAAGAAGATTTTTGAAGGGTTTTTACCATATATGGGCATAGCGGCCATCTTGGTCATGTCACCCAGACCCTCGGTACAAACTTTCGTTCCCCCATCCCACTAAGACTCCAAATAAAATTGGGCTTCAATCTCCCCAGTGGTTTCAGACGAGAAGGTGTTTGAAAATCTTGACGACGGATGGTCTGACAGAATGACCTTGACCTTTAAAGACATGATATCTTCATCTGGTCATTTGTTTGACCATGTATACAACATATTGTACCTTAGACTTAAATAGATTCTGAGAAATCCATTGTTTAAGCGTTTTTCCATATAAAAGCCTAACGTACCAAAGTTGACCATGCCGTAAATTAGGTCAAGGTCATTGCAAGGTCATCATTTGTTGACCATGCCGTAAATGAGGTCAAGGTCAGTGCAAGGTCATCATTTGTACAAACTATGTTGGGCCCCCATGCCTGATGATACATACCAAGTTTCAAGGTCATAGGCCTTTTGGTTCTGGAGAAGAAGATTTTTGAAGGGTTTTTACCATATATGGGCATGGAGGCCATCTTGGTCATGTGACCCAGACCCCGGGTACAAACTTTCGTTCCCCCATCCCACTAAGACTCCATATGAAATTTGGCTTCAATCAGACCAGTGGTTTCAGAGGAGAAAATGTTTGAAAATCTTGACGACGGAATGACCTTGACCTTTAGTGACATAATATCTTCATCTGGTCATTTAGTTGACCATGTATACCAAGTATTGTACCTTAGACTTAAATAGATTCTGAGAAATCTACTGTTTAAGCGTTTTCCCATATAAAAGCCTAATGTACCAAAGTTGACCAGGCCATAAATTAGGTCAAGGTCATTGCAAGGTCATCATTTGTATAAACTACAATGGGCCCGCATGCCCGATGCTACATACCAAGTTTCAAGGTCATAGGCCTTTTGGTTCTTGAGAAGAAGATTTTTGAAGGGTTTTTACCATATATGGGCGTGGCGGCCATCTTGGTCATGTGACCCAGATACCTGGAACAAACTTTCGTTCCCCCGACCTAGGTAGGCTCCACATGAAATATGGCTTCAATCAGCCCAGTGGTTTCAGAGGAGAAGATGCTTGAAAATGTTGACGACGGACGACAGACGGACGGATGCCTGGCTATACTATAAGCTCACCTATGAGCCTAAAGGCTCAGGTGAGCTAATAATGTTGTTTCATAGATACATATTATAATAGATTTTCTTTTGGAATGGTGCCAGTGCTGGCTTCAACATAATAGCATCAGTTTTGCTTTTAAGCTATAAGCAGTAGATCACATTTTTTTCCAACAGACAGGTACCAGACCTGTTCCCAAAAGGGGCAGAAAAATCTCTTAACTTCCAGTGCCAAGGCGTCCTACTGATTAGGGTAATAGTAGGGCAAGGGCCTACTGTGCTTTCAATAGGTGTGGGTGGGGGTTGTTTGGACATTTTTTCTCTTGTCTATCACTTCTCTTCTCTTCTCCCTCTCTCTGGGAGACGGCCTGATATCGACTGAAGTACTGTCTCAAAGAGCCATTAAACCCAAAACAACGAACTAACAACTAAACCACCAAAATTCCCTTTACACTCTCATGTATACTCATAAATTATAGCTAAATACATACCAATGCTTGTGTCACCATACTGTCCTTCAATAGCCTGATTGCAGCAATCACAACTGTTTAACTTGAGTTGGTAATGGTTGTCTATGATGTAGGAAGGATTAATGGCTAGTTTCGATAAATAATGTTGACAAAGTCTTACAGTCCATGAACTCTCTCCTAGATGGCGGCTATCCTTCATAGCTTTCTCAACCCCTGCAAACAAAATGAGATACCCTTATTAAACTGCTTATCTGCCATTGCCAACTCAGAGGTTTAAAAGATAGTATAAATGTCGCATGCAGTAACGTCCTTAGACCCTTTACCATGTTACAAACCTTTTGATAAGCTTTGTGAAACAAGAGTTCCGTTAAAGCAGACGTACCGCATAAATTATGTCCTGAAATTGCCTCCGTATGTCCAAACTGAGATTCAAAGACGTACCACAGACTTCTGAAATTTCTTTTGTATGGCCAATATTGATACCTGTGACGTCCGAATCTGTCATAAAACCCGCCCATTTTCAGCGGGTAAAAGTAGCAACCCCAGCAGATTAGTAAGTCAGTTCAGACTTGAACAAAAAAACTTTGGGGTACCTGGACTTAACTTGATCTGAACAGAAGTGGAATGAATGCAGCAATTTCAAATACATTTCATAAGAAAGAGCATAAAATTTGGATAAGCTTGATGCATAATACATCTTCATCTGATCAAAATTGTAGCTGACATTTGTAGGTAAAGAAAACAAGAGGAATCGCTCAACTAAGTATGGTAGCCATGTAGGTCAAGTGACCTAGACTGCTTGAATAAAGGACTTCTTCGATTAAGGCGAGGATTTTCCCCATTAGACCGGCGCGACAGGTCCGAATTTTCAAAAGTATAAAGTGTGCAAATTTTTCTTAGCGGAGCTTCCACAAATATGTAAGGCGTATGAAATCAGATCATTTGTGATTCAGACCCAAAGACATGGGGAGATAATCCAGTCTGACCCTACCTACCCTTAATTCAAGGTTTTCGCATACCTCAATTTTTGAGGTAATAAAAATATTGAAATCAGTCATTCATTTCATACATTTTTGTCATAAATGCATGCTAAATACATGCATATCACAATACAAAGCAATGATTTTCTTCTTGTTACGCCTGACTGGCATTTAAACATGCAAAACCACAGTTATACTTCCGGTCAAAGCGGCCAAAAGAGAACGCTTCACTATAACTAAAATACAAGTGCTTTTCCCCCCGTGACCCAGCATTTCCTTCATGCAGCAGACTTATACGATGCAAGTACGCAATATATATGAGTGGGAAGCTGGGTCACGGGGGGGAACGATACTCAATAAGCCAAAGAAGAAGAATGGTCAACAGTAGCACTGTGATCTTCAAGGATTTTATTGTGTACCATGACCTTGAAATGAGGTCAAGGTCACATACACACAGTCAAAAGTATCCAGTGTTATCTGTTATGTAAGTAATGTAAGTCAAAAAAGGCTGAAATATATACAATAAATCATTATTTCAACGAACAGTTTGAGGAAAATTTACAATTTATCTCAACAATAACGTCAACGTATGTTTAACATACTTTACATAGACACAAACACTTGAAAATTCATTTTCCATGCAAGTTACAAGTCATAGTCATAAATGCAAAGCAAAAGTCAGTGATCCGTATAACTTTTAAATCATGGGGAAAATTCACGCCTTAATCGAAGAAGTCCTTTTCTTTCCCTCAGCCCCTGGAGGCTGTGTATGAAATTTGGTTACAATTTATTACAAGCCGAAAGGCTTTTGAGGAGATGTCTTAAATTGTCAAAATATGAGAGACATGGGTCAGAGGACAAAGAATAACCTTGACCTCTTGTACCCACAAATCTTCCATGTAATAACTAAGAAGACTGCATAAACCAATCAATTTTTAGGCCAAAATCTTCTAAACTTGCCATGAAACCTTATGTTCTAGTGTTTTCCAATACCATAATCGACCCATTTACCGCACATGCCCCTATAACCGCACACCAAGGCCAGGAAAAAAACTGCACAAGCACACACTGCTTTTCCTTTAAACTCTCACAAAACCCAACAACTTCCCATTCCTGTTTCAACAGCGAACTCAAGGCTTTCGTATCATTGTCTGTCCCTTGAAAAGTATAACGCACAGTATTTCCAGTCCAGCTCCATGTTGCCTCTTTCCAGTCACCCTGCATTCAATTGTTCTGAGTGTGCGATATAAGATATATTTTTTACCATACCTTTTTGTTGCAATTTTGACAAAGTTAAGCGCACGGTGTGGTAAATGGGTCGATTACGGTACATGTACTTGAGCTTGCCTTACACAAGGTCAAGATCAGCCGAAGGTCATCATTTGAATAATCTTGATAGCCCTCAAGTACTGGATGCTATATAGCAAATTTCAGGACAATAGATCATTTGGCTCTAGTGAAGACAATTTGTAAAGGTTTTTATCATATACGAGGGGCGTTCGAAAAGTAATGCAAATGACGTAATTTCTCGGTAACCAATATAAAAACAGAACTTCTGATTGCAAAAACACATAAAGCTATGATATGCGTAGGAAAGTCTGCAAACACGGTGTATTTTTTTAAAAAGGGCGCATTTTTATCATCTTTGAAAGAGGTATACCCTAAAGACACTGCAGAATTTTAGTTTAGAAGGCCGTAATTTATATATCGTCAGTCTTTGATTTGTTTTTATTTTTGCTACTTAAAGACAATGCCCAGGCAATGTTGTCCTGTAAATATCGTGGAAATTATTTTAAATCTGGGTTCCATACTGGCCCGGGAATATGGATTATGTAGCAAATCCACAGTAGCAAATTCCCCCTTTCTATCAAAAATTAAATGATTTCGTAATGAAAACAAATGTATTAGCATTCAAAATCTTGTCAGCAAGACCATTTACATGGGTCAACGAAAACCTGTCAATAAATTCAAATTCATGCCAAAAACCAAGCCTCTACAAGCTTTTAAAAATGACGTTAACGTATATTTCAATAACGTCATAAGAATTGCGTATTGCATTGCCAGGAATAAATCGATAACAGTTGCCACCCTTCTAACTTTTGTATGAATATTGTAGGCAACAATGGACAAGCAACTGACAAAGATTAATTTTGTATTTGCAATGATATTTGACTTGAATGCCCAACACTGAAATGATTTTACATATGCAAATAGCCCAGTGGTATGACAGGGGCCTAATAAAATGCGTTGTAAGACAATATGGAAAGGTGTCTTTGTACAGCGTTTGGTATCATTGTAAAGACAAAATGTAGTGTTTTCAGCATATGCATAGCATTTGTACCCAGTTTTCCCCTAAACAAAGTTATAAGGACATTTGCATTACTTTTCGAACGCCCCTCGTATGTGCATAGTGGCCATGTTGGTCATGTGACCCAGACCGTTTGAGCAAATTTCCTTCCCTCAGACCCTGGAGGCTCTATATGAAATTTGGTTACAATTGGCCCAGTGGCTTCGAGGAGATGTGTGAAATTGTCACAATGAGAAACCAGGGTCAAAGGTCAAAGAATGCCCTTGACCACCTGTACATATTAATTTTTCTGTACTCATTAAGATGACTGTATACCTATTTTCAGGTCAAAATCTTTAATAGTATTCAAGAAATATGTTCTAGCATACTCCCATATAAAAGCTACAGAAAGCAAATTTGACCTTTGAAAGGTCAAGGTCAACCCAAGATCATAATTTGAAAAATCTTGGTAGTACTCCTGTATCTGATTCTACATACCAAGTTTCAAGGCCATCGGTCTATTGGTTCTGGAGAAGAATATTTTCAAAGGTTTTTACCATATGGGTGTGGCGGCCATGTTGGTCATGTTACAAGGACCGTTTGAACAAATTTTTGTTCCCCCGGACCCTAGAGGCTCTACATGAAATTTGGTTACAATTAGCCAGTGGCTTCTGAGGGGATGTGTGAAACTGTCAAAATATGAGAGACCAGGGTCAAAGGTTAAAGAATGACCTTGACCTTTTGTACACACATTTTTTCATGTACTCATTAAGATGACTGTATCTACCAATTTCGGGTCAAAATCTTCAATAGTTTCCAAGAAATCTTATCTTCTAGCAATTTCCCATATAAAAGCTACAGAAAGCAAATTTGACCATACACTAAAAAACTAGAAAATTGTGTCTGTAAGACACTAATGATGCCCCCATGCAGCGCCTGTCACAGGACATGTGTACATCCCTAAAGCACATTTCAAGCACAAATGCTATTTCCAAAGAATCCAAACAAACTTTATACCCTACAGAGCAAAATGCAGCCCACAATGACTAAGTTTAAAAGGCCATTATTCCTTCAGAATTATTTTTTCCTATCAAAACCAACATGCACATCTTCACTATGTCCACAACAAGTCTCCAATGTCTGAAAACAGAAAATGAAAATTGTGGGAGGAGTTGATTACACAAAGTACTTACCCTACAATGCAAGCGTATATATGCCTAAAATGACTAAGTTCAAAAGGCTATAATTCTGTCAAAATTAATTCTAGCTCCAACAAAAACCCACATGCACATCTCCAATATGTCCATAACATGTATGCAAAGTTTGGAAACGATCAATCGAAAACTGAGAGAGAAGTAGATTACACAAATGCCACACCCTAGAAGTGTAAAAAAATTGCCTAAAATGACTAAGTTCAAAAGGCGGACATTCTGTCAAATTCAATTCTACTTCCAACAAACCCCACATGCACATCTTCAATATGTCAACAGCATGTATGCAAGGTTTAAACAAGATCCATATAAAACTGTGGGAGGAGTTGATTACACAAACTACATACCCTACAATGCAAAAATTTGCATAAAATGACTACTGTAAAACACTTATATTTGGCGGCAGCAAAATTTGGCGTTTTTTATAAACGGACCTTTTGGCGGATTTTTATTTTGGCGGTATTGTGATTTACCAAACAAGAGGCCCACGGACCACAAAGCTCACCAGATCTCTAGCTCAAAATTGCTTTCAAAACTGCTGTCACATTTGTACAGGCTAATATAAAATATACTACTACAAAGTCTTAGTCTGACAGTCTGTTGAGTTGATAACAAAATATATAACTGTTTTCCATATTTTGATTGCAGTAAAATTTTCCCCATTGCAACTCTAATTTGCCATAGCAACCAAACAAAAGAGCTGATTCTCATAAAAGAAAAACACATATTTTCACTTCCCCAGCGCAAGGATACTAAAGATAAAATCAGCCAAATCAGCCTAGTGGCTTCAGAGGGGATGATTTTTTTCCTTCTTTTGCTTTATGGCTTCCATGACAACCAATAATAAAAAGGGAAGTGGACCAAAAACATATAGCTGATAGAAGACTTCTCAAGAAACATTTGTATAAAAGTTTTGTCAACATATCTGCAATGGCTTGGCAGTAAATGTGATTTTTCAATTTTCCCCATTATAAGTCAATGCAACTCTAAGTTGCCATAGCAACCAAACTAAAGAGCAGATTTTCATAAAAAACACTAACTTTCAATCCCCCAGCCTAAGGATACTACAGATGAAATCTGGGCCTTATCGGTCCAGTGGCTTCTGGGGAGATAATTTTGTAATTATTTTTTTCCATTATTTTTGCATTTTGGTTTCCATGGCAACCAATAAAAGGAGCAGTGGGCCCAAAAACATCAACGCTAACAGAGGACTTCTCAAGGAACATTTCTATAAAAGTCTTGTAAGCATATCTGCAATAACTTGGCAGTAAATGCTATTTTTCAATTTTCCCCACTATAAGTCTATGGGAACTCTAAGTTGCCATAGCAACCAAACTAAAGGGCAGATTTTCATTAAAAACACAAACTTTCAATCCCCCAGCCTGAGAATACTACAGATGACAGCTGGGCCTTATCTGCCCAGTGGTTTCAGAGGAGATAGTTTTTAAGTATTTTTTTTACTTTTTGATTGCATTTTGGTTTCCATGGCAACCAATAAAAAGGCAGTGGGCCAAAAAAACATACAGATGATAGAAGACTTCTCAAGGAACATTTCTATAAAAGTTCTGTCAACATTTCTGCAAAGGCTTGGCAGAAAATGCCATTTTTCAATTTTCCCCATTATAAGTCTATGGGAACTCTAAGTTGCCATAGCAACCAAACTAAAGGGCAGATTTTCATAAAAAACACAAACTTTCAATCCCCAAGCATAAGGATGCTACAGATGAAATTTGGGCCCAATCGGCCCAGTGGCTTCAGAGGAGATGTTGTTTAAAAGTGTTGACGGACGACGACGACATACGACATACGACAGACGCCGACGACGACGGACAACTGCCTATCCTATAAGCTCCCCCGGAGCCTTCGGCTCTGGTGAGCTAAAAAAATGAAAACTAAAAAGGAAAGCAAAAGAAAAACAAACGGAGGGAAGTGCCATTATATTATAGCCCATTTTAGTCCTTGTTCTAATTGGCATTTTATAATTATGCGACTGATTGCAGTGATTACATTTCAATTATATCATTATAAACAAAACTATTTACATTATACAGGCTATTGTGTTGCTTCTGATTTAATTAAATTGGCTTAGGTACTAAGTAGCATGACATAATAATTATCGCTACACTCCGTTTTGCCTGGGTATTTCACTTGGACTTCGTTTCTACTGATGCATATGCTTTATATGTGCTTTGATATTAAAATGGAAGGAATGCATCTCTCAATGGTAGAATTTCCCATTGATCAGCAGTTTAATTGGCGGTATTTTAATTTGGCGATTTTCTTCTTTTCCGCCAATATCGCCAAAATATAGTGACCGCCAAATATAAGTGTTTTACAGTAAGTTCAAAAGGCTGTAATTCTGTCAAAATTAAGTCTAGCTCCAACAAAAACCCACATGCACATCTTCAATATGTCCACAACATGTATGCCAGGTTTGAAAAAGATCCACTGAAAACTGTGGGAGGAGCTCAATACACAAACTATATACCCTACAATGCAAAAAATTGCATAAAATGACTAAGTTCAAAAGGCTGTAATTCTGTCAAAATTAAGTCTAGCTCCAACAAAAACCCACATGCACATCTTCAATATGTCCACAACATGTATGCCTGGTTTGAAAAAGATCCACTGAAAACTGTGGGAGATGCTCATTACACAAACTACATACCCTACAATGCAAAAAATTGCATAAAATGACTAAGTTCAAAAGGCCGTAATTCTGTCAAAATTAATTCTAGCGCCAACAAAAACGCACAGGCACATCTTTTATATGTCCACAACATGTATGCGAAATTTGAAAAAGATCCACTGAAAACTGTGGGAGTTGATTACACAAACTATATACCGTAAAGTATGAGGAACGGACAGACTGACAGACGGACAGACAGACAGGAGCAAATTCTAGCTCCAACAACAAGAAATCCGCAGAAAGCGGTGTCTCACCTGCAGGGGTTAAGTCACACAAGTTCTAATTGGTAGTGAAATCTATATCGCCAATGCTAACGCAGGTGTGACAAAGCAGGTGTGACAAAAATGATGTTCAATATGTGAAAAAGTGGCAAAAATTACTCTGGAAATTATGTGCAAACAATGTGCACATCTTCAGACCATGACAAAACAACTGTGAAGTTACAAAATGATTGATCCAATAGTGTAAGAGGAGAGGTGCTCACAAGACACCCACTGTGCAAGGTATTATGGTATGAACAAAAATTACCAAGTTAAACATGTGAAACTAGAAAATTGTGTCTGTAAGACACTAATAATGCCCCCGTGAAGTGCCTGTCACAGGACTTGTACATCCCTGAAGCACTTTTTAAGCACATCTTCAATATGTCTACAACATGTATGCACGGTTTGAAAAAGATCCACTGAAAACTGTCGGAGAAGTTGATTACACAAACTTCATACCCTACAATGCAAAAATTTGCCGAAACTGACTAAGTTCAAATGTCTGTAATTCTGTTAAAATTAATTTTAGCTTCAACACAAGAATTCCGCGGAATGCGGTGTCTCGCCTGCTAGCGCTTTGTCACAAAAACAGAGCTCAATCAGCAAAGATGTATGCATGAACCAAGTTTCTTGGCTCTAGCCCTAATAATTTCTGAGAAACAGACCAAAACTTGAAAACTCTAGCCCTAATAATTTCTGAGAAACAGACAAAAACTTGAAAACTCGACAAAACATTGCAAAGTCAGTCAACCATAAAATGTAGGTCAAGACTCAATATTGATGATTTCTTTGAGCTATTCTATTCTAGATTAATGCATGACCCAAGTTTCATGGCTCTAGCCCTTATAGTTTCAGAGAAACAGACCTAAATGCAACCAAAATTGCAAAGTCAGTCAACCATAAAATGTAGGTCAAGACTCAATATTGATGATGACTTTGAGATTTACTCTTCCAGACGTACCCATGAACCAAGTTTCACGGATCTAGACCTTATAGTTTCTGAGAAAATGACCTAAACGCAACAACTCGACAGAAACTTGCAAAGTCAGTCAACCGTGACATGTAGGTCAAGATCAATATTGATGATGGCTCTGAGAGTTACTCTTCCAGACGTACCCATATTGCAATAAAAATCGCTAGGCTATTCGCCCTCTAATGAAAGGGAAGTAACTCTAACAGTACATGATAAAACCCGGTACCGGTTTCCAGTAACAAAACATGACGATCGTGATTGAAAATATAATTGCTTCCTGAGTTTTAAAGTTATTAATTATGTTAACATTTTTAGTTCTATGTGGTTTTTAATACTCTTTGCAGTTTGCATTGATACTTGTAACTGCAGTATTCTTGGACCAAAAGGCTTAGTCAGATTGGGAATATTTCATCTGGAATTGGGAAAAAAACATACTTTTTGGCATTGGGAATGGGGCCGAATTTCGGCCCCAAATTTCGGTGATCGAGAGCCCTGTAATACAGTGAGTTCGACAATATCGGATCATCGACAGTCACAGTATCGGATCATTCCTACATTATCACCCATTTATCTCACAAATGAAGCAAATATTTTTTACCATTATATTACAGCTATGAAGTTAGACCAATGACAAAGTGCAGTGTGAAAATTTCGATTGAAATTAGGGGTGTAACAATACATCGGACTATCGATATATCGCAATAGTGACACTGGCAATAGTCACTATCGATAGGGAAAGCTGCAATGTCAATACTATCGGCAATAGTGTTTCCAATATCGCAATAGTCTCCAGGGATCTCCCCAGACCATTAAGGCATGTCGCTTGCAACATGCCTTCCTCATCAAATTGCCTATGCAACATGCCTTAATTTCCAATGAAAATTTATTAAAGTGTTATTATTTTCATTTTTTAGCCAGTAAAGTTGTTTTAAATGCATTAAAAATCATCAATATATTATATATAATGTAAATTTAGGAAAAAACATTGCTATACTAAAGATTTAAAAAATTGCCCAACAAGTCAAAATCTGATTTTTGTGCTAAAAGCGACATGCCTTCCAGTGATTTTTTTACCCCTGCGTCCTGCGTCTGAGACGCATAATTTTCCCAGAGGACGCAAAATATTTCCTTGGCTGCGTTCCGGGACGCATAAAAATAGCCGATCGGTAGTCCAACTTCCGATTTTGGCTTCATTCACAAAGCTACTTTCGTTTTAAGAATATAGCAACGGTGCATAAGCAGATTGTTATATTACTGGTAAAAAACAGTACCATAGTCTTTCCTACTCCCGCTAAATACCGAAGTCTACCTGTAATACCAATAATCAATAGTAGTTGTCCAGTACCGGAGGAACATAGTATTATCGACCACGGCGATGTCTTTTACCTAAGTGCAAACTTTTATCAATACACCGGGTCAATAAGTAATCATGCCTCCGAAAAACAAGAAAAAGATGAAACTTGACTTTATTTGATCTTCTTGGGCAAGACAAACACGCAAGGCCAGATGTTGCAGATCATGATGCGACCGATCAAACTTCCGAATCCGAAATGACAACGGATGTCTCCAAATCCAATACACTGTCTGACAATGAGACAACAGGTGATTTATTTTATTCCTGTGACCACAGGAGCTTGACGGTTATTTTTTATATAAATAGAGCTTGTCCTTTGAAGCCCTTTAAGTTTGGGATGCAGAGAAAATATTGCTTTTGCATCCCAGTAAAGATGCAAACCCTTGAGCTTGGGATGCAAAGATTTTAGGTCTTGTGAGTCCTGGGACTCAAAGAAGGAGATTTGTAAAAAAATCACTGGCCTTCTGAAATTTCTGGGGAGAACACTGAGTCTCAATAGTTTCTAGACATGCATCTTTTTCTTGAAGGAAGTGTTTTTAACTAAAAGAATAATAGGAAGTAATGTGTTTTAGCTTATATTGGATTCCAAAGAATGGAAAATATAACATTTTCTTGTATTTTGTTGTACACTGTACACTTCGAAGACTCAGATTATTGCCACAGAACTCGTTGAATGACCATGTAGTATTTCTGCTGTGTTTGCATTGAAATGTGAATGTTAAAGCGGAAAATCACCGTAAATTTGATGATCCTGATCAGACGCTACGGTCTTATCATAGTCTACACTTTGCAAACGCAGATTATGGTCTTCACTGTTCGAGTAGTTCCATGTAGGGGTGGGTATCGCCACTGAAAACCCTATCGCGATATATCACGATACACTGGTCCGTATCGGGATATGTATCACGATATATCACAACTTTTTTTAAGTACGTACTTCCATGTTACATGCTTTTACTGTGTTGTTTGCTTCTGTCTTTTATTAAATGATTGTAATAAAAAATGAGCATCCCATTCTTTACCTGTTTATTTTAACACCAAAACAAATTATAACCAGCTCATGTACTTTATTAAAATGCAACTGTTACAAGTCTGCGAATTCATTTTATTTAACTAATTGACTTACTTACTGACGTGACCCTAGTGACCATGCATCCGGTGCATGACTTCTTTATTTGTTATTCTGCCCTGACCCAGTTTTGCCCCAAGGCGAGAATGAAAAAAGCATGCAGATTTTCAACACCAGTAACTGTTGTCATCAAAGATCAAAAGAATTGACACGTGTCTGAAGTCTAGGTGAATTATTTCATCGGTGACATGAAAAGGAAATACACTAAATAATCAGACAATAATTGCTGAGCAAATATTGTAGACCCAGATCAGACAGCACATTGGAGCAGTGTGATCAGAATCTGCAGTGTTTGTCAACAAAATAATGAAACTTCCCCTAAGTGAAAATGTGATATACACACATACACACAAAAAAAATGTTCCAAAAGATGTTTGAATATTTACGTAAGTTATGAATGGAAATATGTGTCAAAATGATCATACCGTTGGAGTGATAGGATCAATTGGATACTGACAAAAGGATTAAACTGGACACTATTACCTACAATCATGGTAATTTTTGTTTCCATCTTTTTTGTGGGTGATGATTACGGAGATAACAGACAAAAGAGAAAGCGAGCCTCTGGCAACAGTAAACAATCAAAACCTGTTTTTAAAGATCATCGGCTTTAATTGACTTTCCTACCTAGATCCGTTTTATAAAAAAAAAGAATATTTGGGGCAAAATACTAACAAAATGAAAAGGAAACTGTTAATTACAGGCATATAAAACGTTTTCACGAGAATGTCCGGAAACATCCGAAATTTACCGAGCGTACCGGTATGGCCAAAGCGTATCGTGATTCGTATCGTTGGAATTTTGAATCGCGATTTACCGGTATACCGGTAATATCGCGCACCCCTAGTTCCATGCTACAGGGGCGCAGGGGATTACTGAGTAAAGAATTATTGACGTGCTTGTACATTTGTCAACATTTAACTGTTATTCCTTCAGACATGCCTAATGGCAAAAAACTTTGGAAAACACTCTCTCTCTCTCTCTTGCCATTGAATTCTCTCTCTCTCTCTCTGTGTTTAAATATTTCCTCAGTTTGTTTTTCAAATAAATTCTACACTTGTTTTTACCTCACACCTATGGATAATGCCACCATTCAAAAAGTTAAGCAATTAAATGCTTTGCTTATTAAAAGATAGCAACAGAAAGTGCACCAACAATTGGGTTCACTTCAATAACAAATCATGAAAATTTCACTGGCTTAGCTGGGCAAGCCTTCCTTTTAAAAGGAAATTTTATTTAACATTTATAACCGTTTCTGGTGAAAAATGATTGAAAGGCCGTAAAACTTTTCTCTGAGAATTAAATAGGTCCAACTGTTTATGCACCCAAATTATTGAAGCTAAGAAGTTTGGTAGAACGCCTCGAAGGAACTCTCCTATGAAATAATATAATATGATCCGATACTGTCGCACCTGATTCGTTATTGTCGTAAGACCTTTCTGTAAGTCTGGATAGGTTATCTGCCCTTAAATGAATGAATTTCATAAATATTATGACATGGACAGATAGAGGGGTTATTTTGTAATTGTTATGTGTAATAAAATACATAATTTTAGGAATCATATACAACACAAAACAGGAGTTTTACTGAACTTGATCCGATACTGTCCACTGTACTTATATGGAATTTGTACGAATTTCATTTTATTCTGGCAATATTTAAGTTTATTTTGATAATTCAATTGTATATTTTGAATTATTCAGGTAATAAGGTATATTCCCGCAATTCTAGTAACCCTGTCGGTTTTTCGGATAGACTGTTAGATTTTCTGTCTAAATATAGAATCTATCAAAATAATAAAGTATTTCATGAGAAATTTTGAATTAATATTAACTAATTGTACACTTAGATAGGATGCAACAATTTTGTCATTCATCTATTATAAATAATCCCTATTTATCGTAGGTGGACCTGTTTCAGTGACTGACCAGTTTCAGTGACCTTTTAAATTTTGTCAATATTTTTAAAAAGTGATGCAGCAAATAATTCTTTTTTGCAGAGATATACACTAAATTATATTGCCTTTTTGTAGGTTTGATTATAACATCATTCTACCTAGAAGAACTTCACAGTATACAGGTTTTCATGACAACCCCATTTTTCATACATTTTTCTTATTACTTTTTCTACACTGTAAAAAGTATCAGAGGAATATTTCTGATTTATTTTCTATTTGGATATGTTAATTAGCATGTAATATTCCTGTTTAAAGAACTGAAGATATAAATGACATACATTAAACATTGATTTTATTGTATTGAAATAATTGCTGTCCTTAGAACAACACAGCTGCTTTTTCAACCAGTCTGCAAAGTTCCTTTTTAAATATTGTTGAAATTAAGTGACCAGGGACTAAATACTAGTTGAAAATTTCTTTACTATTGTTTTCAACATAAAATACTATAAAAACCTTTGGATTAAATGTATTTGCATGCAAGTTTTGGTTTGTTTTGTAACCCCACCCCCTTATTTTGACAGGGTATTTCTTAATTTTCATGATATCATCTGTTTCTTGATAAGCATGTGCAGCAATTGCCTTCAGTATGTTTTTATATTCAGTTTATGAGTTTCAATCTTGAGCAACAGCAACCAGCTTCATATTGCAACTTGTATAGAAAATGAGTGGGGGTCACTGAAACTGGTCCGACTTTAATACTGTAAGCTAAATATAGATATCTGAAATAAAGGCCTCCGAAATTAAGTGTTCCAACTTTTCCATCTTTATCCGGATAACATTCAAAAGTTAGAATGCCTCACTAAAATAACCCATTAAAGAAATCCTGTTTTTATGTGAAACATTGCCACTGTGTGTATAATACTCTTAGGGTCACTGAAACTGGTCATTCGAGGATAAACCTACCATCCATATTCATCAGAAAAGTCAACAACTTTTCCAAAGCCAATTCCATAGTTCTAGACTTTGGTTTATAATCTTCGTTTTCGAAATATTCTTCCAGCAAAGTGATGGCTGGCTTAAACAGATCGATGAATAAATAAAGATCTGGCGGTTCGGAAACCCCCAAATTTTCAAAAACATCGCAGTGTCTCACGGTTCGACAGACGACTTTGGAGAAATTTAATTTGCAGTCAGCGATACAATTAGTGATCTTAAGAAGACAAACTGATCGATCAAATCGGTTAAGCACTTCAAATGCTTCTTTGAGACTTTCAAACTGTCTCTTGTTGCGTTTAAAGTCTTGTAAAATAGATTTTTCAAGTTTCGGCTTTTTAGACAGTGCCGCCATCTTCAAGTGTGTTTTGGGGGCCATTACTAAAACCTTGTACCGCACCGTACCGCACCGGCTAAAACCTTGTACCGCACTTACGGAAATTTACGTACAGGGCCGAGTAAATTCCGAACTTTACCGCACTCACGTTATATGCCATCTCTATATAGATTTGTTCCTGTCTTTCTCTGTAAAAGTAAATAATGAATTTATTAATGAATATTTATTGTATGTCGCATTAATTGGACGAAAATACTTCTCCATCTCAATACATTCTTAGGATCACTCTGCCATTTTCTGCAAGAACACTCTCTTAAAGACTTGGAATATTTTCTTTGCATGTGTAAAGATCACAGGCACTCGACGAAATGTTTGTGAAATTCTCATATATTATGAATTGTTAGTCTGTCTCCCACCTCTCTATCAAATTTCAAGTCGATCGGTTGCGATATAAGAAAGTTGCTAAATATCCCACTTCGTAGTAAACAGAGTCAAGGTGCGACACTACCGCCATTTTGAAAATATGTTTACCTTTTCCAGTCATCTTATTTTTGCCTATATAATAAGCATTTCACTTCCATACTTCCATATTGGAAAACAATGTACATATCTACATTTACCTGCAATCAAATCATTTCCTGCCAGTGACGGATAATGCGAAATTTACACCAAAATTCTAAATCACGACGAGAAACAGAGTAAAATGACGGAAGTCAACAAATCCGGGCTTGCGCATTGCAATCCCTATTGGAAAATCCACAAATGCGAGCTCGTTGATTGGTCAACGAACGAACAAGTTTAAATTCCGCGTGATTTGAATTCGGGAAAACTACGTCATCTAAGCACGCGCTACTGGAAATTCCGTGGAAAATCCCCCGATTTCATCACTTCCGTCAATGAGCATATTTTCAAAATGGCGGTAGTGTCGCACCTTGACTCTGTATACTACGAAGTGGGATATTTAGCAACTTTCTTATATCGCAACCGATTGACTTGAAATTTGATAGAGAGGTAGGAGACAGACTATCATTTCATAATATATGAGAAATTCACAAATATTTCGTCGAGTGCCTGTGGTAAAGATGAGACAAATTTACAATATACAGTCGATGCTTTTTCTCCAAAGGATTTAAACATGTATTTTTCTGGTGATTGCACTACAGACATGCTTTTGAGAGTCACTTCCAATCCCCGTAGGAAAATTTTTCAGGTAGATATATATGTATATGCGATTTGTTTAAATCTAAGAAATTATACGGATAAAGTTAGCTTTCAACAAAATTATATATCGAAAGTATATCTCAGCTTTATTTTTATAACTAAAAGTAAAAAGTATGCAAAGACCAGGAACTGAAACAATCAAAATCCAAATCCAGCCCTCAAACCATAGTTGGAAACAACTAAGATTACAAATAATCAAGATACAGAGAACATATGGCCAACCGAGTGAGCAGCTTGTTCCCAAAAGGTGGCCACTCAGCAACCCAAACCGAACCAAAAATAATAAGAACATACATAAGGTAAAGCATCACAGAAACTCTGACACCAAAAACAAGCAACAGAGGACCACAACAGAACTACCGCCTTGGAACGGTCAGTAATGAATTACTGGGGGGCTTAAATCGATTTTACAGGCCCAACCTCACCCTGAGTTTCTGAAGTGGTACAAAACATTTAGTTGGTTGTTCGGTTCGCATGATAATCCTCTAACTCGTCAATGAATCATCACGGTAATTTCAACACCATGAAGAAGCATAGACCAGTTCCTTGCACAACTTCCGTTTCGTGTGACTCACTACAGTAGTCTATTTAGTCGCCTGGGAACGAGGCAAGAAGAAGCAAAGACGAGGACTCAACAGATACAACGGGCCTACCAAATCTAAACGCTAGGGACTACTATGTGATAGTTAACCTGAGAATTTATGACATAACTGAAATAGATAAAATCGATATTAATATCCGTTTTGGGGCTGGGCAATTAAGGTTTCATAAATAAATATGTAAAGATTTCTTATATTCCAGACAACAGAACAAGAAACGCACTAGCCAAATCACAAATTTAATAATCTACCTGACTCTACACAATCTAACTGAACACTGAACAACAAATAAGCAGAACCTGGCTTTATATAATAATCAGGGCCCCGCCAGAAGGTTGCATTAGTTGCATGAAAAGTTAAAAGTTCATGAGTTGGAGAAGTAACGGAGTCTCTGACGTCATCAGCGGAGACAAGGTAGTCTCACCTTCATTACACTGCTCCCTTCCATTTAAAGTGAACTTCCACTGTTCAAATTACAAAATGTCAATGGTGTACGACAGGAACACATTTTATGTCCATTTCTGTTCACCACAATACTTGTAAAAATGTTAGTGAAAACAAGGAGAAAGCCTACCTGGCTTTATTGTCAGAGAAATCCAAAATTTAAACACCAGAATCTAATAATAATCACCTTACTGTCCGTATCACCTGTATTATCATCCTGTCTAGATACATTATCCACCATGCCAGAATAATCACTGAACGCCATATTCTTCATCTCAAGCTAACTGTTCATCAGGAATGATATTTTCTTCTCTCGACTGTCTTCCGATATCATATACAGGCTGATAAGTCCTTTTAGATTTTTCAGACTCCGTCAAATGTAAACACTCTTCTTTTATAGCACTGGTAACGGCTTCCTGAATGGTTTTCGGATGCGTGCGTTTGACAGCTAGTCGAAAATCCGTAGATTCATTGCAGTTGTCTAGAAACGTAATGAGTGATTGTTCTTTGGCTACATCCATATTACAAGGGAAAGCTTTCCGAAAAAGATCCTCTATAGCCTGACCAAAGTCACGATAAATTTCATCTTTTCGTTTCCGCCTTAGCTTTGCATCTGCTATAAAACTGTCTTTCATGTTAGCAGGACCGAAAAGCTCCTCCAGCTTAGCAAGCAATGAATTCAAATTGCTTTGCTCCGACACAGGCAAACCATAGGCATATGCCTCTGCTTGACCTCGCAAACAACACAGTAATGTTCTTCTCGAATATTCACTATTCCAATTATTCAATGTACACATATTTTCAAAATACCTCCGAAAGTCATTCCAAATATCTTGACCTTGACCACTGAATAAACGTCGACATGGAAAATCGTGCCTGCTAGGATTTCCAGTCTCTGTACAAGTAGAAGACTTGTCCAAATGCTGCTCTCTAATATTCCCGGGATCAACATTGCACTGGGACTGTCGACTATGAGGTATAGGAGAAAGAACATTCTGGGAAAGCTGATGCGAACGCCGATCCGGCCAGAACATGGTGACACATATAGATATCACAAAGACACAGAACAAAACCAAGTAAATCCGATAATCACTGAAATTCACGATTTTCCACATTTCTTCAAACTTATTCTTCAACCTCCTCACTTTTTCAGTCCCAAGCTGTATACCTAGTATAGCAATCACCACAGAAATCCAAACGAACAGAAACTTAGCCCACCTATTACTCCGATGAATTAATACTGTAGGTGTTGGTGGTTCAGCAGCCACCGGAGTACTAACACTAACAACATTCGTAAAATCAGGCGGGAAAAATGATTGGCCAATGCCCGAATCATCGCTGAGACTAATTTGTCCTGGCGAATTTACATCCAATGAACGTCCATGCTCTGCTGGTGTTCTTGGTAGATCCTTTGAATCATGCATGTTGCCTGAATCACTTGGTTCACACAATCTCATTAGATTAAAGAAGTCCCACTTCTGACACCAATGTAAAGATTTCTTATATTCCAGACAACAGAACAAGAAACGCACTAGCCAAATCACAAATTTAATAATCCACCCGACTCTACACAATCTAACTGAACACTGAACAACAAATAAGCAGAACCTGGCTTTATATAATAATCAGGGCACCGCCAGAAGGTTGCATTAGTTGCATGAAAAGTTAAAAGTTCATGAGTTGGAGGAGTAACGGAGTCTCTGACGTCATCAGCGGAGACAAGGTAGTCTCACCTTCATTACAAATATGTATATACTTCCAGTACATTAACATGTTTAATCAAAAAGAATTATTTACAAAACCAGCATATACTAAGTAACACAGTAGAGGCCATAAAATTCGGTAGGGTTCGGATATCTTCGGCGGTGCGGTACTCTATTTTACCCCAGTGCGGTGCGGTCCGGTACGGTACGGTACAAGGTTTTAGTAATAGCCTGTTTTAGGGGCTATTTGTTTCTCGAAATTCGGCTGAATCGCTTGCCGGCGGTTAACTTTTAGGCGAGTCGATAGAAATACCGGAACGCACCGAAACGCCCCTGTAATTACCGGATCACACCATTAATATAGTTTTCCTGACCTTATGTATGGTTTTAGAACTGGACTATTATTGTTTTCATTACTTAGGCCAAAAGAAAAAATGTCTTTATTCTGGTTACGTCTCCGAAATTTTTAAGGTCTGTATAGGTAGACAAATATTTTCTTTCATAAAAACCTTTTTTTTTGTATTCAAAATTATAAAAATCCTTTGAAATAGCATAAAAATAGACTTTAAAATCCAATAAGGTCATAACAAAGTTTGAGGAGGCCCCATAAACATAGGGTCTGTTGGGTAACCGGAGCACACAACACACAACTTTGCCTTAATGGATATTTGCGCCTATAGAAGCAATGGGAAGTTTTCGTGTTTTATTCTGCAACAATTCACTGTTTCGGTGCGCGTGTGTCTACCTGCTGACGTCACTGGCATTACTGACGTAAGTTTGTGACGTTTTGAGATGTTAGACGGTGTAACGTCTCTTTTCTTTCTAAAATCGCCATAAAAACGTACGTTTACCTTAAATACAATTAAGAATATTGGCGGGAGCATGAACGCGCTGGCAGGAAGGTTGGGAGAGTTTGAATGAAAAGAATACTTTTTCAGCGTGTTTGAGTGTTAGAATCTAAATAGCTGAGCTCTAGCATTGAATTTTTGAGTAATAATTCACTGTTGTCGACCAGTTGTAAGTAGACATATCACTCGCGCTCCGCGCTCGTGATATGATCTAGTTTACAACTGACCACAAACAGTGAATTATTACTCAACAATTCACTGCTAGAGCTGATCTATTTCTTAAATAATGGTTAGGGTTTATTTTTCTGTTGCCAATGACAACACAGGTAACATGAGTAACACTACTGAATTAGAATAGGTACGTAATAGGATTAGGGTTTATTTTCTGTTACCCATGGCACAAGTAATATGGTTAACACTACTGAATTAGGGTTAGAGGCTAGGGTTAGTATTAGGGTTCGGGTTGGATTAGAGTTTGATTATGATTTGTATTGTGTTACATGTGTTTCCCTGTTACCCTAATATGGTACTCTTTTCCTTTCTTATAAACTTCTGCCACATGATACCCTGCATTTACATTATGTATATTTTCCCGCTACCCAAGCCGAGCCGCGTAGTGCAATCGGTAGGGCACCTAACTCATAAGTCAGAGGTCCTGGGTTCGAAGTCCGGTCTGGCCCCATACTTTCGTTTCTCCTTCCGCTGATTCAAGAAGGGGAGTTGTCTGTTACTAGCGGAAATATGTGCACTTAGTACTGGTTAACCGCTTAGGAGGTCTAAGCCTGCCCAGGAATAGTGTGGTTAGGTTAACTGACCGTCCCGACATGACCTTAGCTGTTTTCCGTGGACGCTAGGCATCAAATCAACCAACCAACCAAATTCGCTACCCAAGGTAACAAAAGTAACAGAGGTAACACTATATTACAAGAATTAGGGTTAAGTTAAGTTCAGAGTTTTGTTACCTGTGTTATCCTGTTACCATAATATGATACCACTAACTACAATCAAATTATTACCTACTGTTATCCAAGCTGCCCTGTTACACAAACACAAAAGTGAATGGGGCTATCCTAAAAAACTGATCAAAGAGAAGGTACTCCAAAATTAAGGAAGGGGGGACAACCATTCTTATATGTGACACACTGTCTTGTAATCATGCACATTGCTATAAAGTTTCATCAAAATATTCCCAAGGGTTACTAAGTTATTGTACGCACAAGATTAGTATACACAAAAATAGCCTACAAACTCTCATCAAAGGGATGCAACTCCAAAACGAAGAAAGGGGGAGCAACAGTTCTCATACCCTACACATCGCCGGACCCTCATACAAAGATGAAGTTTCATCAAGAAAGCCCAAATGGTGTTGAAATTTGATTTATGTGTTTACCGTGATGATTCATTGACGAGTTAGAGGGTTATCATGCGAACCGAACAACCAACTAAATGTTTTGTACCACTTCAGAAACTGAGGGTGAGGTTGGGCCTGTAAAATCGATTTAAGCCTCCCAGTAATTCATTACTGACCGTTCCAAGGCGGTAGTTCTGTTGTGGTTCTTTGTTGCCTGTTTTTGGTGTCAGAGTTTCTGTGATGTTTTACCTTATGTATGTTATTATTATTTTTGGTTCGGTTTGGGTTGCTGAGTGGCCACCTTTTGGGAACAAGCTGCTCACTCGGTTGGCCATATGTACTCTGTATCTTGATTATTTGTAATCTTAGTTGTTTCCAACTATGGTTTGAGGGCTGGATTTGGATTTTGATTGTTGTTCCTGGTCTTTGCATACTTTTTACTTCTAGCTATGGCCCGAACAAGACTAGTAGGGTAAAAAATAATCAAAGGGCCATAACTTGGAAACTAAGAAAGGGGGAGCAACCATTACTGTACGCGACACTTTGCCCCCTCCTAATATATATGCCTACAAATTTCATGAATATATCTCAAACGGTTACGGAGATATGGTGCGCACAAGAATGTTGACGAACGGACGAACGGACAGCGCCATGCCATAATACGTCCGTTTTTTTCAAAACGGGCGCATAAATATGAGGGTTTCTCAATACTGCTTTTGATAGATTCTACGTAACACCAAATGGGTCTACTTATTGAAAAACAGTGTAGACGTTCAATAAATAAATGAATAAAAAATGAATATATAAATAAATATCAAAATAGATTTATAACGTTCTAAATGACCAAATCAATAAATGCCGAATTTCTGTTTTATAACGCAGTCAAAATATATGCGGTACGTTTCAAAACAAGAGGCGCAATGTCAACAAAGATTAGCGCGGTTGTCGGCAATGCGATACCGAACGTAACGCCAAATAACAATTATCTTTAAGGAGTGATTGAAATCCTGAGCGCACATCCACATGCACACACAGATTTTTCTTTACACAACCGAATTGTAGACACCGTGTCCAGAACAGCAGTTATGGATTTTTTGGTGTCCACATAGACATTGGATTGCGAACGTATATCTTCCCTGAGGCCGTGTGTTTCAGGATGACAGTTAAACTGGTCAAATATAAACAAATAAGGGTCAGTTTAAGCAGGCTGACTGTTCTCTATCTCCTTTAATTAAGATGTGTCCACAGCGTAGGTTAACAATCCATGGTTCACAACGTAGCATATCTGTGTGTGTGTGTGTGTGTGTGTGTGTGTTTCCTCAATTTGTTTTTCAAATAAATTCTACACTTGTTTTTACCTTACACCCGTGGATAATGCCACCATTCAAGAAGTTAGATATTAGATACTTTGCTAAATAAAAGTAAGCAACAGAAAGTACACTAACAATCGGGTTCACTTCAATAACAACTCATGAAAATTCCAGTTTTAGCTGTGCAAGCCTTCCTTTTAAAAGGAAATTTTATCTGATGATAAATCCGGTCTGAAAGTACATGCGAACTGTGTATGGCCAGATCAGCATGTACACATGCGCAGTCTGATTAGTGGCGATTAGTAGAACTTCACTGGCTCGAACAGGCTTGGGACCGTGAAAATTAGTTCCAGCCAAGGGAAGCTCTAGCCATCCAGGGTTAGTTTCCATATAAAGTGATCTCTAGGGACCAAGAAAAGAGTTCTAGCCAGGCAGGATGAACGAGCCATCAGGGTTCGAGCCATTGAAGTTCTACATTGAAGTATTACATTTATCTGTTGATTAAATTGCATAGGCCTACTGGTTAGATTCGCAATAACGTTTAAGGTTTTCTCGCGACGCGACTCGAGTCAAATTGCAAAAGCAGAGACCCAACAAAATTTCCGCTTCTGTTCGTTTTATTTGTGCCTGTGAGACGCTGGTTGTATGCGATTCTGCATTTTGACACTTTTCATTTCTAGTACCTATATTAGATCGTATGCAAGTGCGAATGTTAGCAAGCACGTCCCCAATTGTTCTCATAAGAACCAAATTGGCACATGTGTTTATCTATGGAAGCCTATGGAAAAAATGTACGTAATTTGCGGTTATTTTTATATTGATCAAACATGGTTTTCATGCATTAAAATCTACAAGTTATTTTGTGATTGCGTTTGGTAACTATGACTCGTTAGTTTCGTAACAGCTCTTTTTCGTTTTGTTACAAAACGCAAAAGAGTCATTTACCGTACGACCTGGTCAACAGCTCTTTTTCGTTGCGTAACAGCCCTTGTATATACATCGTTAACCAGGGGTGTTACAAATAAAGAATATTTCACATTTTAGGTTTCGCATATGATAACGAACGGCAGATAGTATCTTTATAGCAAACCCAGGAAGGGATTACATAATTTTCAGTTATGATTTCGAGAATATAAATATATTTTATATAAATTATGGACATCACGAAGAATATCATGTGAAAGCTTTAATCAATTACCTTAAACATTGGTATACAGTCAACTCTCGATATCTCAAAGTCGAAGCTCATCACAAACTACTGATATCTCAAAGCAAATTTTCTGGTTCCAGAAAACTTACTTTCAGATATCGGTAGTTTGAGATAACAGGGATTGAAACGTAAATAAAAGTATGAAATGTGTCAAAACTAACTTGAGATATCAGTGTTCGATATATCGAGAATTGACTGTATTTGGAATAATCTGTTTTGCTGTTCCTGTGACGCAATTATGCTTCAAGCTGGGTAAAATGATACTTACTCCCATTGGTGCATTAAACAACTTTGTTGCAGCAGTGCCACTGTTCTACAAAACGTTTTCTTGTGTATTATTTGTGACTTTTATCAAAGCAACTAAGTGTCACCTGAAAGTGTTAACTCGCTTTCCGTAAACCCAGATATATTAGCAACATATCAATGTGTGTGCATATCCCAGACATGACCATCTACATGTCAGATTGTACCAAACTTTCAAATGTAGATTAGTTTAACTAGACTAGCTGCAAAGATACGTTACAAATATATCTGGTTTTAAAGTAAAAGACTGATACTTTCAAATCAAACTGGGGTTGGTACGATACAACTCATAAAAGAGTTTGGTCATCGAAAAAGTGCATTAGTGTCCTTATAAACAGGCCTCCGTGGCCCAATGCATAAAAGCGCTGACTTTCAAGCATTACCTCACCCCTGAGTGTTTAAGCTTCGGCGGAGCACGTGCGACGAAGGCAAAGGTCACATGGTTTTACCCGGAAGCTGCGGTTTTGCCAAACTCTGCATAACAATGAGCCAGAATTAAGTGAAATATTGATGAAAAAGTCGTAAAACCCCTATAAAAAATCGTGAACATTAGTTTAATACCGCATTATGGGTATATCTTATTGTACCAAAACGTGAAGTATAACTTAGTTGAACAGAAAAAGCAGTAAAGATAATGTACATACATCTGTAATGAATACTTTCAAGTCACGATTTGGATCTCTGACAATGGTATCACAACAGATAATATGAATTTCGTATAACAGTGACCGTCTTAAATTGCGCTATTATACCAAAGTTGCTTATTGTATTCTTCCATTAAGCAACTTTGGTGTAATAATGCATGCTACTAGCTTTTAACCCGATTCAGTTTTTGTGCGCAGTCATTGCCTTTTACTTTGCTATCACACTTGTTTTCATAAATGTTCGAAGGTATTGATATTCAGTGGTTTAACTTTTCAATTTATGTTTGATATCCTGAGTTACTCTTTAATATTTTCCTTTAGTTTAGTTCATAATGAAATCAGAAATGTTAACGTTAAAAGATTAAAATGATTTAACAACGATTCTGTACTTTTCGTGTGCTTTGAAAAGAACTCCATTTTATGCCGTTCTATACCAGAAGGCAGAATAAGCATAAGCTGAGGCCAACATGAAATTTAAACATTTACCAGCAGTTTCCTTTAGATCACCTGATCCTCGGGGCTACCAGGTGAGCAAATAGAATAACCAGGCTCCGTCTTCCGTCTGTCAACATTTCAAAAATTTCAAAAACCATCAAATTTCTGCTTAATTAGCAAAAGAGTAACCAAACTTGAAAATGATGACCCTGGATTAAGCTTGAGTTTTGAACGTGATGTCTTGATCACTATGCCTTCAATTGTCAAATTGTAGTTACATTCGTCGCTGATTTAGGTGTAACAAATTGAACAATAATAATAATAATAATTTGCTCACAAATATCAGAACATCACCAGTGTCATGATATCGCCTGAGAATGATCATTGGCTTATAAGCGATCGTTTGGCATCATGACGAAATAAGCCGTTACGATGTTACGTAACGCTTTTGAACATAATACAAATCTTAAAAAGTACATGGGCAGCCACATAGTAGAGATAGATGACGTTTTATTCTATGATTTTCTTCAACACTTTCCAGTAGTCTGGTCCATCAAAAGCATGGTTTCTGCAAATAAATGCATCATTGGCTTCGTCACTTAGAAATTTAAGTGGCTCTGCTACTCGAAAACATGTGCATGACTGTGGAAACCTGAATCATGTTTAGCAGTATTACATTAAGAGGCTAAATAAAAGAGAATAAAAATTGGCAATAATCAGGAAGTAATATGAGATAACTGAGTAGCAGAGCCAAAAATTTCCCAACCAGAATTATCATAAGCGACAATTACATTACATTTAGTAGGACATCACAAGAGAAAAAAAGTCAGAGAACGGTTCGAACACATCAGGGGCTCATTATCGCGTCGATTTTTTTTCTTTTTTAAAGTACGTGTCGTCGGTGAAAAGGGTTCTGACAAATGCTCAAGGAGTCACGTCCCAACGGGCACACAACATTAAAACAACATTGAATGAAATTATTGCAAAAAAGCAGCGCCATGCGCTATTACCATCCGTGCATTAACCAGCGAAAATCCGTGCCTAAATAAGGAACTTCACGCGCTGTTAATGCACAGATTTGCGGTTTTTCATATGTCTGATTCAGGTCAATACTTCATCCATACAGAATAAAGCAGAACGTTTGCAATTGCGGATATCTAAAAAAACTATTGTACACAAGAGTTATACAAATTCAGATATTGTAAAAGTGAAAGTGTAGACGATATCGAGTAAAGACTTTACTCAACATGAGTTTAGCTTATGAACTGCTGCTCAAGGTTTAAAAAATCATGATGGCTGACCATGGCCTAAAACAAGGATTTTGATAGAAATACATGGTGCGTTTAGGTGCCTGCTAGGTACTGGCGATAAGGCAGAATAAAAGTGCCTTAAAACATTTTCCTTGTTTTTGTAGCACTGTTGTTGAATTTTGGAATAAAAGCGATCAAACATTTTTTTTCATTGCATTAACATTTGCCAGGTACCTCGGTAGCTGTTGGAAACCTCGGCCTTCGGCATCGGTTTTCAATAGCTCACTTGGAACCTGGCAAATGTTAATGCATGAAAAACACTGATCGCTGTTATTCTAAAATATGCTAACATTTTATTATTATTATTATTATTACGGGCATGGCCCGACGTTGCGAAGCAACGTCGGCTGGACAGCCCGCCTATAGGTTACACGTAGGAAAAACAAAACAAAAAAGTCTAACCCTATGGCTGTAAACATATTGCAAATCTCGGAGAAAACAACGTTATCCGAGTTCCGGTCATTTTTTGCTCAATAAAACAACAGCAATTTCATTGTTTTATGCGTCTTTCATACTTCTTCGAACATGACAGACAAACAAATGTTGATGAGATCAAATAAAAATGAAAAAACGAAAAAATAAATATTTAAATAGTAGTGATCTAGCTTCTCTTTTTGCCGTCGAAACAAAGGACGCCCTAAGAAGATTTCGAACCCTGCAGTGCCGGTCGGTTCTTACCAAAAAGAAATATATAGAAAAATAAACAGAAAATCGTACTTTCTTCTTTTTTATATTATCGAAATAAACTTGAACTCTAAATGTTTTCTTTGCAAATTATCCATTTTTCCGCCGAGATTATTTCGTCTGCTAGGACACGTTCAACCAAAACCTTAGGTAAAACCCCGTACCGCACCGCGTAAACTGGAAACACCAAACACCGCATCTCCGTTAAACTGCTGCAGGAACAGATATTTATAAGGTGTGAAGATTGCCGAAAGCTTGACATAAAAATGACATGCCCGTTTCTAGGCTGTGCCTAAATACATATTATTTTTAGACATGTATTATACTTGTCAAAGTTTGGGATGTCAGCTCTAGCAGTGAATTGTTGAGTAATAAACGTCTAGAAACGTCTCAAAATTACGTCAGTAATTGCAGTGACGTCAGCAATTAGATTCACGCGCTCCGTAACAGTGAATTGCTGCAGAATAAAACACGGTAACTTTCCATTGCTTATATAGGCGCACTGTGTTAGAATATTCTTTACTTCATTGGCGTATTATGTTAGGTATATCTTACTTAGGATAAATGGTTGATACGAAACTTGGCGTCATGTAGAAAGAGTAAGAATTCTTTTCTTCTTCTTCATCTGAAACGCAGAAGAGCTGATGTGCAGGGTAGAACTTTTGCATGGCTTGTGTGCATGAAAAAAAATTCTGAAAATATAATGTTTTCTGAAATATATCTGCAGTCAAAATATTTTATAGATCTTTTTACACCGATAATGGGCATATGATATTATATCTAGAAACGTTTGAATTCTGAAGATACACTCTGGGAAAGAAAAATGTAGATTTTTCATTTTTTTATTACTTCGCATGAAGGCAGCATGTACAGTCTTTATTCCTTTATCATTTGCAAAACCTAACCAATCAGCGATTGACCTACTTGGTGAGCTTTTACAACCACGGTTAAATCAGATTTCAACTTCATACATTACATGACTTAAAAAGTCATGTTTCACAGTTCGCAGGCATAATACGGTAAGTGTATAGTCAGTGTCTAAACGTTTCTGGATAGAAGGATATATGCCAAATATCATTTTAGAAACAGATCTGTAAAATATTTAGTAATTGTAAATGTATTTAAGAAAAATTTTTTCGAAAAAAGTTGTTTACCTGTCACGCGCAGTTTCCCGCAATGTCTCTTAACATAATACTTTCGTTTACATAAATTTGCATAAATACCGTGTATACACAAATTGACAAAAGTTCACGCACGATATATCGAATGAATAGCTGTTTTCCTGACAGGTGGTTATTCAGGTACCGTAACTGAAAACACCAGTAACTTCTATTGTTACCTATTTTCTAATTCAAATTACAAAACAAAACAGTAAGCTAAAAAGCCAGGTTACCATATTGTTAGATGACCATACGCAAGCGGACATAAGAAGATCTAAATTTGAAGAAACACAACAGAAGCTACGACTTGGAACGGTCAGTAACAGATTAATGGGGGCAGGGGTGGCGCTTAAATTAGCTGTCTCGCCTGCGCAGGAGAGGCGACACATCATACTGTATTGTTTTTCCGTGTCGTCGGCGGCGGCGGCGTCAACGTAAACGTTTGTTGTGTTTATGCGTTTTGCTCAATTTCTCAAGAACTATGAGGGCTAGAGCCATGAAACTTGTGTCATATATACATTTGGAAGAGTAAAGCTCAAAGTTATCATCAACTATGAGTCATGACGTACACTTTATGGTTCACCGACTTTGCATTTTTGTCGAGTTACGCATTTAGGTCCGTTTTTCAACAACTATAAGGGGATTAGCCATGAAACTTGGGTCATGCATACATCTACAGGAATAAAACTCAAAGCTAACAATAGTACTGAGTGTTGAACAAGTTTTTACAATTCACCGATTTTTCAATTTTTGGTAGATTTTTCGCGTTCCGGTTCATTTCTTAAGAAAGGTAAGGGCTAGAGCCACGAAACTTGTTTACATCTGGAAGACTATAGCTGATAGCTACCATTACTAATGAGTCTTGACCTACATTTTACGATTTACTGACCTGCATTTTTTTGTCAAGCATTCGCGTTTAGGTTCATTTCTCAATAAATATAAGGGCTATAGCCATGAAATTAGGGCCATGTTTTCATCATGAAGAGAAAAACTCAAAGCTACAAACAGTATTGAATCTTGACCAACATTTTACGGTACACAGACTTCGTATTTTATCAAGTTTTCGCGTTTAGGTCTGCAAGTACTACAAGGGCTAGAACCATGAAGTTTGGGCCATTCCTATATCTGCAAGAGTAAAGCTCAACGATACCCATAAATACTGTCTTGAGCTACTTTTTACGTTTTACAGTCTAAGCAATTTTTGTCGAGTTTTCGCAGTTGGGCTAGAGCCATGAAACTTGGGTCATGCATACATCAAGAAGAGTAAAGCTGAAAAGCAACATCAATATTGAGTATTGGTATTACTTTTCTGGTGTCATCAGTGGTGTTATCTTTGTTTCCATGTTTAGCTTTATTTTGTGAAAAATCGCACATAGGCGAGACACCGCATTCCGCGGAATGCTTGTTTTATTGGATTCAAATCCTAGCCCTCTGCTTCTTCAGTGGTTCCAAATCTTTAGTTAGGTGTTTGGTCCGCATGAGGTTTTCTAATCCATCGATGAATTATTTAAAAAAAAACAAATCACGGATAAGACCTATGGTGAATTAGAGATGAGGACTCGACAGAAACAACGTATTGCAACTACTGTAGATCCCTAGAATGTCAAACTATAGAAGCAGAAATAAAATAGTGACATAGAATAATTATTCTTTACATAACAATAAGCATTCCTGTTATGATTAGTAAATTTGTACCCTAAAAGCTGGTCCCAAACCGAAATAGGGTACCCGGGTACTCGTTCGGGGCAGAGAAGATGTTAGTTGAAATGCTTACGAAGGAAAGAATCCAACCTGAATTGTTTTTATATTCTTTTATTCTACAGAAATAATAATAAAAAATACTCTGAAAACACTTTGGTACCAAACTCCTTAAAAAGGCAGTTATCAAGTTTGTTAAGAAAGTGCATTAACAAAATAAAAGTATGAAGCAACCAGGCATCTAATTAGGGCATTCATTGCTTTGTAAATCTACAAGGGCAACATATCTCATCTGTAGTTAGGCGTATAGTTACTTCATCGTATACTCTTAGCAAGGCGTACACTAGATCGGTAGTAAGGCGTACAGTATTAACTTCCCGAGGGGCTTGATTTGAACACCATTTTCAACCTTTTTCACATATATCTGATAAAAATCTTTTAAGAATCCGAAGGCGCAAGCAATCTAAAGTCTGTTTGTTTAAATAACAGGATAATAACTGTCTTTTTCTCACCACAGGCTCGCGTTGCATTTATCTGTGCGGGATAAAATTCCTGTAGCGGCAGGGAGTTTATTATCATTCAAGGCAATAAAATATTTTAGCGAAGAAAACATGAATATAAACCTACCTCTCTGGTGTTATCCAAGCAGAACAACTAAGAATTACGCAGTATATGCTTGATGAAAAGTCCAAACACACCGATTTCCGACTACACATTATAAGCGAGATTGTGTCATCTCGGTATACACACCAGATATATCCGGCGTATGGTACAGTCAGTTCGGATACTGTGGATATATTGCACCTGTGCAGTTGTGCAGGCAGTGGACATGTCAACGACTTGATGGGAGGAAATAAGACGCTTTCACCTCCATGATTCTCCCAACCCTATAGGTCAAGAAGAGGACCATGAGACCCTGAATCGCTCACAAGGTTTATTTCAATGGAAAGAGGACAAATATACTGACACAAAAAAGAAACGTTCGTTTTCTAAGGTTCTGTATCTTTTAAAGCAGAACAGTTGTAGCCATAAAAAATAAAACAATTTGTTATTTACCGAAATGAGGTATTAATTGTTTATTTAAGTTTTCATTCTACGGCGTTGTGATATCGCATATACGGTGAAATTTGTCTTGAAAATAACTTGTTTAAATTTAAGGTTGACAATTTTAAATGCTAACCCCATCAGTCAGGATTTTGGAATGATATTTGCAAGAGGAGAGCAAGTACAGAACATTTGCTTTATGTATAGATTATCAGAACTCAAGATTTCATAACAGAGACAAAGAAACTCAGAGAAACATAAGTAAATACCCCATCCATCAAAATATGCCTTGCAAAATGGGGAATATTTTTTAGGCTTTTGCGGTTAAAAAGAATGTATGTTTAGGTCACATTGTAACATAATATACGTGACGCTGTCGGGTTACATCTATGCTAGTACAAGTAAAAGTACTTATAGCAATCTTTCACGCTTCAGTGAGCAAGGATTAATTTACTTGAAACATTATTATACAGGCAGTGCTTTGATAAACCTGCTTACACACAGGACTTGTTCACAATATTTTATCATATACCATTTCTTGTATCACTTCTGACAAGCATACTTTGACATATTAAAGGTTCAAGAAATTGCAAAAGAACAGTTTGTCTAAGATAATAATAATAATAATAATAATAATAATAATAATAAAATACCCACTCACTATTGGCTTTTGGAATAGGTTAATTCTTCATAAACATACGAAAATCGCTTATATTCTGTACCAATTATTACGATCTGATGACGACGCAAATTATAAATGGATTTCCAATATTAGAAAGATTTGTGCAGATGGTGGCCGTTATGACATATGGATAAAACAAAACGAAAGAAATGTATACTCAACAAAATGCTTATAAAACAAATTTTGTATGACCCGTTCCTACGGAGTTAGAGATCAAACTTAAATAATTCCTCGAAGGGAAAACTTTATGGAATTTTTAAAGATACCATAGAATTAGAAACTTATTTTAAACTGCTTGGTGAGTTTTAGAACAGAAAATCATAAAATGCCAATTGAATCGGTCGATGGTATAATATTGCAATTGTTGAAAGAAAATGTAATCTCTGCGATAAAAATACTTTAGGCGACGAATTTCATTATCTGTTGGAATGTTCTTACTTCAGACGCGACAGGGCACGACTAATACTCTTCTTGTACTATCATAGTCCCAATATACTGAAATATCAAAACCTGCTTTCAATAAAAGACGAAACTTGCCTTGTTAATTTAAGCAAATTCATGGGCAAAATTATTAAGCAATTTCCTAACTAACAACCCCCACCTTCTCTCTCTCTATTTCTATTTCTCTCTCTCGCTTTCTCTCTCTCTGAATATATGAATATATATAGTTATATAGACTGTTCAGCTTTCCTTTAATTTAAAGAATCCCAAGGGCGCTATTTTTTGTCTGTACGGACAGAAAAAAAACGGATTAGACTGTGCGGCTGCGCAGTCTGATCTGGGCCATCACTCTTTTAATATGTTTTGAAGTGCACTCATTTCTATAGCTGTTGAATTGTTAAAATGTAAGCGATAATGCTTCTGATAGTTGAAATGGTATGCACCCCGTTCGAATCTCCTTGTGTGTACGGTTATTCTCATTGCAGATGTGTGTGAGTGTTTCATGAGTGGCGATAAGCCACTCCTGGTGCACACAAGTACTTCCGCTTCAAGGTAAGGCATTTGAAAAAGATAAATAACACGAAAACATAAACGAATGTTCTCATTACTGTTATAGCCGTGTATTACATACAGGTGAGATTCATCGGTAGGGTACTTAATTTCATGAATGAAGTCACGTGAGAACTCTATGGTCCAATAGTAGAGTGAATTCGGTCTCGCTCCGAATGGCTGATTAACTTCATCGTATTGCCTCGCTAGAACGGTATTGTTCTTTATATTTTTTCCGAGATTATCATTACCAAAAATGTAGAGCGTTGAATGGGCATTGAATCGCCGTTGATTCGACGTCTTGACGTTGAATCAACGTTAATTCTAAGTTAAATCAGCGTTGATTCAACGTCGCGGCGTTGACACGGCGTTGATTCAGTGGTGATTCAACGTTGTGTGTTTAGTGGAATTTTACTTATCTATGCAGACAGATGGGACTCTGCTTGGGCTGCCCTACGGAGCAGCCTGAGCGGGATCCGCACAGTTTGGGAACATGATAGCCTATAGTTCAGGTATAAATGGGGAGCCAGAAAAGTTCTCAGCGGGCACGCAGTGTGGAGGCAGCGTTGAATCAACGTTGATTCCGCATCATAACGTTGATGCGGGTTCGATGGTGAATCAACGCTGGGCTGCGATGGTTCTGCCGCCATCATCAATGATATTACTGTTGTAGCTTCTGAATCGGATAACATTTTACGGGCGAATATCGGATACTTACGTGCCCGCTGTGAGTTCCCAAATTAATCTGTGTGCTTGCGCAGTCTAGTCTTGATATTTCCTGGGCGCTATATGAAAAATATTTCCAAGCGTATTTGACATGCCGTGGCACGTTTAAGTAGGCAGATCCGTGTTTACAACACTAGGCTTACTTGAGTGAGTAAAGACATGCATTATCTTACCTTATATTGTTTATTTAATTATCCCTCTTTGGTATGTTGATATAACTATTCTTCGTATGGTTTTCACTATTCACTTAACACATATTCCTATCGTTTTAAGAATCCTTCACCATACATTAAAATAATGCATATGAGCTTCAGATTTGCAACCATATATGAGAGTATATGTTGTGACCCCTCGTTGGAAAGGCCTAACGAGGGGAATAACAATGCTCTCTTTTTTCTCTCTCTATATATAATTATATTTACTAATTTGTTTATTTGTTACTTTTATTTTTTTTATTTTATTGAGATACGGTTGTTGATTGTTTCCTTATCTGGGGCTCAGCTCAAGATGCACGTACAACTCGAGTGAGTAAAGTAGGTCGTTACAAATTAGAAGCCAAACCTCCTCATGCGCTCGCTGCCAGTCGGACTATCACAGACCGTATGTGGGGCTGCCCTAGGAGCAGGCAAGTATTGCTCGTATCGTGGCTCTGTCAACATTCGAGTGTGTGAGGTGTTATACTATTTCTGCATTATCAAATTTGGTATGAAATCGGTTTTGTAGAAAGTTTGTATTAGTTAGTATGTGAATTAGTATCTAATCATTCTTAATTTGACGTATATATCAGCGGTAGTGATAAATAAGGGGAGGTAAGTACAGTATCGGCAGATGTGGAAGCCTGAAGGTTATGTCTCCTGACTTGTGTATCTGTCTATATTGTGGTTATATCTTACCAGTCTGCTCCCCATAGGCTTAAACATAATGCCGAATTAGCAATGCCGTCCTTTCATTTTGCTATAACTGGTACTCCCTATTCCTTTATCTCTATTTCAGTCTCTTCCTCGTCATATTTCCTACTATATTATCCCAACGAGTACCCAGGGTTGAAACGACGTTGAACCAACGTTGATTCGACGTCATGACGCAGGGTCAGCGTTGGTTGAAGGTTTTTTCTTAGGTGTGTGCTCGATGGGTTAATATTGGCTGAACCACCTTTGTATTATTATTTTAGTAGTTACCTCATATGTCATGTTAATATGATCTGAGAGAAAAATAAAGTTTCTGTCTGACTGCATTAGAACCTTTAATCTTAATTGTACTAGCCGCTAAATAAATGTAATAAATTTAGGCCAGGCCAATAGGAATTTGCCCTGCCACCTGGCAAAATTGTGTAGACCTCATTTGTCTAAGTGTCCTATGTATGCAGAATAATTGCCTTTTTCTTGCTGCCTACTAAGTGGGGGTTTAAGAGATTCAGACTGTTAAATATGTGACTAATAGAAAATTCTACAAACATTACTGTTTTAAAATAAGAATGAAAGTCACTAATCTTTCTATTAATTGATATAAATTATTTATTTTTATATTAAATGATGTAGCAACACTTTGAAACTTTAAACTGTTATCATCATGCTTATTTATTCAACAGTTTATAAGGTTGTAATCTATGATACAATTAGATACGCAATTTTGACATATAAAACTAAACAAAACAAAATTAAAATTGATAGTAGTAGTAGTAATCTTTGTAAGATTATTAGCATAATATTATATATAGGTTTAGAGACAAACTTTAGAATGAGAAAAAAGTGTGTGTTATGAGATTTTGTAGTTTACCATTCACGAACTGTTTAACACGTGTAATATAAATTTTAATGCAAGATTCAAAAACATCAAAATGATTAGAAATGACGCTTACATGTTGATATGCAAAGATTTCTCATAGTATGAAACGAAAAGAGTATCTACAGAATGCATATTATTCGAATTGATGTAATCAACGTAAATAGTAACACAGCTTATGAGACTGTAATTTACAGGTGCTTTGCATTAATTTTATACCTATGTAATTTAATCATAAGTCTTAGCATTATAAGATAGGCCCTCAGCTCATATAAGAAACTTCTTTCTCCCACCTATCCATATATAAGATAGGCCCTCAGCTCATATAAGAAACTTCTTTCTCCCACCTTTGCCTATATAAGATAGGCCCTCAGCTCATTCAAGAAATTTCTTTCTCCCACCTTTCCATATATAAGATAGGCACTCAGCTCATATAAGAAACTTCTTTCTCCCACCTTTGCCTATATAAGATAGGCCCTCAGCTCATTCAAGAAATTTCTTTCTCCCACCTTTCCATATATAAGATAGGCCTTCAGGTCATATAAGAAACTTCTTTCTCCCACCTTTCCATATATAAGATAGGCCTTCAGGTCATATAAGAAACTTCTTTCTCCCACCTTTCCATATATAAGATAGGCTATCAGCTCATATAAGAAACTTCTTTCTCCCACCTTTCCTTATATAAGATAGGCCTTCAGCTCATATAAGAAACTTCTTTCTCCCACCTTTCCAAATAAAAGATAGGTCCTCAGCTCATATAAGAAATTTCTTTATCCCACCTTTGCCTTTATAAGATAGGCCCTCAGCTCATATAAGAAACTTCTTTCTCCCACCTTTCCAAATAAAAGATAGGTCCTCAGCTCATATAAGAAACTTCTTTCTCCCACCTTTCCATATATAAGATAGGCCCTCAGCTCATATAAGAAACTTCTTTCTCCCACCTTTCCATATATAAGATAGGTCCTCAGCTCATTCAAGAAACTTCTTTCTCCCACCTTTCCATATATAAGATAGGCCTTCAGATCATATAAGAAAATTCTTTCTTGCACACCGGATAGAAAATGCCATTTTTTTCACCTGGGATAGAAAATCTTATCTTACCCTGGTGTTCTGACCCAGGACCGGAAAAAAATCACGAGCTGTCAATGCATTGGTTGTATTGGAGCTCACGTAACTACGTCGTCAAGTGACGTTGGTATTTTAGATGATGACGACACGAAGACGGTAAAAATGACGTCAGTTTATGCACACCAGTCGTTGACGTGAAGAGCCGAATGGCCGTCGTTGAAAGCGGCGCCTTCTTTCAAAATTAAATTGAAACCTCTCAAGCACTAGAATTACGTATTCTAAGAAATTCTGAAGTTAAAACAAAACGTGGTGTGCAAGAAAAAGTATCTATCATTCGTGTGAGGTGCGGATAGAAAAATCCATCACTCGGGATCACTGTTCGGCATCACTCGGCAAGCCTCGTGATGCCGAACAGTGACCCTCGTGACAGATTTTTCAATCCACACCTCACACCCATGACAGATCCTTATATTCTCCCACCTTTGCATATATAAGATAGGTGCTCAGCTCATATTTGAAAGAAAACTCTATCTTACACCTGGCAACATCTTTCTTATATTAGCAACCAGACTTTTTCAATTTTCGACCAATATCTTAATTTTAAATGAACAAAACGGACACGCAAGCATCTCGGACGACGTTTGATAAAAGATCATATGTTTGTGACGTCACTAAATTTTAATGACGCCACTTAAACCAGTTATGAAACGTCGCTAGCAAACTTGACGCGCGTTGCATTTTGTTTTGCCCTCTGGAAGATAAAATAGTCAACATATCATGTTTTCCGTCTATTTTCCCTCTTTAGGACCCAATAAATACACTGGGCTGCTCAAAATTTTCTTCAGATTAATGGTTAAAAAGTTAAAATTTTCCTGTTTTGAAGCTTTATCCGACTTGAGGCTTAAACCCCGCTAGTAGTGGGAGAAAAATAATCCATCATGAGCCAGTCCATGCAGGATAAGGAAATCGCACCCTCGGGGTCGGAATTTCAACCAGGGACTCGGCAAGCCTCGTCCCTGGTTGAAATTCCAACCCCTCGGGTGAGATTTCCCTATCCTACATGGACACTCATGATGGATTGTTATAATCTTACACCTGACAACATCTTTCTTATATTAGCATCCAAACTTTTTTCAATTTTCGATCTAAATGAACAAAACGGACATGCAAGCTTGTCGGATGACGTTTGATGGTATATCATAAGTTGGTGACGTCACTCAATTTTAATGACGTCACTAAAACCGGTTATAAAACGTCGCTAACAAACTTGAAGCGCGTGACCTGAGAGGCTTAGTCGCATTTGTTTTTGTCCTCTTGAAGAAAAATTCCAAAACGTATCGTGCTTTCCGTCTTTTTTTTTTTTTTTTGTCTGCAAACTATGTTTAGACCCATTTTAGGACCCGATAAACACACTGGGCTGCTCAATATTTACTTCAGATCACTGGTTAAAAAGTTAAAATTTTCCTGTTCTGAAGCCTAATCCGACTTGAGGCTTAAAATCCGCTAGAAGTGGCAGAAAAATAATCCATCATGAGCCAGTCCATTTAGGATAGGAAAATCACACCCTCGGGGTCGGAATTTCAAACAGGGACTCGGCAACTCGGCAAGCCTCGTCCCTGGTTAAAATTCCGACCCCTCTGGTGAGATTTTTCTATCCAACATGGACACTCATGATGAATTGTTATAATCTTACACCTGGCAACATCTTTCTTATATTAGCAACCAAACTTTTTCAATTTTTGACTAATGTTTTAATATCAATGAATAAAATGGACAAGCAAGCATGTCGGATGACGTTTGATAGCAGATTATTGGTTTGTGACGTCACTCAGTTTTAATGACGTCACTAAAACTCGTTATAAAACGTCGCAAGAAAACTTCAGGCGCGTGACGTGAGATGCTAAGTTTTCTTTTGTTTTCGCCCTCTGGAAGACAAAATAGTCCACATATCGTGTTTTCGGTCGATTATTAAGGTGCAAACTGCGTGTACACCCGTTTTAGGTACCGGTAAACATACTGGGTTGCTCAAAATTTACATCAGATCATTGGTTAAAAAGTTAAAAATTTCCTGTTCTGAGCCCTAATCCGACTTGAAGATCAAAATCCGCTTATAGTGGGACAAAAAATCCATCATGAGCCAGTCCACGTAGGGTAGGATATGTAAATCTCACCCTTGGGGTCGGAATTTAAGCCAGGAACTCGGCAAGCCTCGTCCCAGGTTGAAATTCTGACCCCTCGGGTGAGATTTCCCTATCCTACATGAACACGCATGATGGAGTGTTGTAATCTTATACCTGGCAACTATGATGGCCCAATTGGCTTACTTTTCATTTCCATACTATTTCAAAATTCCGAATTCTGAATTCCGAATTCCAAAATTCTTAGAACAAACTGGACGCTTGATTATTCTTACTTATTTCATATCGTCAAACCTTCAAATGAAATGATTGATGTGTAAAGCATTTAATAAATAAGATTCGAAATACAAAATGACTCTTTGGAGCGTAAATTCAATTAAAAGATCATGAATCTCTAGATATCCCAAAATAAAGAGGGGGATAGATCAATAGAAAACTATTATTTTTAACATAAAGAATCTTACATCACAGACCCTAGATCTAGATAATCCCCCTCCCCCATTTTAGCTCGAAATACTTACTTAAAGACAAGACCTCCGCTGATGCCTGTAGTATATAGGATACCCGGTAGCTCAGTAGGTTAAATGATGGCCTGCTGATCAAGCGGTCCCTGGTTCAAGCCCCGCTGGAATCTTTTCAACCATGAACGGGATTCCATTGCACACGGTCTTTCATTATTACCAATCCATTGTCTTGATATGTCTGAAATACTGTTAAAAAGGACGTAAAATCACAAGGCATCCATCCATCCTTTGGTATATGTAAGTTTTAGCATTATACTATCCATCTGTTCAGTTGATAATGAGGAGTTCCGGTAGCTCAGTAGGTTAAGCGATGGCCTGCTGATCTAGCGGACCTGGGTTCTAGACCCGCTGGAGGTGGAAATCTTTTCAATCGTAAAAGGGGTTCCATTGCACACAACCTTTCATATGCACCCTCCCATCGTCCTGATATGACTGAAATACTGTTGAAAGGATATAACATCACGTAATCTATCCATCTATTAGTGAATAATCCTCTAGATAAATCATCTTCCCGAACAAGAGGATAACCTTGCTCTATCTTCTATGAGGACTGCCTTTCGAAGCGTTCGCCTAAATTACGTATTCTACGAAACGTTCCCAGCAAGCACATAACATCAAAATGACGTCGTACTAACGTCGATGCAACGGCATTACGTCGCATCGACCATCGCATCGACGTCAGTACGACGTCATTACGACGTCATGTGCTTGCTGGGCTGTATTCGATAAAGTTGTTTTCTACCGTGGAAATGGCGTGCATCCCGCAGAAGCAATATTGACATCAACAGCGCAGAATACTGACACTGATTCTTTACCAGAGTTTTTAAATAGGCCGTGCACAGGACCATGATTTTGCGGTAGACTTTAGATGAATGGATACGCTTTCAGGGGAAGCAACTGTTCCATTTTCAATTTTGCTACTCGTATCAACGTCTCAGTGAGGGCCACCTCTTAAAAGAAGGAAACTTGCTCCTTTATTAGCGATTTCTAATACCAAGAGAGTAGCCCCTTTTTGGAACGGTTTCTTTCTCAAGTGAAGTAATAAGTCGCAAAAGTTCTCTCCCTTGGCAAAAATGGCAAAACATCATGCAGCTGTACCGATACGTCTGTGCGGAGGATCTAACATGAAGCCTTTCTTCCAGACACATTTGAGCCGCGACACGACAAAACCAACAAAGTGGTTTCGCACCCAACTCAGACTCAGATCAGCCTGGGCATCCGCCCAGACTGATCATAGTCTTCCCTGTCTGCATGGAGGTAGCGTGGGCCCATAGATACCCTTTAAGCGCATAGGAAAAAGACTGATCAGACTGGGCGGATGCCTAGGCTGATCTGAGTCTGCGCTGGGCGCACAACCACTTTGTCGGTTTTCTCATTTTCTATGTCTGAAGGGAGGTGCAAAAGACAGAAAAGTGACTACAACAAAAGTTCATTTCTAAATAGAACTTATTCAGTATCGGGGAAAGCCCGAAACCTTGTTGAACAGATTCTTGTGACATAGATGTCATAAATCAGAACTTTGAATATTCTGAACGAATATGAGGTCATTATTTGGATGAAATAAACAGAAGTTGACACTCATTTCGTGCGAGAGAAGAAAATAAACTGAGGTGTCAGTTGCATGTTTACGCTATCTTTTAGTTAATGTGTGAAAGACATGAGAAAACCTTTTATTCTGTGCTTCAAATTTTGTATTTTAATGGATACACGTGTTGTATCCTTTTTCATGTCAAACAATAGTGGTGCAGTAAAGGGATGACACCAGAACCTTTATTAACTGGGCGCCCGGCAATAGCGGGCCATCAAATTTATGTAACATATCAGCCTGCGAAGCCGCTAAATATTCTGATTCTGAGGCTTCGCTTATTGGATTAAACGTATGCATATCTTGGTCTGAGAATGTATTTTGCAAAAAGTGGAGCCTCAGAGCAGACTGCGCGAATACGAGTCCGGCGCGGAAGGGGCTGTTTTCTGGCCTGGGATCCATTAAGGGCGTACTTGTCTTTCACAAGGATAGCTGAAATTCAATACTGTCTATCAATGCTTGGATCAACTAATTTTGCAGTTTTTCCTTATTTGACATACCAGCCTTGCGTGATACGGTATCAGGCCATCTTCGTTCTAAGGGTTTGGTATAGATTAGTAAACAATTCGACGAGAAAAACGGGGTTGGGTGGAGAGGAAGTAATATATTAGTCTATACCAAGCTGGCATTAATTGTTGAATCAATATTGAATCTATGTTGAAGCTTAATTTTGAATAAATGTTGAATCATACCATGAATTTGAAAATTGATTCAACCTTGTGGACTCTTCTGTCCTTAAAAACTGGATGAGTCCATTTGCCAAGTAAGGGGTGTCTGGTTTAGTTTATTTTAATTACTCTTATTTTTCATTTTGAGGAGAAATACCAATTTGTCTTTAGCAGATAGTGTAGACCCTGATCAGACACAGCGGTTTGCGGCGTCGGATCCTGGTCTGCAGTTCTTGTTAATGTCCTGTTTATTGGACACTAGGCATAATGGGTTAAGTTCAAGAGAACGTCCCCACTGGGCACACGGTTGCATCAACCTTGAATCAGCCTTGATTCAACGTAAAGACGTTGAATCAAGGTTGATTCAATGTTTTTTCAATTAATAAAGTTAATCCTTCTTTCTAGTAAACGCATAACCAGAATGCCCATGTATACATTTAAACCGGAGGATACAGACATTAGCATTAATCGAATGTATTTATTTATTACTGTCTGTTTTCTTAGTTTTGTGTTTGTAAATCTCCAGGGTTGTGTCCATCGGCAGTTTTGGCATTTGTTGGATAAAGTTGATAATTCCGACTCCAATTACACAACCGCAACTAGCCTATGACGACTTGTAATTATCAAGTTGAACTCAAAATGGCTGGCTTGAAACTGGTATAAAATTGAAAACAGTGCCCTGATCAGACTTCCCCCTTCTATGAGCAGTCTTATCTGGGTTTGGCATGTTCAGACACATTTGCCTCAATATTAGTTCGTGGAACATAAGTACAGCTCGACGTCAGTTAAGCTGCTTCATTGGCAGAAACTATGCTGTAACGAAACAAAAGATGCCTTACGACGTAGGCGACCATTGGCGTATCAGATCAATGTGGGCAACTGCTTTAGGTTAGTTTATCTTTATGCAGCAGATGCTCCTGACACTGACGTACATTACATACACACCACACATGCATGCTACGTGCGTATGCTTTTTCAGTTCAGCATGTGAAAATACATACATACATATTTGCGTGCGTGCATTCTAGTGTGTGTGTGCGCGCGCGGGTGCTTGCCTGCCTGTCTGCCTACCTGACTGCCTATATACATACGCACGTACACTTACGTGTGTGCATGCCTGGATACACACATATTTACATCGTTGATATGGCGCTGAGGCTGATCATTGGCCCTGTTAGTGACAGTCTGTTTCTTGAATGCGTTCTTTGTTCCCTATTTCTTTGTCAGTATTTGAGTAATAGAATCAAGTTATTCTGTTTTGACAAGGGAGATAATAAAAGGGAAGTTTTGCTACGCATGCTGCTTATTTTATTTTTTCCAGACACGTCGTCAGTTTCTGTTGCTGTTTTATGTCAAAATGGTACTGATTTAAGGGCAGCAGCAAGGTCGTCGTCGACGGGGAAAGCCTCAAAAAGAGGAGGAAGGATAACCGACTCATATTGCTATACAAAGGTCTGAAAGGTAAAGCCAGAATACCTACAGGTGACCTTGTCCCCAAAACTAGGCGTTGCAGAAATCAACATTCCATGGCATTTCAGATACCCATTGCTAGTTTAGATGCATATAAATGTAGCTTCTTTCCCCAGACCATCAGGGACTGGAATGACCTCCCTGATTCCCTGATTTCCTCTGCTGAAATGTCAGATGATTGTGTGTCAAAGTTCTCATCTCTCGTGAGAGCTAGGGACTAATTTTCCTCCAGTCACGCCCCCCTGGTGAAAGATTGTCAATTTTGGCGTATCACCAGTAAACAATTCAGATTCAGATTCAGATTCAGACGGTCGGGCCATGACCTGGCCACGCTTTCGGCCGAGCATATAATTGGCCATATTATGTTTGTACAGCATCATTATCTTCTTTACCACGGTGATCAAAAATGTCATCGGTTCGCTAATGCAATTGGCGACGAAGCACGTTGCAAAATAATAACACCGATGCACCTGCCGTCGGGTGTGGAAAATGCAAGTCTTGTCAAAATATTGCGAGTTTAGTTTTTCTAATTCAACGCCAAACGTCCATTCCCAACATACGGTGTCCGATTTGAGGTTATTTTGTTCCTATAGTAGTGCCTGTATTTTGGATTTTGCTGCATTGGGTCTGAGTTTACACTATTTGCCAAGACCCTATTTTCGAAGGCTAGGCCTGAAATAGGTTAAAGATGAAAAGCTAAAACTCGGGTGTTTATCATAAAGCATTTTGTTTAGTAATGCAAACCTTCCGTGCTTCCGGTTGTTTGTGTTGAATTTAGTAAAATTCAGAACACCAGTGTTTAATGTAAAATGAGATTGTTAAATTGTGTGTCTTCCTTTTGAACAACGTTGTGGGCTACTTGAAAATGTACCTGACATCATAAGTTCAAACAGGGCTGAATCAAATTAGTCTGCCCTTCTGAGCTGACTGATCTAAGTATCCCGTCCACATAAACAATATGATCAGTTTGCACGGAAAGCGCATGTTAATAAGAGTATTTATGGTATGTACATGTCTTCAGATTCCTTCTCACGTGATGCCAGTCATAGTTTCTTCTTTTATTTTGTTCGAAATAGATATGCTTACGTCAGCCTATGCAGCTTTGTAAGCAGGTCAAGGATGTTTTTCACATTTTAATTCAGCAGGTTTTATTGATTTTTGTGCAAGTTGGGAAAGCTCTGAACAGTCTGCGCAGACAGGAAGATTGATTTGACTCCTCCTTGATCGCGCCTACCGCAAGGCCTCTTTTTACGCAAGGCTACACAGATTTAAATGATCATTTAGCATAAAACTGGGAGACAACAATGCCGATCACAAGTGGCAAAGTATCTTTATCCTTATCTTTATTGTATTGACAATGGAATATAAGGATCTGTCATGAGTGTGAAGTGTGGATAGAAAAATCTGTCACGAGGGGCACTGTTCGGCATCACGAGGCTTGCCGAGTGATGCTGAACAGTGATCCCGAGTGACGGATTTTTCTATCCACCTCTCACACCAATGATAGATACTTTTTCTTGCACACCACGTTTTGTTTCAACTTCAGAACTTGTTAAAATGCGTAATTCTAGTGCTTGAGAGGTTTCAATTTGATTTGAAAGAAAGCGCCGCTTTCAACGACCGCCATTCGGCTCTTTACGTCAACGACTGGCGTGCATAAACTGACGTCATTTTTACCGTCTTCGTGACGTCATCATCTTAAATGCCAACGTTACTTGACGACGCAGGTACGTGAGCTCCTATACAACCAATGCATTGACAGCTCGTGATTTTTTCCGGTCCTGGGTCAGAACACCAGGGTAAGATGAGATTTTCTATCCCAGATGAAAGGAATGGCATTTTCTATCCGGTGTGCAAGAAAGCTTGTTATTAGGCTTTTTGACGAGAGGGACGACTTCTGAATTTTTCTATAGTTAACTTTCCATTTTTGAGCAGTAATATCCCTTCGGCTGTTCGGCACCTGCATACGGAGTTTATGTTCTCAGCTAGTCCGCTATGCTAGAGCCTATTTCAAATATTAATATCAATTCTCTGTAAAAATCAGAAAATTGCCATAGGGGTCCGGCACGCTACGTCTCAGATTTTTTTCATTCTTGGTGTATGAATCAGAAATGACCCCTAAACGACAAAAACAGTAGTAAAATTTCTGTTCGTCATCCTGTTGCCATGGTAACCAAGATAGTTTGAGAAAAGCAACAGACTCTAAAATTTAGGAGGACAATAATGAAAATATAGCATATTAATCTGGTCTGTCAATCCGTAGTTAATTCTTAGATCTCAGACACAGACATAATAACATATAATACCAACTTAACTCTGTTTACAGAAACAAATATAAATCAAGTATGTCTCACACCTTCACCGCAATGAGGGCTCAAAGGGGACATAATTTGGCAAATTTCAAAATGTGGAAAAACTGGGATTTTGCGGTTCTTTGGAACACGTTTTCATTAGTTTAACAGAAGATGTTCAGAAAGCCACTAATATATTTATAACTAGTAATATACCAAATTATATAATAAAAAAGAAACTGGATGGAGAAATTAATATTTAGAGGTCAAGGTCAAATTAAGCAAAGCTTCTATTGCTAAACATGGAAAAACTTGGATATTCTCATTTTCCCCCTAATTTTTGTAAAGGTTTACAGAATACGATAAGAAAACCACTGCTATATTTGAAAAGAACAACATGTCATTTAATGAAACAAAACATAATACAGATCAACAAAATCAAATATGAAGGTCAAGGTCAAGCACAGCAAAGCTGCAATTTCACAATGTTGAAAAACTGGGAATTTCTCATTTTATGTCCAATTTTTTGTAAAGGTTAACTGAATGTGATAAGAAAGCCATTGCTATACTTGAAAAGACCAATATATCATAAAATGAAGCATAACATGAAACGGATCCAGAAATTCAAATATGAAAGTCAAGGTCAAACTCAACAAAACACCTATTTCAAAATGTTGGAAAACTGTGAATTTCTCATTTTTTATCCCATTTTAGTAAAGGTTAACTATATATGATAAGAAAACCTTTGCTATATTTGAAAAAAGTAACATTTAATGAAGCAAAACATGAAACAGATCAAAAAAATAAATAATCAAGGTCAAGATCAAGCACAGCAAAGCTCCAGTTTCAAAATGTTGAAAAACTGGGAATTTCTCATTTTATGTCCGTATTTTTGTAAAGGGTAACTGAAAGTGATTAGAAAACCATTGCAATGTTTGAAAAGAACAATATATCTTAAAACGAAGCAAAGCAAAACACATATTGAAAAATTCAAATACAAAGGCCAAGGTTAAAATAAGCAAAGCTCCTAATTGCAAGCAAAGAAGATTTTGGACTAGCTCATGTTTCATCCAAATTTTTGTAAAGGTTATATGAATATGATAAGAAAGTCATTGCTATATTTGAAAAGAACAATATATCATTTAATGAATCAAAACATAAAACAGATCCAGAAATTCAAATATGAAGGTCAAGGTCAAGCACAACAAAGCTCCAAATTCAAAATGTTGAAAAACTAGGAATTTCTCATTTTTTATCCCAATATTTGTAACGGTTAATTGACAATGATAAGGGAAATATTGCTATATTTAAAAAGTGCATTATATCATTTAATGAAGAAAAAAATGATCAACAAATGAAAATATGAAGGTCAAGGTCAATCACAACGCTCCGACTTCAAAATGTTGAAAAAAAAGGGAATTTCCTTTTTTGTCCCATTTTGTAAAGGTTTACTGCATACAGAAGAAAACCACTGCTATATCTGAAAAGAGCAATATATTTAATGTAGCAATGCATAAAACAGTTCAACAAATTCAAATAAAAGGTCAAAGTCAAGCACATCAAAGCTCCGATTTGAAACTGTCGAAAAATGGAATTTGTCATAATTTATTTATTACAGTGTTTGTAAATGCTAACTAAGTATGATAAAACCATCGTTATATTTGAACAGAGTGTGAAAACAGCAATATATAATTTAATGATGCACAATATAAACAGATTGAAAAATTCAAATAGTAAGGTCAAGGTCAAGGAAATCACAGCTTCCTATAAACATTTGGAAAAGAGTGGAATTTATTCGTAATATATACCAAGTTTTGTAAAGATTTACTGAATATGATCAGAAAGCCATTGCCTGATTTGAAAAGAGCGCTGAATCAGTTGATAAAATACAACATAACATAGATCAAGAAATTTGAACATGAAGGTCAAGGTCAAGATCACAAATATTCTGATATCAAAATGAGAATAAACTGGATTTTTCTCATACTTTGTACCAACTTTTGTAATTGTCTTTAGTTCCCCTGGGCCGAAGGCTCCGGGGGGAATTTAAAGGATGGTAGCCTCCGGCATTTATCGTCCGTCGTCCATCCGTCGTCAACATTTTCGAAGGACCTCTCCTCTGAAACTACTGGACCAATTTCAATTAAACTTCATATACAGCCTCCAGGCAAAGGGGAAAAGAAAGTTTATATATTTGGTCCAGGACACATGACCAAGGTGGCCGCCATGCTCATATATGCTAAAATTCTTAAAAAATCTTCTTCTCCAGAACCACTAAGCCGATTGCCTTGAAATTTGGTTTGTAGCATCAGGGACACTTGTACTATAAACACACTAATAATTTATATGTAATTTGACAGAAAACAAGGGCGATGTTCTTAACTATTCATTTCACCAAATCTTGAACATAGCAGAGCCCAAAATTTATGAGATTTTATTGTCAATGCTCCACACCCATTTTTCAGTTGCTTTAATATCTTAGTTACAAACATCGACACTTAAATATTTTATAACACGAAACAACTATGATCAACATGTTACTGTTTCGTAAAAGTTAACATATCCTAGAATGTGTTAGCTTGCAGCAGTGCAGTCAATTATGAGACACATACTTCTAAGTATCTCCTGAAAAATCCATCTTGTTTTTGCGATTTTAGACCTCTGTGTCCAACAAATCGATATAAATTACTGAAAATGCCAATAAAACGATCTTTTATACCTAGAAATTATTTATTACATTCTTTTTTTAATATTCCAATTTGCAAAATATTTACTAAAACAACTAGGATTAACATATGAAAAATGCAATTCGCATTAATTTCCAGGCATACTGTAATCTGTAATTAATAGAAATTGACTACATATTCTAAGAGTACTGAATCGGTTTTTGCAAGAGTACCCAAGATACATTTTGTTCACACTACGAGAAACAGCTCATGCAGTATTTAAAAGGATATACACCTCCATGTTTTTCTGACGTTTATACAAAGGAAACAACTTGTATGATTTCCTGTTTGCTTCTGGATAAAAAGCATTACAAAATGGGTCTACTCTTTAAGCAAATAATTTGCTCCCCGGGAACAAAGTCTTTCTTTATAGAGTTGAACCCCATTGAGAATTAAACAAAACTGATTGGCCGAGCTGCATTCCCTGAAAGTACACTCATTCACTTTAATAATACAATATATATTTTCAAGGAAGAATGAATATCAGTTTAACTAACTAAGGACCTTGAACGTTTTATTTCTTCCCCATGTTTAATTTGCAATGAATGGGTGAGTCAGCGAAAAAGTTCCCTTATTACAAGTAACCTTAAACTGGGACACAAAATCAATGTACGTTAAAATTCGGTCGCAAGTTTTCCTCCTTCTTTTCTAGTACTACTATTTATAAATCACCCTATATACTTAATGAACTCAATATAAAATTTTTCGCTGACTAAAATTGTACCCACAATTACGAGAATTTCATTTTTGGCAACATTCCTTACCTTATTTGGTAAAATATTTTGCAAGCATTATAAGTACATGTTAAATTGTTTTCATGTATGGTTGCTACAAATACAAGGCAAAATGCATCGGTTGATGTGAAAGATACGACGCTTCGCTTTTCTTTTTACATAATGATATATATATAAATACAGCTATATGTCACCACACTTTTACGGTCATGGGTACCAGTTGTGTGCCAAACATCTTGGGAGCAGTTTCACTGCGCATTGGGGCGAACTGTTGAAACAGACGGTGTGGAGCTAGTTCAGACTGTGCAGTCTGATTTGGGTCTTCATTTTTTGTATCAGTTCGCTCTAATAAAAAAAACGTTTTGGTTTACTCAGATTAATGCCTCATGTCCGGAGTGACTGCGGTAAAAATATTTACTTTAACATACTTCATACGAGGATCGTCCAAAAAGTTCTGTCACTGGACTCATAACTTTGCTCACAGATGTGATAGCTGACCACGGTTTGTAACAATAAAAAAAACACTCCTTTACCTTTACACTGATATCAGGTACATGGTAAAAATGTGCCATTTGGTTGAGTTATAAGCTCAAATACAGACCTAATATTGACACTGGCCTATTTTCATGATTTTTGTTTTTCTACTGGCTTGTAATTCATGCTGCATATCTCAACAACTACATATTGCAGAATTCTGAAAATTTCAGGGTTGCTGTCTAGTGCATTTTGTGGTATACTGTATAAAAAATCAGCGACGTCTGTTTATTATATGCTATGAAAACTATTGATATCTATGGTGTCACAGAAATATGTTGAAATAAACAGTCACGTAATTTTCAAGGACCAACTACCCTTCATATTATGGATCATTTTTAAAATTTTGATTGAGTTCATATTGTCACGATCTACTGCAATAAATATATACTCAGAATTTGAAATATTATTCAATTATGAAGTTTGAGTACTTAGAACATGACCTAGTCGATTTTCGTATGGCCTTGTTTGCATAATGTTGAGACTACGAAATGCTTTAAACTCTTTAAAATGGACAGAATGACATTGAGATTTTTTCGCTGCGTTTATCAGAACCTGAGGTATCGTAGGCATCCGGCAGCGATATTAGTCATCCCTTCACTGGACATTGCCGGGCTGAATCTGCTAATTTGCCAGTATAGTGAGGATATCCTTCTTTTAAAGCATATTGTGAATGTTATGTCGTTGATACAATGATCAGTTTTTTACAGCTATGTGATAAAAAGCAGGGTTTATGAATACGTTTTATTTTAGGTGAATATCACCTTGCGTTTTTGAGATATAAAGCAGTGACAGAATTTTTTGGATGACCCTCGTATGTACTGTTTTCACACACAGGTGTATCATGATTTAAACCTGTAAGACTCTGTACTTCCGTAAGCTGTCTTAATGTACTTCTCTGTGGTGGCAATCTGAGTATTGCAAAAAAGTATTCCATGCAGACGCAATTACTGTGATGCATCACGGGGTATTGCTGCCCAAACTGCCTTCTGTTTTGCTTTGTTTTGTAACTAGAATGAAAAATAAGTAAAAATAGATGTTGATGCTGTTATTGGGGCAGCTGAATGACCATCTGTTTGGGACAGAGCTGCTCATTCGGTTTACTGTGCGTGTCTTATGTAAACTTGTGTCACTCTCTGATTGTATGTGCTTCTTTCCATGATGGTTTTGAGAGCAGGATGTGGGATTTGATTGTATTAATTCCTGACCATTGCCCATCTTTTTAGTTCTTTCAAATTTGATGATAGTTCTGTTTAAATTTCAGATGTGTCCCAATGAATCGAGATAGATGCGGTAAACATACTTAAAACTGCGATTATGATTAACCTACCAAGCAACCATTAAAGATAAATTTCATGAATAGTTGTTACTTACTAGACCCACAAAAAATGTTTTCAAAGTGGATTTAAAATATAAAACCTTAACAATATTGACCCTCGAGTGTTTCAGACTTAATGGGTATTTGCGATTTTAATTCTTTTAAATATGATCTCTTAATAAGGATGTACCTCGCATGTCTCAAACTTAATGGGCGCCTGAGGTCTTGACTCTTGTCTGACGACACTTCTTAATCACCACATTAACATCTATGACAGACATCTGATGCAGCTTCAAGGCATTCGTATTTCGATATTGATAAACTGAGCAAAAAAGAAACATGTCAATTTTGTTTTGTTATTTTTTTTTCTTTTTTGCCAGTTCTTGGGTTTTGAGAAATCAGCCATATAATATAGTTGACGCACACTGACCTGTCCCTTTGACCCCTAATTTGAACAGATTGGTAGGTTCAGTAAATTTCACAGATAGGGATGCGAGAAATATAATACAATCTTGTGGCCATCCTTTAAAGGCCCCATTGCTCTATCAACGGGAAATATTTTATCGTGAGGTATTGTGGAAAGCTTCTCACTATAGTTTCGACATTTTTTATGATCGTGATTGGCTGGCTTTCAAAATTAAAGCGTCAGTGAGTTTCCTATAAATTTAAAAAAAAATATCTAGGTCATTTTAGTTGGCAATTAAAATGACCTACTTTTGCTTTCAAAAACTTTATTTACATGATAAAAATACAAGGTACAGAAGATAAAAGTACAAGGTACAGGTTTTAAATATATTGTAAAAATACAATGTAAGGCAAGGGTCCCCTTTATTATCTCGCTGTTACGTAATTCTATTGCTCAACGGGGAACCATGAACAAAACCGTATTTTTATGAAGACACTTGTCACTGTTTTCACAAAACCTTGTTTCTTTGAGGGTTTTTTGCCAGTTATATGAACATAGAAAGCACATCAACCGACAAATTATCACCAATTCTAAAGGCTGTATCGGTTTTATAACGATTTGTGCTGAGGTGATTTTTATCACTTATAGGACTATATGGAGACTTTAAAGATATGTTTGTTGTACTCGATGAATGGATGGATGTCTTGCGATTTTACGTCTTTTTAACAGTGTTTCATTTATATCAGGAATATGGGAGGGTGATAATGACACCTACCGTGACCCCTCTTCTGTGCTTAAATGCAGACCATATGAGCAGGATTGGTAGGTTGGAAGTTTTATTTTGCAAAACGTGTAACTCTGTATCACAATAGTCCTTAAAAGCAGCTAGGTCAGGGTCAACACTGTTTGCCAGCTTGACCCCGTTTCAGCAGTAACCAAGGTCGAAATATAAATGTGACGAGGATTAAAATTTCAATGAAAACAAAATCTGACAGGAAAGACAAAAATTCATGGGTAGGTAAGAGCACATCTAACAGAGTTTTCATCACTGACCTAACACGTAATCACTCCTCTTATAATTCGCGAGCATTTCCACCTGAAAATGAATAACTTCATGCATTTGTGAATAGTATACCAGTAACACTTGCATCTATGTATAGACGTTTTGAAAAAATTTTCGCATATGTTGACCTTGGGCACAACTGCATGGTGGCACTTTACCGAAGTCGGTACAAACAAAGTTCATTAGTCCTCAAGTAACAGCACTTTTGTTTGGGGGCAAGGATGATGCTATGTATTGAAGAAGACAATATACAATTTGTTTTAATCGCAAACTGGAAAAACTGCAAATTCATATCAAACAAAGAGGCAACAAGAGCTGTCGCCTGACAGCATAGCTCGCCTGAATTGGTGCTTGCCCATCACACAGCAGGTATGGTGGTGTGGACTGCTATGCATAAAACTTCATGCAAGCATGTCCATTATGAAAAGACATTTATAAACAAAAGCTATCTCAGAAGTAAGTCATAAAATAAAATATTAAATAAAAAAAATGAAATGAAATTTCAAAGTCCATGAGCTTGAGGTAAAACAAAAAAACTGACGGGTAGGGGGGAGGGTGTGTGTGTGTGGGGGCTATGTGGACTGCTATGCATAAAACTTCATGCAAGCATGTCCATAATGAAAACACATTTATAAACAAAAGCTATCTCAGAAATAAGTCTTAAAATAAAATTAAAATAAAAGAAAAAAAAAGTCCATGAGCTTGAGGTAAAAAATCTGACGGGTAGGGGGGTGGGGGTGGGGGGTGGGTGGGGGGGGGGGCTAGGATGTATCAAAACCCTGAACCATTATCTAACATCAGTCCAAGTATTAGTATCAACTGAGTCCATCATTGTGGCACTGTGAAATTATGTCTTCATAAATATAAAACTTTAACCAAAATCTTTAAGACAAAATTCTAAGTCGATGACCTTGACTTCAAGATCATCCAGTGGGGTAAGTATAAGGTGTTTTGTAAAAACTCAAAAAAGAGACTAACATCAATTCAAGTATAAACTAAATCTCTGCAAAGCATTATGAATCAGTATGGAATTATAAAACTTTAAAAAAGACAAAAATTTCCTAAGTCCCTGACCTTGACATCAAGATCACTGAGCAGGGGTTGGGGTAGTACTCTGTAGATCTAACTACAGTGCAAATATAAAAAGAATTCATCTATGGGTTCAGGAGATATGTGTTTTTAAAAAACTTTAACCAAAACATCCAATCAATAAAAAGACAATATTCTAAGTCCATGACCTTGACATCAAGGTCACAGAGGGGGGTGGGGGTAGTACCTTCGAAAACTTTAGACCAATATCTAACTTTAGTGCAAGTATCAAAGGAATCCATCCATGGGTTAAGGAGATATTGGGCTCTATAAAACTTTAACCAAAACATCCAGTCCAAAAAAACTACCAATTTTCTAAGTCCATGACCTTGACCTCAAGGTCACGGAGTGGGGTGGGGGTGGTACCCTGTTAAACCTTAGACCAATATCTAACTACAGTGCAAGTATCAAAAGAATCCATCCATGGGTTAAGGAGATATAGGTCTTTAAAAAACTTTAACCAAAACATCCAATCCGAACGCCGACGCGGACGCTGACGCGGACGCTGACGCGGACGCCGACGCCGTGGTGACAACAATAGCTCTTCCTGAACTTTCGTTCAGGCGAGCTAAAAATGGCACAAAGTGCGAGATTGGGGTTGTGAGAGGGGAACGGGGGTAAATGGATGCATGCCTTGCGATTTTACTTTTTTTTAAAGATTTTGTTGAAAGAGGGAAACTATTCACCCGTAATCTTTTGACACATGGTTTGAGGGCTGGATTTGAATTTTGATTGTTTCAGTTCCTGGTCTTTGCATACTTTTTACTTTTATAAAGTAAAGCTTGTGTCGACAGTTAAAAACTTTTATGGGAGACACAATAACCTCGTTTCCAAACTAATTTTCAATTTGATGGCCTCACCGTAGCTTAGTTAGGCTTTTAAATACCGGACTTTCAGTTTCACTGACTTATTTTACTGATGCATAGATAAGGCGGGTATATTATAAAAGGCGGGTGTATTATAAAAGGCAGGTGATGCTTACAACTCGCGAGCACCTGATCACACCAGGTCCTACATTTTGTGGTCCATGTCTGTGTTTCTATAATATTCCGGAATTGTCATTGTTTGAATGACTTAAGAGTTCGGACTTATGATTTGAGTACTTTGGCCACTTTCATTTATATAATTCATTACAAATGGGACAATTTTAAATGTCACAATTTTCACTGCCTGCTGGCAAATGAAAAATAATGCTATAACAGCGTTTCCTTGGTTGTCATGGATTTCTCAATATTGAAGTCTGAAACATCCTCTTCCATTTGGCTAAAATAAATTTCAGCGTAACTTTTTAGCTCATAATCCAGTTATTATAATATAACATCCCTTCAACCAGAATAAGGTACCACAGCAGCTCGTTTCCATATCTTTTTATGGAGTGGAGTCTTGAGTGAAGTTTTCTAGTGGAGTGGAGTCAAATTTTGGGGAGGAATATAGTGCTGCTCTTTCATCTATTACATATCAAGAAATCAACCATCTTTAGAGTAATTAATCTAAAGCCCTATTATGTTGTTGCTGCTGATACTAGTCCCTGTATACACTTATACTAAAAGAAGTTAGACACTGTATCTGCAGGTGTTAACTCTTAAAAATCATTTAATCAGCCTTGACAGATTTATACTTCAGGCAATGGAAAGGGAAGACAAAATGGCAAGTTTTATCTTAAATTAAAGGAGTAAGGGACTGATTTTGAGAAACATCACTTTTATCTGCCATTATTTAAGAAATAGATCAGCTATAGCATTGAACTGTTGAGTAACAATTCACTGTTTGGAGGTCAGTTGTAAAGTAGAGCATATCACGATCGCGGAGCGCGAGTGATATATCTATTTTACAACTGACCGACAAACAGTGAATTATTACTCAACAATTCAATGCTAGAGCTGGGTCAACGTTACTGAGTTTAAGTTTTCATCTCAGTCTCAAGTGTAAGACTAAGTCTTAGCTTAGCGTAGACTCAAATTGGTATTCATCAAAGTCCATAAAGCCAGACTTAGCTAAGCATAGACTTAATGCATGCGTATAGAGAAACGTCGCTCTTTTTTTACGTTCGGAAGGAAAGTTAACAAGTTCCGTTTGACGTTAACTCCCGCCAAGTTGTCGTCTGCATAATGGAAGGAAAGGGTGGACGTGGTCGGTCCTGTAACTGGTCGACAGAACAAGAATTGCAGCTGTACGAGCTGTGTAAACAGAAGAGGGCATTTATAGAGGGGAAGTTCCTCGGCCCCTCTGGGGGGAAACAAAAGAGGGAACAGGCTTGGGAAGATATAACGGTCTCCATTAATGCGTAGGCCTACGTAAACCAGTCTTGGGGATTGATACAAGGGAGACTAAAACGACAGTCACAGTTGCAATAAACTGGGATGATTGTCTTTCCAATTTTTAATCCCGCACTGATCTCCCTTTATTGAGCATGCCCGAATGAAAGAAGAATCTCCCTCAACACCGCACGGTGGTGGTACGACAAGTCAGCGGACGAACTCTACGATAGAACAGAACAGAACAGTACAGAATGGCGAGAAAACTGAGTCAACAAAAATGCGATGAAATTCAGGGTAAAAAGCTTCACATCTAGGATTTGCCTAATTTAACAGTGGATAAACATTTCATAAACGATTAACATTGTTCTCATGTGTGGTAATATGAAATTAAGGCACTGTCTTTATGCGAACACACTCTTTACAGTCCTTATCCTTGGTATCCTGCGCCGTCATTTCCAATTAACATGACGCGCCACGGTACCGGGTTTTACCCAGGAACTCAGTTCCGGTCCCGAGCAGACGACATTAACCTCAAATGAAAAGCATTTACAGTTTGATCGTTTCTTTTTATGCACATATTTAACAAAATGGAGATTTGATGTAGCGAGAAATATTTTATGTACATTTACTCCATAGAATGATTGTATGACGAAATTTTGTGCTTCATAGCGAGCATCGCGAGCGGGCCCGAAGGGCCCGCTAGCCCGAAGGGCGAGCTCTTATGGTAGGACATTAGTCAAAAGAAAATGTAGATGATGTTGCATATGTTGCTTCAGAAAACCATCGTTCGATTTCTCGACCGGAATTTACCTCCATATGGGGGCTGCCATTATGAATAAACAGGAAGTTTGTTGCTATTCTCCGTAGACACAAAGATAAACACATTCTTATTCACAAAACCTGATATGTGTATGTAAATAATTTCAACGTTCGACCGTTAGTTGAAAAATAAGCCGTGATGCAATCGTAACACTTCGGTCAATTTCATAGGCGAGGATGTCCGATTGCTGCGACGTTGATGGGTTACCGTAAAAAAATCCTGCATCAACATAGAACAGAATAGAATATACGGCCTTTCATAAGGGCTACAGCGATGCTCGCCAATAGGCAGTGCCTATTTTCATATTAGTATTCGATAACAGCACCTGGTTTGTGACTAGTCTCGCGATAATTTCCGAACTTCCGGTTTTCCAAGATGGCAACCTCCGTTTCGATTAGGTTGCACTCCACAGTTTTCGGACACTTCCGAGCCGTTCCCTACTGGTCATGTAAATGAAGAGAAAAATAAGCCAGTTTCAATGAAGAAAAGTGTTTCAATACTACTTGAATGCACTGTGCATATGTCTAAAAACAGTTTCTAGCCATTTGAAAGAACTGCAATGGCCTCATATGAGTATTGCAATTTTTTCAATTTTACCCCACCCCCTAATTTTGCGGTACAAAATTTCGTCAAAACCAAGCATTTGTGAAGGCTCCACTCAAGTCCAGGACTAAAGTTGACCCTTAAACCTCCCAAAATTATTTAGTAGACTTACAGGTGATCAGTTTGAGCTATAAGGGAATGCCTGCCAGCCGTTTACTTTTTTTGCTATTCTTCTCCAAACATGTATACTGTTGATACAGCAGCCAAATTGCCAGCTTTTGTATTTCAGTGATAAGTTCGTATTCAGAACTGCAAAACTATTGGATGATTTCTGGATGCACAAAAAAGCTTTTTTGGACATTTATGGAACTGCTTACTCAAATAGAGCCAAACTTTCCTGTATGTCAGGAGACAAAAACAATTTATAGCTAAGTTTAAAAGCCTACCCCCAAATATTAAGATTTTTGTCCCCGGCCAAAAGTACGAAACTGTGAATGGCAACCTTAAAGGGGAATTTCTTTATCACAGTTGAAAATAATTCTTCAGTTTCATATATTTGCATATATCTTATGCCATTTTAGAAGGTTTAAAACAATTCCAAACAACAGAATGTGATAAAAAACACATCCGAAAAGTGAAGGGAACTTCTGCGGCATAACCTCATTTTTCCTAGAAATTTTCATAAACAGTCAATTTTCAGTTTTACTATAAAGTGATAATAACCATTTGACACTCACTAGATAGAGGAGTCCCTAAATTTCTGATTTACAATAAAACAAGAGGGCCATGAGGCCCTGAATCGCTCACCTGATATTGTCAAAATGAGAGAGGTCTGGGTCAAAAGTCAAAGTATGGCCTTGACCTCTTGTACTCATAAACCTTCATGTACTCATTAGGATGAATGTATATATGATTTTTTAGGCCTAAATCTTCAAAACTTTCCAGGAAATCTTATGTTCTAGCATTTTCCAATAGTTGACCTTGCCGTAAAATGGTAAAGGGCAACCCAAGGTCATCATTTTCAACAATCTAGATAGTACTGGAGTACCCACTGCTACATACTACGTTTCAAGGCCTTCGGTCAATTGATCCTGGAGTAGAAGATTTTTAAAGGTTTTTACCATATATAGGCATGGCAGCCATGTTGGTCATGTGACCTGGACCATCTGAACAAATTTACATTCTCTCAACCGCTGGAGGCTCTATATGAAATTTGGTTACAATTGGAACAGTGGTTTTTGAGGAGATTGATATTGTCAAAATATGACGGGTCTGGGTCAAAAGTCAAGTATGGGCCTTGACCTCTTGTACTCATAAATCTTCATGTACTCATTAAGATGAATGTATATACCAATTTTTAGGCCTAAATCTTCAAAACTTTCCATGAAATCTTATGTTATAGCTTTTTCCAATATTTGGCCTTGCCGTAAAATGGTAAAGGTCAACCCAAGGTCATCATTTTCAACAATCTAGATAGTACTGGAGTACCCAATGCTACATACTAAGTTTCAAGGCCTTCGGTCAATTGGTTCTGGAGTCGAAGCTTTCTAAAGGTTTTTACCATATATGGGTGTGGTGGCCATGTTGATCATGTGACCAGGACCATTTGAACAAATTTTCATTCTCTCAACCCATGGAAACTCTATTTGAAATTTGGTTACAATTGGCAATCAGGTTTTTGAGGAGATTGTTTGAAATCGTCATAATATGACAGTTCTGGGTCAATGGAAATAGAATGACATTGACCTTTTGTACTCATAAATCTTCATGTTCTCATTAAGATGACTGAATATACCAATTTTTAGGCTAAAATCTTCAAAACTTTCCATGAAATCTTATGTTCTAGCATTTTCCCATAGTTGACCTTGCCGTAAAATGGTCAAGGTCAACCCAAGGTCATCATTTTCAACAATCTAGATAGTACTGGAGTACCAAATGCTACATACTAAGTTTCAAGGCCTTCGGTCAATTGGTTCTAGAGTAGAAGATTTTTAACGGTTTTTACCATATATGGGCATGGCGGCCATGTTGGTCATGTGACCTGGACCGTTTGAACAAATTTTCATTCCCTCAACCCCTGGAGGCTCTATATGAAATTTGGTTACAATTGGCCCAGTGGCTTTTGAGGAGATTGTTTGAAATTGTCAAAATATGACAGTTCCGCGTCAAAGGTCAAAGAATGACCTTGACCTCTTCTACTCATAAATCTTCATGTACTCATTAAGATGACTGTAGATATCAATTTTTAGCCCAAAATCTTCAATAGTTTCCAAGATATCTTATGTTCTAGCATTTTGCCATATAAAAGCACAAGGAAGCAAATTTGACCTTATCGTAAAAAAGGTCAAGGTCAACCCAAGGTCATAATTTGAACAATCTTGGTAGTACTCGTGTACACGATGCTACATACCAAGTTTCAAGGCCATCGGCCTATTGGTTCTGGAGAAGAAGATTTTTGTAGGTTTTTACCATATATGGGCATGGCGGCCATGTTGGTCATGTGACCAAGACCGTTTGAACAACTTTTCTTTCCTAAGGTCCCAGGAGGCTATATATGAAATTTGGTTACAATTGGCCCAGCGGTTTCAGAGGAGAAGTCGTTTGAAATTGTGGACGGACGACGGACGACGGACGACGTACGACGGACGACGGAGCCTTACCATCCTATAAGCTCCCCCGGAGCCTCTGGCTCAGGTGAGCTAACAAGCTGTATACTGTTCGAAGTTCAGCTGACAGGATGTCTCTGCTTCTGAGTATGCACAAATATTTTACATTTTCTGACATTTTCTACCAATTTACAATATTTTTCATGCAAAAAAATGCTTGAAACTGCTTTCTCTGCATAGTTTCAGTGTAATCCTACAAATATAGTGTTCTGTGCTTAAAACAAGCTTAAAATGAAGAGTCTGAGCTTCACAGAGGGTGGGCATGTATGCCTCAAGTATATTACTGCTTACAGTCAAAGGGAGATAATCATAGGTTCAAAATTAAGGTACTGGCCAAAATGGCTTCACAGACCTAAATCAGCTTCATTCTTTTGCCTTTTTAATGCAGAATACATGCAGAAGTGTGCAAATGCTGTGAAAGATATGCCATAGGTCATATTTTTTAAGATAATCTCTGTCTGCAATCAAAATCAGAAAAAGTGACATCAGAGGCAGAAATGGGACATGGTAGTATCATTTATCTCTTAGGAGAATTTCAATGCCTCAGAACTGGATATCTTCAACTGCACTTGTTGCATCTTGTATACAAAAACTTGTCTGTTGTCTTCTTGTATATATACTGTGCTATCCACTGCATGTCAGATAATAGAATTAAAATCTTAAAAAGTTCCTTCAAGAGCAGAGAATACATACAGAAATAGGAACATGGGCCAGACTACGTAGTTTCGGCTAATAAAGGCTCGTCAGTGACCCTGACAATATCTGGTACACGAAACCAGAAAAACAGCATACTGTAATTTCTTAATTTGAATTGGGCAGTCGATTTAAAGACTGATTAGTTTCATAATGATCCAAATAATATAAAGACGATGATCTAGAATAATAGTCTAAATCGATCTCAAATTTTAGATTTCTCAAAATCTATCCTCTGATCTCAAGGATGTAAATGAAATATAATCTGCACTATGGATGATGTACGGGGAGACGTTTTACGGCCTCCACACGGCACAACACCAGCTGCAGTGAGGTAAAATTAAAATCTTAAAAAGTTCCTTCAAGAGCGAGAATACATACAGAAATAGGAACATGGGCCAGACTACCTGCAAGAGCAATATAAAATCTTCAAAATATGTACTGCAATTTGTCTATTGCAAAAGAAGCAAGCACTAGGCAGATCATATTATATATGACCATGGTAACTACCTGTTAATCTAGCAATTAAGATGGTATCAGGTCAAAGTTTATAAACAATTCAACCAGAGTTTGGTTGTTACAAGATTATTATTTATTTCATATGGAACTGGATAGTGTTAAAGTTGCTTGATATACCTCTCTTTAGCTATTTCATATTTTAAATTCTGAAGTGTTGTATTATTGTTGTTAGTACTTTAACTGTTTGTTGCTTTAACTGCTTGCTTTGTTACTTTCTTGCTGTTGTTACTGCTACTGTTCCTGCTGCTGTTATAAATTTTGAGAGATATAGTAAATAGTGTTTGGGAACTTTGGATAATACATCATACAAATATTGAGATTCTGTGTTGGTGGTTTCTGATACCGATTATAATGTCTTCGAAAACTAACAGTTACAGGCGTAACCGAAAAGCCAGAGCCACTCAGTTTAAAACTGGAAATAAGCGCTCTATGGTACATCAAACACAAAGGTCAGAATTACCTGCTGATCCTCACCCTGATACATGTAGTGAGGAATCTCCAGTCATAACCAGGCCAAGTGTAGAGGAGTACCTAGATGCCTGTCAGGTAGCAGCAAGGGAAGGGGCTGTCAATCACCGACTAGTCTGTCCTGGAAAGCTCAGACCTGAAAATGAAAACAACAGATAATGACCTTATCTGTGATATGATGAGCAAAGAAGAAAATGTTATTGTTAATTTTTCCAAATTGTCAGCACTAGTGGCTGGATTTATTCATCTGTGTGACAATCCAAGTCCCATTGTTAGGATTGTGAAACGACAGGGACTCTGCATCACTGCAGAAACAATATGTTACTGTTGTAATTTTACCTCTACTGCTTGTGAGCTGTTTACAACAATTAAGAAAAGCAGAGGCCCAGAAGCAGGAAGTCTGAATGATGCCCTGGCAATAGCAATTTTAAAATCCAAAATGGGGATTGTCAGGTACTTGTTAAGCTGTATCAATGTTCAACCTCCAGCACCAAGTGGACTGCATAAACAATTATGTGATACAGCTGACAAAATGGTGCAACTAAACACCGAATCAATGATAGACAACCAAAAGTATGTAAGAAGAGTGATGCAGATGGCTGGCAAAACTCCTGAAGTAAATGTTGAGACAGATTTATCTTTCAACAACAGGCCGCAGTCTAGTTACGAGGCCGAAACCCAGTCGTTCTGTCCCAGGGTCGAACAAGACACAAATGGAAAGCTTGTGTTGTCTATGGCAACTGCCAATAAACTCTGTTTTACAAAAGAATGTGATCATAAGAATAGTAGGGTAGACCGGGGATAGTTGATGCACGGGGCAAGTTGATGCAGTGGGAATAAAAAGACAATGACGTCATCGTGGGCGTCAGAAGTGCCGAATTATAGTAGTCATTGACAGACGCCATCTTTTTCTGAAGTTTTGCAGAATTTCGACAATAAATGAGAATTTGGTGAAGAAAAGTTCATTTTTGACACATCTAAGTAAATTTATGGTATTTTGCAATTTTTCGTTTAGCGCGCATTTGTTTCTGATTGTTCATAATTATTTTGTGCACACAGGTAGAGAAATCTTTCATCTTCAAAATCAAATGATCTTCTGAAGGAAAAGATTGTGTGTTAGTTGTCTAACTTGCTGAATGTCACGTGGGGCATGGTTGGGGCAAGTTGATGCAATGAGCATGGGGCAAGTTGATATGCCATAGAATCCTGCTGTACTGCATGAGCTGTTCACAATATTTGGATGGACTTGATCTCTAACTGATGTAGAACTATGTACAAATGTTTAAGCATTTAGGATTTGTATTATTTTAGAATACGATGTTATTTATTATATTCAAATAAATATACACGTATACGTTTGGCATTCGAGCCATGTCACAGCAATTCCTGCAATTTACATGTGCGCCTAGCGAAGACTCGATACATCCGCGCAGTCTGATCAGAGTCTTCGCTGTGCGCTCTATGGATAGCTAAGGGCCCATACCTTTTCGTGTGGCCAGTTAAGCCTCTGAACCGAATGTGATGATGCACAGGCTGGACTGAGTCTTCGCTGTGCGCATATGTCAATTGTACGAATTGCTGGGCCCCGGCTTATTCAATATAACATCTATGACAATGAAATGATATTTTCCTGTTTAAAATGTTCTAAAGTTTCAGAAATAAAAGTATAGAATATTTTGATCATTTTATCGTACAATTATTCATATACAAACATCCCTTCTAGAGATCTTTTACTGGAGATACATGTAACTTCAATGGCTAAAATAATTTTGATAAATGCATCTAACTAGAAAGCAAGGAACCCTCATTTGTCCATAAAAACGGTCAATTTACTGTACTATTCGTTGCATGGACTTGTAAAGGCAAGAAAAAATCTGTATCAACTTGCCCCAAGCGTTGCATCAACATGCCCCACTACCGGGGCAAGTTGATGCATTCGACTTCCTAAAGAAATCTACTTAAACGGAGGGAAAATATACCAACATTCGAGGATTACTATTTGATTTTAAATGCAGAAAAGACAGAGCTTTTAGTATATACAAAGATGATCAATATTGCGCAGTCCGGGCACGAGATTTATCAAAAAGTCTAAAAAGTGCATCAACTATCCCCGGTCTCCCCTAACTGTAAAAAGAATTATGGTATTGCTGAGAGCATTTCCTCCAGTGAGTCGAAACTTGTACGTGAAAATTTGGACCGTATTAAAAACAGGGGAATGTTAAAAGTGAAATCGGTGACGTCAGACACAAGCGCGCAGATTGACAAAAGCATTAGAAATAGTCCATCTCCAATAACCGCTACAACAACAACAATCAGAGTTCTCCGGAGTTACCTCCCCTGTTGAATACTCTCCACCGGACAAACAAATCCACTGTTTACCTGTACAGGCATCAGGGGACAGTAAAATATAGTGTTTTTCTGACCGGCCCCCCTTACAATATTTGAACTTGAATAGCATGCACCTGTATCAGCCAGGGCATATGGTTACTGTCACAAAGTGCTCTAATGATAAGCAAAAACTGAACATGACAAAAAGAAACCATCTACAGCTTTGCATACCCTGTCAGTCATCAATTAGCATGTACCCCACCTACTATTTTTAACGGGAAAAAAACCCTGACTGCACAGCATTTTGTCATACTGCAAAACTTTATGGGTCAATAACCAGCATCTAATACATATTCAGGCACCTTCATCAGTAAATTAATATGAAATAGGTGTTACCTAAATGCGTGCAAAATCAGATTTTTTCCTTTTACAAAGCTGAGGGCATATAATCTGCAGCCATTTAACCTCTAATTAGTTCAGGACCCGGTTGTATCAAAGTTTTCGTGGTTAGCGACTTATCTTTTAGTAATTGTGCGGGGTGGGAAGGCGGTTGAAAACACTGAAATTTTAGAGAACAAGAAAACATGCTACAGTAATAATAACGAAATTAATAATAATCTTTATTTATAGTCGCTTATTTTTATCAACAACTAACATAAGCTCTGTAGAGCTTTTATTGCGACTTATTAAGACTAGATCTATATACATTTATACAAGCTGAGCTGTGGATACGTGACTTGCTCCAGGTCACAACGCAAGGGTCCTGGTGAGGATCGAACTCGGAACCCTTCGATCATGAGTCGGGCACACTACCAACCGCGCCACTGCTTTTAGGGAAGAGCAGAAATAAATAAATAAAAATTCTTGAAAGCAATTATATTCTGACCTGGAGATCTACGTTTCAAGTTTTTTTTGTTTTTTTTTAAATGGCACTGGTATGCAAACGGCCGATGTTTCTCTTCCAGAGTATCCCTTTTTGATAGTTCTTTGCTAATAATCCCGATATCTCTGTTTTGCACATTATCGTTGATTGTTGCAGTAAGTTCGACCTTTTGCTTCAAGCTGGTTTTCATCAAAATAACGGTAAAATGTTAAACAAATAGAGAAATAGTAACTTAATAAATAAATAGAAAACAAATAAAAACTATGACCGCATTTCATCACAACGTTCTCCATTCCTCGAAAAATCAAATCAAATTAGATCCAATTGCTGGATAAAATAAGTTTGTTGGTTGGTTGTTTTGGGTTTGAGACAGTATTTCAGTCTATATCGAGCAGTTTCCCACAGGGAGAGAGAAAAAGATGATATTAAGCAAAAGGGAAAAATATCCAAATCCGCACCTACAAACAGAGTTGGCCCTTGCCCTACTCTTATCCAAATGTGTAGGACGCCCCGGCACTGAAACTCATCGCCCGACATCGTCCGATGTGTAGGCCCCCAGAATGGGGGTGTCACTTACAAAGAGTACATATCCTGCAGGAACACAACGGTAGTTAAACGTTGTGTACCTGATGTGTAGGCTCCTAGAATGGAAGTGTCATGCATGCAAAGAGATAATTATCCTGTAGGCACATAACGTTGATTCAACGTTGAGAGCCCGATGCATGGGATGTCATCTTTCAAAGGGTACATATCCAGTAGAAACACAATATAGGGATCAAACATGGTTTTTCATGCATTAACGTTTGCCAGGTCTCGAGGGAGATGTTGGAAACCGAGGCCGAAGGCCGAGGTTTTCAACATCTCCCGAGGGACCTGGCAAATGTTAATGCATTGAAAACAAATGTTTGATCGCTGTTATTGCATAAATTAACGAATTATTCGTTAAAATTGGAGAAAAAACTTGGCACTATATTTTGTCACCGTTTGACAGCTAACGCGCTGGTAGATCTTTTTACTAATATTCGTCTTCCGGGCCCAAGAGCATTCAGCAATTCAAAATGGCCGTCATCATCCTATTCAACCTCATTTCGGAAAAGTATCAAAGATGGTCGTTGTGGTTGATGCAAAATAGATGGTAAATTAATCAACAAAAAGCAGATACCTTGAGCAATAATTTCCATGCAGAACAAGCCTGATCCATTCACATACCATCCTGCAGTTCTTGATTACTGAAAGCTTAGGGTGCATGCTTTCTTTAACACTTATTTACTCTCCATTTGGCATCGTAAGAATGAACTTTACAACATGGCTTTGAAATCCGTGTCGGTACTTTATGACGTAATAAGAATGCGTGATGACGTCATAAGTAAACATAGGTAGCACGCTACCAATTATTGTAAATTAACCGAAAAGGGAAAGGCAAGAGTGCATGGCGGTTTTTAGTGGCCCGGCACAAGCATAACGAAAGTTCTGTCATCGTGTTTCAACAGCGCGAGAAAACCGTTGTTGAAACACGGCTTTTCGCCTGTTGATGCACGGCTGTTAATACCTCTCGGCACTGCTTTTTATGCAATAACGCTGATTCAATGTTGTAGGTCCGATTTGTAGGCTCCCAGAATCGGGACGTCATGTGTACAAAGGGGTACCCCGCAGGCACACAAACATTGAATCAGTGTTTAATCAACGTCGTTCAACGTCGATAGCCCGATGAATAAGAATTAGAATTAGAATGTTTTTCATTTCCGTAATGGGCCCTAGCCGGGCATATAACATAGTACATATACAAACAATACAAATGATAATATAGGGCCACCTAACTAATACCTGTAAGCATTGTCCTAAGTATATATCTATATGGTGAAACATAGATCTCCAGTAAAGGGCAACCCTTGCCTGTTTGAGTGAGGCATACCCTTTATAATACTGCCACAACTATTTTTAAATTATTTGAGAAACATAGTTTCCTTCACAATGGCATAAATGCTTGATGCCATATCTATTATCATTGTAACATGAGATGAAATCCAAACTCACAAATACATCAACATCATACGATCGATATCCACGGGCTTGTCAAATTGAACAGATTGTCAAAGCGGGCCACAAGTTTTATGAAAAGTCCTTAGATGATGGTGCGTTGCGCGCGTTATCTTATGACGTCATCATGTCGTGACATACTTCAAAACAATGGTCAATGCTGTGTTTGTAAACATACTTTGACGATGCCAACGGGAAAGTGAAGCAAGTTTTTAAAGGAAAATGTAGATGTATCGCTACCAAGCTTTGGATAATTTACAACTATAGATACTGGATGACATTTGAATGGCTAAAGGTTCTTGCTCTGCATGGAAGTCATTGCACATCGAGGTATTTGGTTGTATTCACGATTTTCCGTGTCCTTCGTATTCTACATTGACCATGTTGTCTTTAAAATAGTCGCTTTTCCGAAATATCGAGGTCAGTTCTAACGATGGCGGCCAGCAATCCAATCGAATCCACGCACGAGATTAATGGCATGTCATTTATGACGTAGTGTCCCCTATTGTTTGTTTATTTATCCTTTTGCTGATACACAGCTACATCAGTTACCGTTTACTTATTTGGACTTCTAAGTTGGATTGACCGCTTTTAAAAATAGAACAAAAAGAAATAAATGTTGAAGAAAACTTTTTTGGTCACTCTCTCAGAAGCGGGACTTCGTCAAGGAAGGGCATGTGATCGAGCATGGTTCTCGGCTCAGTGTTACCTTGCATTACAGAAACGGGACAAATCCAATGTAAACAGCTTAAGGGCGCAGCCATATTTGTCCAAAAGTTTTAAACTGGAAGGTGTTGGATTTGCTCTTTGTGGAAGTAGCCTTTTTTAATGATGCATGTTATCTATAGGCGTGCAGCAGCACGGACGCGCTTCGCGCGTTGTTTTTGCACGTAGAATCACGAAAACAAATAGCAAACATGCTCCCATCCAATAAACTTTTTCAGTAATCCTCGGTGAAGAAAACAGCTATTTTCAAACCCGGAAATCCTCTCCTGCTATTTGTATAAAGCGCCGTGTCCTTGACCTGCCAAAGAATATGGAAGCCAGAATTTTAGTCTCGAATTTCACTTCAGCTGACACAACTGTTTATATTAAAACACTGAATTGGTACAAAAAAATTATAGATTTCAATTTATAACAGCAACCATGCCTTTTTGGACCCCTGTACTGAAATATTTTCTTAATCGCCAAATGCGAAACTGTCCCCTGATGCCACAGTTATCGATTTTCAACCGGTAGGATGAAAAAGGGCTCCGTTAGAGGGTTTGTGAATATTCACGAGCTCATAATGGCCAACCCACTTCGGTTTCGGATATGTTCTGTTGTTTACATTGACTGTTTCATTGAAAAGAGTTTGTCGAAACCCGTATCAAAAAAAGACGCCAGTTTGGGTAAAGGAATATTGTATTTCGACACTGGAGGAGTAGCGATATTACAAGTTGGGGAGCACTAGGAGAAGTAGATCTGGTGTATTGTATATGGTATTACTTTTGAGGAGCTCTATTTCAGGTTGGAGAATATCAGTATATTTATATCTGGTCTGCGGTGAAGATATATCTATTGTGGAGCACTATTACAGGTTTGGGAGCACCAGTTGAAGTATATCTTATCTACGGTAATGATATTACTATTGTGGAGCACTATTACAGGTTGGGGAGCATCAGAAGAAGTATATCTGGTCTGTGTTGAAGATATTACTATTGTGGAGCACTATTACAGGTTGAGGAGCACCAGTAGAAGTATATCTGGTCTGCGGTGATGATATTACTATTGTGGGGCACAATTACAAGTTGGGGAGCACCAGCTGAAGTATATCTTGTCTACGGTAATAATATTACTATTGTGGAGCACTATTACAGGTTGAGGACCACCAGTAGAAGTATATCTTGTCTACGATAATGATATTACTATTGTGGAGCAATATTACAGGTTGGGGAGCACCAGTAGAAGTATTTCCTGTCTGCGGTAATGATATTACTATTGTGGAGCACCATTAGAGGTTGGGGAGCACCCGTAGAAGTATATCTTATCTACGGTAATGATATTACTATTGTGGAGCACCATTACAGGTTTGGGAGCACCAGTAGAAGTATATCTTGTCTGAGGTAATGATATTACTATTGTGGAGCACCATTACAGGTTGGGGCGCACCAGTAGAAGTATATCTGGTCTGTTTGTTATGAAATTCCTTTTGTGGAGCACCATTACAGGTTGGGGAGCACCAGTAGAAGTATATCTTATCTACTATCATGATATTACTATTGTGGAGAACTATTAAAGTTTGAGGAGCACCAGTAGAAGTATATCTGGTCTGTGGTGATGATATTACTATTGTGGAGCACTATTACAGGTTGAGGAGCACCAGTAGAAGTATATCTAGTCTGCGGTAATGATATAACTATTCTAGAGCACTATTACAGCTTGGGGAGCGCCAGTAAAAGTATATGTTGTCTGCGGTAATGATATTACTATTGTGGGGCACCATTACAGGTTGGGGAGCATCAGTAAAAGTATATATTGTCTGCGGTAATGATATTACTATTGTGGAGCACCATTACAGGTTGGGGAGCACCAGTAGAAGTATATATTGTCTGCGGTAATAATATTACTATTGTGGAGCACTATTACAGATTGGGGAGCACCAGTAGAAGTATATCTAGTCTGCGGTAATGATATTACTATTGTGGAGCACTATTACAGGTTGAGGAGCACCAGTAGAAGTATATCTTGTCTGCGGTAATTATATTACTATTGTGGAGCACTATTACAGGTTGGGGAGCACTAGTAGAAGTATATCTGGTCTGCGGTAATGATATTACTATTGTGGAGCACTTTTAGAGGTTAGGGAGCACCAGTAGAAGTATATCTAGTCTGCGGTAATGATATTACTATTGTGGAGCACTATTTCAGGTTGAGGAGCACCAGTAGAAGTATATCTTGTCAGATGTTTTTATACTAATATTGTAGAGCACTATTACAGGTTGGGGGGCACTAGTAGAAGTATATCTGGTCTGCAGAAATGATATTACTATTGTGGAGCACTTTTAGAGGTTAGGGAGCACCAGTAGAAGTATATCTTGTCTGCTGTGAAGATATTACTATTGTGGAGCAATATTACAGGTTGGGGAGCACCAGTAGAAGTATTCCTTGACTGCGGTAATGATACTGCCATTGTGGAGCACTCTTACAGGTTAGGGGGCATCAGTAGAAGTATATCTGGTCTGCGGTAATGATATTACTATTGGGGGGGCACCATTACAGGTTGGGGAGCATCAGTAGAAGTATATCTTGTCTGCTGTAATGATGTTACTATTGTGGGGCACCATTACAGGTTGGGAAGCAATAGTAGGAGTATATCTAGCTTTCGGTAATGATATTACTATTGTGGGGGACCTATTACAGGTTGGGGAGCACCAGTAGAAGTATATATTGTCTGCAGTAATGATATTACTATTGTGGGACACTATTACAGTTTGGGGAACACCAGTAGAAGTATATCTTATCTAAGGTAATGATATTACTATGTGGAGCACTATTACAGGCTGGGGAGCACCAGTAGAAGTATATCTTATCTACGGTAATGATATTTCTATTGTGGAGCACTATTACAGGTTTAGGAGTACCAGTAGAAGTATATCTGGTCTGCAGAAATGATATTACTATTGTGGAGCACTATCACAGATTGAGGAGCACCAGTAGAAGTATATCTGGTCTGCGGTAATGATAATTCTATTTTGGAGCTCTATCACAGATTTAGGAGCACCAGTAGAAATATATCTGGTCTGCGGTAGTGATATTTTTAATTTGGAGCACTGTTACAGGTTAGGGAGCACCAGTAGATGTATATCTTGTCTGCGGTAATGATATAGCTATTGTGGAGCACTTTTACAGGTTGAGGAGCACCAGTAGAGTATATCTGGTCTGTGGTGATAATAATACTATTGTGGAGCACTATTACAGGTTAGGGAGCACCAACAGAAGTAAATCTTGTCTGCGGTGATTATATAACTATTGTTTGGTACTATTATAAGTTGGGGAGCACCAGTAAGATTATATCTGGTCTGTGGTGATGATAGTGCTATTATGGAGCACTATTAGAGGTTGAGGGGGCACCAGCAGAAGTATATCTGGTCTGCGGTGAAGATATTACTATTGTTTGGAACTCTTAAATGTTGGGGAGCACCAGTAGAAAATACCTGGTCTGTGGAGATGATATAACTATTGTGCAGCACCATAATAGGTTGAGGTAGAAGTATATCTAATCTGTGGTGATGATATTACTATTAAGGAGCACCATTGCAGGTGAATAGCACCAGTAGAAGTATATCTGGTCTGCGGTGAAGATATTACTCTTTCGGAGCACTATTACAGGTTGAGGAGCACCAGCAGAAGTATATCTTATCTGCGGTAATGATATTGCTATTGTGGGGCACTATTACAGGTTGAGGAGCACCAGTAGAAGTATATCTTGTCAGTGGTTTTTATGCTACAATTGTAGAGCACTATTACAGGTTGGGGAGCACTAGTAGAAGTATATCTGGTCTGCAGAAATGATATTACTATTATGGAGCACCATTACAGGTTGGGGAGCACCAGTAGAAGTATATCTTGTCTGTGGTAATGATATTACTATTGTGGAGCACTATTACAGGTTGAGGAGCAGCAGTAGAAGTATATCTTGTCTACGATAATGATATTACTATTGTGGAGCACCATTACAGGTTTAGGAGCACCAGTAGAAGTATATCTGGTCTGTGGTAATGATATTTCTATTGTGGAGCACTATTACAGATTGAGGAGCACCAGTAGAAGTATATCTTGTCTGCGGTGAAGATATTACTTTTGTGGAGCACTATTACAGGTTGGGGAGCACCAGTAGAGGTATTCCTTGTCTGCGGTAATGATACTGCTATTGTGGAGCACTATATTACAGGTTAGGGAGCACCAGTAGAAGTGTATCTGTTCTGCGGTAATGATATTACTATTGTGGAGCACCATTACAGGATAAGGTGCACCAGTATAAGTATATCTGGTCTGCAGAAGTGATATTACTATTGTGAAGCACTTTTACAGGTTGGGGAGCACCAGTAGAAGTATATCTTGTCTGTGGGGAAGATATAACTATTGTGGAGCACTATTACGGGTTGGGAAGCACCAGTAGAAGTTATCTTGTCTACGGTAATGATATTACTATTGTGGAACACTTTTACAGGTTGTGAGCACCAGTAGATATATATCTTGTCTGCGGTAATGATATTACTCTTGTGGAGCACCATATAAGGTTGAGGAGCACCACTAGAAGTATATCTGGTTTGCAGTAATGATGTTACTACTGTGGAGCACTATTACAGGCTTAGGAGCACCAGTAGAAGTATATCTGGTCTGCAGAAATCATATTACTATTGTGGAGCACTATTACAGTTTAAGGAGCACCAGTAGAAGTATATCTGGTCTGTGGTAATGTGTTACTATTGTGGAGCACTTTTACAGGTTGGGGAGCACCAGTAGAAGTATATCTTGTATACGGTAATGATATTACTATTGTGGAGCACTTTAACAGATTGGTGAGCATAGGTAGAAGTATATCTTGTCTGCAGTTATGATATTACTATTGTGGAGCACTATTCAGGTTGAGGAGCACCAGCAGAAGTATATCTTGTCTGCGGTGATGATAATACAATTTTGGGGCACAATCATAGGTTGGAGAGCACCAGCAGGTTTATATCTGGTCTGTGGTAATAATATGACTATTGTGGAGCACTATTACAGGTTGAGAAGCACTAGTAGAAGCATATCTGGTCTGCGGTAATGATATTACTATTGTTTGGCACTATTACAGGTTTGGGAGTACCAGTAGGTGTATATCTGGTCTGTCGTGATGATATAACTATTGTGCAGCACCATTACAGGTTGGAGAGCACCAGTAGAAGTATATTTTGTGTGTGGTGATGATATGACTATTGTGGAGCTCTATTACAGGTTGGAGAGCACCAGTAGAAGTATATCTGGTCTGTGGTAATGATATGACTATTGTGGAGCACTATTACAGGTTGAGGAGCACCAGTAGAAGTGTATCTGGTCTGCGGTGAAGATATTACTATTGTTTGGCACTATTACAGGTTGGGGAGTACCAGTAGATGAATATCTGGTCTGTCGTGATGAAATAACTATTGTGCAGCACCATTACAGGTTGGAGAACACCAGTAGAAGTATATCTTGTGTGTGGTGATGATAATACTATTGTGGAGCACTATTACAGGTGGAGGAGCACCAGTTGATGTATATCTGGTCTGAGGTGAAGATATTACCTTTGGCAGGTTGAGGAGCACCAGAAGAAGAACATTTTGTCTGTGGTAATGATATCGCTCTTGTGGGGCACTATTACAGGTTGGGGAGCACCAGTAGACGTATATTTTGTCTGTGGTGTTGATATGACTCTTGTGGGCACTATTTTAGGTTGGAGAGCACCAGTAAAAATATATCTGGTCTGTGGTGATGATATTACTATTGTTGAGCACTATTACAGGTAGGGAAGCACCAGTAGAAGTGTATCTTTTCTTCGATGGAGATATTTCTATTGTGGAGCACTATTACAGGTTGGGGAGCACCAGTATAAGTACATCTGGTCTGCGGTAATGATATTACTATTGTGGTACACTATTACAGTTTGGGGAGCACCGTTAGAAGTATATCTTGTCTGCGGTAATGATATTGCTATTGTGGAGCATTATTACAGGTTGATGAGCACCAGTAGAAGTATATCTAGTCTGCGGTAATGAAATTACTATTGTGGAGCACTATTACAGACTGAGGAGCACCAGTAGAAGTATATCTGGTCTGTGTTGATGATATTACTATTGTGGAGCACCGTTACAGGTTGGGGAGCACCAGCAGAAGTATATCTTGTCTGCGGTAATGATATTAGTATTGTGAAGCATTATTACAGGTTGGGGAGCACCAATCGAAGTATATCTGGTCTGCGGTAATGATATTACTATTGTGGAACACTTTTACAGGTTGGGGAGCACCAGTAGAATTATATCTTGTCTGCGGTAATGATATTACTATTGTGGAGCACTTTTACAGGTTGGGGGCCGCCAGTAGAAGTATATCTTGTCTACGATAATGATATTACTATTGAGGAGCACTATTACAGGTTGTTGAGCACCAGTTGACGTAAATCTTGTCTGTGGTGATGATATTACTATTGTGGAGCACTATTACAGGTTGAACAGCACCAGTAGAATTATATCAGGTCTTCGGTGATGATATTACTATTGTGGAGCACTATCACAGGTTGGGGAGCACCAGTAGAGGTATATCTTGTCTGCGATAATGATATTACTATTGTGGGGCACCATTACAGGTTAGGGAGCACCAGTAGAAGTATATCTTGTCTGTGGTAATGATATTACTATTGTGGAGCACTATTACAGGTTGAGGAGCAGCAGTAGAAGTATATCTTGTCTACGATAATGATATTACTATTGTGGAGCACCATTACAGGTTTAGGAGCACCAGTAGAAGTATATCTGGTCTGTGGTAATGATATTTCTATTGTGGAGCACTATTACAGATTGAGGAGCACCAGTAGAAGTATGTCTTGTCTGTGGTGATGATATTACTATTGTGGAGCACTATTACAGGTTGAGGAGCACCAATAGAAGTAAATCTTGTCTGCGATAATGATATTAGTATTGTGGAGCACTATTAAAGGTTGAGGAGCACCAGTAGAAGTATATCTGGTCTGTGGTAATGATATTACTATTGTGGAGCACTAATACAGGTTTTTCTATATATCTTTTGCTTTGGCAAATTGGCCATCCAAGATTGCTGACATCCAGTGTAACAAAAAAATGTTTTACAGCTACAGGACAGACACGATTTCTAAACAGAAAATTACAAGGGGCATAGCTTCGTAAACATGTAGGCGGATTTACCACTCTTATTTTCTGTACATCGTCTAAGGGTTCTTTATATTTGCACATCATGAAATTTCCCTTAAAACTTCTAATTTTAGTGTGTGCATAATCAGCAAGATAATGCTCGAGATCTTGACCAAACGGTATAAAAACAGTAACTTTAAAAGCAAGTAAACAGTAAGTTTACTTGCTTAGACCGTGAATTAATAATAAACATGATTACTTGCTTTGACCGTGAATTAATAATAAACACGATTACTTTGAGAGAGTAAAAAGAAAACGTCTTGTTTATGCTAGTGTATCTTGTATGTTAATTGTGTCAAAACAAAATATAATTTTCAAAGTGCGCGCGCGCGCGCGTGTGTGTGTGTTTGGGGTGGGGCGGGGGGGGGGGGTAGTGTGTGTGATGGGACGCGGGATAGGTATGAAGTATAAGCCAAAAATTATAAAAAAGAAACATATTCTAGCTTAAAAAGCATAAAGAATTAAAACGCCGTAAACTCAAAATCTAAATTTTATGTTAAAAAACTGAAAGATTTAAGCATCAAAACCCTTCAGGATGACTAAAGCTTTACATGCATACATGTGTCTTGAAACCTTCACGGGCTGCAGGAAAAATAAAATTAACTAGAAATGTTTTGACAAAAACAGATGCCCCCCAACATGCTCTTTCTCAGCAGGATCATTTTCCGTAAATGTTTCCAAATTAAGACCTCCTGTGATCTTGAAAATAGGGTTGAGGTCACCAAAACTTAAACAGCTGTTTTCCACCTCCTGGTTATATACTTGTCTATGTTTGGTCATAATACAACCCATTTTTTTTCAACATTCTTTGACCTTTTGTCACAAAATTATCCATTTTCCAGCGATATATCTGTGCGAGTTGAGGTAAAACGCACCCATCTATCCAGTCAGGAGATATGGTGCCGACAAGCCATTTTTCAACATTCTTTGACCTCCTGTGACCTTGAAAATAGGGTCCAGATCACCCAATTATGTATCTGTGCAAGTTTGATCAAAATCTATCCATCACTTCAGGAGATGGAGTGCAGATAAGCTACGCACACGCCGACGGGATCCGAACTAAAACAATTTTTCCGCCATGGTGATGGTGGGAGGGAGGGGGACATAATTCTGATGGATAGACGGACGGAGGAATGAATGGATAACTTAGGGGATAACTGTATTCAAAATTGTCATTTTAGGAGGTAAAACGTCGGTTTTATGGTCGGAAATTTCGTTTTACGGCGACGCGCCAGCGGAGCCGTAAAACGGAATTTGCAACCATAAAACCCGCTATTTACCTCACCAAATGACAATTTCAATATAGTTATCCCCATTCTTATGCACTTTTTCACATTTTCACCTTTCAAAGTGTACTTCTTTGCACCCACTGCAAGCACTTTCAGCAGCGTTAAACCAAACGTCAGCCAATGAGAACGGACGTTTTATAATGACGTCAGGTTTGCGACAGTATATCGTAGAATATACTGTCGCAAATTTTTGACATTATCCAACCAGACGTCGCGTTACATACTTAAGTGCATTAGAATTGTGATTTACATCCTTTCCAACAGTATTTAAGTCATATGAGAACGATGAATGGGTGATAATGAAAGGCTGTGCGCAACGAAACCCCGTTTTTGATTGAAAAGATCCCTCTCTTGCGGGTCTCGAATCTGGGGCCGATAGATCAGCAGGCATCGGCTTAACCTACTGAGCCTCCGGGGTTCCCCAATTCTGATGGAAGGTCCTGTAGAAGAAAGGAACACAGCAGAGAAACGAAAATAGAAGGCTCGATTTAATGAGTCTACTCATGCGGAGTAACAAAAGTTACATTCCGAGAATGATTTAGTTTACATGTAGGTTGGGACAGATGCTTGTCCGAAGACTCTTGCGCACTGCAAAGCACCGTACCGCCCAGTGATCTCCAAGTCCAGTTCATGGCTTCATGATAGTCATTTGCCCGCCCGTTCAGAAGCTACATGTGTTTGGTTTTTTAGCCCACCGGAGCCGTGTTTGTAATTTACAAACCTATGTTTGAAGTATTGTTGTGCACTTAGCAAGCATAATTTGTTTCGAACTTAGGTTAGAAGGTTATATCACTGTTTTTTAGAATGTCTTTTTAAAAAAACATAGGGCTAAGTTAGAACTTTAGAAACCTATGTTAGAGAATTTCAATCCTGGGTTAGAAGTTTAAAATAGGTTTGTAATTTTTAATTTAGATTTATTGTGCAACTTGGCTTGCCATAGACCTTGACTTTTTTTTACGGCAAGGTCTAGTATGGGAAAATGCTAAAACATTAGATTTCATGACAAATTGAGAAGAGATATATCCATAGAGTTTTGATAGATGTCCATAGAACCTTGACATTTGTTGCCAAAGTTATACCCATTAAACCTAGTAATTCCTGTGATCTATAAAAAAAAATCTGTCTGCCAATATCATACATGTTGGAAGGCTTGCATTCAAGTAAGGGTGGGTTTTGAGGACATTTATGATTCCTGCTGATACAACATATTGTGAACCCTCATTGAAACTAATACTGAATAAAAACAAAATATCAATGGAAACTTTGGTAGGAGTTGAAACCAGTTTATGTATGTGTTCAATGTTTTATTCAGAACGATTGCGGAAATAAGCTGTGGATATTACTTGTACAATATTGTTAATCGTTAAATAGTTTGCAGCCTCAGTTGGGGCAATTAATTAATGGAAAGAATTTGCCACTAGAAGAGCAAAATTCTTACCTAGAAGGTTCAACCCCATTTGGAAGTTAGGAAATAAATGAAAATATAAGTTCCTGCCGTCGAAAGTATATCCATTCACTTGAGGAACATCATGGTACTATAAAAATCTGTAAAATTTTTGTCAATGTTGTCATGGTTGTTAGAATGTAATTATTATGAAGTTTTATATCTGTTTAGACAACAATGAAATGGTGCTATATGTATTTAAAGCCACTTCCAATATCTTTAATGTATTAAGGTAGACCATTATTTTCCCCGTCATTTTTTGCAAAGAGAACCAAATTTTGTTTGCTTTTTGGGTGACAAAATCCCTACATAAAATGGTCTACTGTTAAAGGTAAGAATTTTCTTCGGAAAAGCCAAGTTCTTTCCGTAAAGAGTTGACCACTACTGAGAAGGGAGGCAAAAGTGAAAAATGGCAGAGTTGCTTCCCTAAAAGTGTACCAACACACAATTAGCCATGCCAGAGCCTCAGATGTCTTCTCTTAAATGAATCACGTTGGCATAGCTAGGGACAGTCGCATGGTATACATAATCATGATGGGGAAGTCTAGGAATTTAACATCTGAGATATTTCATATTATCATGTCTGTTAACACTAGCCTGCATATACACTGTGATTAGAGTATATTAAATATTTAAGGAATGAATTTCATTTTGCTGGTGTTTATGGAAGTATAAACTACTTTGGGTCACGTGCAAAGTAAGTGAACCCCGAAGGGATTCACGTAAACTTTGCTAGCGACACAATGTAGTTTATACTTCGATAAACACCAGAAAATTAAAGTTTAGGCCTACTGCTTAAAGGTAGGTTCCTGTACTTTGGAATGCATCATAATTTTGATGATCTTTCATCCAAGTTGTTGGAAAGCACTTATAAAAAGGGAATGAATAAGTTTCACTAAAAAGTGTAAATCAAAAAAAAACTAGAATAGTTGTTTTGAAAGGGATTTCCTAACTCTGCTTCGCACACCAGTTAGATATATTTTTAGTTCGCGCCAAAAATAGATAACATAGCTGACGTCATGCTGCATTGCATTTTGGGTTAGTTTTTAACCCATTCGCCATGCCAGGACCTCTAGGAGAGCTCACGGCAAGAGAAAATTGACATTTGGAGAATGGCTTTAGAAATCGCACACTTATAAACATAATAAAGTAGTTATTTCTAGAATTGGAATTCCAACGAAAGAAAATAAATCAGAAGGGAAAACGACTATTTTCTTCAACCTCTGACGATTTTGTCAGTAGCAACAAATTCAGAAAAATAAGAGAATTCAATACTGCTCAGAAAAAGACGAAATTATTATGTGAACATAACTGCCATCGCTAGTCCAGGAACCTACCTTTAATGTACATTCTTTTCTATCTATTATTTCACCACAAATTTGCGTTAGGGGTTACAGTTGAATCAGAAAAACATTTTAACGCAGTTTTTTTCTACATAAAGAGGAACAGCATCAACGACGTAACAACAACGTCATAACGTCGTCTATGTCCAATCAGTTGGGAGAACCATGGGTTATTTTGACGTCACTTAACGCCATGTAACGTCAAGTGAACCGATGAAGTTATTAAAATATAAACTACATTACGTTCTATTCTAACACAGTTCGCCTATAGAAGCAATGGAAAGTTTCCGTGTTTTATTCTGCAACAATTCACTGTTAAGGAGCGCGTGAGTCTAATTGCTGACGTCACTGGCAATACTGACGCAATCCTGTGACGTTTTGAGACGTTAGACGGTGTAACGTCGTTTTTTCTGTCTAAAAATGCCATAAAAATGTACATTTATATTAGATACAGTTTCGAGAATTAGCGGGAACATGAACGCGCTGGCAAGATGGTTGGGAGGATTTGGTGAAAATAATAATTTTTCAGCGATTTTGAGTGTTAGAATCGAAATAGTTCAGCTCTAGCATTGAATTGTTGAGTACTAATTCACTGTTTGTCGGTCAGTTGTAAGTAGATATATCACTCGCGCTCCGCGCTCGTGATATGATCTACTTTACAACTGACCTCCAAACAATTACTACTCAACAATTCACTGCTAGAGCTGATCTATTTCTTAAATGCAACGATTCTAATGGTTTACCATGGGGCTTTTCAATAAATGCACGGATAATGTAAATATTCCATAATATTTATATAATCCGCGTATTTATTGAAAAACCCTATGGTAAACCATTAGATCGTAATGTAGTTTATACTTCAATTCACGCGACGTTATATGACGTTAAGTGACGTCAGAAAAAGCTATGGTTCTCCAATCTGATTGGACGTTGTCGACGTTATGACGTCGTTGTTACGTCGTTGATGTTGTTCAGCTTTTAGTAGAAAAACTGCGTATAATGTTTTTTCTGCTTGAGTTGTAGCCCCCAACGCAAATTTGTTGTCAAATAATAGACAGAAAAGAATGTAAATATAAGCAATAAACTTAATTTTTCTGGTGTTTATCGAAGTATAAACTACATTGGATCGCTAGCAAAATTTACATGAACCCCTTCGGGGTTCACTTACTTTGCACGCGATCCAATGTAGTTTATACTTCGATAATCATCAGAAAAATGAAATTCATTCCTGAATTACATGAAGGTTGCTGATGCTAGTTAGCTTTGTTTATTCTTTATTAGGGTGAAAGGATACTTGTTTAGGGGAAACAACTATCTTCTTTTTTACATCCATTCTCAATAAGGTCAACTCTTTTAGGATAAAGAATTCACTCTTAAAGGTGCATATAATTCCCTTCAGGAGTATGACTCCTTCTTGGAAAAGTTTCAATGTCCAGAGAAGCATACAGGAAGTCACAAAAGTTGTCTCCTTTCGAATAGACGAGAGAAAAAAATCCAAACAATCCCCGCCCGCATCTAGGCCCTTGCTCTACTATTATCCAAATTAGTAGGACGCCCCGACAACACTGGAAGTTATATCCAGAACCATTGCACCACCCAATCACCCTCGCTGGTAGTGGTGATGCAAGACGGGAGGTGTGAAGGGGGGGAGGGGGATCGGATGCTCCCTTCGTTTTTGCTTCTTCGGTGGCATAGATTGGCCTTTATACTTCACAGTTTGGTCTTCTCGTAATGTAGATACAGACTTGAATAAAGCGCCCCTGCCGGGCTTGGCTTTTTTCCACTATCTCCCTGACCGCGCCCGCCGTGTCAGATCGTAGTATAATGCAGCCCTCCGTAGCACGCCGGCCTGTAAACCGTCACAAGCCGAGACGCATCGTGATTGAACGCGACGAAACGGCTTCCTAACACTCTAGCTTGCCGTGAAAACTGTGACAAAACGTGGTAAAACGTGAAGCAACCGTGACAAAACGCGCACTAAATGCAGCAAGGCGTGACAGAACTTTAAAGGACCGTCAGGTGCCGGGGTATACATGTTTCCCGTCCCACTACGGACCCCCTTCAAGTTTTATTACGGTCTGTAACGTACTTTTATATTTTATTGCGTTCATCACGTTTTACTACGGCCTATTAGGCTTCTCCTCCGCACCGGGACTGCCGTAGCAATTTTTTGACAGTTTAAAAATCTGACCCGGCATCCACGGCCTGTCACGTTTGCCCATCCCGTCCCCCTGCGTTGTCTCACGTCCATCCCGTTTTGTCCACAGTGGCATGAAACGTGATTGCCGTTGCCGCCGGGAACATAATGTAAACACATAGATGCTAATAAACAGTCTGGGGACTTACGGTTTTCCATCACGCACATTTGTGATGGTCAGCCATCACTTTTACAATTTTCAGTCCAACTCACTAAAATGGCAATTTAACCCACTGCCAGTGTTCAGTATGATCTGTCTACACTTGAAATTGATATTTGGTCCAGCCCTTAATTATTCTCAGTATAAACAGTCTGTATTTTGGTTATTTCTGCAGAATTATGGTCAAAATTAGGTAAATTCTGGTGTGTATTAGGCTTGTTTTATTTCCAAGAAAAATACAAGTTTACTTTCTATTTTTATAAAGTGTTACGATCAAAATTATCTTCAGTGCTTGCTTTTTTATAACGGATGCTAACTGTACGAGTTACTCACGGTTTGGCACAAGTTACTCAACAAAAAAGTACCTAGGGGTTTCTGGTTTTGTTATGGTCAGCCATAACAACACCAGATGAAACCAACGTTATGACTTACCATCAAGTTTCATCCTTCGGACATGTCGTGACATCTGGTGGAAAAAAATTCAGTAATTGTGTTATGGTAAGCCGTCAAAGTGCTTGGTTAAACATCACAAATATGCGTGATGGAAATCCATAAGTCCCCAGACTGATGAATCATCAGTGAGGCCATTTTGAAGCAAATCATCATCGGGCTGTGTTCTTTGTTTTTCTTATCATTTATGAGTACATAACCATAGTTTTCCACCATTTTTAAAAAGGGTAACATGTGACTTCATGTTTAGTTTCGTAGAGGACAAAGTCCTTCCAAGACAGGAATGTACACTTAAAGGAAAGAAGAGGAGAAAATTCTTTCCTCTGAGTGTTGACCCCTATAAAGAAGGAAGGCAAAAATGAAATTGGTCGCCAAGTTGCTTCCTTATAAACGTACATAACGTACATACGCTTATAAACGTATTCAATCGATGGGGCATGCTTATGCATAAAATTTTGGTAAAACTTACATTGTATGATACAGAATAAAACAAGAAGACAAACATTTCACCGCTTCGTTTCCTAGAAAAACAAAGTTTAAGTTCAAAAAATGCCCAAAACAGCCCAACACAGACTGTCCAAATTCTACACCTGCTGCAAGCACAGCCGGTCCTTGCCCGATTATTTCCTGTTATTCCGGTTCTACCATAGAGTAATGCCTACAACAATGCGCAGATGGAATGGAAACTGTGAAGACCTTGATCATTCTACTTCCTAAGAAACAGTCTGATCTCGGTTTCCACTGTTTGTACAGACCTATATACCCCAAAACTTAAGATCTTTACAGTAGACATTGTTAATGCGTGTATATACTCCACAGTTGATTGATTTCACCATGAACAATAACTGTTTTGTTTTAACAAAGAAAAAAAACAGTTATTCTGTATCTGAATACCTTAAATATGGAATTGTCCTATCATGTGTTAAGTAATTCTCTAGGGTGTAGGCAAAACAGTGCAGACATTGGTCTGTTCACTTGTAATGGCAGCATCATGCTTTTGCTCAAGCAACAGAAACCAATGGCTAACTAAAACGCTGACCTGATCACCGAGATTATGGCCCCACCACATGGGAGTATAACTAATCAATGTTTGGAACTTTGAAGACTTTTTGTGTCTGTTAGGTCTATAAAGGTTATCCTGTAATAGTTCTCCTCGACAGTAATATCATACAACACATATCATCCTACAGGTGCTCCTCAATACTAATACCACAAACAGATTTACTTCTACTGGTGCTCCTCAAACTGTAATAAGGTTCCTGCCTAGTAATATCCTACACACCAGACCAAATATACTTCCACTCTTCTATTCTATTCCAGGTCTATTCTATTCTATCCAATAACATTGCACCACAGATAACGTCAAAACAGTCCCTTTCCACCTTGTTCTGTTTTCAGCTGCTCTACTTGAGCTGGAAAAATCTAGTCTGTTGTATATAAAAGTACTGTGGATGAGCGCCTCTACAGGTTTTGGAGCACCACTAGGAGTACACGTTGTCTGTTGTATATAATAGTATTATGTATGAGCTCTTCTACAGGTTATGGAGCACCACTAGGAGTATATGTTGTCTGTTGTATATAACAGTACTGTGGAGGAGCTCTTCTACAGGTTATGGAGCCCCACTAGGAGTATATGTTGTCTGTTGTATATAATAGTACTATGGAGGAGCTCTCCTACAGGTTATGGAGCACAATTAGGAGTATATGTTGTCTGTTGTATATAATAGTACTATGTATGAGCTCTCCTACAGGTTATGGAGCACAATTAGGAGTATATGTTGTCTGTTGTATATAATAGTACTATGTATGAGCTCTCCTACAGGTTATGGAGCACCATTAGGAGTATATGTTGTCTGTTGTATATAGTAATACTGTGGAGGAGCTCTTCTACATGTTATGGAGCACCATTAGGAGTATATGTTGTCTGTTGTATATAATAGTACTGTGGAGGAGCTCTTCTACAGGTTATGGAGCACCACTAGGAGTATATGTTGTCTGTTGTATATAATAGTACTGTGGAGGAGCTCTTCTACAGGTTATGGAGCACCATTAGGAGTATATGTTGTCTGTTGTATATAACAGTACTGTGAAGGAGCTCTCCTACAGGTTATGGAGCCCCATTAGGAGTATATGTTGTCTGTTGTATATAATATTACTATGGAAGAGCTCTTCTACAGGTTATGGGGCACCACTAGGAGTATATGTCTGTTGCATATAATAGTATTATGTAGAAGCTCTTCTACAGGTTATGGAGCACCACTCGGAGTGTATTCAGTCTGCTGTATACAATAGTACTATGGAGGAGCTCTTCTAAAAGTTATGGAGCACATAAGAAGTATATGTTGTCTGTTGTATATAATAGTACTGTGGAGGAGCTCTTCTACAGGTTATGGAGCACCATAAGAAGTAAATGTTGTCTGTTGTATATAATAGTACTGTGGAGGAGCTCTTCTACAGGTTATGGAGCACCACTAGGAGTATATGTTGTCTGTTGTATATAACAGGTCTATGTAGAGCTCTTCTACATTTTATGGAGCATCACTAGAAGTATATGCTGTGTGTTGTATATAATAGTTCTGTGGAGGAGCTCTTCTACAGGTTATGGAGCACCACTAAGAGTATATTGAATCTGTTGTATAAAATAGTACTGTGGAGGAGGTCTTCTACAGGTTATGGAGCACCACTAGGAGTATATTTAGTCTGTTGCATATAATAGTATTATGTAGGAGCTCTACTGCAGATTATGGAGCACCATTATGAGCAATATTCCGTCTGCTATATATAATAGGACTATATAGAAGCTCTTTTACAGGCTATGGAGCACCACTAGGAGTATATGTCTGTTGTATATAATAGTACTATGGAGGATCGCTTCTACATGAAATGGAGCACCACTAGGAGTATTTGTTGTCTGTTGCATATAATAGTACTATGTAGGAGCTCTTCTACAGTTTATGGAGCACCACTGAATTTGTAATAGTATTAAAGAGGTGTTATTCATTAGATTATGGAGCAACAGTAGGAGTATATCTTGTTTGTTGTATGCAATGATACAACGGATGGGCTATTCTTCAAACATGTATTGCAGCCATCAACTCCCATACAGGCCCATAACCTTCAAAAAGTAGACAAAAGATTGGTAAATCTTGAGCAAGTGAGCAGGGGCTCACGTATACCCCTGACCTATGAAGCTAACCACTGCACTACGGCCCGCTCCTTGTTGTTGTTTTTTTTTTATAAGAAAATGCATTTGCTTTGCAAAAAACTGTTACTGTTCTATAAATCTGCGTCAGTTTTTTTTAAACTTGAAATGGCTACTTTATATACAGACTCTCATTCCTGTGTTTGGTTCTCTGTCAATATATAAGAGAATCTTAACACTTTTCTATTTTGAAAGAAAGCAGGATATATATTTGTAATACTTTAGGAAAGGTACCATCAATAGATATCAAAACACCTGCAAGTTAACAAGCCTGCTTTATGTGAAAATGCCACATTTCCCATTTTCCAGCATTGGCCAGCCCAGCCCTTATATGTAAATGGTGACATCTCTCATGCAAAAGCTTTAACCAGTGTGATGTATGCAACCGTTCAATGTAGAGTACCTCTTCAGCAAATGGCGTTGATATTTTGATTGGTGGCAGAAGAAAAAATAGGTTGCTACTTGTTTAGAGCTGTTCAGAACGAAATTGTGATAAATGCTAAGTTGCAAACTTCAACTTGTGGAGAGCTGCTCAGTAGGACTATCTTACTCATCAGACACCATAACATCCAAACACACAAAGTAAAGGCTGGAGATACCAATTACATAAGCTCTAAAAGTATTTCTAATACTTTTGAAACGGGGTGGCAGTCTCCATGTCTTTCTGGCTCCGGAAAACTGATATAATATCTCCTTTCTTTCATAACACCTTCATTGTTATGGGCCTGACTTTGTCGTAACAGGCGACAAGTATTTTTCTGGACTGATTCTGATCCTACTAGAGCATCAGGAATCTATGAAAAAACATGAAAGATCTTCTGGTGATGATCATGTATATATTGACACAGTGGTCGCAAATTAAGAAATAACCATAAATGAGCCGCGACAGGAGAAAACCAACAAAGTGGTTGTGCGCCCAGAGCAGACTCAGATCAGCCTGGGCATCCGCCCAGTCTTATCAGAGTCTTCGCTGTCCGCATGGAGGTAGCTGAGACCCTTAGCTACCAATAAGCGCACTGTGAAGACCCTGATCGGACTGGGCGGATACCAAGGCTAATCTCAGTCTGTTTTGTGCGCACAACCACTTTGTTCTTAACCAAAAGAGCATACTCCACAGACATGATTTACTCATACTGGCGTTCTTCACCAGTAAAAGTGCTCCTCAGCACGAGTGCAGTCATTCTTAACAGACATGATATACTTCGGCCAGTATTCTTCAACCTGTGGAGAGCTGCTCAGAAAGACTATCTTACTCATCAGACAAGATTTCTCCCTACTGGTGCACTTTAATCTGAAATAGAATTCCTCAGTAGTACTTTTTTACATTTATTACAAAATATGCTCTAACTGGTGCTGTAAAGCTATAAAGTGCTCCTCATCGGTACTATTATACTCCTACTGAAACTCTTCAACCTGTAAAAGTGCTCCAAAGCAGTACTATTATACTCCACAGACAAGATGTCCTCCTACTGGTGCTCTTCAACCTGTAAAGTGCTCCTAAGCAGTACTGTTATACGCCACAGGCAAGATGTCCTCCTACTGGTGCTGTTCAACCTGTAAAAGTGCTCCTAAGCAGTACAATTATACGCCACAGGCAAGATGTCCTCCCACTGGTGCTCCTCAAACTGTAAAAATGCTCATAAGCAGTACAATTATACGCCACAGGCAAGATGTCCTCCTACTGGCGCTCTTCACCTGTAAAAGTGCTCGTAAGCAGTACAATTATACGCCACAGGCAATATTTTCTCTTACTGGTACTCTTCAACCTGTAAAAGTGCTCCGAAGCAGTACTATTATACGTCACAGGCAAGATTTCTCCCTACTGGTGCTCTTCAACCTGTAAAAGTACTCCTCAGCAGTTCTATTATACGCCACAGGCAAGATGTCCTCCTACTGGTGCTCTTCAACCTGTAAAAGTGCTCCTAAGCAGTACTTTTATACGCCACAGACAAGATGTCCTCCTACTGGTGCTCTTCAACCTGTAAAATTGCTCTAAAGCAGTACTATTATACGCCACAGGCAAGATGTCCTCCTAATTGTGCTCTTCAACCTGTAAAAGTGCCCCATAGCAGTACAATTATACGCCACAGGCAAGATGTCCTCCTACTGGGGCTCTTCAACCTGTAAAAGTAGTGCTCCTTTTTAGTACTATTATACTCCACAGGCAAGATGTCCTCCTAATTGTGCTCTTCAACCTGTAAAAGTGCCCCTTAGCAGTACAATTATACGCCACAGGCAAGATGTCCACCTACTGGGGCTCTTCAACCTGTAAAAGTGCTCCTAAGCAGTACAATTATACGCCACAGGCAAGATGTCCTCCTACAGGTGCTCTTCAACCTGTAAAAGTGCTCCTAAGCAGTACTGTTATACTCCCCAGACAAGATGTCTTCCCACTGGTGCTCTTCAACCTGTAAAAGTGCTCCTAAGCAGTACTATTATACTCCACAGACAAGATGTCCTCCTACTGGTATTTTCAACCTGTAAAAGTGCTCCAAAGCAGTACAATTATACTCCACAGATAAGATGTCCTCCCACTGGTGCTCTTCAACCTGTAAAAGTGCTCCTAAGCAGTGCAATTATACGCCACAGGCAAGATTTCTCCCTACTGGTGCTCTTCAACCTGTAAAAGTGCTCCTCAGCAGTACAATTATATACCACAGGCAAAATGTCCTCCTACTGGTGCTCTTCAACCTGTAAAAGTGCTACTAAGCAGTTCTGTTATACGCCACAGGCAAGATGTCCTCCTACTGGTGCTCTTCAACCTGTAAAATTGCTCCTAAGCAGTACTATTATACGCCACAGGCAAGATGCCCCCTGCTGGTGCTCTTCAACCTGTAAAAGTGCTCCTAAGCAGTACTATTATACGCCACAGGCAAGATGCCCCCCTGCTGGTGCTCTTCAACCTGTAAAAGTGCTCCACAGCAGTACTATTATAGCCCACATGCAAGATGTCCTTCTACTGGTGCTCTTCAACCTGTAAAAGAGCTACTAAGCAGTTCTGTTATACGCCACAGGCAAGATGCCCTCCTACTGGTGCTCTTCAACCTGTAAATGTGCTCCACAGCAGTACTATTATAGCCCACATGCAAGATGTCCTTCTACTGGTGCTCTTCAACCTGTAAAAGTGCTCCTCAGCAGTACTCGTATACTCTTCAGGCCAGATGTCCTACAGGTGCTCTGCAACCTGTAAAAGGGCAATGAAACCTCGTTTACGGTTGGAAAGATTCTCGCCTCAAGCAGGATTCGAATCCGGTCCGCTAGATCAGTAGGCCATCCAGTGAGGCCATCGCTTAACCCACTGAGCTGACGGGGCTCCCAAAAAATCAACGGAAGAGAGGGAGATGTCTCCACGAAAGAACGTACCGGACGCGAGGGCAAAACTCGGACTCGCCAGCATTCGCAGTGGACACGCTCCCGACCGCGGTACCGTGCCCGGCACTTTATATCACTTAATATTTCTCCGGCAACGTCTTTTTTTTTTAAGATATTTCTTGTTTCCCATTTATCCGAACATATCCGAAACAGGGCAGAGCGGTTCTCATGAATATTTATAAACCCTGTACTAGAGCCCCTTTTCTCGCTACCTTTTCAACCTTTATTCAGCTATTGTTGTTGTTAATAGAGTCCCGCCATTGATTTGTCGGCGCACCCGGATAACCGGTAAAAGTGTTTATCAATGATAAGAGTTTTAAATTAAACTAAAGTTTCCTGCACCAATGAATAATCCACCACCACTTTTTATACACATACACAGTGTCAAAGTTTCCTGCACCAATGAATAATCCACCACCCTGAATATACACATACACAATAAGAACGATGTCAATAACCTCCACCAAAGCACTTTCTGGAGATCTGATGTTGAGTCTACTGGAGCTTAGGGAGACCTTGAATGGCCTTGCAGAGGGTTTTGTGTGATAACCAGTGTCCTGCTTGGCACTCCTTGCTGCAGTACTTAATAAATCTACAGCCTGTACAACGTCTCAGGTCGACTCTATTTCCTAAGGAATAACAGTTTGCACAGTAGTCGGGGGAGTTATCATCCGGTTCTGTATAACAATCCAAGGCTGACAACTCTTTTTCCGAACTCAAAACAACAGGTATCTCAGGAGAGTGAACCAGTTCATTTAAATCACTTTCAGTGGATAAATCCAAATCAGGATCCAATTGACTGGAAATGTGTTTACAGGCACCAGAAGAATCCAAATCTGTATCAATGGAATTTTCCTGTTCAAGAATGGTATCCTCTGGCTGTCGCCGGGCGTTCAGAGAAGAAGTTTGGGCAGAGTTCTTCTTTTTCCAGAACTTCAGTCTTCGTGCACGATCCCTTGCAACAACTGATGGGGATTTATGTTTCCGCTTTGGTCTTTTCAGTGGGGAGTCATCGGTAGAGTTGTCCTGATAATTTCCTTGCTGACATCCGAAAGCAGAGTGACCGTCCTTCAATGGCGTGACATTTTTGGCGGCAAACGTCCTGATCACGAGCGAGAATCCCTTCGAGTTTCTGGTTAGTTTCCAAGAAGCTGTTGAGTCATCCCTGTCCAGAACGTTGATGCAATCCAAAAGAGTTTGGGGAATCACACTGGGAAGCGGTTTATCCGAATTGTCCATTGTTTTTCTCCAAAAACTTCTTGGCACTCGAAAACGTGTCATCCATTTCCGACGGTTATCCGGGCATCATTTTTATCGCTTTTACCTGTGCAAAATGAGTCATCACTTTGACAACTATTGTGTGCCCGACCTTCAAAGATTCCTTCGTAATCGAGGCGTGACTGTGACAGGCTATACGAAGAATGTACTGAAAGAATTGGCCGTTGCCGTGGAACATACCTGCCAAGTTTTCGATTAACAAAAGAGTGAGACTGCGCGCGAAGCCTCGATTTAGCCCCCTTTTCCACGTTAGTTCATTCGCGGAGAAACCCATTGACAATGGAAAAGAGTGAGATTTTTTGTGTCATTTTTTTCTCTTTATGCGAAACTAGAGATTGGGGATGGCAATGGGGAGGAGTAGGATCAGTAGGTAGTTCTTAAATGAAGATAAACATCAAGTATTCTTATTTACAGTTATTATTTTACTAAGATTTTATACATTGAGGTTGTTAAAGTGATCTGCTATCAAAAATGGCAAGTTAGGTTCTGCAATGAAGTTGCTTTAGAAAGTTTCAGCTTTGATAACATTTTGGTCTGTCTAGGTAACAACAAAATCAGATACCGATTGCAAATGTTTTGACGTTTTCAATGACCGGTACGTAAATTCACCGGATCGGACATAATCACCGGATCGGACCGGATCGGACCCGAATTTTACCAATTTGTAGCTATTTATTATACTTTCTTTGGGTGTTGATGTTTATTTTTTTGCGTAAGATAGTGTAACCAGCATATACTACCGTTAGATTTGGATTTGCTGAACTTACTGTTGTTATTGGATCAGCATGTTGGACATTTCACAGAGGCAGGTTCTTAAACATGGATACAGAATCAGAATCAGAATCAGAATTGTTTACTGGTGATACGTCCAAGGACAATCATTCACCAGGACCTGTGAATCAGGGAAGCTAGTCCCTAGCCCTTATAAGAGAAGTAAACTTAGTAACTGAATCCTCTGCACCCTCAACAGCAGAAATAAGTGAATCTTCCAGGGAATTCCAATCTCTAATAGTCTGGGGGAAGAAACTGGACTTGTAAATGTCAGTCCCAGCCAATGGGGTTTGAAATGCCAGGGAATGATGATTCATGGAACGCCTACTTGGGGGAACAAGGTCATTTATGGGTATACTGGCTGCACCCCTCAGACCTTTGTACAGCATTATGAGTCTACTATCTTTCCTTCTCTTTTTTAGGGATACCCACTTAAGTTTCTCCAGAATGCCAGTCATACTACCAGTTTCATATGTGTAATTTTCCGTTACAAATCTAGCTGCCCTTTTCTGCACCTTCTCAAGTTCATCTTGAAGAAGTATACTCTGAGGGTCCCAAACTGAACTGCCATACTCCAGGACTGGACGCACCAGTCCCTTGTATGCTGACTCTTTCACATCTTGTGGACATGCTGCCAAGTTACGTCTGAGGAAGCCGAAGGTCCTATTAGCCTTTGTGCAAATATTGCTGACATGAGTGTTCCATTTCAAATCATTGGTAATGGTTATGCCGAGATACTTGATAGTTTCTACATTATTGAGGACCGTTCCCTCTAAGGTGTAGGAAGCATTGATCTTCTTGATCCGTTTCCTTGTAATTTGCATTATGTTGCATTTGACAGGTTGAAATCTCATGCCCCAACTCCTTGCCCAACAACCTAAACAATCTATATCCTCCTGAAGTTTCACCGTGTCTTCAATATCTCTGATTACACGATAGCAAACACAGTCGTCAGCAAAAAGTCTTAATTCCGAGTCAATATTTTCTATTATATCGTTAATGTACAACGAGAATAACAGTGGTCCAAGCACGGTGCCCTGGGGGACACCTGACAAAACCGGGGCCCAATTCGACTTAACCCCATTTACCACCACACGCTGCTGCCTGTAACAGAGAAAAGAATCTATCCATTTCAGAGTCTTCCCACCAATACCATAGCCGAATAACTTACATTTAAGTAATTCATGAGGGGGAGTGTCAAAAGCTTTCTCGAAGTCCAAGATAAAAGTGTCAACCTGACCACCCTTATCCAAGATTTTAGCCCAGTCGTTTATAACTGTGATCAATTGAGTTTTGCAACTATGTTTCTTCCGAAATGCATGTTGTCTGTCTGACAAAAGCTTATGTTCATCCAAATGCGCCATAATATTAGAGCAGACAATGTGTTCGAGTAACTTGCATGGTACACAAGTAAGAGAAACCGGTTGGTAATTGCAAGTCAAAGACCTATCTCCTTTTTTGAAGAGCGGGCATATATTTGCAAGAGACCATTCCTTGGGGATTTCACCCGTGTCAATAGATTGTTGGAAGAGATGAGCAAATATTGGGCCTAATTCAGATGCTAGTTCCTTTAAGACTCTAGGATGCAATTCATCAGGTCCTAATGCTTTTGATGGGTTCAAGCCCTTAAGAAGTTTTGTTACACCTTCTGCCGAAACATGAATGTCCTCCATGAAAGGAACCGAGCGATTAAGAAGGGGGATTTGGGTGTGCTCACTTTTATTAAACACATCCGAAAACTGACCGTTAAATGCATCAGCCTGTTCCAACTCTGATTCGGCAACACCACCACCATTTCTCTTCTTTAGGGGCGGGATACCTTGAGTATCTTTCTTTTGACTATTAATGTACCTGTAGAAGTCTCTGGGATTAGCCTTTATGTCACCAACCAAGTTATTGACATACAAATCATGTTGCTTTTTCACATCAGCTTTAATTTCCCTTCTCAAAGATTCAAATTTTGACCTAAGTTTGCTACTGCCAGTCTTTTTGGCCTTCGCATGTGTCTTATTTCTTCTACGAATCTTTCTTCTTATCTCAGGGGTTATCCAAGGAACAGAAGAAGTTGACCTACTGGTTTTTGAGGGGATGTGCTTTTCAGCAGACTCCTGAATAAAGGAGGTTATCAAGTCAAAGTTTTCCTGAACCGAGCGATACATGCGATACAATGTGATTTTAATGGCTCTGAAAATGAAACTTGTCAGATCAGATGACATAATGGTTCTTTTTTTCTATTTTTTGTTCAAAACATAGATTGTGGGTACAAGAAATTGAGGCAGAGCAAAAATAACACCTGCTGGATACATCATGTTAGCAGGACATAGATGCAACGAGAACTCCTTCAAACCCAGATATTATAGTAATGTATCTTGGATACACAATATTATGCAAAATATAAACATTTATAGTTAAAGAAAGTATGATAAAATAGCTTTAAATGGTGAAATTCGGGTCCGATCCGGTCCGATCCGGTGATTATGTCCGATCCGGTGAGTACACGTACCCTTCAATGACCAACTGTGAAGATCTGTGTTACCATGCTTTTTCACATCGTTTTTTCCGGCGTGGGAAACACTGAAATGCCTTTGACAAAGTTTACAAAATGCAACGCTGTTGCCCTTCTCACTCTTCGTAACCCAGGTAAACTCGATCTCCCATCCATTTTGGTACTTTGATTCATATAAAACCTTTATTTTTCTCCGGCGTTTTCATGTTGTCAATATTTCATGTATACATAAAACGGAAGTACACATTTGGTTGTTTTCGGCTCTAATCGCTGTCGAATACTAGTCTTATCATATATGACCAACAAGATTTGAGGTCATACACCCAGTAATCAGACATTTTATAAACCCCCAGCGAAGAAAACCGAACATCACCGCGGATGGTATTTCTCCAGCTATCGCGTAACTGCCGTATTTTTAGAATCAAGTTTTATCACTACTCACTAGCATTACCGCTGAGAGATATCATATTAGGACACGAACTGAAAACATGAGAAATGTGCTTTTCTTTTATATATCCATGGTTGATCTTGTTTCATTTTACTGAGCTGATAGAAAATTTTGGCACTTTTAACTGTTTTGTAGCTTTGATTTTAATTAATTAACGATTATAGTTTTGAATTTAATATTTCTTAACTGCCATAGAAACGTAAAATATTCATGCTACATAAGATAGCAGGGCATAGGTTAAAACATGGAATGGAATGGATGAGATAATCAACATTCCAATGGCTACAGTCCGGGGCTACAGTATGTCCCCAGAGCTTGGGGTGTTACTCGTAATGAACGGAATTTATCGCCTTGAGGGCAAACCAACTAAATGCCATCCCAAATCCATAGAATGAAGTGGAGAACATTGTCTATTCCATTCCATAAAATAGCAGTTCAACGTTTAAACTATACCGATTAATTAGACCCCATAAATAACTTAACAACTGACATTTAGCTACAAAACTCTGAAGTGTATCAACACCTGTTAATCGGGTCGCAACGCGAAAAAGTGGCTTAACGTCATGGTATCAATGGTTTAATAATATTGTAGAGTCACCCAACCTGTGCAAACCACCACAAAATTATTACGAAAGAATGGAGGGTATGGTCACATAGTGTAACCCGTGCTAATCTGATTCTTCGAAGTTCTAACAAGACGAATATCTATTTTTCTCACAAGGCCCCTTATTGATAAACCACGGTTTTGTCTGCAGTGTTGTACTTCTAGCAGACGATTTTTATAATCTGCGCGTTGAGAATGCGCAGTAGCCCACACAGAAAATATTCTGTGTCGGATTTACTGGGTGCCTCACCTATAAGCGTAGCCATTAGCGTAGGTTTAGGGGAGGTAACTACCACACTATGTCGAATACTCGTTATTTTTACCCACGCTATTTTAAGACTATTGGAAACCTTTACCTTTACCTATTTTTAGACCAGGTATCAAATAGAATAGAATAGAATAGAATAGAATAGAATAGAATAGAATATATTTTATTTCCAAATCAAGGACCCTTTCGGGTAGTTACAAAAAGTACACATATGATTTGCAAAAATATACACCAACACAAAAATACGCACACACAAACACACATATATTGACTATATATAACAAACATTACAAAACAATTAGTTGATCATATCTATACGACTTTGCATGCATCAATGCTCAAGGAATGTAGATGGTTCGTTAAAAAATTAATCATTTAATTTATATTCATGTTTCGGAATTATTTACTCATTCTATTTCAATATATGGTTGATATTCCTTTTATCTAGACAATTTACAATATAATAAGCTAACTCACTTAAAACATCTTCGTTTTCCTGTGATAGTAACCACTGAGCTTTATTCATATCATTTAGCAAATGAAAGTTTGGGTTATTTAAACATATAGTTTTATAGAATTCTGTTCTTTCTGTTTCATATTTGGAGCACTGTGTTAAAAAATGTATCTCATTTTCAACTTCATTTAAACTGCAATTTCGGCATAATCGTTCTTCTCTTGGTAAGGGTTTTGGTTTATGATACCTTCCAAATTCAATCATAAGATTATGAGCACTAATGCGAATCTTACAAATTGCTCGCCTGTGGTGAAAATTTGATAAAGATAAATAAGGCTCCATGCAAAAAGATTGTTTTATATTAAAATATGTGTCAAGTTTACCCGAAAGCATATGTTTATCCCGCTCTTGATTCCAGTAAGATGTGTATCGTTTTATTAATTTGCTTTTTACAATATTTTTCAAGTGGTTTATAGTAAGATTTGTGCAAGACGAAATTTTCAACCCTAACAACTGAAGAATGTACGTTGCGGAAGTGTACCACGACTGCAAACCTTCCTTATGCATATGCTTTGACGAAATATAAGAGTCCTTAAGTAATCCATCAGGAGCATTTTCTAATCTGTGTAAATATTTCACAATAGAAATAATAACTGAGAAGTACATTGGCAGTCGACCAGTTTCTGACAATACAGCTAAATTTGAAGAATACTTATTCACTCCTAAGATATATTTTAAGAAACTCACTTGCGATTTGTCACTCATACTATTTTTGTATATAGATGGAAACAAGAAAGATTCGTCCCTTTTACAAGCTTTTGAGTTAGTTTTAAAAACACCCCAAATTTCAGATCCATATAACAAAATAGGTTTAATCAAATGGTCATACAGGTGTAAACTTGTATTAATACTTGGCTCTGCCGAAGTAATAGTCTTTGTTAATTTGAATGATGCCTTCTTGGCTCTATTAAAAATATCTTGTTGGCCATAGTTAAATAAACCACTTGCTGAAAAATAAACTCCAAGATATCGGTAATGCTGGACACAATCTAGACGGTCACTACCAAAATATAAATTGTCTTTAAGTATTCTCCCTGCCTTATTGAAGATTAAAACTTTTGTTTTTGAGACATTTAGATCTAGACACCAATCTTTGCAAAAACGGTTTAATCCATCGAGTCTTTGCTGCAAACCTTCTGAAGACTTTGAAAGTAAAACAATATCGTCAGCATACATTAAACATTGCAGAATGTTGCCATTAACGTTAACAGGATCAAGACATTCTGATATATAAGATGGGAGATCATTAATAAAGATTTTAAATAAATTCGGACTTAAAACATCACCCTGACGAACACCTTTATCTGATTTAAAAAACTTTGTACGAGTATCACCTAATCTAACACACATTTGAGTTTTCGAATACATGCTGCTTATAACGTCATAAAATTTGCCACCTATGTTTAGCTCCTTTAATTTTATTTTCATACCTGGGTGAATAACAGAGTCGAACGCCTTTTTAAAGTCAACAAAACAGGCAAATAATTTATCCCCCGCTTTATTTGTGTATTTATCAATAAGAGTTTTTAGTACAAACATGTGATCTTGAGTTCTTGCATGTTTTGTAAACCCAATTTGTGACTTGTCAATTAGCTGGTTTTCTTCAAGAAATTTATCTAGCCTTGAATTCAGAATTAAATTGAATAATTTCCCTACATTAGATGTAATTGTTATACCCCTGTAGTTTTCTGGGTGAGATGAATCCCCAGTCTTGAATATTGGGGTGATGTATCCGGTTGCCCAAGAAGAGGGATATATTCCGGAAGACAGAATGAGATTAAATAACTTTCTTAGACAAGGCAGGAAACCTGTCAAGCCCTGTTTAAGCATTTCATTTTTGATTGTATCAAACCCAGTAGCTTTATTGTTGTGAAGCTTGCTGACAGAATCTTGGATTTCTTTTTCTTTGATTGTACTGTCAAGTAAATTAAAAGTTACGTTATTTGATTTTTTAAGATTCTCCTCTAATAACTTGGTTCTTTTGATATATTTTTCGTCAACCGAGTTCAGATTTTCAAAATAATCATACCATGTATCAGACTCAATCGACTTTTCAGGGCTGTCTGAATGTGAATCTTCTTTCAAAGAGTTTACTAATTTCCAATATGTTTTTGGATCTTGTGTTTCTAAAGCGTCTAACTGCGAGATTACTGTTTTTGTGAAACTTTTCTTTTTATATTTAACAAGTTTACGATACTGTCTATAACATTTGAAGTACGAGTCTCTGAGATATCTACTGAAAGGATTCTTAGACATATTGCTAGCCTTCCGGTTTAAATCTCTGCGTTTTATATATAACTGTTCATCATACCATTTTTTACTTTTATGTTGTCTAGAACTACTCGATGTCTTCCTACTTAAACTCTTTTCAGCAACACTAATAACAATGTCTTCAAATTTGCCACAAGCAGAATCTATTCCATTATCATTTATATCAAATTGATCGGAAAGGAAGGAATTTATCTTAGACACAATTTCTAGATTATTCAGTGCTCTTTTAAATTTCTCTGCTGAATATTTAGACCATTTGAATTGGGAATGCATTCTCTCATCCTTTTTTAAAGCAGTTTGTGGTTGAAATGACGCCTTTACACTAAACGAAATTTTACTATGGCAGTCTGAATATAAAGGCTTGAATTCATGTACATGAAAATAAATGACATCTTTCAACAGTTCCTCAGACGAAAGAACGTAATCAACAATACTTGAACCATTTGGTTTATGACAAGTACATTTTCCTAGAAGATCACCTGTGGTTCTACCATTCAATATTCTCAATCTTGACGTAATACACATGTCAATAATTTGCTTCCCTCTGTCATCTATCTTTAAATCCTGACTTTGACGTTGCTGAATATCTTCATCAATAATATACTGAGGGTCTAAAGGGATATGCTTATCTGTATCGTCTATGATAAAGTCTAATTCTGACCCTGTTCTAGCATTTAGGTCTCCACATATTACTACATGCCCAGTGTTTTTGAAGAGATTGATATCTCTGAAAATAGCCTCAATTGTATCTGTATCTGACTTGGTTTGAAAGTAACAGGGTGAAATGTATGAAAAACAGATGAAAATGTCTTTTTCCAACTGAAAAAAGTTCTTACATAGTTTTACCCACTGGTATTCAGAACTTGTATTCTTCAGTATTTTTATACCAGATCGTATTGTATTTCTTACCAATAAAGCCAATCCACCATAATATCTGTTATTTGATGAGATCGGTCTACATATGGAATAGTGTTGAAACCCGTCAAGTAAAATCCTGGTTTCATAGCCAGTGTGAGTTTCGGAAAGAAAAACAATGTCATAAGGCAATAATTCTGTAAGAAAGTTAGAATCATTAAGCTTGTTAATAGTTTTCGAAAACAAACCACCAACATTCCAAGAGCATATTGATACAAAAGATGATACGGTTGATAAATTACTCCTTAGCATGGATAACATGTAGATAAACAAAAAATCAAGATTCGTTGCAGGAGAAAAAAGGTAATAATTAGGTCGTTCCATGAAAGTAGATTTACCGAAATAGTTCTGAGAGAAAAAATTATTAAAAAAACGCTGAATATTAGCTTATACGGAATTCAAGTAATGTTTAGTATAGTAACATATTTGTATCCAATTGAACGATAGCGTGTATGTTTACATATTGACTTAGTATATGTTAATATTAATTTTTACCACACACAATTTTTGTTACTGAACACTAGGCAATTTATATATATATAAATGTTCATACACACCTGTGCATACACACACCTTATAGATATATATATATATATACACATATACATATATATATGAATGTATATGTATATATAAATATATACATACACATACACACACATATACATATATAACCTTAAACACATTTTTCTTCTTCTTCTGAACCTTAGGCAATATATACATAAACAAACATACACATACGCACATAAACATATTATACATACATACATATACCCACACATACAAATATATATACATATACACACATACAATAAACATATATACATACATACACATATACATACACATACATATATACATATATATACATACACATATATATACATATATACATATATATATATATATATATATATATATATATATATATATATATACCCGAGATCTACATATTGGGTCGAAAGCTTCCATAAAAATATATTGCTTAGGTCGAACCGAATATTCGGTCGAAAAAAACGTTTTGACCCAATATTTTGACGTTGACTGCAACGTTTTCTGTTAAGATTTGCTCATTCATCTAAATGTATATTATACCTTGAACAATTTACTACCAGACTGAAAAAAGTTTTTCTAAAATACGCAAAAAATAAAAAAATATGGCATTTTTTCTGGCTACCGCATTATATTTTCCACCTGCAAAAACCTGCGAAAGCGCTTATTAGGTCTAAGTTTTATTTTTTTCGATATAATGTGTTTATTTATCGATAACTTTTCTTAAAATAAAAAATTATCGTAGATTTTGCTGCTATTGATATCATAAGATTGAAACATCTGCGATATCTATGGCGCTTCATCAATCTATATTTGTTCGAATCTTACTTAATTATATATATTCCTTCTTTTCTAGTGAATCTGTATATATTCTACTGTCGGTACCCCGCTTCAGTGTAGGAACCAGTAAGGTGATGTAAAAGGAATATTAACACCGCAAGAGGAATTGCTAAAAGACGGGACATTGGAACAGGACTGTCAGCCTATAACGTAACTGCAACAAAGCGAGTTATTGCTTATAGCGAGCACTCGCTTGCTACGCGCCTGCAATTCAAGGCTCAGAAGGAGCTTTGTAAGAGCGGGAGCTCTATGGTAGAAGATTGGTAAGGCATATTTTTGCCTACAAAATACATTATGAACGTATTTCCAATGAAATTTCTGTCGTAACGACACCAACTTCTGCTTCTGTATTATACAGACTGGCCTGTTTTGAATAGAAATCTACAAAATAATTAAGAAATAGAGGTCGGACAGTCTTGCTGTCGCTACATTACGTCATGACGTCAAACGTTCCGTTTGAGAAAACAAGATGGCGTCAACTTTAACCGCTTCTGTGGCGGTAGATCACTACATGATCAGTACACAAAATCCAAGGAGCATGAGCATGGGGAGAAATTAAAAGGAATTAGAAAGCGACGTGGAGAAGAAATGAAAAGAATTACAGCCCATTTACCGTGAGGAAACGCTACTGGGAGAAAAGCTTTTCTCTGACAGTTTCTCATCAGTTTGTCAGACGGAATTCGATGCTGCTGAGTTGCAATAATTTTATTGCAAATTTATTACGACAAAAACACCACCTGCTGTACAAGAATTTATATGTTAATTCTGCAATGAAGAAATAATACAATTCTTCTGGAGAGCATTGTTAAGAGCGATGTGCTCGCCTACAACGTTAGCATTTGACTTCATTGGTATTTTGTTGTCAAAATAGAGAACCCGTGGTTGGGCTTCATTAATTGTTGCGGATTTACAAACTGCAAGCTACCGATGCATGGGAACGTCTTCGCACAGTTGAGGAATACACCTTGGTTTAAACTTCTTGTAAATACATGTACTGCTTTGTTATACCTTGCAGATTTTTGTTGTTTGTTTGGGAGGGTATACTGTTTTCACTTTTGCCTATTTGTCGGCGACTCTGTGCGATGCTATTTTTTTCGAGTAGAAAGTAAACGACAAGAACCCTTGAGGAAGCACAATTTACTCGCTGACCTTGACTAGCATCCTACGTGATTCTCGTCACTTGCCGTTTCAACCCTACTTAAAGTGACATTTACTGGAATGTGAAGTCGCCTTACCTGTTGAAAATTTGTCACTCAACGCGTATACGAGTAGACATGAATAAGAAAATTATCTTGCATTCTAACAACTGTTTCGACATATTTTAGTATCATATTCTGTATCTTCAGTTTCTTATTTTAATTCTTGTGTATCTTATTGAAATAAACAATTGTCTTCTTGCTTCCATATCATTTAATTATGATTACTATCATACCCTATATGTTTAATAGGAAAAATAAAGAAACACGTATGTCTCCGGTTTTATCCCTAAATATTTATGCTATTTTTCCTTCAAACTAGCTATACTGCTAAATCCCAAAGTTTTATTTGATATATTCTTTTATAATTTATTGAGTCTTGTTGCTTCCTTTTTTCATTACAAAATCGAGAATTATGCGAGAGCGGCATAAAATAGTCTTAGTCCGCACAGTGATCTCATAGTGCATATTTCGATCAGTAAGTTCCTATTACATGAAGAATTTATTGGACAAAAGAATCAATTTGGTTTATACAATATTTTATTCAAAGATTTTATATATACATATGAATAATGGAGTGAAGCAATACAGGATCTGACAGTAAGCGTAACGCTTATATGTAAGTCATCTCCTGAATTGATCTATTAATTGATTTGCATATCGTAGTATACAACTCTGTGGGTGTTCGCTGGAACTGCGGTATAGATAGGTTCTATAAAAGAGGCGGTATATTGTTTTAACACAAATATAATAAAATTAATAAACGATTCATAGATAGATACATACATAGATGGATAGATGGATAGATTGATAGATGGATAGATTGATAGATAGATTTAAACTATATATATATCAGAAGCAAACGTCACACGCAGTTCTTTGTATTTTTACTTGATTTTCTTTTTATTTCATTCTGTCTTTCCTTGTGTCTTTGTTTCTCTCTATCTTTATTGGAATGGAAACGCATTCGTGTCAGTTATTCCAGCTTGGAATAGTGAAACACAATGTTGCAGTTAACCAGCAGAATGACGAAGAAAAAAGAAGAAAATTAAAAAGAAGAATATTATATTCATTCATGTAACAGCAACATTGCTCTTCATTCTGTCATCCCAAAACACGTTATGAATGTTTTAAAATGACAAATACGGAAGTGCAACATTGACTTAGACTATGTAGTAAAACTTTTGTTTGTAGGTATTCACTGATATTGACTCAAATCGTATTGCATAATGATCCAGCGGTGATAATATCAATTGGACAGTTTCTTTTCACTAAATAAAAACTAAAAAGTGAGAGGTTTGGATAAAAGTAGTGTGAAAAATTCACAACAAAAAAACTCATTCATATAGAAAAATATGAATGACTGTTTAGACATGGAAATTAAAACAAAATGTACATTAAGATCTCTTTTGGACCTTTTGAGCCTAGCGGACTTACAATTAGAAAGAAGGGATGGGAAATGTCATCTTCATGCTGTTATGTAATGTTCATTTGAGATCAGATGATTCTCTGAGAAACCAAACATTTCGATTAATTTCGACATTTATTCTAAATAATCACATTTTAATCATTTGGACCTTTTTAGTGCTAATCAGCCTTTGAACCGACTGCTTTTAAGTTATTAGATTTAAGAAAATACAGTATGCTTTTCTCTGACTTTTTTACCATATTGTGTCAGGGTTACTGATGAGGCTTGAATAGCCGAAATTTCGAAGTCTGGCCCATTTTCCTTCTTTTGAATGTATTCTCTACTCCTAAAGGAACAGTTTTATTATATTTATAACAATCTTGACAAGAATGTTTCTTTCTGAGCCAACCTACTTTGAGATTAATCTTGAAATTTATTACTCACATTTAATGATATCATAAACCATTCAGTTTTAGCTCAGTCCAAAAAGGTGTTATTAAAGGTATTTGGTACAATTATTCAAATACTAAACTATATGTCTGTCTGTCTAATACCTGGTCCGCGTAAACATGTCTTTGGAGCCTCCGACCAGAACAAACCTGTCTACATTGTCACTTTAGCTATTTCAATGAAAGGACATTTGAGCCGCGACACGACAAAACCAGCAATGTGGTTGTGCGCCCAGCACAGACTCAGATCAGCCTGGGCATCCGCCCATTCTGATCAGAATCTTCCCTGTCCGCATGGAGGTAGCTTAGTCTCTCAGCTACCCTTTCAGCGTTAAGGAAAGAGTCTGACTAGACTGGGTGGATGTCCAGTCTGATCTGAGTCTGTGCAGGGCGCATAAGCACATTGCTAGTATTCTCATGTCGCGGCTCATTTACAAACTCCATACAACCCACATAGCGAGCCTCTATGACGCTGATTAAACTGCCTGGACATGAGCTTTTGAATAAACCAGATTGTGTCATGAAGCGGTCCATATTATATCTTTTTCTGACTCGATCCATTTTATTTACATTCAACGTTTATGTGTTTGTCATGGTCATCTCATTGCCTAGAAAGGTAAGTAAATAGCTGTAAAATTCAAAGCTTCGATTTCGACTCAATCCAATATTTACTCTCTATATGTATATGTTTGTTATTGCAACCTCAGTGGATAGATAGATAGATAGATAGATAAGACTTGTTTCAATCCGAATTATCTTCATTTCTAGTGTTTCGACATATTACAAATTGTTAACACTCAACCTATATATATATATATATTTGTCATCATAAACTCATTAATTAGATAGATGCATAGATAGATAGATAGATAGATAGATAGATAGATAGATAGATAGATCTTCTTGTACTCCAAATTATTCTCAAATTTCCGATTTCACCTCAATTCAATTTTTAATTCTCAACGAATATATGTTTGTCATCAAAGCTTATTGATTTTATAGATAGATGGGTAGGTAGATAGATAGATAGATAGATAGATAGATAGATAGATAGATTTTACTCTCATTACTTTTTCATCTCGAATCATATTAATATCTTCAATTTCGACTTAATCCTCATAATTGCACTCAAAATATGTTAGTCACTGCAACCTCATTGATTGGATAGGTAGATAGATAGATAGATAGATAGATAGATAGATAGATAGATAGATAGATAGATAGGAAACCTATTTCACCTCGAATGATCTTCATGGAATGGATTTCGACTTTATCCAATATATTTACACTCAACATATAAGTGTTTGCCAATTTATTCTCATTTTATAGATAGATAGATAGATAGATAGATAGATAGATAGATAGATAGACCTTCTTAATCTCGAATCATATTAATATCTTTAATTTCGACTTAATCCTAATAATTGCACTCAAAATATGTTAGTCACTGCAACCTCATTGATTGGATAGATAGATAGATAGATAGATAGATAGATAGATAGATAGATAGATAGATAGATAGATAAAACTTTTCTAAATCCCCATCATCCTCATATTTTCGATTTCACTTCAATCCAATCGTGAATTCTCAACTTATATATGTTTGTCGTCGAAGCTCATTGATTTGATAGATAGATAGATAGATAGATAGATAGGAAATACTTTTTAACCTCGAATCAATTTTATATATTCAATTTCGACTTAATCCTCGTTATTTACACTCAAAATATATGTTTGGCTTTGTATTCTCATTGAATAGATAGATAGATAGATAGATAGATAGATAGATAGATCTTTCTAATCTCGAATCATATTAATATATTCAATTACGACTAAATCCTCATTATTTACACTCAAAATATATTTTTGTCATTGTAATCTCATTTTATGGATAGATAGATAGATAGATAGATCTTTTTAATCTCGAATCATATTAATATCTTCAATTTCGACTTAATCCTCATTATTTACACCTAAAACATATGTTTGTCAACGAAATCTCATTGACTGGATAGATAGATAGATAGATAGATAGATACATACATACATACATACATACATACATACATACATACATACATACATACATAGAAAGATTGATAGATAAATCTTTTTTTCTCCCAATCATCTTTATACTTTCAATTTCAACTCGATCCAATCTTTTTCTTCTCAACTTATATATTTTTGTCATCGAGTCTCATTGATTGGATAGATAGATAGATAGATAGATAGATAGATAGATAGATATTTTAAATCTCGAATCATATTAATATCTTCAATTTCGACTTAATCCTCATTATTTACACTCAAAATAAATGTTTGTCATTGCAATCTCATTGATTGGATAGATAGATAGATAAATAGATAGAACCTTTTCTTCTCGAATTATGTTAATATCTTCAATATCGTCTTCCTCACTATTTACACTCAAAACATATGTTTGTCATCGAAATCTCATTGACTGGATACATTGATTGATTGATTGATTGATTGATTGATTGATTGATTGATTGACTGATTGATTGATTTGATTGATTGATTGATTGTTCGCTTGATTAATTAATAGATTGATTGATTGATAGATAGATAATACATACATACATACATACATACATACATACATACATACATACATACATTATTCTTCTTTTTTTCCAAAACATCTTTATATTTTCAATTTCAACTCAATCCAATCTTTTTCTTCTCAACTTATATATGTTTGTCATCGAATCTCATTGATTGGATTGATTGGATTGGATTGTTTCATCTCGAATGATCTTCATGGAATGGATTTCGACTTAATCCAATATTTTTACACTCAACATATAAGTGTTTGCCAATTTATTCTCATTTTATAGATAGATAGATAGATAGATAGATAGATAGATAAAATGATAGATAGATAGATAGATAGATAGATAGATAGATAGATCCCATTTTAATCTCGAATCATATTAAAATCTTAAATTTCAACATATCCTCATTATTTGCTCTCAAAATATATGTTAGTCATTGCAACCTCTTTGATTAGATAGATAGATATTTAGATAGTTAGAACACTTTCTTCTCGAATCATGATAGATAGATAGATAGATAGATAGATAGATAGATAGATAGATAGATAGATAGATAGATAGATAAAACCCTTTCTTCTCGAATCAAAAAACATCTTCAATTTCGACTTAATTCTTATTATTTACACTTAAAATATCTGTTTGTCATGCCAATCTCATTGATTTGGTAGATAGATAGATAGATAGATAGATAGATAGATAGATAGATAGATAGATAGATAGATAGATAGAAAGATAGATAGATAGATAGATAAAACTTTTTTAAATCCCCATCATCCTCATATTTTCGATTTCACTTCAATCCAATCGTGAATTCTCAACTTATATATGTTTGTCGTCGAAGCTCATTGATTTGATAGATAGATAGATAGATAGATAGATAGATAGATAGATAGATAGATAGATAGATAGATAGATAGGAAGTACTTTTTAACCTCGAATCAATTTTATATATTCAATTTCGACTTAATCCTCGTTATTTACACTCAAAATATATGTTTGGCTTTGTATTCTCATTGAATAGATAGATAGATAGATAGATAGATAGATAGATAGATAGATAGATCTTTCTAATCTCGAATCATATAAATATATTCAATTTCGACTAAATCCTCATTATTTACACTCAAAATATATTTTTGTCATTGTAATCTCATTTTATGGATAGATAGATAGATAGATAGATAGATCTTTTTAATCTCGAATCATATTAATATCTTCAATTTCGACTTAATCCTCATTATTTACACCTAAAACATATGTTTGTCAACGTAATCTCATTGACTGGATAGATAGATAGATAGATAGATAGATAGATAGATAGATAGATGCATACATACATACATACATACATACATACATACATACATACATACATACATACATACATACATACATACATAGAAAGATTAATAGATAAATCTTTTTTTCTCCCAATCATCTTTATACTTTCAATTTCAACTCGATCCAATCTTTTTCTTCTCAACTTATATATTTTTGTCATCGAGTCTCATTGATTGGATAGATAGATAGATAGATAGATAGATAGATAGATAGATAGATAGATAGATATTTTAAATCTCGAATCATATTAATATCTTCAATTTCGACTTAATCCTCATTATTTACACTCAAAATAAATGTTTGTCATTGCAATCTCATTGATTGGATAGATAGATAGATAAATAGATAGAAACTTTTCTTCTCGAATTATGTTAAAATCTTCAATTTCGTCTTAATCCTCACTATTTACACTCAAAACATATGTTTGTCATCGAAATCTCATTGACTGGATACATTGATTGATTGATTGATTGATTGACTGATTGATTGATTTGATTGATTGATTGATTGATTGTCCGCTTGATTAATTAATAGATTGATTGATTGATAGATAGATAATACATACATACATACATACATACATACATACATACATTATTCTTCTTTTTTTCCCAAACATCTTTATATTTTCAATTTCAACTCAATCCAATCTTTTTCTTCTCAACTTAAATATGTTTGTCATCGAATCTCATTGATTGGATTGATTGGTTTGGATTGTTTCATCTCGAATGATCTTCATGGAATGGATTTCGACTTAATCCAATATTTTTACACTCAACATATAAGTGTTTGCCAATTTATTCTCATTTTATAGATAGATAGATAGATAGATAGATAGATAGATAGATCTTTTTAATTTCGAATCGTATAAAGATCTTTTATTTCGACTTAATCCTCATTATTTACACTCAAACCATATGTTTGTCATCGAAATCTCATTGACAGGAAAGATACATACATACATACATACATACATACATACATACATACATACATACATACATACATAGAAAGATCGATAGATAAATCTTTTACTCTCCAAATCATCTTTGTATTTTCAATTTCAACTCATTCCAATCTTTTTTTCTCAGCTTATATATGTTTGTCATCGAATCTCATTGATTAGATAGATAGATAGATAGATAGATAGATAGATAGATCGATAGATAGAAAACCTATTTCATCTCGAATGAGCTTCATGGAATGGATTTCGACTTAATCCAATATTGTTACACTCAACGTATAAGTGTTTGCCAATTAATTCTCATAGATAGATAGATAGATAGATAGATAGATAGATAGATAGATAGATAAAACTAATTTTCTCCCAGTCACCTTTTAGTGACAATCCAAACTCAATCCAATCTTTTTGTTCTCAAGTTATATATGTTTGTTATGGAATCTAGATAGAATGATAGATAGATAGGAAACCTGTTTGAGCTCGTATGATCTTCATGGAATGGATTTCGTCTTAATCTAATGTTTTCACACTCAACGTATAAGTGTTTGAAAATTAATTCTCTTTTTATAGATAGATAGATAGATAGATAGATAGATAGATTCAATCCGCTTGATCTTAATTTCTCGAGTTACGACTCGAAAAATGTTTACACTCGACCTTAAGATATGTTTGTCATCATAATCTAATAGATAGATAGATAGATAGATAGATAGATAGATAGATAGATTTAAAACTTGTTTTACTCGAATCACATTCATATCTTCAATTTCGGTTCAATCCAATCTTTTTACCCTCAATATATGTATGTTTGTCTTCGCAATATTATTCATCAGATAGATAAATAGATAGATAGATAGATAGATAGATAGATAGATAAAACTTCTTATACTCCCAATTATCCTCATATTTTCGAATTCACTTCAATCCAATCTTTAATTCTCAACGTATATATGTTTGACATCGAAGCTCATAGATAGATAGATAGATAGATAGATAAAACTTTTTCATATCGAATATCATATATATATCTTCAATTTGGATTTAATTCTTATTATTTACACTCAAAATATATGTTTGTCATTGCAATCTCATGGATAGATAGATAGATAGATAGATAGATAGATAGATAGATAGATAGATAGATAGAACTTTTTCTTTTCGAATCATATTAATATCTTCAATTTCGACATAATCGTCGTTATTTACATTCAAAATACATATTTTTTCTTTCGCTATCTCATTCATTAGATAGATAGATAGATAGATAGATAGATAGATAGATAGAATCACCTACATATATTCAGTTTCGGTTCAATCCAATCTGTTTACCCTCAATATATGTATGTTTGTCTTTGCAATATTATTCATTAGATAGATAGATAGATAGATAGATAGATAGATAGATCTAATCACCTACATATATCCAATTTCGGTTCAATCCAATCTGTTTTCCCTCAATATATGTATGTTTGTCTTTGCAATATTATTCATTAGATAGATACATACATACATACATACATACATACATACATACATACATACATACATACATACATACATACATACATACATTGAGGGTAAACAGATTGGATTGAACCGAAATTGAAGATATGAAGGTGATTCGCTTTATCTATCTATCTCTATCAAAAGATAGAGATTTCGATAAAATAACATACATTTTGAGTGTAAATAATGAGGATTATGTCGAAATTGAAGATATTAATATGATTCGAAAAGAAAAAGTTCTATCTATCTATCTATCTATCTATCCATCTATCTATCTATCCATGAGATTGCAATGACAAACATATATTTTGAGTGTAAATAATAAGGATTAAGTCCAAATTGAAGATAGTAATATGATTCGATATGAAAAAGTTTAATCTATCTATCTATCTATCTATCTATCTATCTATCTATCAAATCAATGAGTTTCGATGTCAAACATATATACGTTGAGAATTAAAGATTGGATGGGGGTTTATTCGAAAATATGAGGATGATTGGGAGAAAGAGATAGACAGACAGACAGACAGATAGGTAGATAGATAGATAGATAGATAGATAGATAGATAGATAGATAGATAGATAGATAGGAAACCTATTTCACCTCGAATGATCTTCATGGATTGGATTTCGACTTACTCCAATGTTTTTACACTCAACGTATAAGTGTTTGCCAATTAATTCTCATTTCATAGATAGATAGATAGATAGATAGATAGATAAATAGATAGATAGATAGATAGATATAATGAAATATAGAGCGAAGACAAAAAACATATTTTGAGGGTAAAATGATTTATCGATACAAGAAGATTTTTTCAGTAATTTTCTTATCCCCCACATCGACCCCACCCATTCCCCTTCCTTCCCCGGAATACTGTTGTGTCATCTTAAAAATTTGAATTTATTGCTGCAACATTTTTTCAATATTTTTCTTATACGATAATAAATTTTAAATTGAGACGGTGTGGCGAAATAATACAAAACCAAGCATTGACGGGCTTTTGACCGTCTGTATTTAACCGTCTTATTTTTTATGCTCCCCAGCTGATTTAAGAAGGGCAGTTGTCAGTTACTGGCGAAAGTATGTGCACTTAGTACTGGTTAACCGCTAAGGAGGTCTAAGCCTGCCCAGGAATAGTGTGGTTAGGTTAACTGACCGTCCCGACATGACCATAGATTATTTACACTCAAAATATATGTTTGTCATCGAAATCTCATTGAATAGATAGATAGATAGATAGATAGATAGATAGATAGATAGATAAAACCCTTTCTTCTCGAATCAAAAAACATCTTCAATTTCGACTTAATTCTTATTATTTACACTTAAAATATCTGTTTGTCATGCCAATCTCATTGATTTGGTAGATAGATAGATAGATAGATAGATAGATAGATAGATAGATAGATAGATAGATAGATAAAACTTTTTTAAATCCCCATCATCCTCATATTTTCGATTTCACTTCAATCCAATCGTGAATTCTCAACTTATATATGTTTGTCGTCGAAGCTCATTGATTTGATAGATAGATAGATAGATAGATAGATAGATAGGAAATACTTTTTAACCTCGAATCAATTTTATATATTCAATTTCGACTTAATCCTCGTTATTTACACTCAAAATATATGTTTGGCTTTGTATTCTCATTGAATAGATAGATAGATAGATAGATAGATAGATAGATAGATAGATAGATCTTTCTAATCTCGAATCATATTAATATATTCAATTTCGACTAAATCCTCATTATTTACACCCAAAATATATTTTTGTCATTGTAATCTCATTTTATGGATAGATAGATAGATAGATAGATCTTTTTAATCTCGAAATATATTAATATCTTCAATTTCGACTGAATCCTCATTATTTACACCTAAAACATATGTTTGTCAACGAAATCTCATTCACTGGATAGATAGATAGATAGATAGATAGATAGATAGATACATACATACATACATACATACATACATACATACATACATACATACATACATACATACATAGAAAGATTGATAGATAAATCTTTTTTCTCCCAATCATCTTTATACTTTCAATTTCAACTCGATCCAATCTTTTTCTTCTCAACTTATATATTTTTGTCATCGAGTCTCATTGATTGGATAGATAGATAGATAGATAGATAGATAGATAGATAGATAGATATTTTAAATCTCGAATCATATTAATATCTTCAATTTCGACTTAATCCTCATTATTTACACTCAAAATAAATGTTTGTCATTGCAATCTCATTGATTGGATAGATAGATAGATAAATAGATAGAACCTTTTCTTCTCGAATTATGTTAATATCTTAGTTTTCGTCTTAATCCTCACTATTTACACTCAAAACATATGTTTGTCATCGAAATCTCATTGACTGGATACATTGATTGATTGATTGATTGATTGATTGACTGATTGATTGATTGATTGTTCGCTTGGTTAATTAATAGATTGATTGATTGATAGATAGATAATACATACATACATACATACATACATACATACATACATACAGTATTCTTCTTTTTTCCCAAATATCTTTATATTTTCAATTTCAACTCAATCCAATCTTTTTCTTCTCAACTTATATATGTTTGTCATCGAATCTCATTGATTGGATTGATTGGATTGGATTGTTTCATCTCGAATGATCTTCATGGAATGGATTTCGACTTAATCCAATATTTTTACACTCAGCATATAAGTGTTTGCCAATTTATTCTCATTTTATAGATAGATTGATAGATAGATAGATAGATAGATAGATAGATAAATAGATAGATAGATAAAATGATAGATAGATAGATAGATAGATAGATAGATAGATAGATAGATAGATAGATAGATAGATAGATAGACCCCATTTTAATCTCGAATCATATTAAAATCTTAAATTTCGACATATCCTCATTATTTGCTCTCAAAATATATGTTAGTCATTGCAACCTCTTTGATTAGATAGATAGATATTTAGATGGGTAGAACACTTTCTTCTCGAATCATGATAGATAGATAGATAGATAGATAGATAGATAGATAGATAGATAGATAGATAGATAGAACCCTTTCTTCTCGAATCAAAAAAAAATCTTCAATTTCGACTTAATCCTTTTTATCTACACTTAAAATATCTGTTTGTCATACCAATCTCATTGATTTGATAGATAGATAGATAGATAGATAGATAGATAGATAGATAGATAGATAGATAGATAGATACTTTTTAACCTCGAATCATTTTAATATATTCATTTTCGACTTAATCCTTATTATTTACACTAATATATATGTTTGTGATTGTAATCTCATTGAATAGATAGATAGATAGATAGATAGATAGATAGATAGATAGATAGATAGATAGATAGATAGATAGATAGATAGATAGATAGATAGATAGATCATTTTAATCTCGAATCATATAAATATATTCAATTTCGACTTAATCCTAACTAGTTACACTCAAAATATATGTTTGCCATTGCAATCTCGTTGAATAGATAGATAGATAGATAGATACATAGATAGATAGATAGATAGATAGATAGATAGATAGATAGATAGATAGATAGATAGATCTTTTTAATTTCGAATCGTATAAAGATCTTTTATTTCGACTTAATCCTCATTATTTACACTCAAACCATATGTTTGTCATCGAAATCTCATTGACAGGAAAGATAGATAGATACATACATACATACATACATACATACATACATACATAGAAAGATCGATAGATAAATCTTTTACTCTCCAAATCATCTTTATATTTTTAATTTCAACTCATTCCAATCTTTTTTTCTCAGCTTATATATGTTTGTCATCGAATCTCATTGATTAGATAGATAGATAGATAGATAGATAGATAGATAGATAGATAGATAGATAGATAAGTGTTTGCCAATTTATTCTCATTTTATAGATAGATAGATAGATAGACAGATAGACCTTCTTAATCTCGAATCATATTAATATCTTTAATTTCGACTTAATTTCGACTTAATCCTCATAATTGCACTCAAAATATGTTAGTCAATGCAACCTCATTGATTGGATAGATTGATAGATAGATAGATAGATAGATAGATAGATAGATAGAACTTTTACTTCTCGAATCATGTTAATATCTTCAATTTCGACTTAATCCGCATTATTTACACTCAAAATATATGTTTGTCATCGAAATCTCATTGAATAGATAGATAGATAGATCGATAGTTAGATAGATAGATAGATAGATAGATAGATAGATAGATAGATAAAACCCTTTCTTCTCGAATCAAAAAACATCTTCAATTTCGACTTAATTCTTATTATTTACACTTAAAATATCTGTTTGTCATGCCAATCTCATTGATTTGGTAGATAGATAGATAGATAGATAGATAGATAGATAGATAGATATATTAAAACTTTTTTAAATCCCCATCATCCTCATATTTTCGATTTCACTTCAATCCAATCGTGAATTCTCAACTTATATATGTTTGTCGTCGAAGCTCATTGATTTGAAAGATAGATAGATAGATAGATAGATAGATAGGAAGTACTTTTTAACCTCGAATCAATTTTATATATTCAATTTCGACTTAATCCTCGTTATTTACACTCAAAATATATGTTTGGCTTTGTATTCTCATTGAATATATATATAGATAGATAGATAGATAGATAGATAGATAGATAGATAGATAGATTGATCTTTCTAATCTCGAATCATATTAATATATTCAATTACGACTAAATCCTCATTATTTACACTCAAAATATATTTTTGTCATTGTAATCTCATTTTATGGATAGATAGATAGATAGATAGATCTTTTTAATCTCGAATCATATTAATATCTTCAATTTCGACTTAATCCTCATTATTTACACCTAAAACATATGTTTGTCAACGAAATCTCATTGACTGGATAGATAGATAGATAGATACATACATACATACATACATACATACATACATACATACATACATACATACATACATACATAAAAAGATTGATAAATCTTTTTTTCTCCCAATCATCTTTATACTTTCAATTTCAACTCGATCCAATCTTTTTCTTCTCAACTTATATATTTTTGTCATCGAGTCTCATTGATTGGATAGATAGATAGATAGATAGATAGATAGATAGATAGATAGACAGATAGATATTTTAAATCTCGAATCATATTAATATCTTCAATTTCGACTTAATCCTCATTATTTACACTCAAAATAAATGTTTGTCATTGCAATCTCATTGATTGGATAGATAGATAGATAAATAGATAGAACCTTTTCTTCTCGAATTATGTTAATATCTTCAATTTCGTCTTAATCCTCACTATTTACACTCAAAACATATGTTTGTCATCGAAATCTCATTGACTGGATACATTGATTGATTGATTGATTGATTGATTGATTGACTGATTGATTGATTTGATTGATTGATTGATTGTCCGCTTGATTAATTAATAGATTGATTGATTGATTGATAGATAGATAATACATACATACATACATACATACATACATACATACATACATACATACATTATTCTTCTTTTTTTCCCAAACATCTTTATATTTTCAATTTCAACTCAATCCAATCTTTTTCTTCTCAACTTAAATATGTTTGTCATCGAATCTCATTGATTGGATTGATTGGATTGGATTGTTTCATCTCGAATGATCTTCATGGAATGGATTTCGACTTAATCCAATATTTTTACACTCAACATATAAGTGTTTGCCAATTTATTCTCATTTTATAGATAGATAGATAGATAGATAGATAGATAGATAGATAGATAGAATGATAGATAGATAGATAGATAGATAGATAGATAGATAGATAGATAGATAGATAGATAGATAGATAGGTAGACCCCATTTTAATCTCGAATCATATTAAAATCTTAAATTTCGACTTATCCTCATTATTTGCTCTCAAAATATATGTTAGTCATTGCAACCTCTTTGATTAGATAGATAGATATTTAGATGGGTAGAACACTTTCTTCTCGAATCATGATAGATAGATAGATAGATAGATAGATAGATAGATAGATAGATAGATAGATAGATAGATAGAACCCTTTCTTCTCGAATCAAAAAAAAATCTTCAATTTCAACTTAATCCTTTTTATTTACACTTAAAATATCTGTTTGTCATACCAATCTCATTGATTTGATAGATAGATAGATAGATAGATAGATAGATAGATAGATAGATAGATACTTTTTAACCTCGAATCATTTTAATATATTCATTTTCGACTTAATCCTTATTATTTACACTAAAAATATATGTTTGTGATTGTAATCTCATTGAATAGATAGATAGATAGATAGATAGATAGATAGATAGATAGATCTTTTTAATCTCGAATCATATAAATATATTCAATTTCGACTTAATCCTAACTAGTTACACTCAAAATATATGTTTGCCATTGCAATCTCGTTGAATAGATAGATAGATAGATAGATAGATAGATAGATAGATAGATAGATCTTTTTAATTTCGAATCGTATAAAGATCTTTTATTTCGACTTAATCCTCATTATTTACACTCAAACCATATGTTTGTCATCGAAATCTCATTGACAGGAAAGATAGATAGATAGATAGATAGATACATACATACATACATACATACATACATACATACATACATACATAGAAAGATCGATAGATAAATCTTTTACTCTCCAAATCATCTTTATATTTTCAATTTCAACTCATTCCAATTTTTTTTTTCTCAGCTTATATATGTTTGTCATCGAATCTCATTGATTAGATAGATAGATAGATAGATAGATAGATAGATAGATAGATAGATAGATAGATAGAAAACCTATTTCATCTCGAATGAGCTTCATGGAATGGATTTCGACTTAATCCAATATTTTTACACTCAACGTATAAGTGTTTGCCAATTAATTCTCATAGATAGATAGATAGATAGATAGATAGATAGATAGATAGATAAAACTAATTTTCTCCCAGTCACCTTTTAGTGGCAATCCAAACTCAATCCAATCTTTTTGTTCTCAAATTATATATGTTTGTTATGGAATCTAGATAGATTGATAGATAGATAGGAAACCTGTTTGAGCTCGTATGATCTTCATGGAATGGATTTCGTCTTAATCCAATGTTTTCACACTCAACGTATAAGTGTTTGCCAATTAATTCTCTTTTTATAGATAGATAGATAGATAGATAGATAGATAGATAGATAGATAGATTCAATCCGCTTGATCTTAATTTCTCGAGTTACGACTCGAAAAATGTTTACACTCGACCTTAAGATATGTTTGTCATCATAATCTAATAGATAGATAGATAGATAGATAGATAGATAGATTTAAAACTTGTTTTACTCGAAGCACATTCATATCTTCAATTTCGGTTCAATCCAATCTTTTTACCCTCAATATATGTATGTTTGTCTTCGCAATATTATTCATAAGATAGATAGATAGATAGATAGATAGATAGATAGATAGATAGATAGATAGATAGATAAAACTTCTTATACTCCCAATTATCCTCATATTTTCGAATTCACTTCAATCCAATCTTTAATTCTCAACGTATATATGTTTGACATCGAAACTCATTGATAGATAGATAGATAGATAGATAGATAGATAGATAGATAAAACTTTTTCATATCGAATATCATATATATATCTTCAATTTGGATTTAATTCTTATTATTTACACTCAAAATATATGTTTGTCATTGCAATCTCATGGATAGATAGATAGATAGATAGATAGATAGATAGATAGATAGAACTTTTTCTTTTCGAATCATATTAATATCTTCAATTTCGACATAATCGTCGTTATTTACATTCAAAATACATATTTTTTCTTTCGCTATCTCATTCATTAGATAGATAGATAGATAGATAGATAGATAGATAGATAGATAGATAGATAGATAGAATCACCTACATATATTCAGTTTCGGTTCAATCCAATCTGTTTACCCTCAATATATGTATGTTTGTCTTTGCAATATTATTCATTAGATAGATAGATAGATAGATAGATAGATAGATAGATAGATAGATAGATAGATAGATAGAATCACCTACATATATCCAATTTCGGTTCAATCCAATCTGTTTTCCCTCAATATATGTATGTTTGTCTTTGCAATATTATTCATTACATACATACATACATACATACATACATACATACATACATACATATATTGAGGGTAAACAGATTGGATTGAACCGAAATTGAAGATATGAAGGTGATTCGCTTTATCTATCTATTTCTATCAAAAGATAGAGATTGCGATAAAATAACATACATTTTGAGTGTAAATAATGAGGATTATGTCGAAATTGAAGATATTAATATGATTCGAAAAGAAAAAGTTCTATCTATCTATCTATCTATCTATCTATCTATCTATCTATCCATCTATCTATCTATCCATGAGATTGCAATGACAAACATATATTTTGAGTGTAAATAATAAGGATTAAGTCCAAATTGAAGATACTAATATGATTCGATATGAAAAAGTTTAATCTATCTATCTATCTATCTATCTATCTATCAAATCAATGAGTTTCGATGTCAAACATATATACGTTGAGAATTAAAGATTGGATGGGGGTTTATTCGAAAATATGAGGATGATTGGGAGTAAGAGATAGACAGAGATTGCGATAAAATAACATACATTTTGAGTGTAAATAATGAGGATTATGTCGAAATTGAAGATATTAATATGATTCGAAAAGAAAAAGTTCTATCTATCTATCTATCTATCTATCTATCTATCCATCTATCTATCTATCCATGAGATTGCAATGACAAACATATATTTTGAGTGTAAATAATAAGGATTAAGTCCAAATTGAAGATACTAATATGATTCGATATGAAAAAGTTTAATCTATCTATCTATCTATCTATCTATCTATCAAATCAATGAGTTTCGATGTCAAACATATATACGTTGAGAATTAAAGATTGGATGGGGGTTTATTCGAAAATATGAGGATGATTGGGAGAAAGAGATAGACAGACAGATAGATAGATAGATAGATAGATAGATAGGAAACCTATTTCACCTCGAATGATCTTCATGGATTGGATTTCGACTTACTCCAATGTTTTTACACTCAACGTATAAGTGTTTGCCAATTAATTCTCATTTCATAGATAGATAGATAGATAGATAGATAGATAGATAGATAGATAGATAGATATAATAAAATATAGAGCGAAGACAAAAAACATATTTTGAGGGTAAAATGATTTATCGATACAAGAAGATTTTTTCAGTAATTTTCTTATCCCCCACATCGACCCCACCCATTCCCCTTCCTTCCCCGGAATACTGTTGTGTCATCTTAAAAATTTGAATTTATTGCTGCAACATTTTTTCAATATTTTTCTTATACGATAATAAATTTTAAATTGAGACGGTGTGGCGAAATAATACAAAACCAAGCATTGACGGGCTTTTGACCGTCTGTATTTAACCGTCTTATTTTTTATGCTCCCCAGCTGATTTAAGAAGGGCAGTTGTCAGTTACTGGCGAAAGTATGTGCACTTAGTACTGGTTAACCGCTAAGGAGGTCTAAGCCTGCCCAGGAATAGTGTGGTTAGGTTAACTGACCGTCCCGACATGACCATAGATGTTTACCGTGGACGTTAAGCAATAAATCAATCAATCAAATACTCCCCAGCTACCTATTTTGAGAGCTTGCCCTCAAGTTCCCTATAAAATGCAAATATAGAAATTTCCCCGAAAGAATCGTTTCAGTTCACCATAGTCCAAGGAAGGGAAGGCGAAACATCACGTTTTAAAATAATCTTTATTATCGGTTTCCATAATGCTTCACCTCAGTTACTCGCTATCATAGGAGTCTTGTAGTCGACAGTCAAGTATCACCATGGAAAGGAAGGCGGAACCGGAATGTATTCTGTTTTTCCTTTCCGAGCATGCTGAGTGGAGCGTAATCGTGGATTGGTTGAAATAATTTACGTTGCAAAAGGTCAATGTCTATATTGAAAACAGGAATTCGAAAGAATAAAATCTTTACCAATACAATTTGACATGGGTGGGGCGGCGAGGAAGAAATATTTACCTAGGGGAGGGGGGAATACTTGTATATGAAACTGGTATATATAATGATTTTCCCATAGACTTCAATGTATTTTCGTGTTCACTGAAGTTATATTTTAGCACTTCTGTTAAACAGATTACAATTATTATGGTACTGATAGAAAGATAAGTGAATAAGGCATGCAATGTATTTGTTTCATTTCAGTTTTCACCATATGCTGAAAGTTGCAGTTAAAGGAAAAAGAAGAAGATGTAGACATAAGAAAATATTGGCGTTAACTTTATCCCACCCCGATTAAATATAATAGCGCAAGACTGGTACGTCTACGTTGACGTCCTTGGTGTTAAAGGTAACGTCTTCTGTCCCAACATTATTACTCAGAAATTCATAATGCATAAAATAATGTAGATATGGAGTAATTGACAAAACATGTGATTTCATTCCTGCTCTTCAATTTTAGTTGTACATTTTCAGGCCCTCTTCCCGAAAATGTAATCAAAATAGGGCTTTTCGATGTCATTTTCAAAATATTTGACTGTAAAAATAACGTCGATTTTGCCACATTTTGCTCTCGACGTTGTAGTTGCATTCTATATAGTAAACTCACGTTTTGCCCCTCTGTCTTAGATAAGACATTTCATTATAAGAAAACAGAGAACATCTTTTACTTCAAAAGCTTACACAGTGTGACTCTATGCTAGACGTTTACATCAAAGCCAAAACATTAGTAGGCCACCAACTTGGTTCTCATACTAGAGTGCATCCAACGACGGGTTAAGTCCGAAATTTTGACAGAAATGTTGACGTCGCTAGTGACGTTTCTAATTGCTTTGCGTGCCACGATATAACAACGGCTTTGTGTGCGCTACCTTACTTAAGTGTGCGGGCTCACTCTTGTAACAAAAATTAAGTGACTGACCAGGCGATCTCTTTATGGTTATCCTTAATATATCCTAATTAATTTCTGTACCTTTTAAAAATCCCCATCTTTCACGTTGGACAGATTTTAAACTTATGATAGGTTTGTTGTTTGGATTGAGTTTAATTTCCCTAAGACAGTACTTGATTTTATATCGAGTCGTCCTCTAGAGAGAGGAAAAAATGAAGACAGAAGAGAGTACAAAATATCCAAACAAGGTATATTTGCATTCACTGAAAGAACAGAAGGTCCGTGCCCAACCTGAAGCCTATATCAGAAAAACATTCATCATGGCGTCTTCGCCCAGCATGCTATTTTCATTTTTTTAAGAATCTTAATGGATCAAGAGTGGTTCAGTTATTCGCCCTAAACTTGAGAAACATGAATTCGCGAGCATCCACGCGCGTGGTGAAAAAGAAAAGAATTTAAAGCATCTTAAAGGTAATTTTCGTTTCTTTCTTTTATTGCAAAAAAAAAAGAAAACAAGAAAAAAAAAGGTTAGTGCAACCTGTTTGTTGATGCTACCGTGTGAACCCTAATTATCAGTCAGCAACCTGATCTGACTGCTCTATAACGATGTCTGACCTTCTTTTCATTTAACTGTTAGTTCGTGTGGAATATGTACATTGCTGCCTTCTTCCCTATCCTCTCTCTCTCTCTCTCTCTGTCTCTGTCTCTCTCTCTCTCTTTCTCTCTCTCTCTCTCTGTTATTATTATTATTATCATTTACAAAGAATTCTTTTTCGAAGCTCTATCCACTAATGCAGAGACATTCGGTGTACCTGACAAAAGAAGCTAACCGCTAGGATATGCGCTGGGTAATGTATATAGATGAAGATGATAGTATTTGTTGTAAAGTAGCCATTGTGAAGCTAACAAACATGGTATACTGAGTCTTAAATAAAATGTAAACAAACATGCGATTTATGGCCCCTTCAATATACATGTAATTTCAGTCGTATTGATCATACAGAGGGCTGATAATGAAAGGCTTTGTGCAGTGGAACCTTGTTTACAGTTTAAAAGAATTCAAACTTCTGCTGGATACAAACCCGGACCGACAGCTTAGCAGGTCGCCGTCAAGCCCACAGAGCTACCGGCTGCAGCATGTAAATGGGTTCACACCTCTGAAATAAGGTCAGCAGATCGATTTTAGGATAAATGTTGCATATATTAGCAGGTGTGTGGATGTCAAATGCCGACATTGGGCCTTACTCAGACTAGCATTCGAAAAAACAGGGACAAATTGTTGCTGAGTGAAAAACGTCAGGCCAGAATCAGAGTTTTATACCAAAAGATCGCGAACCATCGAATCAATCAATAACTTCTTCACAAAACATTCAAACTGAACTAACGTCTTATCTACATGAACATACGCAACTAAACCGAATTTGCTATTTTCAGACTTTGACTGATACATCTCCAAAGATTGGCTTTCCAGATTATTTAGAGGTCGCATGAGGAGACGTTCTCAGTTAAGCTGGGCCATTTGCTATTATTTTTGTCCATCGTATTACCTTTCTTTTAATTACAAAATAACGGTCTGTTTGCCTTCTGACAAGTTGCTTACTGTTTAAAGAAGTAGTTAAAAGTACCAGGGCAAGCATGCGGTTTGTTAGACAGTTCAACACTGGTTTGAATAATGATACCCTGGTATAAAAAGCGGCGTTTTTAAATGTTGCAATATTGCCGTTGCATAGATATGAATGCCGCATGGATAAAACAGATAAATCACTGCTTAAAATCTAGTTCCATTATTAAATTCAGATGATTCATTTCTTACATATTTCTCCGTTTAAACAATATCTAAAAGATAAGTTTTGCTACGAAATGAGACCAAGAACTAATGTCGCAAATTGTATGTAACCTACGTCAGAGCGGTAAATTCATGATACATGTATTAACTGAAATAGCGCGGCATTATAAAACGTACAAGATCACACGAAGAAATATGTTTTCCTCAATATTTTATAAATATCATGTGTACAAATTTGTTCCATTACGGGCTTTTCTTAAAACTGAGAAAAGCAATCGCTCTGAAAATCATATCCGAAATCCTGCCTCGTGACAGGTACAAGATGGTGTGCTTAGATTTCATAAACAAAAACATTAAACTGTACAAAAAACGTTAAAATCCGTGTTCTGTAACCTACGCCACACAAAATTTACGTCACAACGTCCAGTAAATTCTATGTCATAAGAATTGACGTCAGCTGATTCAGCGTCGCTCCACAGAAAAAGCCAAAAGACGAAGGGAAACTGAGAGATAGATAGAAGCAGGTAAGAAAAATGTGAGATATCATTCATTTCCAGTAACCAAACGTCGAGTAGTAAGCTCAGTCGCATGAAAACAGACCTTAAGCCATTCTGCGTAAATATTCAAAACCTTCTGCACATTTACACAGTGAATCAGATTCATTGCTTACACTTTATTGATTCTTCAGGGTTCAGTAGCTATCCATGCGAGCAGGGAAGACACTGATTAAATCTCGCGGATGCACAGACTGAATCGAACATGCCGTGCCGTTTTCAAATGACGTTCCGCTCTATTCTATTCTATCACATAACCTTACTAGGTCGTTGGGGCACCACAGATGATCGAAGCATCCCTTTCTACCTTGTCCTGTTTTCAGCTGCCCTAGCTGAGTTGGCAAAATCCATCCCTATCCACTCTTTAATAGTCTTCCAACCTTTTCTTCTGTCTATCTCTTCTTCTTTTTCCTTTCACCGTGCCATGTAGAATCGTCTTTACTTGACAAGAAGACCTTGAGACATGGCCAAACCACCTTAGTTTCCGTTTCTTGACCAGCGTAAGGAGTTCTTCATATTCTCCAATGGCTGCTAACCTCCTTATTGGTTATGTCGTCCTTGTACGAGATGTTCAGTAACCCTCGGTAACATCTCATCTCAAAGTCCTGCGTTCTTTTCTCTTACTCTGCTGTCAAGGGCATACAGAAATATGGAAATGACAAGGGGGCGCATAATTTTCACCTTTGATCCAAGAGATGTGTTGTTATCTCTCCACAATTTCGATAAATTTAATATGTCGGTGCCTATGTATAGGCCTTCATCTTCAAGTTTTTTCCGCTAGTGAAAACAGCTTTGTGACTCCCTGTTGGAGTTCCTGAATGAAGAATCCCTGCAAAATAGGACCCACTCTTAATTAAAATAGGGCCGTCGCCGCCAGTAAAAAAGTGGTTCGACCATGTCGGATGCTATACCGAAGGCCGAGAGGGGGCCTCTTAAGGCTGATCGGCGGATTTCCACCGAGAAAATTTAAAAACTTATTATTGCTGTAAATGCGTTTTCACTCCATTCTGATGGTATTTTCCCTCTTAAAAAATCTCAAGAATAAGCATTTAGATAGTATTACCTTATTATTTTTTTCTTAAAAAATTCATAACGATAGTTTATTTACCTATGTTCCTGTAGATAAGGATGAGTACTGAGGATAATTTCGTGTTAATTTTTCTTTTTTTTTTCGAAACGAAAACACATACCGTGACTCCTCATTAGAACTTTCGCGATGAAATGGCCCTAATTAGGGGTAATAACTGTGGAGAAACATGAAAAATTATCTCTTAATTACCCCTGTAACCCCTTTGTAATTGGAGCACTTCGACCTCTGCAAATAACTCTTTGTCTTTAAGGTGTCTCATCTAGCTATCCTTTAATAAGTTAATTCGCTCAATCAGGTATCCCACGTGAATCAGAATCAGAATTGTTTACTGGTGATACGTCCAAGGACAACCATTCACCAGGACCTGTAAATCAGGGAAGCTAGTCCCTATATTATGCCCCAGAACTTCGGAATAAATCTTTAAATATACTTTCACGAATCACTCGTAATTTAAGTTGTTAACATTAAACTTAAGTTTAGTTAACAATATATATGTGAACATGTGATGTTAAAGAGTTCGTGACTGAACTATTCATTATCTTTTATATCTCTCTTTTAACATTAAAACAAAATATCTAATCTAAGGTTTGAAGTTAATAGCTTACATTAGTTTGTGAACGAATATATAAAGATTTAACATTGCCATAAATATGCAAACATTTACCCTGAGTTTTAACAAAGTTCGTGAACGCACTGCTCATTATTCTTATATTCATACCCGCTCTCGTTAAACTTGTTTTACGAAAATATAAACTGTAACTTAATGTTAATAGCTTAAATAAATTCATGAACTAGTGATTCTAGTCTTAAACAAAGTTAACTTAACAACTGGATCAAAAACATAACTTCCTATGCTAAGCAGTAGGACATATTAAAGTATTAGGCACTGTAGCTGCTTTAAAATATTCTGTTTAATATTCTGTACTAATATTTTGTAAGCAGTAAAGAGAGGCTATCAGTTGAAGACTATGGCTCATAGGAATTAAAATGGTTTGTTTCTGGAAATGCTACAACATACTGAAGGAATAATTAGATTCATATTTTTAGTAGTTTTAAGTTTACAGGCGTTATGTATGTACTTTGTCAACTACACATAACAACTCTGCTTGTAATAGTGAAGAGGATTCAGAAAATAAAAGGATTGGAAATTTTTATTGTTTTCTCTGTTCAGATTCTAGATGAAAAGTCCTAAATCTAACGGCATAAAACCTATCCCTTACAAGAGAGGTAAAGGACTTTATGATTAAGGCGAGGATTTTCCTCATTAGACCGACGCGACAGGTGCGAATTTTCAAAAGTATAAAGTGTCCAAATTTTTCATAGCAGAGCTTCCACAAGTATGTCAACCGTATGAAATCAGATAATTTGTGATTCAGAACCAAAGACATGGGGAGATAATCCAGTCTGGCCTTACCTACCATAAATTCAAGGTTTTCGCATCCTTCATTTTTTTAGGTAATGAAAATATTGAAATCAGTCATTCATTTCATAATTTTTTGTCATAAATGCATGCACAATACAAAGCACTGACTTTCTTCTTGTTAGGCCTGACTGGCATTTAAACATGCAATGCAATAGTGATACTTCCGGTCAAAACGGCCAAAAGAGAACGTTTCACTATAACTAAAATACAAGTACTTCCTCCCCCCCCCCACACCCCCACCGTGACCCAGCATTTCCTTCATGCAGCAGACTTATGCGATGCAAGCATGCAATGTATATGAGTGGGAAGCTGGGTCAAGAGGGAGGGGGGGGGGGGTGGACGATACTCAGTAAGCCAAAGAAGAATGGCCAACAGTAGCACTGTGACCTTCAAGGATTATATTGTGTACCATGACCTTGAAATGAGGTCAAGATCACATTCATATAATCATGTCTGTTATGTAAGTAATGCAATTCAAACAAGAGCTGTCGTCTGACAGCATAGCTCGCCTGAATAGTTGCTTGCCCATCACACAGTCACTATGGTGGTGTGGACTGCTATGCATAAAACTTCAGGCAAGCATGTCCATAATGACAACACATTTATAAACAAAAGCTATCTAAGAAATAAGTCTTAAAATAAAATCAAAATAAAAAAATCCACATGAAATTTTAAAGTCCAGGAGTTTGAGGTCAAAGAACTAAGAAGTAGGGGCGGGGAGTGGGGGGCTAGGATGTAACAAAACCATGAACCATTATCTAACATCAGTCCAAGTATTAGTATCAACTGAGTCCATCGTGGCACTGTGAAATTATGTCTTCATAAATATAAAACTTTCAGACAAAATTCTAAGTCAATGACCTTGACTTAAGGTCATCCAGTGGGGTAAGTATATAGTGTTTTGTAAAAACTCAAAAAAGTGTCTAACGCCAGTTCAAGTGTAAACTTAATCTCTGCCAAGCATTATGAATCAGTATCCAACTAGAAAACTTAAACAAAGAACAAATATCCAAAGTCCCTGACCTTGACATCAAGGTCACTGAGCGGGGTTGGGGTAGTACTCGGCAAAACTTTGGACTAATATCTAACTAAAGTGCAAATATAAAAAGAATTCATCACTGGGTTCAGGAGATATGTGTCTTTAAAAGACTTTAACCAAAATATCCAATCAATAAAAAGACAATTTTCTAAGTCCATGACCTTGACATCAAGGTCACTGAGTGGGGTGGGGGTAGTACCTTGGAAAACTTTGGACCAATATCTAACTACAGTGCAAGTATCAAAGGAATCCATCCATGGGTTAAGGAGATATTGGGCTTTATAAAACTTTAACCAAAACATCCAGTCCAAAAATACTCCCAATTTTCTAAGTCCATGACCTTGACATCAAGGTCAAGGAGTGGGGTGGGGTGGTACCCTGTTAAACTGTGGACCAATATCTACCTACAGTGCAAGTATCAAAAGAATCCATCCATGGGTTAAGGAGTTATAGGTCTTTAAAAAACTTTAACCAAAACATCCTATCCGGACGCCGACGCTGACGCGGACGCAGAAGCGGACGCTGACGCGGACGCCGACGCCGACGCCGGGGTGACAACAATAGCTCTTCCTGAATTTTCGTTCAGGCGAGCTAAAATGGGTGAAATATATACAGTAAATTATTATTTCAACGATCAGTTTGAGGATAATTTACAATTTATCTCAACATTGACGTCAACGTCAACGTATGTTTAACGTACTTTACATAGACACAAACACTTGAAAATTCATTTGTCATGCAAGTTACATGTCATAGTCACAAAGCAGAAGTCAGTGATCCGTATAACTTTTTAATCATGGGGACAATTCACGCCTTAAGCATAGAAGTCTTTAGTAACTGAATCCTCTGCGCATTCATCAGCAGAAATAATGGAAGCTTCCAGAGAATTCCTATCTCTAATAGTCTGGGGGAAGAAACTGGACTTGTAAATGTCAGTCCCAGCCAATGGGGTTTGAAATGCCAGGGAATGATGATTCCTGGTACGCCTACTTGGGGGAACAAGGTCATTTATGGGTATACTGGCTGCATCCTTCAGACCTTTGTAAAGCATTATGAGTCTACTATCTTTCCTTCTCTTTTTCAGTGATTCCCACTTAAGGTTCTTCAGAATGCCAGTCATACTCCCAATTTCATATGTGTAATTTCCCGTTACAAATGTAGCTGCCCTTTTCTGCACTTTCTCAAGTTCATCTTGAAGAAGCATACTTTGAGGGTCTCAAACTGAACTACCATACTCCAGGATTGCGTGCACCAGTCCCTTGTATGCAGACTCTTTTACCTCTTGTGGACATGCTGCCAAGTTACGTCTGAGGAAGCCAAGGGTCCTATTAGCCTTTGTGCAAATATTGCTGACGTGTCGTCGGTTATTATATAATATAATATAATTATTAGTAATAATATAATAAAAGGAGAAGAGAGAGAGAGAGAGGGGGGGATAAAGAAGAAACTAGAAAATGTGTTTATGGATCACTATGGCCCCAACCGTATTTATGCTTTTAAAGAAGGTTTATCCCATAATGTATAAATTTAAAGAGTAACTACACTTCAGGAACTGACTGAATCGGATCCCAAACCCTATCCCCAACATCAAAGGGAAAGATTGTCAAAGACATCCAAACAAACAATAAATTACAAGTGATAAGCCGAGTCAGCAGCTCTTTCCCAAATAGGTGGCAACTCAGCTATCTTTACCAAACTAAATAATTTAGAGAACCAGAAGGGTTACAACAGACTAAGCAAATTATTTGAAAAACATTTAACAACTATTTTTATCTATTTTCAATTTTTATCACAGAAGGGTTAAAATGATAACACAATAAACCAAACAGCACCGAACATAAAACAAATGCAGCCGCAACGAAAATACCGCCTTGGGACGGTCGGTAATAACTACTGGGGGGGGGGGGGGTTAAACCGGTTTTATTGGGCCCAAACCTTCACCCTCACCCTCCGCCGCGGCGCACATAATTAGTTGGTAGTTCGGTTCGTATGGAGGTCCCCATAACTCATCAGAGAGTCATCACGGGCAACAATTAAAATCAAGAAAAGACTGTGATGAAGCAAGGATGAGGGCTCGACAGCCAAAACGGGTTGAGACACTTGGAGATCCCTTGGGCGTCAGCAACACCACTGGAACATTGGAGCAAAAGAAGACCACCAGTTGAACCGCGGTGGGCCAAGAAACAGACAAACATCCGGCCCCAACCAACTAGTATATAGCTTCATGTAGGGGCTATCATAGAGTCTGAACCCAGACCCACCGGCGAGCAATCAAAGACGACAGCAAAGTTGTCAACCGTGATTGGGTTAACCACTAAGCATGCAGACTGTCGCATTACATCTATGTTATAGCCAATGGGGCCAAGTCAGAAAGGGGTATAACTCAAAGCAGTATTCATAGAATAGGCTAAAAAGCTAATCAGGTCATCTAAACTTTGGCCTGTAACTGTATGCCAAATATACAGATCACAGCAAAAGCGGTTCTTCAGATGTTTTGTTCACAAGCATAATTCCTATACGGAATGCTTATGTACGAAAAAGAGACATAATCAACCTGACATTTACGACATATGCTCAAAAGTATTCAGGTCATCTACACCTTGCTCCAAACCTGCAAGCCAAATATAAAGATCATAGCTTATGCGGTTCTTCAGATATTTTGTTCATGAGCTTGTTCCTATACAAAATGTCCATGCCCGAAAAGGGGAATAACTCAACACAAAATTTACGATACAAACCTGCCAGCCAAATATAAGGATCCAAAGAATCTGTCCATGAGATTCTTCAGATATTTTGTTTACAAGCTTGTTCTTATAAAAATGCCTACGTCAGAAAAAGGGGAATGGCTCAACTGATAATTTATCAAATATGCCCAAAAGTCAATTACTTCATCTACTACACATTCGTCCAAACCTGTACGCCAAAGATAAAATTCCTAGCTAATGCGGTTCTTCAATACTTTGTTCATAATGTTCATAAGCTTGTTCCAATACAAAATGCCTTTGTCCGAAACAGGGTGTTAACTCTACTGAAAATGTATGTAATATGCTCAAAAGTGAATCAGTTCATTTACACCTTGGTTTGTAATTGTCTACCAAATATCAGGACCCTAGCATAAGCGGTTCTCCAGATATTTTGTTCACAAGTTGTTATCTCTTTAAAATGACAAAGTCGAAAACAGGGGCATAACTCCTGATTGGAAAGATCAGCAAAGGAAAATAATACGGGCACACTAATTTTTCATTTACATGCCATATATAAAATTTCAAGAACCTAGCATAAGCGGTTCTTGAGTTTCCCAGCTGCCAAAAAGTGTTACGGACCGACGTACGGACAGACCCAAGTCAATATGCCCCCTCAACTTCTCCGAAGTTGAAAGCATAAAAAGTAAGATCCATATTATGCTTGTCAAAAAAGTAGTTCGGCCATGCCGGCCGCGACGGCCTTGTTTCGGAAAGAATTTGCTCCCTCTGAAGAACCCTAGGAGCAAAGTCTTTCAGGTAATAGTTGACACCCTGTTTAGAAGAGAGACAAACTGGAAATTATAGAGCTGCTTCCCCTGAAAGTGTAACCGAGAACAATATATTTGTCAGGCGATATCGCGTTTTCTCATTATCACCCATTCCACTATGGGCCCCACAAATATTCAAAATCATCAAATCTACTATTAATCAACAACACACATGATTAGGAAATGAAATATGGGTAACTGGCTGTCAGAATCTATGTTAGGGAACAACCATTGTTTACCAGCGGCGGGAAGGTTGAGGGGTGGAGGAGCCGGGGTGGGGAGGGTGGAGCTGTAATTTTCGGAGATCGGAAGGATTTTCCGGAAATCCACATTCTTTACTTATGACCCCTCACTTAGGTTTCATTTGTCACCCCACCCCACCCTCCAACCATCATGAAAGATAAAATTTACCACCACCCCCCTCCCACCCCCCCCCCACGCCCCAGCAAAAGTACACAATATATAATCAGCGCAAACCACCAAGTCCCTTGCCATGTGATCTTGAGTATGCCGACAGAAAACTAGTAAATTTATGTAAATATATAATATTAATCAGTGGCAATGAAAGCGCTACAGGTTTGTTACAAGAAGCGACAATAAAATAAAGATGAAATAATAAGTACACTATCTAAGGGAATACTCTGCGTGTGTGCGTGCGTGCGTGCGTACATGCATGCGTGCGTGCGCGCGTGTGTGTGTGATCATGCATCCATTCGTATGTGATATTCATTTGAAGTTATATTCAGCCAGTTACACTTAAGAAAACATGGCAGTAATTACGTAGAAAGAGTTGGGGTGGTTGGTTGGGGGTGCTCTCCCCACCCCCTCGCTGCCGGAAGCCAAAATATATTGGAACCTCAAATGTACCAGAAAGCATATCATTTCATGATCCCAAAGCCTCAATCCACAAAAAAAAACAGTGACCCCACGGCTCCCATGGCCCTCCCGGGGCAGAGCACAAGATTTCAAATTGCACTTTCCTCATTCCCACATGCCCCCCCCCCTCCCCCTTGCTGATTAATAATGACTGTTGTCTTATCCACACAATTTGGCAAAAAGTTTGAGATACTCATGTTGCGAAAATATTGTTTTATTCTACTAAGATGATAAAAACAAATTGTTGTAGTCCCTTACGTCGAATAAAAGCACCGTTCCGGATTACGTCAAACGTAAAAAAACGCATTAGTAATGTATAGAGTATGGTTCTAAAAGACGTTGTCATTTATTGATTTAAATCTGAAAACATTTCAAGGATTCAAAGCAGATATGTTGAGGATTATGACTTGAGAATTATTTTCGAAATTTAGCAAGGTCACATATATGGCCATTTTTGGCCGCGAATGGCCAAAGTTAACTGAGAACGTCTCCAGGTGTCATTCAGAAAAGTGCACCGTACGTAAGAATTAACTCAGTTCTGAATAATTTTGCATAAGAATAAGAGGCTGTACAGAAAAGTGCGAAAATTAATAAGAATAATGAGAATTTTATTCGTTCGAGTTGTAGAAAACAAATTAATGTTTTGTCGGATTTGTGCGACATTTTGTGAAATATATTTGATTGAATTAACTGCAAATGGAGCTACAAAGCTACATTTTTGTTCTGTTAAGATGTAACTTGTATTCTTATTTCAAACACGAAATTTAGTTTAGAACTACAAAGTATCCAAGTCTGCTCTCTTTTATGCATTATAAACTCTTGTGTAATAATTTTTGAACAGTAGACGTTAACTTTAAACACCAAGGACGTCAAATTAGACGTACCATTACCAGTTTTACATAACTGTATTTGATATGGGGGAGGGGAGATAATGTTCACACCAATAGCTAAAAAATCGAAACGATAAACCCCTAATGGTCATTGTATTGTTCCACAAAAGGTTATTTACAGAACACAATGTTAAAACTTTGTCATTTTTTTTACGAGCCGATTTTTTCTTATTTCGATGTTAAACCAAGTTAAAGTGCTTTTTTCTTATTTTTCCAAAACAAGTGTTTTGTAACGTTGAAGCAAAGCTTCAAAGAGCTCAGTCTGCTTGTACGTTTCAAATAAAATTTGATTTTCTTCCTAAATATTATTGACGTCTGAATCGGAAAAATGGTGCGTTTTTGCACCTTGCTAATAGCGTCGAAACTGCAAAACCGTCACTTTTCTAGACGTCACATCTGACTTCGTATTACGTCCAAAATTTAATTTCAGTTTCGCATGCAGATATGTTTGAAAATTTATAAAATGCTTTGTTCATGATCAAACACTGAATATTTCAAAAATCAAGTTAAAGTATGGTTCCACCTTTATATTCTTAATAATTAGAGCTACCAAAGAGGGGGAGAAGATCAAGGGCAATTTCGGCTGAGAGGCTGTGAATTATATTAGTTTGAGGCACCTGTATATCTCGCTTGAAACATGGAAACATGGAATCAGTCGGGGTATCCATTGATTGCCTTATAACAGCCCAAGGGTACTCATTAGCTTCCAGTTGAATTTTATTACTCCAAGTACTGTTATTTTTTACTTTCAACCATGTTTTTCCACGAGTCTTTAGAAAAAGTAGTCTCTAAAAGGTCTACTGTATCTAGTAATTCATAAAGTTCCAGGATCTTTTTCACATACACGATCCAGCTTCTGAATTTACTATTTTTAAGTAAAATTTGACGTTATGCGAGATCTCTCTCTCTCTATTCCTTCATTATTTATTTTTCTCGGTGACTGGCTATTATTTCATATTCTAACACTGGTCGCCGATATAACAAATGATTATATCCGGTGTTATTGCGTGACAAATCTCTAGGCGGACTAGCGTGATGTAACTTAGCGCCATTCGGACGTCATTTTGATTCGTTTGGTGACGTCAATTTTCATTTCTATGAGGATAGACGGTGTAACGTAGTTTTCTGGCATCAAAAACTTACCAAATACATATATACGCCTCTGTTACAGTCAGTGCATGCAATCAAGGCGGAAAACTTGAAAAATCTGAAGGAAACACCTGCCTTTTCGTCTTTTCTTGCGTGTTAGAATCGAAACAAGTTCTTGCTAACGAGTGAAAAGCAGGGACTTTTCAACAACAACAACTATACTTTACTTAACCTGTTCGCAACCATGATCCGAGATCCCAATTTAGTTGAATATGAAATAGCTCAAAGACAAATAGTAATGAGAGATTTATACCAAAACAGTATGTTCGCTCATATCCAATGCATGATTTTTATGGTTTGCCTTCTGTATTTGAACCGATGTGCAATAGCCCACCAAAGCTCGAGCTTAACCGCAAAATATACGAGATGGAAATCAGATGTCACAAATAAATCTTACACCAAGTACATAAATGCTGACGTGCTGAAAGTAGGTGCATCGCATCATGTTTGGTCTACTATTTTCTATTCCGTCCCATAGCATTACAAGGTCGTTGGGGCACCACAGATGACTTCTGAACGAGAGATAGATAGAACCATTTCCACCTTTTGCTGTTTTCAGCTGCCCTATTTGAGCTGGCAATTTCATTCCTGTCCATTCGTTAATATTGTCTTTCCACCTCTTCTTCTGTCTGCCTATTCTTCTTCTTCCTTTCACTGTGCCTTGAAGAATCGTCTTTGCTAAGCAAGAAGATCTTGAGACAAGCCCAAACCACTTTAGTTTCCGTTTCTTGGCCAGGGTCAGGGGTTCTTCATATTTTCCAATGGCTGCTTGGATCTTTCTGCGAGCCTCCTCATTGGTTATATGGTCCTTGAACGAAATGTTCAGTAGCCTTCGGCGGCATCTCATCTCCAAGGCCTGCATTTTTTTTTCTCTCTCTCTCTCTCTAAATCTGCTGTCATGGTCCACGATTCACAGGCATACAGAAATATGGAAATGTCAAGGAAGCGCAAAAGTTTCACCTTTGATCCGACAGGTATATTGTAATCGCTCCTAATTGCTTCAGCTTTGTAAGAGCTGAAGTGGCTTGTGCAATCCTCGAGAGAACCTCCTTTTCAGAGCTATCATCTGAGACAATTACTCAAAGGTATTTGAAGCTTGTTATAGTACCAAGCTTCTGCTCTTTTACCTTGATCTCCCTCTGGATGCCATTGGCGCTGTTTGTCTTTTTTTGTCTTCTCAGCACTGATCTCCATCTAATACCTTGTGCAGGTTTTGTCGGGACTGTCAACTAGGGTTTCTAGTTCCTGCTCTTCCTCCGCTAGAGCTTCAATATCATCAGCAAATCGCATATTGGTAATATTTCTGCCGCCTAGGCTAACCTTCCCGTCAAGTTCTCCCAGAACTTCAGACATGATCCGTTCGAGAAAATGTTGAAGAGGGTGGGTGACAGAAGTCATCCTTGCCTTACTCCAACTGTTGTTCTGAACCATTCTCCATGCTGCCATCAGGACTGCATTTGTAGCATTGTCGTAGAGCTGCTCAATGGTGCGAACTAGATTTGCATTGATATTGTACTTCCGCAAGATGGCCAATAAGGTCGAATGCCAAACCAGGCTTTTTTGAAATCAATGAAGACATGGTACGGATTTTGCTGATGTTGGAGATACTTTTCACATAGGATTCAAAGGTTGAAGATCTGTTCTTTGGTGCTCCTTCCAGCTCTGAACCCAGCCTGTTCTTGAGCGATTATCTCTTTGGTTTGGGGTTCAAGTCTGTACAAGATGACTTTCATCATAACTTTGCTTTGCTTGAATGACTGATGAAGCTGACGGTTCTGTAGTTCTGGCAAAGCTGTCTGTTATCCCTTTTAGGGAGTGTAATAATCAGCGATTGAGTCCATGGGGTAGGCCATTCTCCTGTTCTTCATATCCTATTAAGGATTTTTGTTAAAACATCAATCATGGTCTCCACACCAGCTTGAACAAGTTCTGCTGGTATACTAAACAATTCTGGCAGACTTCCCCTTCTTCGGTGCTGCAACTACAATCTCAACTTCCTCACGAAGGATCGGCTGTAGATCTTCTGGTGGCTGATTGCAGTCCAGAACCGCATTGTCATCATCACTTTTGTAGTTGTATAGTTCTGAGCAATATTCTGCCCACCTGCTGAGAATCTCTTGTTCTTCTGTATGACGTTTCTCAGCCCTGTCAAGATTAGCTGTGGCCCTACCCTGTTTCTCTGAAGTTAGATCCTTCACCAGCTGGTATGCTCTAATGCTGTTGTTTTGTGTTCAGGCAAGTTTCGATCTCCTAGCACTGACTAGCCATCCAGTCCTCCTTTCTTCATTGCCTTCTGAGTCCTCATTTTAGCTTCCCTGCATTTTTCACTCCTTCTGCTTCATATCGCGCGCTTCTTCTTCAAATCGCTCCATTCATCACAAGGTCCAGAACATCACTGGTGACCCATGGCTTTTTTTCTTTGACATTCCTTCCCAAGTATCTCACTGGCTGTATCAGTCACTGCTGTGTTGTATGTGGTAATCATTGTATCTATGCCCATGATTTCATCCCTTAGACCAATGAGTGGTGCGAACTTCCAACCTATTGATACTTAAAAAGTGCATGCCAGATCTGGGTCCCTTAACTTCTCAAGATCAAACTTCAGTCTTGGCTGGATTGGCTTTCTCGCCTTCTTTAGACAAACTCGGAAGGTCATCGGCACCAGGTCATGGCCACTTCCTATGTCTGCTCCAAGAAAGCTCCTTGTCCTATAGATGTTAACTCCTGGTCGGAAGCGCTTCCTCACCAAGATGGAATCAATCTGATTGTGGTGTTTCCCATCTGGGCTGTGCTAGTCCATCTTCTGGATGCTTTGTTAAACCTCCGTCACACTAGACCAAGTTCCCACTACGTCCACGAAAAACCAGACGGATGCAGTAAGAACTTATACAACGCAATAGGAACGCAGTAGAAACCGGTAGGGACGTGATAAGATCTTTATGGTCATGGAGGACGTGGTTGATCTTTGAACGTGTTCAAAATTTGCGAGGTGAGGACGTAGCTGGATCAGAACGCAGTAAGAACTTAATAAGGACGTAGGAAAGATGGCATTGACGCAGTTCCGACATAATATAAACCTAGTATGGACTTCAGTGCGGGTGGCAAATATTGCATTCCGTTCCCACTGCGTTGTCATTACGTCGACGGAGTTTGAATCGCGACCGCTCCACGCCTATTCGCAGTAAGAACGTACTAGAACGTCCTGGACTTGGTTCGCGCGTGATCAAGCTCGTGATAAGAAATTAGTAGGAACGTGTTGGACGTAGTGAGAAATTGACAGGGTCGTAGAAAAGACTTAGAATGAGCGAAAACAGCACTTTATATTTTGTATTCACCCTGTTCTTGCTGCGTTCACCAATTTTTTCAGAACGCAGTGCCGTCTTTGTGGTCTTCGTCTGAGTGTGACGGGGACCTAAGGGCCAAGGGTGTTTGTCTGTATTAGGCTGTTAAATGTTGCAACTCTAGAAGTCTGAGACCTCTCTAATTTGGCTCGGCATTGCAGTAGGGTCTACAAACGTCCGGCCACAGTCTGCTTGGGCATCCTTCCCAACTTTAGCACTCCATTCCCTTGTACAACCAAATGTCCTTCTCTAGTGTTTGGTCTATGATTTCCTGGAGTTGCTGGTAGAAGTGGTCGTCTTCATTGTCATCATGCCCAAATGTTCGTGCATAAACCTGCATGATGGTGATGTTAAAAGGAGTTGCTCTCAGACCAGCCTCCTGTCCAAAGACAGCACTCACCATGTCATTATGCACAAGAAATCGAACCCCATACCCATGTCTGTCCTCTTCTCCACTGAAATAAATTTGTGTCCATCATCCGTTGATGTCTCACCAAAGTTTTTTCCAGCGCATCTCACAGTGTCCCAGGTTGTTACAGTGGTACCTGTCCGTCGCATTAGTCAGCTCTTCAAGTTTCCCAGCTGACCTCAGAGTCCTGACGTTCCAGGCTCCGATCGAAATGTTCTCCCTACCTCTAATCTTCTTGACCTGTGTCAGGTATGTTCTACAGTCAGAAATAATGTTCACGACAGTAGAAGGGCACAAATAAAGTGTAGGTTGCTTATGGAACTTACATCTTGCGCGCTAATCGTGCTGCCTTTAATCAATTCTCTGTAAACTCTGTGGCGGCCGTAAAACGTCTTCCCGTACATCATCCATAGTGCAGATTATATTTTATTTTCGTCTTTTGAGATCGAAGGATATATTCTGAGAAATCTAAAATTTGAGACTGATTGAGACTGGTTTCTACATCATCGTCTTTTATATTATTTTGATCCTTTTTTATATTAATCAGTCTTTGAATTGATTGCCCAATTAAAATTGAGAAATTACAATGTGCTTTTGTCTGGTTTCGTCACCAGATATTGTCAGGGTCTCTGACGAGGCTTTATTAGCCGAAACTACGTAGTCTGGCCCATGTTCCTTCTACTGAATGAATTCTCTGTTCTTGAAGGAACTGTTTAAGATTTTAATTGTATACTATGCTCAGTACTACCAACGACTCGCCGGCATTTCATCGCCGAGTGCGTTTTTCTCGAACAGCACAGAAAAGTCTGTGCCAAGAAGCTGACAGACAGTGCAGTTCGATCCGGTATACGACGAAACGTAGAAAGACAAAAGAGAGAAGCGATCGGTTCCATCAGTCAATGATATTATCCAGCTTCAGGACCCAGAATGCTTACTCGGTTAACGTATTGGGCCATTGGCTGGCCAGTTAGCCACAAAATCTTCAAAAGAACTCAGTTGGTTCAACAAAGTTAAAGACCTCTAGCCATGCCTTCAGCATCTCTGTTGATGGACAAAGCCCCTACAAATAGTAAATGGGAGAAGATGGTTAATTTCGCTATTAACTCGGCTGTGGAAGCGCAGTGGAGAGAGAATATTTCTTCAAAGCTTTCGTTGAAATATATAAACCCAGAAAGTGTGAAGGTTGGTGTGTCACATGTCTGGTCAACAACTGGTACGAATTAAGCAGCATACATGATAGCCGCAGAGCGCAGCTTAAATGTCGTCTATTCTCCTTAATAGGGCCGTGTTTAATCAGTTCACCACAGACCCTACATATAAGCTTTCTGACACAGACCCGGAGACTAGACAGCACTTCCTAGCAGAGTGTCAGTTCCTTTGAACAACATGTTCGACACACTTTCTACAGGAAAATTCAGCAAGTTCCTGATCTCATCTCACTCAATAGTACGTTCACTCATGATGTGACACAACTTATACTTGACCCTAGTATATTCACAAATAACATACTTGAACTGTATAGCGCAGGCCCGGATTTAGAGTGGGAGGGGGCACTCGGCCCCCCCCCCCCCCCCCCCCCCCCCCCCTAGCTAG